>BSEG01000014.1:13628076-14233269 GCA_036245055.1 Diospyros kaki
AGGAAGGGGCAAGGCTGCGGAAATGACAAAATTCTAAATCTAACATTCTATTTTTAGAAATATTTTTCAAAACATTTTAAAATAATCAAAAATAAATAACTTGAAATAAATTTATAAAGCCTTCATACTCTTTGTTTTTAATTAAGATATATATTAATACATAGCAGATGGCTTGCCACTTATATTTGATTTTTAATTTTTTCTTCTTTCTCGCCAAAGGGATTTTGCTGCAGTCATCCACTGAGTTTGAGGAATTTAGTGACATAGATGTCTTTGGTTAGTCTAAATAAATAAATATTAAATATTAAATACACCACAGCATAATATTAAAAAAGAAGAAAATAAAAATAAAATTATAAAAATCACTTATTAAGTTTTCTATTTTAAAATTAAAAATGAAATAAGATTTCACCGTGTCATTGAATTTTAAAATTCATTCAATCAATCTATAATTTTAAAAAAAGTATTTATAATATGATACGTCTTTTGTTATTAATAATGTTAAATAAATTAACTGTATATTCTTAAATTTAGAGTTTTTAATATAAGGGTATGTTTGATTGCACATATTTTTCATGAAAAATATGTAATCATCACACATTTTCTATGAAAAATAATCAAACACTTTTAATTTTTCTATGAAAAAATATGTAAGCTACAAGCATTTAAAGTTTTTTTCTATGGAATTGATTTTTTAAGGAGGTGAGATGGTTTTTGTTTTCTAGTCAATATTTTTTATCAAATCAATACTAATAGAGGGGACCATTGTAATAAAGTGGAATTACGTGGGCAAATTACAAGAAGTGATCTCTTAAAATCACTCTCCACTTAGGAAGGGGCACTGCACGGAAATGGCGGAGCTGAAGCTTCTTCTGCCCTTGCTCTTTGCTTTGCATTCTTTCTTTCTAATTCATTCTGCTTTTTCCGAGATTTTCTTCGAAGAGCGGTTCAATGGTAGATCCATCCAACTCTCATCACACCCTCTTTCAGCTCTGTGATTTCTGCAATTTGGTTTCTGAGAAGAATAAGAGCCCAAACATGATGATTCTTTTCTTATATTTGCTACCAATTTCAACTCATTTGGGTTTAGTTCTGTTTCCTACTTTCTGTACGAGTAAATTCGTTTCTGTTTGTTTCATATGAAATTGGGTATCTTATAATTTTCTTTTTCCTTATATGTGGTTGGTAAAAAAAAAAAAAAAAGATGGGTGGAAGAGCCGTTGGGTTCTGTCAGACTGGAAGAGGAGTGAAGGGAAAGCGGGTACGTTTAAGCACACTGCCGGGAAGTGGGCTGCTGATCCTGATGATAAAGGTACTCCTTTTCACATCTTTGGTGGTGAACTATGATTGATTTTCTTATACACACAAACATTTCTTCTTGGATGTTGGCTAGTGCAATTAGATTGCTTAGGGAGCCTGATTTCTTTTGAGATAATTTTTTTGTGTTCTAGTGACTCTCGCTATATTCCTTCTGTGATTTGATATTGTATTAAACTAACTTATTTTAGTTCTATAATTTGTAGGATAGAGAAAGGAATAAAAATGCTTTTTTTATTCTGATTGGAACGTAATAGGAAATCTGATACAAAGGAACTGACTACATTTCTGTACTACAACTGAAGACTTATTTATGGTAGAACTAATAACTAATTTTCCTAAACTTTAACCACAAGCTACAAACATGGAGCAAAACAGTTTGAAATTATACTTCACTACCGACAACCTTGACATAATATAACAGGTTTAAAATTCTGGTTCAGTCTGTACTGCTTTGTTTTCTTTTTCTTTTTCTTTTTTTTCTTATTTTGCTTGAAAAAAGGGTAAGGCTGGGAGTCCGAGGGACACTTGAAGTTAGAACAACCCTGCCCATCTCACAAGCCCACCCATGAGGTTAGGCATGATGTGGCTAGCAATTTTGTACTCAAGGTGTCACCGAGGGGTTGCAATGATACCCCACTAAGCTTTCATAGCTGCGTCATTAGCCCCTTCATCCCTTAAAACCCGATTGGTGATGGCGGGGGTGGTAGGGGACCACAAGGGACCAAGAAGTCACATTTGGGGCTCACAAGATTTGAACTTGAGACCCCGGCTCACCATCATGACTACCTATTCATTGTTTTCTGTTTCTGATTCCATTTGTTGTAGGCAATGCAGGCAGTAAGGTGCTAATGCTGAATCAGAAACCTTTATCATAAAAGCATTGAACTGTTTTCAAGTTTTTGTTTTGTCTGTTTTCTCTAGTGATTGAATGAGTGGCCTCTGGTTACGTGTTTGTTTGCTTAATGTTGCCATACTCAATGTAGGTGCAATGCATTGCACTTGGTGTCTCCTTGGATCCTTGGTTTTGGGACATAGTAGGGGAAATCATACACATGTTTGATGAAGAACCTTAGCCAAGCAAATAATTTAATCACTACAAGTAATCAAGGCTCATTACATGAGTTTTCTTCTAAACAGACAAAATCATGTGTACATATGTCTGAGGACTTTATTGGCTAGACAATCTATAAATATTTGCTTACTGGAAAATGCATGTGGCTAGGAAAAGTGGTTAAGAACTTTAGTTTGGCTGTTAAAATGTATTAAACAATGAACTCTGAAAACTAGAAGTCCACACGAAAACCAAAGGAAAGATGTGGGAGAGAGAAGGAATGAAATTTGGCAAACATTCTGGATATTCTGGAAACAAAGATAATGATTGCTGATCATAATGAAGAGGAACAAGGTACATTTACTTCCTTTTAAAGTTAATTTGCCATACTTTTTGTTCCTTGTGACTCTGAGCTGCAATAATTTAGGTTATACAGCTAACATTTATCTACTGAGTTGACTGGCACTGCTAAATGCTAAGGTTCTGTTTGGTTTTTTTTGTACCTTTCTTTTTCTTATTTTTGTTTACGATGCTAGCTTAGAAAAGCAGGGAAAAAAACTAGCTGGAAAGATGTTTCAATGCAGTAGCTGATAACTGCTTAAAAAGCTAGTTTTTGTTAGTTATTTTTGTAAGAACATAGTTTACAAGATAATAATAATGATGATGCTCCTACAAATAAAGGATTGTTTCATATTATCAAAAGAATTATATGAAAATATGAAATATATTTTATTTTTTTCATTCTTCAACAACAACAACAACATATCTCGCCGTTATCCCACTACGTGGGGTTGGCTACATGAATTCTAGACTTCTATGTGGGTTATATCCCAACAGATAGTTTATTTAGAATTCATATTTGGATCCGACTAGATTTTACGCTGACTGTCGGCTATCTAACACAACCCTCCTCCTTTATCCGGGCTTGGGACCGGCAGTGGATAATATCCCTTGGCGGAGTAATGATGAAATGAAGTTTGAACACCATCTTCACATGGAAAAATTTCATGAGATGGTGAATGAAGATAATTGATATAGTTGTGTTCCATAACTTAGTTGACATGGTGAAACCAACAAGTACAATATGGAAGGGAATAGAAAAAAAAAAAAAACTAGTGAAAGCATCACTTTTTATGCCTTTTGTATTTTGAGCGTTTGGTGCTTGGTTGGCCCAAAAGCTTGCCTTTTTACGAATAAAAGAAAATTAAGTCTAGCTATCAAAGGCCTTTAATTTAAATCAATAAATGCTGGTGCCAAATCTACCTTAAGTAACTATGTAAGTTACAAATAATTCCTTGAAACCTTGCAGGCATTCAGACTTTCAATGATGCCAAGCATTATGCCATATCTGCAAAGATACCAGAGCTTAGCAATAAGGACAGAACTCTAGTCGTCCAGTATTCTATAAAGCTTGAACAGGACATTGAATGTGGTGGTGGTTACATTAAGCTTCTTTCTGGTTATGTTAATCAGAAGAAATTTGGTGGTGACACTCCTTACAGGTCAGTTATTATGTTATTCGCATATCTTTCATCGGAGAGGCTTTTGATGGTTACGCTTCACCCTTCTACAACGTTGGTCTCTCTTATGGTCTAACTCTCATATAGGTGTGTTTGTCATCATTTGATCATCTAAGGAGATGATTATAGAATAATATCTAAGAGTTTTTTTTTTTTTCAAATCCTGCCCGCAAGATTATTAGTTGATATGATATTGATTTAAGTTTCTCCATTGAGTTCCTTCTTGTTTGTTTGTTGGTTCTGCATCATCATTGCTTAGTCCAACTGAGCCTGCATTTGTTGATTATAGTGTCTTAGTTCTGCTAGTTGTTGGATGAGGGCTTCTAATGGTTAGGTTCCATTTTACCAATTAGTTTACCAGACTAGGTAACACAACCGCGATTTAAATGCATGCAGCACACACAAACTAGATATGATGACATCAATTAACAACTGGTGTAAGTGATCCCCCACCACACACACAAACACACACACAAAATTAAGATAAGAAATAATGCTGATTTTAAAATAGCATGCAGAGTCAAATGCTAGGCATTAATTAACCACTAACTAATAAAGCTCAAAATTTGAAATGAAGGCCATATATATATATATATATTGTGTGGTTAGTGAGATGCATATGACTAATAAGACATCAACAACATATCCAGCCGTTATCCCACTATGTGGGGTTGGCTACATGAATTCTAGACTTCTATATGGGTTACATCCCAACAGATAGTTTGTCTAGAATTCATATTTGGATCCGACTAGGTTTTACGCTGGCTGTCGGCTACCTAACGCAACCCTCCTCCTTTATCCGGGCTTGGGACCGGCAGTGGATAATATCCCCTGGCGGAGTAATAAGAATTTGAAATTAAAGTGGAAATGACCCTATGTGGATAAATGACAGGAATGGGCTTCGGAAAAAAATTGTACCGCACAAAAATAAATCAATACTAAATTACCCAAAATCAGCACTAGTTTGTTCCTCAATTTGATTTACCCAATATTAAACTTATTTGCTGGTGAAAAGTCCCAAATCCCTAGATTTAGGATCTTCAACAATGCATACATGAATATTTTTGCATTAAAACTGAGAAGTACAAGGGACTTCTACCAGAGTTGTCTGGAGCATAGTTTTGGCTAGGTTTAAGCATTGAGCAATCTCTTTTTCTGGATAAGTAGGCATTGAGCAATCATGAGAAAGAATATTAGAGGAGGAGGATGTATAAGTTAAATTGTTTTGGATATAGCATGTGACTTGCCAATAAATGGTAGTAGCTTAGACGAGGATATCAAAATGCGTGGGTGAAGAATATGGATAAGGAAAACCTCATCAAGAATGGATATATTGGAGTTTTGAAACTATGGAATTGTGTGCTGTTGTGCATGTCCAATGGGTATACCAAAAACACACCTGAAGTAGTTATCTTGGGTTTTTACTATCATAAAATAAGAATAAACCATGGAATTTGAGATTAAAATGAGGAAATGGACCACATTACACTGACCTTGCTTTAGTACCACCATGTGTCATGGATGGAGTGCTTGCCATTGACCCAAACTTTTACCATTAGGTGGCATTGCATAGTGTTGATGAGAAAAGCTGAGAGCCGAGAGCTAAGAAGATAAGGGTGCTATCTATGATGTTATCTAAATTCAATTTATTTGTTTTGTTTATATGTTTTGTGTTTTATTTATCTGTTGTAAATTAGTTGTTGTAATCTAGTAAAATGTGATCTAATCCTAATTTTTAGGAATGTAATCTACTCCTAAAAGTTAGGAGAATTATTAGGAGTTTGTATACTCTTAGGAGTTTGTATCTATAAATACGTAGTGTATACGGTATTGGAGACATGAAGAATTATTCTGATTTCTTCTACATGGTATCAGAGCCACTCGATTCCGACTTGATCTACCAGCAACCCTAGTGCCTTTAGTGCACAACCTCTTCTCCTATCCGTCAGAACCTTCATTGTTTTGTGGGTTTTTTTCTTTCTTTCTTTTTGGAGATCATGTCAAAGACTTTAGTTGTCAACACACCTCCTTCCGCCATAACTGGAGATATAGTTCCAGTTGATCAATCCCCTATAGCTGGTGAATTGCCGAGTGTTCACCAGTCCTATCGATTAGACGACATGAATTCTCTACAATGGGCTCAACTAGTCAAGACTCTCCTTAAAGAACACGGAAAAGGGAATCACCTAACCGGAATTCCACCAAAGGAAGCAGATCCAACCTTCATGGCCTGGGATGTGGAAGACTCACGGATTATGTCCTGGCTCTGGAGCCCAATGCGGCCAGAGATCAGTAGGAATTTTATGTTCCTAAGCACAACCAAGGAAGTATGGGAGACTGTCCAACAAACCTTCTCAAAAGTCAAGGATGCTTCGGTGATCTTTGAGGTTAAAACAAAGATAAACTCTACCAAGCAAGGACAGTTGACAGTGACGGAGTACTACAACCAGATGAAAGGATTACAGTTGGAGCTTGATCACTATCAAACTATCAAAATGGTGTGCCAAGAGGATGCTGCTATTCTTAATTAGATTGTTGAAAGAGATCGAATAGTCGAGTTTTTAGTCGGCTTAAATCTTGAATTTTATCAAGTGAGAATTCAAGTCTTGGGTAAGGATAAACTCCCTAACTTAAATGAAGTGTTTGCCATCATTAGGAGTGAGGAAAATCGAAGATACGCCATGCTTACAGAACACAACAACGAAGGGTTAGCACTAATGATTAGCAAACAAGGAGGAGGAATCAAGCCTGGAAAACTAGGAGTTCAAATCCCTAGAAAATTTGGATTTCAAAATCATGGACCTAACCGTGAAGGGCAATGGTGCACCTTTTGCAAAAAGCCACAACACACTAGGGAAACATACTTCAAGTTGCATGGGAAAGATGTGGTCTTGAGTAGGATTAGAGTCTTCAAAAATATGAAGCACCAAAGCTACCTATCCAGTAAAGATTCCGAAGAAGAAAATGATAAAGTGGATTCAATAGAGGTTGATCTTACCCAGTTAAACTCAGAGGAGCTAGGCAAATTAAAGGCTTTTCTTCGGACATTCCAAGATGGAGCATCCTGCTCCTTGGTACAACAAGGTAAAACTCTAACCTATGAGACTTTTACAGCTTCTAAAACCGATAAGAATAGCCTATGGATCCTTGATTCTAGAGCCATGGATCATATGACCCTTGATTTCCATGCCTTTGAAACCTATGACATCATTGAACCAACTAAACAAATCATCATTGCAAACAGAGCCTCTGTATCGATTTCTGGAAAGAGCAGAGTAGCTCTAACCCCTTGGCTGCCACTTAATCAGGTCTTGCATGTCCCAAGATTAACTACAAACTTGATTTCTATTCATAAGCTAACCAGGGACTGGAATTGCTTGGCTGTATTCTCACCTCACATGTGTAAGTTTTAGGCCAAGGACACCGGGTAGATGATTAGTGTAGCTAAGGTTCACAATGGGCTCTATATCTTGGAAGGGAAGAGTCATTATCCTGCAAGGAGGCAGCATAGTATGGCCTACTCCTCCCTAATCTTTCTGCTATTTGGTTACATCACTTTAGATTAGGTCAACCTCCATTTGTCTTGTTAAAACAAATGTTTCCAGATTTATTCAATTCTCTAGATCCTAGTAGTTTTAAGTGTGATGAATGTATTATTGCTAAACATCATCGAGTCTCTTATCCTATCAACAATAAATTTTCCTCTAAACCATTTAATTTGATTCACTCTGATGTTTGGGGGCCTTCCAAAATACCAAATTGCTCTAGGGTAAAGTGGTTCATAACTTTTATTGATGACTGTACTCGTATGTGTTGGGTGTTCCTTCTAAAAGATAAGGCTGTCATTGGGTCTGTGTTGCCCTCATTTTCTAAAATGATTCACACCCAATTTGACACCTCTATCAAAAGGTTTAAGACCAACAATGCAAGAGATTATTTCAACAATCACTTACATAATTACTTTCAAAAGGTGGTCATTATCCATGAATCATCTTACATTGATATACCTCAACAGAATAGGGTGGCTGGAAGGAAGATGAGACACCTTCTCAATATCACCCGAACTATCCTACATCATCATCATGTGCCAAAATATTTTTGGGGTGAAGCGGTGTTGACAACCACCTATGTTATCAATAGGGTTCCTTCTAGGATTCTTAATGGTCAAAGCCCTTTCTAGCTTCAAGCATCATTTTTCCCTGACCTTAATCTCCATACACCATTACCTTTAAAGGTGTTTGGATGTGTTTGTTTTGTCCACATACTCAAAATACATAAAGACAAATTGGATCCTAGGGCCCTTAAATGTGTTTTTCTTAGACATTCTTCGACAAAAAAAGGGTATAAATGCTATCACTCTGCAAATGATGTCACTTTGATTGAATCCCAGTCATTTTTTAACCCAATTCTAGCCATGCAAGACACTAGTAAACCAGTTGATATAGAGTGGGAATACCTTAGTCCTATTCTTGAAATAGCTCCATTGGGTCCTAGTCATTCACATCAGAATACTGATCCTATTCTTCCTGGTGACCCAATGCATGCCTCCCCAGTTCGATTGGTTTCTCCCATTAAGTAGGCAGATTCTAGGCTTATCTCTCCTATTAGGTATATAGGGCTCTCCCTATGTATACAAGAGAAGACAGTCCATTGGTGATCTACAACCACACTCAACAACAAGCCCAGATCCTAGTTTGGAAATACCATACTGTGAGAACTCACCCAACATTTCGAACCCACCTCAAACTTAACCCGAGTCTACAGATTTGGACTTGCCTATTGCTATCTGAAAAGGGGTTAGAACTTGTACCAAACACCCATTGGCCAACTACTTATCCTACCATCGCCTATCTCCTATCCATAAAAGCTTCCTGACTTCATTGGATGCAATTGCTATTCCTAAATCAATGGAGGAGGCAGTAAAATATCCCAACTGGAAAGAGGCCATGTTAGAAGAAATGAGAGCACTAGAAAAGAATCATACATGGGAGTTGGTACCCAGACCAAAGGGGATAAAACCGGTAGGTTGTAGGTGGATTTTTAATGTGAAATACAAGTCTGGTGGGACACTTGACAGGTATAAGGCACGACTGGTTGCCAAATGCTATACACAGTCTTATGACATAGATTATCTAGAAACATTCACACCTGTAGCCAGAATGACTACTGTTAGAGTTCTCCTAGCATTGACAGCTAATTATGGATGGAAATTGTAGCAACTTGATGTCGAAACTTGATGTCAAGAATGCCTTTTTACACGAAGATTTAGAGGAAAAGGTCTTCATGGAAATACCTCCAGGATGTCAGCATTAAGAAACAAGGCATAATCAAGTGTGTAAACTCAAGAAGGCATTATATGGGCTCAAGCAATCCCCACAAGTTTGGTTTGGTAGATTCTCAAAGGCTATGTCATCTATGGGATACCACAGAAGTCAGGAGGATCACACCCTTTTCATCAAACATAAAGGAGATAAGGTAATTGCTCTACTTGTATATGTCGATGACATTGTGGTAATAGGGAATGATTTGAATGAACAAGGCTGCCTAAAGTAGAACTTAGCCTGGAAGTTTGAGATAAAAGACCTTGGACCATTAAGGTACTTCTTAGGCATCGAAGTGGCCCACTCCAAGGAAGGTATCTTCTTGTCCCAACGAAAATATGTCCTAGATCTACTTGCTGAAACTGGGTTACTAGGAGGAAAAGGTGCAAGGGTTCCAATCGATCCCAACACAAAATTACAAGCAAATACTGATGAAAAACAAGTGGACAAAGGGAGATTCCAGCACTTGGTAGGGAGACTAATATGCCTTTCTCATACTAGGCTTGACATATCCTTTGCTGTTAGCCTAGTATGTTAGTTTATGCATAACCCTATTGAAGCTCATATGAATGCAGTGAGAAAAATCCTAAGTTATCTCAAAGCCACTCTAGGAAAAGGATTCCTATTCACTCTAGGGGCTGATTTGAAGATCCAAGGCTATATAGATGCGGATTATGGTGGTTCTTTTGTGGATAGAAGATCCACAACTGGGTATTGTGTATTCCTAGGGGAGAATTTGATATCTTGGAGGAGTAAAAAGCAAGGGTTGGTAGCTAGATCCAGTGTAGAGGTTGAATTTAGAGTCATGGCGCTAGGTATGTGTGAGCTTTTATGGTTGAAAATTATCCTAGAAGATTTGAAGATTCTAGTGCAAAAACCTATTGAGCTGTTGGGAGATAGCCAATCGGCTATTAGCATAGCTCATAACCCGGTGCAGCATGATAAGACAAAACATATTGAAATTGACAAACATTTCCTAAGGGAAAAATTGGATTTTGGTCTGCTACAGATTGCTTATGTACCATCTAGCCATCAAGTGTCTAGTACCCAATTTGAAGCTCTAGTAAGCAAGCTGGATATGATTGACATTCACTCCCCAACTTGAGGGTAAGTGTTGACAAGAAAAATTGAGAGCCGAGAACTAAGAAGAGGTGCTATCTATAGTGTTATCTAAATTCAATTTTTTTTTTTTATATATGTTTTGTGTTTTATTTATCTGTTGTAAATTAGTTATTATAATCTAGTAGAATGTGATCTAATCCTAATTTTTAGGAATGTAATCTACTCGTAAAAGTTAGGAGAATTATTAGGAGTTTGTATGGTCTTAGGAGTTTGCAAGACTTAGGAGTTTGTATCTATAAGTACATAGTGTACACAGTATTGGAGTCATGAAGAATTATTCTTATTTCTTCTACACATAGCAACCCCCCTAGCCCCAAAAATAACCACCTAGTACAAGTCAATGTGGTTTCAACAAATGATTGCATTGTGACAGAATAGCAGGAAAAGACAGAGAAAAGCACGCATTGTTTTGGTGAGGAAGACTTAAAAAGGTTTATTACTAACAATGCCTGAAATGAACCCTTGTGAGTTTTTGTTTTAGGCTATTAAGCTCTCAAATGGGAAACTTAGAGACTGCATGCATATACAGAGGCTAAAATGGAGAAACTTGGTGAGATGATTTGGCTGCATGTAATCCTTTTAAATTCTGTAATCAGCAATACATGGATGAATCCATTAAGAAGGCAACGAGAGCACAGAGAAACCTAGATTAGGTTGGTGAGAAAAATTTTAAAGATTTATTAGATATAATCACTCAAATACACATCTGTAGGTTTTTTATATTACAGTATTAGCTGGCATTTGTCAGTGGCTTGGAATTCTAAATTGCAGCTGTTTGGTTACTTTTAGTTATGGGAAGGCTTGATACTTCCAAGTTCTTGTTTTATTTCTTTTCTCTGCCAGGATTGGCAGTATAAATTTTTCTTGTACAAGATTATTTCCTCTCTGCTAATTTTCCTTTGTGCAGTCTAATGTTTGGACCAGATATATGTGGCACACAAAAAAAGCAGCTCCATGTTATATTTACCTATCAGGGGCAGCATTATCCCATAAAAAAGGATATACAATGTGAAACAGACAAGTTGACTCATTTCTACACATTTATCTTGAGGCCTGATGCAACTTACAGCATCCTGGTTGATAACCGAGAAAGAGAAACTGGAAGCTTGTACACAGACTGGGACATCCTCCCTCCACGTAAAATCAAAGATGTCCATGCAAAGAAGGTTTTATCTCAGTATTGGAAGTTCTGTAATATTTTTGTTTGATGTCCATGTCCTAAATTCATGGAAGGTTTATTTTCCAAATGATAATTTTTGGGAAATACAACTATATCAATTATACTTGTGTTTCCATATTGTACTTGTTGGTTTCACCATGTCAACTAAGTTATGGAATACAACTATATCAATTATCTTCATTCACCACCATCTCATGAAATTTCTCCATGTGAAGATGGTGTTCAAACTTCATTTCATCATTACTCCGCCAGGGGATATTATCCACTGCCGGTCCCAAGCCCGGATAAAGGAAGAGGGTTGCGTTAGGTAGCCGACAGCCAGCGTAAAACCTAGTCGGATCCAAATATGAATTCTAGACAAACTATCTGTTGGGATGTATCCCACGTAGAAGTCTAGAATTCATGTAGCCAACCCCACATAGTGGGATAACGGCTGGATATGTTGTTGTTGTTGTTTTAGCATCATGCCTTTTGTGAACTGAAACTCCAAATGCATTTAGATTTCTGCCTGCTAAACCTATAGTTCAACTTTCCTTCTCTTGCAGCCAGCTGACTGGGATGACAGAGAGTATATTAATGATCCTAATGATGTCAAACCAGAGGTATCATGCTCCAAGCATTGGTAATTTGTCTGAAATAAGTTTCATATTCTTATAGTATGCCTTTTTTTTTCAAATTTCTTCTGTTGCAGGGATATGATTCAATACCCGCTGAGATCCCTGATGCAAAGGCTAAAAAGGTTGATTAGTAGCTCAAAGTACTCCCTTCTTTATTTGCTTCTCTCGCTTCCATCCCTGCCTTAATCTCTGTCTCCAGCAAATGGATACTTCCCCATTATTCAGAGTTCAAAACATACTGGACAGATATCCAAAAATATTCATAGTCTTGTACCAACAATTATTTCTTGTCTTATACTTGTTGAATTGTTAACCACCATCTCATCTAAAAACTTAATCTTTTAGATATTTTAGATAGAGGGTTAACTTTATCATTTATACTATTATTTTTACTCTCTACACACAAAGTAGAACATTTTATATATATATATATATATTTGTATTAGATTCCTTTTCCTCTATTTAAAAAAAAACCGAAGTTTGTAGTTCTCTGTGATAATCTGATAACAGGCTGATTTTGTTATGAGTATTTGATGACATGGTGATTTGCTACGATCAGATTGCTGTAGTATATTTATCCTTTTCTCTTTTTCTGGCAACTATGGGGCCGGACTATTTATTGCATGTTTTTCAATAAGTTATCAAACTAGGGTAAACAACAACAACAACATATCCAGCCGTTATCCCACTATGTGGGGTTGGCTACATGAATTCTCGACTTCTATGTGGGTTACATCCCAACAGATAGTTTGTCTAGAATTCATATTTGGTGATCAAACTAGGGTATTTTTTTTTTTTTGATTGTGCCATGGCTATCGTGCTGCTTTTTTGTCCAGCCTGCAGATTGGGATGAAGATGATGATGGGATCTGGAGGCCAAAAAAGATTCCAAATCCAGCATATAAAGGACCATGGAAGCCCAAGGTGCTTAAAAGCTTCTAATGTTTAGTTGGATTATATGTTTTCAATGAATTTTATTGCATTTTCTAATTTTACATATGTGGTACCTCAGAAAATCAAGAATCCCAATTATAAGGGCAAGTGGAAGATCCCGTGGATTGACAATCCAGGTACAAATTTGTCCTAAAGAATTTCTGGTTGGTATAGGTCGCAAATTTTGAGATGACCATATTTTTCCTGTTGTCTTAAAGGTTAAGGTTTTGCATCCATCGGTTAGTACACTTTGTTTGAAATCCATCTTTTAACCGGATACATATGTTGAATCCCCTCTGAGTTAGCAGACATGAATTGCTATTATTTTATGTATGTATATACATTCTGTGTACAAACTATTGATAGCAATATCATAAGCAAACTCTCATTATTCATGGTAGTTGCAGTTTTCAAAAGATAATATTAGATTAGGTTAGAAAAGACTGATGTAGTGGTTTAGATGGTTCATTATTTGATTTTTCAAATATTTTTAGTTTTTCTATTGTTTGTTCAAATTACTAATTGGCTGGGTTAAACAAGTAAATATTTTGCTTAGTGGTGCTCAAAGTAATCAGGTTTGATTATTTCAAAACCAGAAATGCCATCTTTATTGATATCTTTTGTGGAAGTTGGGTTTAAGTATTACTGATAACTACTAGAGTTCTTCACCCTGCTGAACACTAATGGACCTATTTTGTAGCCAATGACTGGAACTTTAAATTGCTTCTGGTTCTCTCATCCCAGAACACTGCTGGATCATTATGTTTTGGGTCCTTGTTTTGGAAAGCAAAACAAGATCTGGAACCAAACAAATCAACTTTTTTTCCATTTGGGTTAAGGACCATTCATTAGGCATATAAAATATTAAAAACTGTCGTCATATCTAGTTATCATTTATTAAAGGATATAAGCTGTTAAATATATCAGATCACCTTTTTCTTTTTGCTAAATATATCGGATCCCCTTTTACACTCTTAAGAAAGTAATCACATTGTGTCAATATTTCAAATTGGAGCATTGCCTTCAAAACTATAGCAAGTGGATGGTTGAACATTTTGCCCTAAGATCTGTCACCGTGTCCTTTAGGCTTTCATCGGTAGGCTAATACAATACCTGTTATCCTTTGCAGAGTTTGAGGATGATCCAGATCTTTATGTGTTGAAACCAATAAAATATGTTTCCATATTGTACTTGTTGGTTTCACCATGTCAACTAAGTTATGGAACACAACTATATCAATTATCTTCATTCACCACCATCTCATGAAATTTCTCCATGTGAAGATGGTGTTCAAACTTCATTTCATCATTACTCCGCCAGGGGATATTATCCACTGCCGGTCCCAAGCCCGGATAAAGGAGGGTTGCGTTAGGTAGCCGACAGCCAGCGTAAAACCTAGTCGGATCAAAATCTGAATTTTAGACAAACTATCTGTTGGGATGTAACCCACATAGAAGTCTAAAATTCATGTAGCCAACTCCACATAGTGGGATAACGGCTGGATATGTTGTTGTTGTTGTTGTTTGAGGTTTGGCAGGTAAGAGGCTTGACCTGTATTAACAACAAAAGTTTCCTTTCAAACATTTAATTCCTATTTTCAAGTACTTTTCCTGTTAATAGTCCTATAATCTTGTACTTTCTGATTGTTTCAAGCTGACTAGGTGGGGTTCATTTTGTTATTAAGTGAAATAGTTAAGATTATCATCAATCATGGTGTTTGTGCAATTTAAAATTGAATTAGTACACGTTAAAGATTTTTTATATGAAGCTCATGTCATTAGTTAAGGATGAGCCTTGGTAGCAACGATAACGTTGCTCCTTGGTGACTGGATGATTATGGGTGCAAGTTATGGAAAAAACCTCTTTGCGAAAAAGCAAGGGGAAAGCTGGGACAAATATGACCCTTCGAGCTTTGCAAAGCTGAGAGTTTCGTGCATTAGGAATGCCCTTTTGTTTTTCTTGTCATTAGTTTGCCATTATTATTTTTCCAATATGACAAAATTTGTTCCTATTTTATTTAAGCTTTTCCAGCCTATCATGAAGAAATGTTGGGGGACCTTTCTGAGTTGTTACTAAGTGCTGCATAGCAGGCTGGAACTATTGGAGTTCTTTTTTTATTACAGGTAAAGGCAGGTTCAGTATTCGACAATATTCTTCTATGTGATGATCCCCAGTATGCAAGAGAAGTAGTGGAAGAACTATGGGCTAAGAATCGGGAGGTGCGGTTGCTCTTTCCAAGCCTTTTAGCATTAAATGGTTACTACAAGTCTTTAGAATTGCTGCTATTGTCTGTTTTTCACAGTCCTCACTCTTCAGGTTGAAAAAGATGCATTTGAGGAGGCAGAGAAACTGAGAAGAGCTGGGGAGGAGGAGGTGGTTCAGTTCATGAGGAATTATATTAGAATTTTTCTGGCTTGACACAAATTTCTTTTGAATGCTTTCTAACTAACTAAAATAATGATGGGTGGGTGTAGGATGGCAAGAAAGAAAAAGAGAAAAGTGAAAGGTCGAAGAAAGAAAGGCAACACAGAAGAAGGGTATACATTTTTTCCTATACAAATACATCCTCTAATTTCCACCTTCTTGTTTATGCTGTATGAATGAATGAATGAATGAATGACCAGCTCGTCTTGAATTGAGATCAAGTAATCTTCTGCTCCATCTCATGGTGAAATTAAGCATTGGATCATCTGAATTTATAGGATAGATATATAACATAACAATAAGATTGATTCAACATTGTGGCTAATCAAAAGAAGAAACAACGATCATGCTATAATTTCTCTGACTGTTGTTACAATGTACGATAAAAATTATGAACGTATCTTGTACTTTTAACTTAAATTTCTATCGTTTCCGTGTGTTATTATTTTTAAAAGAGGTCGAAATGCATAAAATAGTGTAATTTTTGAAATATTTTTGTTAATCAACTTAATTTGATAAAGATGATGATCATGATTTGACGCCAAAAATAGCTAACTCGAGAACATTTTTTTGCAGCATGACCCTTATGACTACGTGGATGACTACCATGTAAGCTTGCTCTCTCTCTCTCTCTCTCTCCCTCCCTCTACACATTTTTAGTTGGAAAAGAGGGCTATAAAATAGATGAGCAATAGATCGGTTGAGAAGTGCAATAACATATCAAAGGCTAACCTACTAGAGTCAGCTACCTGAATTTGAACTCTTTACTTATTTTTATCTATAGTTTTATCTTCTATAAAAATCGATATAAATGCAAACACTTTCTACATGTTACTATATTAGCACTGCTTTTGTGTGCCATTAAGCCCAAAGTCATTCCCGGGCCTTTGATCGACCAAATCCTAATTGTAACCTTCGTTTTACTCTTCATTTTTATTGATATTTTTCAGGATGAACTTTGAGAGCCGTCAACAGCTTATTTCAGTTTTGAGAACCATCTGAGTAAGAAGGACGACTGTTCTTGAAGGACAAATCAACATTGCTTTATCATCAGCAAAGCCTGGCCGATCAATGTTGTTGCATAAATAATGCTTCTTGTAACATTAAAATTGCACACCATTGAGAATTGAAACCTACAAAATAATCCACGGAGATTTTGTTAGGGACCCTTTCTTTCTTGTGCTTATCGGATTGGTCTCATTTTTAGCAACTATTTTTCGAAATGAAATCAAACATTACTTATATATATATATATATATATTAGGATAAATTTCACATATCGCCCCTGGGCTCGAGCAAGATTGCATTGACTCTTCTTATGTTTTAAAAATTATACTCCCTAGCAATTAACAAAACACTTAGATTGACCTTTTTACTACATATAAACAAATTCTCTCCCTTTCCCTATGTTGTGATTTTCTCTCCTTTTACCTTCATTTCATCTCTACTGTCATCTTCTTTCTTTGACTCTTAACAGCTTGGATTGTGGCACGTGTAACCCTATTATGACCCATAATAAGGGTTCATGATCAACATTGATCCCAATGCTAGGGTAACTCTAACCGTTAAAACCAACAAGTTGCTTATGTTAAATTACCCATCATATTATCAATTACAACTAATATCGAATATAACCAATATCTAATAATAAGATAATATTTAAATTTAATTCTTCTATCTAGGAAAAAAACTCATTTAATAAAAAGACAATAGATACAAAATTCGAGGTTTAACTCTAGGTGTCATTGTATTCACATGAAATGTGTCTAACAAAGGAGTATACCTGAAGATATTGACTTATTAATTGATAGGTCCCTGATCCACCGAACATACCAAAGATGATCCAAGGGACAGGGATAAGAGAGTAAATTGGTTGGCTAGCATAACCGCCAGTCATATGTGAAGGGGTAGAGTTGGAAATCGCTAGTTTGTGTAACAAATCAGCAAGTGCGAATTTAAATTTGGTTAGAGATGGAGGAGGAGAAAATATAAAGAAGAGAGAATGCCTCTCGAATGCCCTGTTTTCCTTATCTTGATCGAATTGGTGAATTGAATCAAAGTTTAGTGAATTTTTTTTCTGGTACCCATCATTTTGGTATCAGAGCACTACCAATCCTAATGGTGAACTTGACGGATTGAGTAGGCAAAGTGGAAATAAGGTTGGAAGGCATGCAACGGGGAGTTGATGCCATAAGGGGTGAGGTTCAATCGGTGGAGAAGAATGTTGCTAACATTTTGGAGTAATTTGCATGGATGAGAACGAGGTGGGAAGAGCAGGAACGAGACAGGAAGAGCAAGGAGAAGGTAGAAGACTAGCCACCAAAATTCACTCAAGATTCCAAGGTGATGCCAGAAATAGGAGGAAGGCTTGCTGAAGCAAGGTCCGATGGAGTCTAGTGATCGAAAATCCTTAGTTGCCAATTGGAGATGCCCATCTTCAAAGGCGAAGATCTAGATGGCTGGATATTCCAAGCTGGATAGTACTTTACAGTGAATAGGTTGACTGATGATGAGAAGTTGGATACAACAACACTCTGTTTGAAGGGTGCTGCACTTTCGTGGTTTCAATGGGAAGAAAAGTGACGAAGGGTGAGGAATTGGGAGGACTTCAAATTACTACTGAGGAGTTATTTCTGACCCACCCAAGAAGGCTTCGTAGAGGAGCGATTTCTAGCCCTCTGACAGAAAGGAACCATCATGGAGTATCGCCAATGCTTCGAGACGTTGGTGTTTCCCCTTGAGAACTTGCTAGAAGCTATGCTGGAAAGGCATTTAATAAATGGTTTAAGGCTTGATACTAAGGTCGAGTTGAGGATGTTGAGGCCGAGGGGCTTGAAGCAGATGATGGATTTGGCTCAACGTATAGAGGCACAGAATCAGGTGGTCCGTGGAGGCGTAGTTGGATTGGGTTTGAACAAGGGACGAGCCATTCCAAACCTAAGTTCGACGTACCAGGGAGGGGGGATTCTGCCACACTCGCAGCAGCCCTCCAAACTAATGATAGTTAGTTCTACCAACTCATATCGATCATAGGCTAATGGTAGATGAAGAAACTCGCCCTTCAAACGACTTAGCGAGGCAGAGTGGAAGGCAAAAAGGGATAAGGGCCTATGTTTTTGCGTTTTTGTTGTGATGAGAAATATATTATAGGCCACAAATGCAAAACTAAGTTGCAAGTGATGATGATATATGATGAAGAGGTAAAAGAGGCGAGAGTTAAGGGTGAAACATTAGATGAGGGAGAATGAGAGCCAGGGCAAGGGGGTGAGGTCATTGAGCTCTCAATGAACTTTGTAATTGGGTTGACTACGCGACAAACTATGAAGCTAAAAGGGGACATAGAGGGGCAACCTATAATGGTGCTTATTGACAGGGGAGCAACGCATAATTTTATATAAACCGAGTTGGTGCAACAGTTGTTTTTCCAAGGGTGGAAATAATAGGATATGGGGTAATTATGGAAACGGGAATGGTAGTCCAAAGGGCTGGAATTTGCAAAGAAGTGAAGCCTAATATCTAAAATCTGCAAATTGTGGAGGATTTTTTTACCTCTGGAATTGGGGAGCTCGAATGTAATTTTGGGAATGAAGTGGCTAGTAGCTGTTGGAAAGATGAATATGGATTGGAAGACCCTCACAATGAAATTTTAGATAGGAGGAATAGCTGTAACATTGCAGGGGGGCTCTAGCTTGAACAAGACTTTGGTGTCCTTAAAGGTTATGGTGAAAGTCTTTAAGGAAAATAGGGAGGGAATGCTGTTGGAATTTGGAAACCTTGGCAGCCGAAATTAAAGAAGATCAGAAGAAAGCTCCATTGATGCTAAGAAGGGTGTTCGCCAAGTATGAGAGAGTTTTTTTCTACACTAGAGGGGTTGGCATCTTGCAGGAGAAAGGATCTAGTTTTAGGAACCACACCGGTTAGTGTAAGGCCCTATTGTTACCCTTATTTATAAAAAAAAAAAAAAATTGAGAAGTTAGTGGAAGAGATGTTGGCTGTTGGAATTGTTCAGCCTAGTTCTAGCCCATTTTCTAGTCTGGTGTTGTTGGTAAAGAAGAAGGATGGAGAGTGGCATTTTTGAGTGGACTATAGGGCTTTAAACAAGGTCATTATTCTAGATAAATTTTCTATTTCCGTGATAGGGGAGTTAATTGATGAGTTGCATAGTGCCATGGTTTTCTCCAAGCTCAATTTGAAATCTGGTTATCATCAGATTAGAGTCAAGACTGAGGATGTCCCCAAGACCGCTTTCAGGACTCATGAAGGGTATTATGAGTTCCTAGTAATGCTATTCGGGTTCGGGTTGATGAATGCGCCAACCACCTTCCTGATAGGTTTGAAATCCTATGGCACACACCCAAAAGGGGGGTGAATTGAATAATTTAAAAACTTGATAAAACTTGAAAAACTTTTTTATACAAATTAAGGTTTTAGTGATTTAAAATATAAAACATATAAAATGATAATGTAAATCAATAAAGATAAATATACGAATCAAGTAAGGAATAAATGAATGTTTGAAAAGATAAAGATCAAAGAACACAACGACAAAAGAACACATAGATTTATAGTGGTTCAGCTTAATCAAGCCTAGTCCATTACTTTAATTCCTCACTAAGGATTTTACAATCAATCCACTAAAACCTCCTACTTAACTAAGTAGGCCCTCTAATCTAAGACTGGGAAATTACAAACCTCTTGTTTATATAAGCAAGCCCTCTAACACTTAGGTATTTTAACCCATTGCTTCAAAGAGAAAGTTCTCTAGCACAATAAGGTAGGAAATACAAGATTTCAACAATAAGAAAGAATCTAAGAAATGAATCTTTTAGTTACAAGATCTCTCAAAAATAAAATAAGGCTTAAAAATAAATTTACAAAGATAAAACGAAACCTTGGAGAGAAAAATACAACAATGAAAGCACAAACTTTTGTAAACTTGAATAAAATGATTTGTAATCTTTAGATCAACTTGTTCCCGTCTATTTGTCTCTACAAGTTCATCAAAGAGTTGTATTTATAAGCATTCCAAGAGACTCGACCAAAACTAGCCGTTTTTGAGTCGTTGAAAATTGAGAAACTAGCCGTTGAAACTGTCAGAGACACAAACTATCGACAGACTCAAGAGGTTAGTTAACTAATTATATGAACAAAATTTAGACAGTCGATAGAACCAGAAACATAGTCAACAGAAAATCAAATAACTTCACTGATAATCGACAACCACCCTTACATGCTCGACTAATAAAAAATATGAAGAAAACTTCTAAAATATACACTGATAGTCAACATACCAAAATATTCTGTTGACAGAACCATGAGGATAATTGACAGATCAAAACATAGTCGACAGATGCAAGGCATAGTTGATAGATTCATGGCATATAGTCAATAGATGAAGAAAAAATTTAATTTGCTTAATGATACAATTCATAGCATGTATACGTTACAGTATATTTACATTTCTTTAGTTTAAGTAAATGTTAATGTAAATAAAAAAGTACCCCTCATTTGGTTTCAATAAAAATATCTAAAAAATAAAATCCATAAGAATAAGAAAATAAAATTTTAGTTTTAGTACAAACTCGGGATTTAGCGATTTTATCACCCTTAAAATACATATCTTCTATTTATTAAAAAATTCATTAAAAATCATTTTAACAATAATAAATATTAGCTATCAAAATACTGAGAGATAGTTTTTCAAAATGAAAACATTTTCTTATATTTCTCCTTATAATACACTAATCTTTCAGACTTAGAAAAATAATATTTCTTGATTTATTTTGATATACAAAATACTATAATACTTAAAATATATTTTTCACCATAAGTCATACAAAAAATCTATTAGAGGATTTAAATATACCAAAAATAGTTTTACTAAAATTATGTCTTGTTAAATATCAAAATACGCAATAGGTTGATTGGAGCAATTTGGGCTCAACAATATGGTCTTTTACTTTTGAAACATTTTGCTTCATTTATCTAATGATTCAAAACCAATTTATAAAAATTATTTAGGAGATTCTTTTAAATATTAAAACTTATTTTTACTAATCTCCAACTAATCTAAAAAATCATAGATCATTTTGATTTATCAACCCATTTGAATTTTATTTATTTTTTGGTCTGAAAACCATATTCTTGACAAATGACTTAGTGGATAAATTGATTTTATTTTTCATCATCAAAACTAAATATAAGAGTAAAATATCACTTCCAATCATTGATGAATGATATTTTCAAAGAATATTTGAGGTGCTTTGTGTTGGCATTTTTTGATGACATATTGGTGTATAGTAGAAATTTCGAACAACACACACAAAATTTAAGTTGTCTTAAAGGTACTAGCGGACAACCAACTCTTTGCCAATAGGAAGAAGTATGTGTTTGGATAGCTAAAAATTGAATATTTAGGCCATATTATATCTTAGCAAAGGGTTTCAGCCGATTGAAATAAAGTACAAGCTATGTTAAATTGGCCTACTCCTACAACGGTAAGGGAATTGAGAGGGTTTCTTGGCCTCACGGGGTATTATAGACGTTTTGTGAGGGATTATGGCAAAGCCTCTAGTTGAGAGATTAAGGAAAAACAATTTCTTTTGGGATGTGCAGTTGAGTAAGCCTTTCAGCAACTTAAGGCTAAAATGGTATCTCTACCCATTTTAGCCTTATCGAATTTTGAGAAGCCCTTCTTCATTGAATTTGATGCCTTGAGACATGGTACGGGGGCTATATTAATGCAAGAGCAAAGGCCTATTTCTTATTTCAGTCATGCTTTCAGTCAGTTAGGGAGGAGAAAAATTGTTTATGAGAGGGAACTGATGGCCATAGTGTTTGCTGTACAAAAATGAAGACACTATTTGTTAGGAAAGAAGTTTGTGATTCAAACTGATCAAAGGAGTCTCAAATACTTGATGGAATAGCGAGTAGTGAGTCTGGAATACTTGAATTGGATGGTGAAATTGATGGGGTTCTAATTTGAGATACAATATCGGCCAGGGTTGGAGAATAAAGCTACTGATGGGCTGTCACGAATCTACCACCCAGTAACAATAATAGCCTTAACAGTGCTTAAGGTGGTCCAAATTAATTAGTTAGCCCATGAAGTAGAAGCAGATGAAAAATTGCAAGGAATTATCAAAGATCTCCAAGCTAATCCATCTTCACAACGTAATTTCTAGCTAGTGAACAACCATCTCCTCTACAAGAGAAGATTGTATTTACCAAAGGGATCCATTCTCATTCTATTGTTACTTCATGAAGGGCACAATGGAAGTGTAGGAAGACATTCAGGGTTCTTAAAAACTTACAAGAGGGTGGCGACAAATGTCTATTGGCAGGGAATGAAGAGGGACATATATCGGTATGTAAGTCACTACTCGGTTTGCCAACAAAATAAATATATGGCCTTAGCATCGGAGGGACTCTTGCTACCCCTTCCTATCCCAAACCAAATTTGTGACGACATTGCTATGGACTTCATTGAGGGATTGCCAAAGTTTGGCAAGATGGACTTAATTTTGGTGGTGGTGGACAGACTTAGTAAGTACGAGCATTTCATTGGCCTTAAACAACCGTTTACAGCTGGGAAGGTAGCAAGAATTTTTATTAAAGGAGTGGTGTGGCTTCATGGAATGCTAAGGTCCATTGTATCGGATAGAGACAATTTTTATGAACAAATTTTGGGAGGAGATGTTTCGACTACAAGGCACCAAATTCAACAGAAGCACAACCTATCACTCTTAAACGGATGGGAAAATGGAGGTACTTAACCGAACTTTGGAAACCTACCTATGTTGTTTTGCTTCCTCAAAACCGAAGGCATGGTACATATAGGTGCCTTGGGTTGAATTATGGTATAATACCTCCAACCACACAACTTCTAGGATGACTCCATTTCAAGCAGTGTATGGACGAGAACTACTACCCTTATTGAGGTTTGAGAAGAGAATTACCTCGGTTTCAATGGTGGAGTAACAGTTGATTGAGAGAGATTTAATCCTTAAGGAATTAAAAGCACAACTGATGAAAGCATAAGCAGTGATGAAAAAAAGCGTAGATCTAAAAAGAAGGGAGGTGAAGTACAAAGAATGATACTTGGTTTATTTGAAATTGAAGCCATATCGTCATAAATCATTGGTCGTTCATGCAAATGAAAAGTTGGCTGCTCGATATTATGGTCTATTTGAAATTGAAGAGGTAGGCCCGGTAGCCTATAAGCTAATATTGCCACCTCATTGCCCTATCCATCTCGTATTCCATGTGTCCGAACTACGAGAGGCAAGAGGGGCATTGAAAGCTAGCATGGAGATTCCTGGACACCTTAATGAAGATCTTGAGATGCTGGTAGAATCAAAGGCAGTGCTTGGAATTCGACCAGGGAGTAGAAAGAACTTGCGGGGATTAGAGGTACTCATACAATGAAAGGGGCTATGACAGTTAGAAGCTACTTGGGAGCCTTACCACTTGTTCCAACAGCAATTCTCATTTTTCCACCTTGAGGACAAGGTCAAAGTTAGGGGGGAGGGGAGGGAGTAATGATAGGCCCCGATCCACTGGATGTACCAAAGACGATCCAAGAGGTAGAGATAGGAGAGTAAATTGGCTGGCTAGCATAACAGCCAGCCATGTGCGGAGGGGTAGAGTTGGAAATCGCTGATTTTGGATTTAGTTTTCTACAAAGTTAAGGGCCTCTCAAATGCCCTGTTTTCCTTGTAATCTTTATCGAAATTGTTGAATTGAATCAAAATTCAGCAAATTTTTTTCTAGTACCCATCATTGATTTACTATTTCATGATACCAACATTCCTTACTATTTATTTATCATGGTTTATTGTTTATTGATGCTACTTAATGTTTTATTGCATACAAATATTGTTCAGTTGATGATCTTACTGCCATGACTATAAGGGACTCATATTGTGATTCAGTAGGAAAGACTAAGCAGGACACTGAATTCACAACGAATTTAGTATTTGTTTTGTGAGTTTTGATGTCTCATTATTGTAGTTAGTTGTCACTAGACTTGCACGATGCATTTTGATTAGTGAGATAGGTGGTAGTATGTTTTAGCATATCTATCACTAACCTACTATATGATTCACTGATTACCATATTGATTATTCTAATTATATCTCACGTTTATCATATTTACATGCTTTATACTGTATACATAACTAACAATAAGTGTTTATAAAACAAAAAGGCTGAGAAAGAAGTGCCTTGGTGTGCGGGCTCATAGGCAATTGCAAAGATATTGTAGATGTCCAGATACTACAAAATCAAATCTTATTATCTATTTTATGTTATGATCAATTAGGACACTCAAGGCACACCAATTAAATTGTTTCCTTTTTCATTTGATTGATTGTTCTTATTATTATAATCACAATCTGTTAGGAATGTGATTGGAGATTCTCTTGTGTATATAAATACATCAGTTATGTACAACAAGAATTGTGAATAAGATTTTCAATTTCCCATATGATATCAGAGTAATAATCATTGATCCACTATGAAGAGAGTTTGCGTAAAAAACTAAACTACAGTTAGTTGCCTCCAGAATTATTTTTAAAGCATAGAAAACCCCAAGCAAGCAAATAAACACCAAATTATTAGAAATTTAGGTATAATTTACTTAAATTCATTTCTAACACACTAAAAATTTGATATATACTGATATGTTGCCCTCTAATTTTCATTACATTGATTAATAACTCCTCATTAAATGACAACAATCCAAAGATATTTACCAAATGCTATCAATCCCATTTAATACAAATAAAATATCAAAGCACATATTTGGTCATAAAGTGTTTCATATTCTTTCTTTCTTTCTTTCTTCTTTTTGCTTTTTTCCCTCGCTAAGGGAGTAGTCTTGACTTTTTCCATAGGCATCACCACATATAATCAAAAGATAAAAAATATAATATTTAACAATATAATAGTTGAACACATGTTTTATATAACTATCCTTAAGATTACAAAATAATTTCCCATATTTAACAATTGAATGCATTTTTCCAATTTTGAGGAAAAGGAAAATAGGAGATGAAGAAAATTAGAGATGAAAACTGAAAAATATTTTCTGCAACTAAACCACCCCTTTCTTTCTTTTAAGCCAGCAACCACACACTTTCGCTTTTCTAAGCCAAAAAGCAAAAATAGAAAGCAAAAGAAATGCTGAAAAAATTTGTGCCAAACAGGGAACAAAGATTTGGTTATTCTGATACAGATGCCAAAATGACAATCAAAAGTGGAAACTGCTCATTATGCTCAAGGAGAATTGAGGGAAAGGCGGCTTCTCCTGATGAGTAAGATATTACTGCAACACTTACGTACGCAGATGATGGTGAGTCCTAATTTGCAGCAGAGATATTATGGCCTACATAACTGAGTAGCCCGGGCCGCCGCCGCCTTCTGGAACATTCCACTCAATGTTCTGCTTTGGATCTTTAATGTCACAAGCCTGAAAGTTTCAGGAAGAAGTATAGTCAAGTTTGGGAGATACAAGACTATTTTTGTGGATAACGTGGAGGGAAAAAGCAGCAAACTGAAAGCAGTTCCTTTTCTCCAAACTTACATTACCATGTTTGAACCAAATACAACTTGTCCACCACAGTGAAACTGAGAAGGCATTTTTTCTTTTTTTAGTCATAGGAACTGAACAGGATTAAAGTGAATCCACGCATACTCAAACAATCTTATCAATTTCCTAGCCCTCGTATGCACAATGTGTTCTTTGAAGCCCAATAACTCTTGCTTAAAATGCTGGTCAGAACTACAGTACTAGTTACTATTAAAAGGAGTTTCAAACCTAACACAAACAAGGGTTTGGAACTCTGGAGGGTTAGGGTTAAGGGAATTCCTTCACTTGCAGAGAGTGAGCGGGAAGGGATCCCACAGTTTGGGTCATTTGGTGCTGTCCTTGGAATGCCGGAGAGGGGATGTGGTTGAAAGATCCCCTAATGCGAGATTGATCATGACTGGCTTCACCCCTTGAAGATTTGATGGATCTAGAGAGATTCCTTTATGTCACATCTTGAAGACTCTTGATTTTGGGGCACTAGGAGGACAATTTTCATGATTTTTCCCAACCAGGCCTTGTTCAAGCAGTTTCAAAGGCTGATTAAATTTAGGCTTGATAACATGTGACTTAAGGAGGATAGTTTTGTGGATATGGTGGACTGCCTAGTGGATCCTCTAGCTTTTCCTAGCAAGAAAACTCAAGTTTCTAAAGAAGCATGTTGAAAAATTAAAACAGAGTATTTGGCATAATTAAGATTCAGGATCAATAGATTGTTGGATGAATTGGATAATGAAAGGGAGGGAGTTTCTCCAGGGGACCAGGAATTTGTTGAGAGCTAAAACAAAGTGTGGAGCCGGTAGACTACTGATGTTTGAGGAAGTTCGAAGAATACATCTAGACATAGATTTCCCTAAGGAAGGGGAAAGAACACTTAAGTTTTTCTATAAGTTGACTAATGCCTGTGGGAGAGACAGTTATACAGGGAGCATTGATTTATGTTAGGAAGAGATCATAGTTGTCAAAGGCTCAAGGTGCCCCAAGGCCCAAGAGTGCTTGGAGCTTAGGAGTGAGGCGCACATTTATTAGATAGCTAGTAGGGTGGTTTTATTGTTTTTCCTTCTAACTTTATTCCTAGTTATTACTAGTTAGATTTTAACAAGACCATCAAAAATTAAAAACATAAAAATTATGACAGGCACAAAAGGCATGCCCCTTGCTCCTCAAGGTGAGGCACACGCCTTAGAGCCTAGGTGCGCACCTCAAACTATGAAAAATTGTTGGGGCATAACTCTTCATAGCAACGTGTTACACTGGCCGCGTATAGTGTCAAGTGAGCTCGGGCCTCTCCATCGGCGCCTAGATGTAGTGACAAATGAGCAAGGGTCCTCACATTTGCTTGGACGGATACGAGTAAAGAAGTTAGTCCAAAATCAAAAACAAAATCAAACCCAAAATCAAAATCATAGATTAAAGATTGGATCATGGAACATAAGAATATTAACAGGCAAAGCTATGGAAGTGGTAAATGTGATGAGTAGGAGAAAGATTAATATTATGTGCCATCAAGAGACAAAATGAATAGGGAAAAAAATAAAAACTTTATCAAAAACTAGATATAAAATATGATACACATGAAATGATTGAGCAAAAAATGGAGTGAAGATTATTATGGATAAAAGCTTAGTAGATGAGGTAGTGTATGTAAAGAGAATAAGGGATAGGATTATAATGGTGAATGTTGGTCTAGGAAGAATAACGATGAATATCTTTAGTACATATGCACCACAAGTGGGGTTAGGTGAGGAGATAAAAATAAAATTTTATGAATATCTTTAGTACATATGCATCACAAGCGGGGCTAAGTGAGAAGATAAAAGCAAAATTTTGGGAGGACCTAGAGGGACTCACAAATGATACCAAGAGGAGAGAGTAATTATAGGAGGTGACTTAAATGGTCACGTGGGTAGAGACAAAAGCGACTATAGAGAGGTATATGGAGGGTATGGATTCGGAGAAATTAATAATGAAGGTAAGTCTATTCTAAATTTTGCTATGGCATATGAACTCATCATAACCAATATTAGGTTCAAAAAACGAAATGAACACTTAATCATATATAAAAATGTTACATCAAACACCCAAATACTTTCTCATAAGGCAAGAGGATCGGTTATGGTGTAGGGACTGTAAGGTGATACTAGGAGAGTGTTTGAATACTCAACATAGACTTTTAGTACTTGACGTCCAAGTAAAAAATTGGAAGAGAAAAAATCACATAAAATAAAATCCAAGAATTAGGTGGTGGGATTTAAAAGGGAAGAAACAATTAATCTTCAAAAAAAAATTAAGGGGTAGAAGGGAATGGAATGGAGAATGACAGGCAAACCAAATGTAGAGGGAAATGGCTACTGTCCTGAGAAGCACGACAAAAGTAGTCCTTGGAGAGACAAATGATAGAACCCCAAACCTTGAGAAGCCTTGGTGGTGGAATGAAGAGGTACAATTGAAAATTAGAAAGAAGAAAACTTACTATAAGGTTGTATATCGCAACAATGAAGAAAATATAAAAAATTATAAAGAAACGAAAAAGGCAGCAAAAATAATTGTTAGTGAATTAAGGTCAAAAGCATATGAGAATTTATATAAACGACTTGATACAAAAGATGGAGAAAGGGATATATATAAATTAGGTAAAGCAAGAAAAAGAAAAACAAGGGATCTAAACCAAGTGAAATGCATAAAAGATGAAAACCAAAATGTATTAGTGAATGAGAGAGCGATTAAGGAGAGATGAAAGGAGTATCAAAATTATTCAATGGTGGTGGGGACACAAGAGTTAGATTAGGACATCTTAGTAACTTCGAAGGGAACGTGAGATATACATTTTATCGACACATAAATTCAAAAGAAATAAGACAAGAATTAAAAAAGATGAAAAAATCATAAGGCGGTGGGACCAAATAATATACTAATAGAAGCATGGAAATGTATGGGAGAAGAGGGCATCTCTTGGCTAATAAAATTATTTAACGTGATCCTTAAATCAAAAAAGATGTTAGATGAGTGGAGGAAGAGTACTCTGGTTCCAATATATAAGAACAAAGGAGATGTTCAAAATTGTGAAAATTATAGAGGAATTAAGTTAATGAGTCATACCATGAAACTCTAGGAAAGAGTAATAGAGCAGAGGCTCAGAAAAGAAACAGACGTCTCTGAAAATCAATTTGGTTTTATGCCTAGTAGGTCAACAATGGAAGCTATATACCTACTGAAGCGCCTAATGAAAAAGTATCAGGATCATCAGAAAGACCTACATATGGTGTTTATAGATCTAGAAAACGCCTATGATAGGATCCCTAGAGAAGTATTATGGAGGGTTTTAGAGAAGAAAGAAGTCTGAATAGCCTATATACAAGCCCTTAAGGACATGTATCACGGTACAGAGACAAGGGTTAGAACACGTGGATGGGATACTGAACCATTTAAAATTACAATGGGACTGCATCAAGGTTCTGCACTAAGTCCATACTTATTTGCTTTAGTAATTGATGAACTCACTAAATACATTCAAACAGAGGTGTCATGGTATATGCTATTTGCAGATGACATAGTGTTGATGAATGAAACAAAACAGAGAGTGAACACTAAGCTTGAGTTGTGGAGAAACAATTTATAATCTAAGGGATTTAAATTAAGTAGAAAGAAAGCAGAATATATGGAATGTAAATTTAGTGAAACTGCAAGAGTGGTGGATGTTATAATAAAATTGGAAGACCAAATCATACAAAGAAAAGACCATTTTCGATATTTAGGATCAGTGATTCAAAAGATGGAGAAATTCACGAGGATGTCATGCATAGAATTAAGGCAGGTTGTCTAAAATAGAGAAATGCATCAGGGATGTTATGTGATGGTAAAATCCTATTAAAACTAAAAGGAAAATTCTAGAGGACAGCTATAAGACCAGTTTTGTTGTATGGCTCAGAATGTTGAGCAGTCAAATACCAACATGAGCAAAAGACGAGTATAGCGGAGATGAGGATGCTAAGATGGATGTGCGGCCATACAAGAAAAAATAAAATTAGAAATAAAGTTATTCGTAATAAGGTAGGAGTAGTGCCAATCGAGGAGAAGATGAGAGAGACTAACTAAAATGGTTTGGTCATGTGAGAAGAAAATCAAGAGACACTCCTGTGAGGAGAGTTGATGAAATGGAACAATTAGTCAAAAAAAGAGGTAGAGGCAGACCCAAGAAGACTTTAGGAGAGACATTAAAGTTTGATATGAAGTGTATGGGGCTAAATGAAGATATGACAAAAGATAGAAATACATGAAAGTCTAGAATTCATGTAGCAAACCCCACATAGTAGGATAAATGTTGGATATGTTGTTTTATCATAGGAGCAAAGTTAGTGGCAGGGGATCATGAATGGGTACAAAGCATCAGTTCCAAAAGATCTCACCATGGCTTTTATCCAGCACCGTTGATGTTTTCTCAGTGTAAGGTAATAGCCTGAAACCCTATTAGCATGATTTTTACTATACTAAGTCTTGTAGGAAAGGTTTGAATACCTCAATACTCATCATGCTAAATCAAGTTGAAGCCGTTATGTAGGAGTCTAGTGAGCCATGTGTACAAAATCCATGCAAAAGTCTCATCTACAAGGATGAAATTAGTTATCGGTTACATGGTGGCAAGTCTTAAAATGCCTCTATCATGGGTTCCAAATTCTTGGCATTGCATTTATAGTTTATTAGTGTATGGATATGCAAAAAGACTTACGACCATATATTGGTCTTATTCCATGGCGTATTGAAAGATATTTGGTTTTGTCAACTTTTAGGGATAGCACTGATACCCTTGTTTTGCTACTTCATTTCCTATTTGCAGATGATGCGACCTTTCTGTGGGTGGAATGGAAGAGAGAATTGAGCTTCTTAAGATGCATGCTGTATGCGTTATAATCATTCAATGCGCTGGACAATTTTTAGACAGTACCATATATTTATTCTGGAAAGAACTTGCAATTACCTTGCAGTGCAGGCAATTTTGGGCGTTAATCTGCAGCTTCAACTTGCCTTTATCATCTGGGACATACCTATGTAACAGTTCAAGTTGGAAGAAGCAGAATCAGAGATGAACAACAGAAGTTGCTCTTGAAAGAAAAAGAAATGCTCTGAACAAGCATATTACTCGTATACACGTGCAGGGCAATATCGGGACTCAAGTCCAGCATACTTTGGCAAGTTTACAAGTTCAGGAATCTTGGGGTCTCTAAGTCGAAGATGAGCTGGTTGGTCATGTTCATGATTTGTGTTGCTCCTAAACAATCAAAGAAAGGAACAGATCCATCAGAACAAGAGGAAAGAACCAATTACCATTTCACTGCCTGAAAAACATTGTCAAAGAATGGTTTACTGTGTGCAACGTGATTTTTCCAAATAGCAAGGTCATAAGTAAAATTTGTGAGAAAATAATTAGGACAGAAAAAACTTAAGAGACTAGCTTCTCTTAGCTTGTTATTTATAATAAGCATAATGGGTCTTAAACATATGGGCTTAATCTAATTATAAAATAAAACACACATATAATAATTATAATATATACTAATAATTCTAACACTCCCTCTCAAGCTGAAGTATAAATATCATATGCACCAACCTTGTTACAAATATATTCCACTTGAGCACCCTTTAGAGACTTGGTGAAGACATTTGCAAGTTGATCATTGGAGTTAACAAACTCTGTAACAATAATACCTTCAACCAGTTTTTCTCCAACAAAGTGACAATTGATTTTAGTATGTTTAGTCCGCTCATAGAACACTAGATTGGAACCAATGTGTAAGGCAACCTGATTATGACAAATAAGCTTCATAGGAGACTTCACAAAATATGGGTTCCTGCAAGAGTTGTTTAAGCCAGATGAGCTTACAAGTTGCATTATCCATAGCCCGATACTTTGCCTCTACATTAGATCTAGCTACTACGTTTTGTTTCTTACTTTTTCAAGAAATCAAATTTCCTCCCACAAGAACACAATACCCAGAAGTTGACCAACGATCAAAAGGAGATCTTGCCCAATCTGCATCTGCATAACAACAAATATCTGTGTGACCCTTATCCTCATAGAGTAGCCCTTTACCTGGTGCTCTTTTGATATATATTAGAATCCGGATAACAGCATCCTAGTGAGAATCACATGGTGAACTGAGGAACTGGCTAACTACACTCATAGCAAAAGCAATGTCAGGACGAGTGACTGTGAGATAGTTCAACTTGCCTACCAGTCTCCTATACTTTCCAGGATCTGAATAAAGCTCCCCCTATCCCGACAAGAGTCAGACATTCAGATCCATTGGGGTGTCAACTGGTTTGCAATTCACCATACCAATTTCTTCTAAGATGTCAATTGCATACTTCCTCTGAGAAATTGACGTACCATCTCCTGATTGAGCAACTTCAATACCCAAAAAATACCAAAGTCGGCCTAGGTCTTTGGTCTGAAAATGCTGATGTAAATGTTCCTTCAGCTTTTGTATTCCAACCTGAACACTCCCTATGATAATAATGTCATCTACATAAACCACAAGGTTGATACATAAGGAAGAAGAATGGCGATAGAAAACTAAATGATCAGCCTCACTTCGAGTGAGACAAAAGGCTTGAACTACAGTGTTGAACCTGCCAAACCACGCCCGTGGGGATTGTTTTAGATCATAGAGAGACTTTCTGAGTTTGCAGACTACATTGGAATCCCCTTGAGTAACAAAATCAGGTGGTTGCTCCATATATACTTCTTCTTACAAATCACCATGAAGAAAGGCATTTTTAATATCAAGCTGATAGAGTGGCCAATGACGCGTAGCAGTCAAGAGAGAAAGAGGCGAATAGAGGCCATTTTCGTAACAGGAGAGAAAGTATTGCTGTAATTAGACTCATAGATGCGTAGCAGTCAAGAGAGAAAGAGGCGAATAGAGGCCATTTTCGTAACAGGAGAGAAAGTATTGCTGTAATTAGACTCATAGATCTATGTAAAGTCTTTGGCAACCAAACGAGCTTTAAGACATACCACCTGACTATCAGGACCCACTTTGGGAGTGAAGACCCAACGACAACCAACGAGAGTCTTTCTTGGCGGTAAAGACACCAAATCCCAAGAACCATTTGAATGTAAGGCGTCAATCTCATCTAACATAGCCTGACGCCAACCAAGATGGGATAGATCTTCACCTATGGTTTTAGGAATAGAAACAGAGGAAAGACTTGAAACAAAGGCACTATAAGAAGGAGACAAATGGTCATAGCATAAAAGGTTACAAATAGGATGGGGATTACGAGTAGACCGTGTACCTTTGCGAAGAGCAACAGAGAGATTGTCGGGTTCAGGATCCGGGGTAGGAGGGACAACAGACGGAGAGAGTGAGTCAGGAGACTCCTAGGCTGGAGGGATGCTAGCGTCGGTAGCGGGATGAGGACGACGATGATATGTAAGAAGTGGAGGAGTCGTGGTAGGTGGACCGAAAAATGGTAGCTCGAAGTAGACAGACGAACCCGAGGAGAACAACGAAAAAAAATAAAAAGAAACAGGCAAAATCTGGTGAAGACTCTGTGAATCAGACTGAGCAACCGAAAAAAAAAAACTGTAGTTCAAAGAATGTGACATCAATAGATAAAAAATAGCGATTCAGTTCAAGAGAGTAACACTTATAGCTTTTTGCAACCAGGAATAGCCGAGGAAGATACACTTAAGAGATTTTACAGCAAGCTTATCCTGTCCAGGTGAAAAAGAATGCACAAAACAGATACATCAAAAAACACGAAGAGGAACAGAATAAAGTGGTTGTGTAGGGAACAAAAGGGAATGGGGAATTTTCTCCTGTAACGCTGAGGATGGCATGTAATTGATTAGATAACATGCAATTATCACAGCATCACCCCAAAATTTCTTGGGAAGATTGGCATGTAAAAGGAGCGTCTGTGTAGTCTCAATAAGATGGCGATTTTTATGCTCAGCAACACCATTTTGTTAAGGTGTGTAAGGACAAGAGGATTGATGCAGGATGCCATTAGCAGTCATAAAGGTAGTGAACGGAGAAGAAAAATACTCAGGGGCATTATTACTGCATAAGGCACGTATAGAAACTCCAAATTGTGTTTTCATTTCAGTAGTAAATGTCTGAAAAATAGAAAACAACTCGGACCGACTCTTCATAAGAAACAACCAAGTGCAACGAGAAAAGTCATCAATGAAAGTAACGAAATATGAAAAACCAAGAGTAAAATTGATGCGGTTGGACCCCATACATCAGAGTGCATAAGGGAAAAGGGAGTCTCAGCCTTATTATTGACCCGACGAGAAAAAGAATGACGAGTGTGTTTACCACGCTGACACGACTCACAATTAAATATGGACAATGACGACAAACTAGGAACTAATTTCTTCAATTTGGAGAGGTTGGGATGACCGAGACGATAATGGAGAAGATTTGGAGAAGCGACACTAGTGCAAGCTACTAGTGAACTAGCCACAGCAAGATGATAGTGGCCCTGCAACTCACGCTCGGCCCCGATCGTACGCCTCGTACCCTGGTCCTAAACACAAACAGAGGCAAGAGTAAAGAGAACAGAACAGTTAAAGGGTTTTGGTGAGTTGGCTAGCTGAAATCAAATTAAAAGGACTATCAGGAACATATAAAACATAATTTAATGAGAAAGAAAAGGTGGGTGTGATGTGGTCGATCCCTTTAACTGCAGTTTTGGTACCATCAGCCAGGGTACCAGTAAGTAAAGTATCAAAATAGGTGAGGAGAAAAGAAATTCATTACTACAAATATGGTCAATGGTGAATCTATAATTCAAGGACTAACAGATGAGCCTTGAGCAACACAAGCAATGGGATTACCAGGATAAGACTGCTGGGTGGCCTGGAACTTCAAGAAGGCATCATATTCAGTTGCAGACATAGGTACTAATTGTGAACCTTGTGGAGATTGAGTAAGACTAGGATCACTCTGAAATACATGAGCTGCACTAGTAGATGATGCAGGTGGAGCAGCTGGCCGACCATGTTTCTTCTAGCATTTGTGCTCCAGATGACCCAGTTTCTTACAGAAGGTACACTGTGGACGTGAGCGATTATTATTGCGTTCTCTATTTCCTCCAACAGTAGAAACCTGAGATACAAGAGCTGAAGATTTGGCTAGAGGAACAACATGAGATGGAGAAGACATACCATATGCACTTGTCATATTCAACAACCTTTTGAAAGAGTCCTTCATGGTAGGGTTAGCGGAGCTGGTCAAGATTTGATGTCTGATGGCGTCAAATTTTGGTTTCAGACCGGAGAGAGTAATAACCATAAAAAACTTCTCTCGTTGAGCAATCTGTTTGGTGTGGGTCGTAGTAAGAGGAAGAAGAGCATCAAATTCTTGCATGAGAGCCCGAACCCTAGATAAGATTCCATGGACAACTCCTGCTTGAGATTCTTGATATTAGAGACCACAGTGTACAAATGTTGGATGTCGTTTGTATAACACTCTTCAGCTTCCTTTCACACATCAACACAAGTTTCAAAGGGGCGAAAGAGTTGCATGATGGATGGATCAATAGACTGCCATAGAAGGCTATATAACTGGGCATCAACTTGTTCTCATCTCGCCCGATTAGCTTCTGGCACACTTTCAGCCTTCGTGGTAAGATGATCCGCTTGACCTTACCCTTTAAACCACATTTTGACAGAGGTTGCTCATGAGAGATAATTGGCAGATCCTATCAACTTGATAGTGGTAATATTGGCTATCCTAAGATTGGAGACAACAAAGGATTGAGAGGCAGTAGGGGCAACGACAGAAATCGAAGCGGGAGTAGCACCGACAGAAACCGCGTCACTGAAGTCAGACATGGCGAGGACTTTGACACCAGAAGTAGCTTTAGGGATCGGCGGCGGTTAGATCTGGAGAATCCGGTGAAAGAAGACTGGCGAACGCGCTATCAAGCGCCGGCGCGTGGCTAGTCTTGCACGACGATTCTTCGGCGGTCGGTCGATCTAGAGGTGGCGAACCTGAGGGTGGTGGCGGTGTGGTGAGGTTGTGGCTGGATAGTGGGGTTTCGGTATGGGCAGTGACGGTTCGGGTTTAAAAGTCATTGGAAAACAATGCACAGCGATGACTAGGGTTTTTGTCTCATCGGTGGCTCTAATATCATGTGAGAAAATAATTAGGAGAGAAAAAACCTAAGAGACTAGCCTCTTTTAGGTTGTTATTTATAATAAGCATAATGAGTTTTAAACCTATGGGCTTAATCTAATTACAAAATAAAATACACATATAATAATTATAATATATACTAATAATTCTAACAAAAATAATTTACTATATCCATCTTGTTCCTTCACATTATTCGAGCAAGAACATTTTTGACTTTTCCCGCAAGAGCACACTATTCAATTTTCTCAATCCAACAATGACACTTCCGAATCATAAAAATGTCCCAAATATAAATTGAGAACTCTTATAAATCCTAGGTTACACTTATAATGTCATCCAATCATCTCAAAAGCCAACTGTCCCTTCCATATTTGCTAATGCTGACACTATATTTAGTTAAACAACTTAAACTCTAGGCCTATTCTAGTATTATACTTCTCAATAGAACAGGGAGAGACGGCATAAGAGAGGAAAAGAGAATAAACTTATAAAACCTGTATAATGATGTTGGCACATCAAAAGAAGTTAGGGAGAGACTGAGTAGGAGAGGAAATGGAAATACGCCAATAGCACCTGTATAAAGATGTTGGCACATCAAATGACACAATCCCATCTGGTTTTGAATATTGAATTGGAGAGTATAAGTGTGCCTCCTGCAAGAGTGTGACATTGCATTGATCAATAGATGCTGTAATCAAGGTTAGTACTCTAGCAATTACAACATAATACAGAGTACAATAAACATTTGCCTGGGTTCTGGAGGATGCATATTAGCACTCACATATATCTAATTAATCCATTCAAAGAATTAACTTACATCTGTATTTTTAATGTAATATGAGGAAAAAAAGCCAATGCATTTTGTCCTTTTAAATGAAGATGTATATTGATAACCAGACAGGTAAAGCAAATTCTCTCAGCATCCATGTGTAGAGTAGGATTATAATGACAGCTCCAAGATATTGCAAATTGACCTAAATTACCAGCTTTTAGGAGGGCATCCCTGCAGGGTTTCTTTTTCTCTTTCAATTGGCAGAAGCTCACTTGCATAATATTCAAAGAAGAATCAAGAGATTTGTCCATCCTCTAGACTTTAAAAGAAAATTTATAACATGCATAACAACTTAGACATACTCAGAACTCAGTTACTAACTATACGACTGAGATTTTTTGCAATGTTTTCATAAACACAGTGTTGATAATGACCCCAAAATTGAAATATCACAGAAAGGGCATGCTAAAGGCATCATGTTTCCAATTTTATTATATATTTTTAACATGTTAAGCTGTCCTCCCCAGGAAAAAACCAACTCACGGTTGAAACATACCAGGTATGCTATCTGATTTGATACCACCAAATTTTGGTGATCATTCGTTCATAAAATAAATAAACTGGTTTTTCCATCATATAACAGTTGCCCAACGAAATTTGAGCCTATTCAAATATTCAGTAATTGCAATATTAACAATTCTTCTCTTCAATATGTTTCAATCATTACCAAAATTTGTCATTATCAGGTAGTAATTTCTTACCTCCGTTGCTTCATGGTCAGGTACGCCATGCTTCAAAGTAAAGGGGAATCTTCCCTTTAGTATGTAGCTACAGGGAAAAAGGGCCAGTTATAGATGTCTCATGCATGAAATGGGAACAAAAATCAAAACATTATTCAACATAATCAGACAAAAGGAGACGTCTTACTGTTCTAAAGCACTTACAGCCAAACCAGGAAAAAGTCCAAACTCAAAAGCCTACAAAGAGAAGAAAATTCTGTGACATTAGCACACAATAAATTCATCAATCTTCACCCATATTTTTTCATCCAATCAGTTGGCTCTCCTCCATTCTAGAGGATCTTCTAAACTAAGCCATCTAACCATTTTTCTTCATCTATTTGCTATTAACCTAGAATGACATGGTCTGGGTTCTGACAACACAACCCAAATACATATAACAATATTTTCTTGATCATATGAAACAGGATCATTGATTTAAATAATACCAAAATATACATGATGTAAATACAGTATGTCATACATCCCCAACATAATGGTGTATATATCTAAGCATGTGGTATAAGTGCCAAATGTAAATATTGAGCATCAATATGAATACAGGTAGAAACAATGCTATTAGGCCTTCAAGTTTCCCATTATACTCATCACACTTTCAAAGATGGTATTACCAGGGTAATAGTTTGTTGAGATGAAACATGAATTAGAGGCTTGAGGAAATCATAGATTAGAAGAGAATGACAATAAAAAGTAGAGGTTGAAGAAAATATCATTTCAAAAAGTTAAGACGGAATAAGTTTCAATACTTACTGGTCTATAGTTCCGAGCCTTGTAAAGTTCTTCCCATATCCATGAATTCCGTAGGTTGTTCCAGTATATTTCCATGTTCAAACCTTCATGCAGTACACCAAATGCAGCTTCTGCTGCTAGCATGCCTGTAAAAACAGCATAATCATTCTTTTGTCAATGACAATCTATTTTTGCAGTATGTTCAAAAGGCAGCTTCTGCAATATGTCTTAGGTAACTACATAAGGTTTCAGATACAGCATTAAGAGTACAGGACATCTACTTGTATACCTTTTATTCTATTTCAAGTGAAAATGCTGTTGAAAAGATTCTTCAGTTTATCCTTAGGTCTGACCAGTTAGAAGTGCTTAGGTGGCTCTACAAAATATTAAATATTTGCAAAAGGTGTGCCCACAGGGTTGTCTTACGGATAAAAAATACAATATAGAGTCATCATATTTGGTTTTGTGTACGTTCATAATAGTGCAATAATCAAGGATCCACAAAAGGAGGAGAGATGTTAGCACTGAAATACCTGCAGTCTTCTGATTTTTTCTTAGGCAAGCAAGAATTCATATAGATGATCCTGCCTAGTAGGTTTTAGAGCTTGATATGTTGCTGTTGTTTTACTCTCATGACCATACTTTTGTGCATAATTCTTTAGCAAGTCTAGGCATGAAAGAAATTCCAAGATTTTCTTCTTTACGTTGTCCTTCACCCATTATTCTTCCACAAAGGTCACTATTCCCAGGTATGATTGACAGTCTGACAAATGTACAGGTTTCTAATTTCTAGTTTCCTAATATATAGGTGTTTAATGTATAGATATGTTTCCTTTATTAGTTAGTTTCCTAAATGTGCAGATTTCCTTATGAGACAGGTTTCCTTAGCAGTTAGTTTCCTCATTGGTTAGTCTTCTAGTTTCCTTATGAAGGTTTTGGGATTTACCTTTAAATATATGTGTAAATTGATTCTGTGAATAATAAGAAATTATCAGAAACTCTTTAGGTAATAATCCTATAGAAAATCGTGTATAAGAAATAGAGATAGTTATGTAATTAGGAAAACTATAGAAACAGTTTTTCATTCATTGTACAGTTATTTATTTTCTAATAGGTAGTTTTTTCTGTGAGTAACTGTCATTATATGAGCAGTTACCATTTATGTATAAATTTGTCCAATTTGAATAATAAAGTGAGGAGTTTTTCTATCTAAAATCAACATGGTATCATAGCAATGAGATAGAGAGTCCAAAGAGGGAGAAAGAGAGCGACAGAGACGATAAAGTAAAAACCTACTATTGTCATTGGTAACTGCCGATCTCCTTCATCTTTGTCCGCCATAGCTGTAGCCCCAGCCACAACTGTCATCGTCGTCGCGGCCACCACCCTTAACCGCAATCACAACCATCGCCATTGAAGGGATAACCGACCACAGTCATGAAACTGAGTTAGAGAAAGTGAAGGGTCACAAAATGGAGATTGACGGGAACGACGAAAGGGTTTGCAGCACAAAACCCGGACGACCATCATAGTCATTGAAGAAGATGAAAGGACGCAGCACAAAGCCGTACTTTGGCATTGAAGATGGTAGATGTTGGTCGCAGGCGGACTCAAGGAGAAGGCAAATAGTCGCACCAAAAAAGGCTGATTCACTAGATAGAAGGTCATCATGTGGTTATTCGATGATGGCACTTGCAACCCCCCTTACGATCATTGTCTCGTCTCCAACCTCGCCAAATATCCTAATAAGGTGATTTACATGGACCCAGCCAAGAAGACCTCCAAGAAGTCTCATGTCAAGGCATTCGCCAGCATCACCAAATATCCTAAGAGGGGTGATTCGCAAGGACTCGGCCAAGAAGACCGCCAAGAAGCCTCACATCAAGGCATTCATCAAACTCATCAATTACAACCACATCATGCCCACTCACTACACTCTCAACATCGATCTCAAGGAAATTGTCATGCTGCTGCAATTGAAAGTGATATTCCTCAAGAAAAATTAAAAGAAAGGTTGTTGACTTATCCCATTAAAAGGCTTGTAAGTTGTTGCTTTGTCCATAAAAGGAGAAGATTCCAACTTAGCCTATAAAAGTTGCTTTTAAAAGTTGAGGTTTCAATTTAGCCTAAAAAAATTGTGTAGATTATAGCTTAACCTGTAAAACCTATAGCAAGCCGGAGAATATTTCACGGCACAAGAAATCCGGGATGCCGCAAATTAGAAGTATTCTGACACTAAAGACACAACAGAGGTGTTGTCAAGAAGACCTCTCAAACACCCAATATCTTAGTCGTCTAACTAGATATTGGCAGCAACTCAATATATTCAAAGTGACCTAAATAGACAAACACTTCATAAAGGGAAAATTGAAGGCGAACAAAGATCTACCAAAGACTAAGTTCGAAAATGTGAAGATCCAAACTGGACTTTTTTAATATTTATAGCCTAGCTATATTAATAGCCTAGCATGAGGGGGCATGTAGAAAACCGTGTACAGGAAATAAAAATAGTTAGGTAGTTATGCAAACTATAGAGACAATTTTTCAATCATTATACAGTTATTTATTTTCTAAGTGGTAGTCTTTTTTACGTGTAACTATCACCATATGAGCAGTTACCTTTTGTGTATAAATTTTTCGTTTAAAACCAACAAATCCCGATATCTTTATTTTATTTCCAACATATTCTTACAAAGGCTCCTAATACAGGAATCAGAGGAAATGTGGGAAGTTGAGTCAAAGTAGAAGCTGAACTAAAAGAGCAGTGGGAACATATGGTGACTAAGCAACCAAGTTAATGAAGCAAGTATTAAGAGCTTAAGTCAATATAGAAATGAAAACCTTTCAAAACCATTTGAAAAACACAGAAAACAGGTTGGAAATTGTTAGGACTCCAAAATTTTAGGAATTTGATTATTTCCTTTGATTTTGATTTTGATTTTAAATTAAAAATCCTAGCTGATTATGACAAAGTCCTTAATTTTAGAGATTAGATTAGATTAGGTACCCTTAATTCCTCGATTTTCTTTGATTATGTTTCCTCAGAACAATGGATTAGATTAGATAAGATACTTGTTTCCATTTTTATTAGAAATCCTAGTTAATTAAGGAATACAAATCCTAATTGACCAAGAGAACTTCACATATATGTAATTGCCTTTGGCTTATTTTTCAAGCAATCAAAATACAATTCAATGCTTTGGGTACTTTGGAGGTCGAACCCCTCAAAGAGATCAAATCCCTTTCTCTTTTCCCTATTCTCTTTCCAATTTTTCTCTAATTTTCTCGATAAAACCCTTGGGTTTTATAATCTGGATCAGAGCAGGTACTCCTAGGGTTTGCTTTTGCTACCATCACCATCTTTTCCTTTCAAAAGATTTGTTGAATGCCCTTAACCCAAAACCAAAAATTGAACAAAGGAATCACAGATCTTCAAACTTGCACAACGGTTGCTGACAATTCTGTAAAGTCTCAACTTGAAGCTTTGGAGGCTGCAAAAAATATTAGGGAGAAGAACTAAATTGGACTTTACTGAATCAAAGTAGGGGTATTTATACAAGTACAAGATATCTATGCCATCTCCTAGAAAATAGGAATAAATTCAAATTTAGATAACCATTTCTGATATTTGAACCGCTGTAACTAATGTTTGAAATGCTGAATTATCTTCCTTTTTCAAGCTTTATCATTTCCTTGAATTTTGAAGCTTATCTTATTTTCTAGGCTGCCTCATTTAATCTTAAATTCTTTCAACCACCCTATCTTTTCTTTTTTAAACTTAAAACATCCAATCTGCCATCTTTCCAATAATATTCTCAAAATCTCCACAATTCCCCTCAAGTTGGGTTGAATATATTATTCAAACCAAGCTCGCAGCTTAAATCTTCAAATATTTTTCTTGGGAAGGCTTGAGTGAGAATATCTGCATCTTGACTGTTGGTAGGTGTATAGATAAGTTGAAATACCCCTTCTTCCAACTTGTCCTTGATGAAATGCCTGTCAATTTTCACATGTTTTGTTCGGTCGTAATGAACTGGATTCTTAGCAATGCTGATAGCAGATTGATTGTCACACAATACCTTTATTAGTCTAGCAACATTCATTTTCAAGTCTTGTAGTAATATTCTCAGTCATATTCCTTACAAAATCCTTGATCCATAGCTCTAAACTCAGTTGTTACGCTAACTAGTGTTAGTAGAAATAATAGCATTAATAGAATGTAAATAAATCCTTGTGCTTAGCTGGAGAAACTGTTCCAGCATGCATAACCGCGTGAAGGCGTACTCAACGCGCGCGGAGACCACTTGTAAGTGCACATGGCCACTTGGCATTTGCATGGGCGAGCCAACGGCTTTTGGCGCCTAATTGATTTTGATCAGTATATAAGCTGATCGAGGCACTAGATTTGAACTTGTTGAATGAAATCAGGAAATAAGTTTCCTCCTCAATTCTATTTCCCTCTAAATTTCTCCCCACTCTCCCTTCCGTCTCCCTCGAGTTCTCTATTTTCTTTCCCTCGCAATTCTCGTGTTAATCGGTTAGATCGGAAATCTGACAAATTGGTATCAGAGCAAGCTCTGGGCCAGATTGTTTGAAGGCAATCGGTTCAATGGCAGATGGTACGAGGATGCGTCAGATGGAGATGCAGCTCCAATAGGTAACAGCGACAGTGACAGAAATGCAAGGAAGAGTTGATACGATGGAAGAAAGGATCGGATCAGTGGTGGATAGGAAGCTGGAGACTCTGGCCGATCGACTCAGGGGGGATATGCGCTTGCAAATTCGAGAGGAATTGCAAGACGTTCGAGATCAAGGCAATTTGTTGCGGGATCAGTTGCAACAATTTATGTCGATGTTTGCAAATCAACCACAGGTAAGGATCTCTCCTGATTTTCCACCTAGAGAACGGACAGAACCAATTCTATAGGGAATTCGTATACCACACCGACAGGCGGGAATTACCGTGTCAGAAGAAAAGCCAACGATTGGCGATGAAACGGTCGTGGACCGAAGGTGGGGATTTCCAATTCCTAAACTGGAACTTCCAACATTCGAGGGGATTAAACCGCGATGGTGGTTGAGAAGGTGTGAGAAGTTGTTCGAGATTCACCAAGTACCAGAGAATCAGAGGGTGGCTTTGGCAGTAGCGTATCTTCACGATGAAAGAGATGTGTGGTTCCAAGGGTGGTCCAGGGTAAGAGGGAACTATAATTGGGAAGACTTCACTCAAGGTCTCAATGAAAGATTCAGAGAACGGGGAAGGTTGGATATAGTACAAGAATTTAATCGCTTAAGATAGGAAGGATCCGTGATGGACTATCAAGCGAAGTTCGAAGAGCTCAAGGTCTTGATGCTCAATCGGAACCCCGGCCTCACTGAAGATTATTTGTATCCAGCTTCATAGGAGGACTCAATGAGGAGCTTCGATCAGCAGTCCAAGTTCTTAGGCCCAAGACGGTTCTGGAAGCAGCAAAAGGGGCTTACCTACAGGAAATGACGTTTGACGCGTTGCTGAAGAAACAAAGGGGACAGATCAGAGGAACTCAAGGAGGAATGGTATATTAGGGTGGTAAACCACCAGGAAGAGAGGCAATCAGGACGGGCCCTAATACCAGGTATTCCGCGTTATCTGCACCCCCTTTAAATACGTTGAGCAGAGACAAATTGTTGGAACAAAGGAGGATAGCAGAACTGTGTTTTAAGTGTGGGAAAAAATACACACCAGGACACCAATGTAGAAAACAACTGTTGTTGTTGGATGGAGAAGAGGAAGGAGATGAAACAGAAGAACTGGCAGCAATAGAAGAAGGCGAGGATGAGGGCAGTGGTGCCATATCCTTACACGCTATTAAAGGAGTGGCTAACAGCAAAGTTATTAAAGTAGAAGGGAAGGTGCACGATAGTTCTCTCATGGTGTTAATCGACAGCAGGAGTACCCACAGTTTCATCGATGAAACAACGGCTAAAAGAATGGGGTGGCCAACGGCGAGGACACAACCACTATCAGTCACGGTAGCTAATGGAGATAAAGTTCGCAGCAAATCAGCTTGCATGGGGTTCTCTTGGGAGATGCAAGGAGAAGAATTTCAAGCTGATCTTAGACTACTCAAATTGGGGGGCTGTCATATTGTGTTGGGGGTAGATTGGATGCGGGAAGTGAGTCCCATTAGCTTTGACTTTAATAACATGGAGGTGACGTTGGATAAAAAGGGAAAAAGAGTGGTACTACAGGGCCATACGGAGGTAGGAGCCTGCAAATTGATAAGGGGCAAGAAGTTACAACGAATGTTCAAAAAGAAGTGGGCGCAGGTGGCTCATCTATTCTCCATTGAGACCAGCGATCAGCAAGGAAGACAAATTCAGATAGTAATCTCAAAATGTTCGCAACAAGTACTTGAACTAACCCTTTTAGATTCATTGCTGAATGAATATCAAGATCTCTTCGTAGAACCTAAAACTTTACCTCCTAAACGTTCCTTAGACCATACTATACCTCTGATACCCCAGGCTGAACCTGTTAACATCCAATCTTACCGATATCCACCTAAACTCAAATCTGAAATTGAGAAAATGGTCAGGGAAATGTTAGATCAATCCCTAGTTCGCCCAAGCCACAGCCCTTTTGCTTCCCCTGTTCTATTAGTAAAAAAAAAGGATGGAACTTGGCGTTTTTGTGTTGACTATAGACAGCTTAACGCCATAACTGTTAAGTACAAGTTTCCTATTCCCATCATTGATGATTTACTTGATGAACTCAAACATGCAACCATATTCACTAAGTTAGACTTAAGGACTGGATACCATCAAATTAGAGTCCATCCTAATGACACCTTCAAGACAGCCTTCCGAACACATCATGGGCATTTCGAGTTTACCGTAATGCCATTTGGCCTCACAAATGCTCCAACCACATTCCAAGCCCTCATGAACCAGATTTTTTAACCCTACCTCAAAAAGTTTGTGCTGGTTTTTTTTTTTTTTATGATATACTAATATACAGCCCATCCATTGACCAACACCTTAACCACCTTAGGGCTACATTTGAGATCTTGCGATTCAATCAGCTATGTATCAAGCAGTCGAAATGTGCCTTTGCACAGCCCCAAGTTGAGTATCTCGGACACATTATATCAGGAGCTGGAGTGGGGACTGATCCCAAGAAGATTGAGGCAGTTATGGCTTAGCCCAAACCTGCTAACATACGGGCCTTAAGGGGTTTTCTAGGACTTACTGGTTACTATCGGAAGTTTGTAAGGAACTATGGTTCTATAAGCAAACCACTGACAGAAATGTTAAAGAAAAAAGATTCTAATGGAGTGCTAAGGCAGAAGAGGCCTTTGAGCAATTAAAAGCTGCTCTAAGCAGCGTGCCTACGCTAGGGTTGTTGGATTTTGATAAGCCCTTTACGTTAGAAATAGATGCAAGCAACACGGGCATAGGAGCGGTATTGACTCAAGATGGAAGACCCTTGGCTTTTCTTAGCCAGGCCTTGGCCCCAAGACATCAGGGCCTTAGTATCTATGAGAAAGAATTGATGGCAGTGCTAATGGCAGTAGAAAGGTGGTGCCACTACTTGGAAGGAGGAAAGTTTATAATCAAAACAGATCATGAGAGTTTGAAATACATTTTACAACAAAGATTGCACAATCAACTGCAGAAAAAGGGTATGTCTAAACTCATGGGCTTAGATTATGTGATTCAATACAGGAAGGGTTAAGAAAATGTTGCAGCAGATGCATTATCTCGCTGTCATGAAGAAGGAATGGCTGCAACCATATCTACAGTGGTACCCGATTGGTTCCAAGAAATCATTGACAGCTAAAACCAAGACGGATGGACCAAGAGTCTTTTGGAACAGCTAACCGTGAGCACCACCAGCAAACCAGGGTACTCACTTACCAATGGAGTAATCAGATACAAAGGCAAGATAGTAATCGGTTATTGCAGGGAGCTGAAGGACAAGATAATTCATGCGTCGCATGGATCTCCAATTGGAGGACACTCGGGTATCCAAAACACATATCACAAGGTCAGACAGTTATTTTTCTGGCCGCAACTAAGGAAATATGTATGGGAATATGTATTGAGGTGCGAGGTTTGTAGACGTTGCAAACATGAAACAGTGGCTCACCCCGGCTTGCTTCAACCTTTAGAGGTTCCAGATCACGCTTGGACTAATGTTACCATGGATTTTATTGAAGGCATACCAAAGTCGGAGGGGAAGGATTGTATCCTAGTAGTTGTAGATAGATTCACCAAATTTAGCCACTTCATCGGCTTAACCCATCCGTTCTCAGCTCAGGAGGTGGCTTGAATCTACTTGGATCATGTGGTAAAACTACATGGTGTCCTTAGATCAATTGTCTTTGATTGAGACAAAATATTTACCAACCTATTTTGGAAAGAGCTGATGAAAGGCCTCGAAACCAAACTTTTAATGTCTACCACATACCATCTGAAAACGGATGGCAAAACCGAACGCATCAACCAACGCCTGGAAGGTTACCTGCGGTGCTTCAGTTTTGTGCAGCCCAAAGGATGGCATAAATGGTTGGCAATGGCACAATGGTGGTACAACACGAGTTTCCACAACTCACTTAAGATGACTCCATTCGAGGCCCTTTATGGTTACAAACCAGATTTACTTCTTGCCCTAGGAGGTCACACAACAGTAGCCACGGTGGAATCCTACCTCCAGCAGAGACAAGGCGTTAAGAATGGTGAAAGATGAATTGGGCAAGGCACGTAACCGAATGAAACAACAAGCTGATTGAAAAAGGAGCGAACGAGAATTTGCTGTAGGAGATGAAGTCTACCTGAAGCTCAATCCGCAACACTACAAGGCATTGACTAAATAGCCCACCTCAAAGTTGAATACTAAGTTTTATGGCCCTTTCAAAGTTTTGGAGAAAATCGGTGCTGTGGCCTACAGACTGGAACTACCGGCTGAAGCAAGAATACACCCAATTTTTCATGTATCCTTGCTGAAGAAGTCAGTGAGTAGCCACAACTCTACACCGAACTTACCGCCTATAGCAAGCGAGATACCATCGGAGGACGTTCCCATGGCCATCGTAGATAGACGGGTGATACACCACAATGGCACTCCTATGATTCAGGTGTTAGTTCAATGGTCTTCTTTGCACTCCGACAACAATACTTGGGAATATTTACCGGAACTTCTCCAACAATTTCCTAATGTAGCCAGCCTACTACATATTTCTCGCGGACAAGAAACATTTTAAGGGGCCAAGAATGTTACGCTAACTAGTGTTAGTAGAAATAATAACATTAATAGAATGTAAATAAATCCTTGTGCTTAGCTGGAGAAACTGTTCCAGCATGCATAACCGCGTGAAGGCGTGCTCAACGCGCGTGGAGACCACTTGTAAGTGCACATGGCACTTGGCATTCGCATGGGTGAGCCAACGGCTTTCGGCGCCTAATTGATTTTGATCAGTATATAAGCTGATCGAGGCGCTGGATTTGAACATGTTGAATGAAATCAGGAAATAAGTTTCCTCCTCAATTCTATTTCCCTCTAAATTTCTCCCTACTCTCCCTTCCGTCTCCCTCGAGTTCTCTATTTTCTTTCCCTCGCTGTTCTCGTGTTAACCGGTCAGATCGAAAATCTGACATCAGCCTCAGCACTGCTTCTAGAGACCACAAACTGTTTTTTGCTACGCTAAGTGACCAGATTTCGCCACACATATGAGCAATATCCGGAGGTTGACCTCCTGTCAAGAATTGAGCCAAGCCCAATCAGCATCACCATATACTTCCACCTCTCTGTTTGCTGTTTTCTTGAACATCAATCCTTTGCTTGGAGTTAACTTTAGATATCTTAGAATGCAATACACTGCTTCCATGTGTTCTTCTTTAGGATCATTCATGAATTAACTCACAACGCTAACAAAAAACCCTATATCCGGTCTAGTGTGTGACAGGTATATAAGTTTTCTCACCAATCATTGATATCTCCCTTTATCAACTGGCATAATTTCCTTGCCAATATCTAACTTTGTAGTAGATTCCATGAGAGTGTCCGTCGGTTTGCAACCCAACATACTTGTTTCATTTAGGAGATCTAAGATATACTTCCTTTTGAGAGACAGAAATTCCATCTTTTGACCTTGCAACTTCCATGCCTAAGAAATATCTTAGATTTCCCAAATCTTTAATCTCAAACTCTGCAAGAACTTCTTTGAGGCACTCATAAAATGATCTCTTTAGTCTACATATCTTGTTTTTTCTAATGTTAATTTTGAGGCATCTTATTTCAAAAATATCATTTTCTATGACAATGATATCGTCCACATAAAAAATAAGAATATAAATTTTACCTCCTGAAGAATGTTTGACGAAGAGGTGTGATCTGCTTGGCATTGACCATATCCATGCTTCCTGACTGCCTTTGTGAATCTTTCGAACCAGGCTTTAGGAGACTGTTTGAGTCCATAAAATGATCTCTTTAGTCTACATATCTTGTTTTTTCTAATGTTAATTTTGAATCCAGGAGAAATGTCCATGTAAACCTCTTCTTCTAGGTCTTCATTTAGAAATGCATTCTTCACATCTAATTGGTGAAGAGGTCAATCCAAATTTGTAGCTAGAGAAAGTGATACTCTAATGGTATTTAGCTTAGCCACTGGGGTAAATGTCTCTTAGTAATTGATACCATAAGATTGTGTGAAGCCTTTTGCCACAAGTTGGGCCTTATATCTTTCAACATGCCCATCTTCTCTATATTTCACTGTAAACACCTATTTGCAGTCCACATAATTTTTTCCAGATCGTACGTTTGTAATATCCCAAGTCTCGTTCTTCTCCAAGGGTTGAATTTCTTCAAGGACAACTTTCTTCCACCTTGGGTGTTAAAAGGATTATTGAATGTTGTTAGGAACCTACACCTTGTTCATACTTGAAACAAATGCACTGAAGCCAAATGAGAGACCCTTATATGATATATAGTTTTGAATTGGGTGTTGTGTGCATGATCTAACACCCTTTCTCAATGCTATTGAGTTCTTCATCATTTGAATTACCTTCACTTACCCTCAAATTCGGGTCAGTGTCTTGGTCAATCCTAGGACATATTTGTTGTTCAATCCCTTCTGCATTAGACTTCCTCCGAGAGTAAACTTAAAGTTCATTGGTATAGGGATGGGAAGGATGGTGATTGATGGAAGGATTTGGATCAGGTTGTGATGGTTGTGAACTTGAATTGGATGGACCAGGTTGATGTTGTTGTTGTTGACTAAAGATAAAAGGACTAGAAACAGAAGGAATGTGCCAAAACTGATATTCTTGAGGATGATTTAGAGTGTCCTCCCCCTGAATAACAATTTTGGGATAATAGGGTTGATTTTCAAAAAAGGTTGCATCCATTAAAGTGAAAAACTGTTTATATTTGGGGGAATAACATTTGTAACCTTTTTGATGAGGAGAGTAGCCAAGGAAAATGCATTTGATGGATTTAGGATCAAGCTTGCTGCGAAATTGGTTTTGGACATGGACAAAGGCAGAATAACCAAAGGCCTTTAGAGGAATGTGTGAGAGAACCCAAGAATGTGGGAAAGGATTTAAGAAGCTGACTTGGTGTTTGGTGGTTGAGAGTCCATGAGGGCAATCTATTGATGAGATAAGTGGCCATAAGAATAGCTTCACTCCAGAAGTGTTTAGGGACATTAGAAGAAAACAAGAGTAATCTGGCCACTTCTAAAAGATGTCAGTTCTTACATTCAGTAACCCCATTTTGTTGAAGCAACTGTTGGGATGAACTTGTTTGCTCTCGAGGTCATTCTTTTTTAGGAGATAGACTCTCGAACATGTCTCAGCACTGCCAATCGTCTTCCCCGAAGTCCAATCATTGGATAGAGCTATATGATCATTAGTGATTTTACTGATTGATAATAGCTTACAGTCTAAATTAGGAACCAAGAGAACAAATTTCAAGGTAAGATCCTTGGATAGAGCTATAGAACCTGTCCCTACTACCCTTGAAAGGGAACCATCTGCAATCTTTACAATCCAATTTCCATCATAGGGTTTGAAGCTTGTCAATAGCTTGATATTTCCAGTCATATGGTCAGATGCCCCTTAGTCAATAATTACTAATTCACACAGTTAATAATTCACGTTTAGTAGTGAAAGCACTTAGGACATTACCTTTGTGGACTATGGAAGCAGAGATAACTACTGAAGGTTGAGTGGTTTGTGATTGGCAAAACATTTTTTCCAGCCATTCCATTTGTTCCTTGCTGAAAAAATTTGGTTCTGAGGTTGTAGTGGTCTCCTCCATAGAGGCTATATTGCCTCTACTTTTCCTTTCATGAGTCGGTTTCCAATCTGCTGGTTTGTCGTGTATTTCCCAGCAGATGTCCCTTGTATGACTTGTCTTATGACAGTGATCACACCAAGGACACCCCTTTTTTCTGTTTGGTTGGTTGTTGAGTGCCCTGAGTGGTTAGGGCTAAAGTTTCCAAACTTCAAAAAAGGCCTCCTAAATGCTTGGTAGGGGTTTTGTACCTAGAATTCTCCCTCTCACTACATCTAGGTTTTTGTTCAAACCTATAAGAAACTTGTATAATCTCTTTTTTTTCAACAATCTGTTTGTATTTGGCTGAATCTTCTGAACACTTCCACTGGATTGTATCAAACTTATCCAGTTTAAGCCAATTCTTCTTGAATGAACTAAAGTACTAGGTAACATGGGATTCTCCCAGCCTCAAATCATCAAGCATGCTTTCAATCTGAAACAGCTTAAAAGTATTTTCACATTTGAGTAAGCCTCCTTAGCAGCTTCCTAGATATCTTGTGCAGTGTCATACAACAAAAAATTCTCACCAATTTCATTAGTCATGGAGTTAATAAGTCAAGACCTTACCATGTTATTTTCAGATTACCACATCCAGAACTTTGGGTCTTCCTCCCCTAGCTTGCTTGTGGCTCCAGTTAGGTAGTCATCCTTCCCCATTCTGTAGATGAACATCATGACAGATTGGGACCACTAAAGATAGTTCTGCCCGTTCAACTTGTGACCAATGATAGTAAACATATTGTTGTCAACAGCTCCCATGTTGTTGGCTAGACAGGGGATGATCTCCGAAGATCGATTGCTTTTCTCGACCATGTTGTGATTCAAAAATCTGAAGGTTGCAGGAGTGAAGGATTGAAAGGCAGATGGCGTGGTAGTCACTGCCTATATGTGGCAGTCACTGCCCAGGGTTTAATAAAAGAGTAGGATTTTTTTCTACTCTGATACCATGCAGAAAATATTAGGGAGAAGAACTAAATTGAACTTTATTGAATCCGAGTAGGGGTAGTTATACAAGTACAAGATATCTATGTTCTCTCCTAAAAAACAGGAATAAATTCAAATTTAGATAACTATAACTAATATTTGAACTGCTGTAACTAATATTTGAAATCTTGAATTATCTTCCTTTTACAAGCTTTATCATTTCCTTGAATTTTGGAACTTATCTTATCTTCTAGGCGACCTCATTTAAATCTTGAATTCTTCCAACCACCCTATCTTTTCTTTTTTAAACTTAAGCATCCAATCTGTCGTCTTTCCAATAATATTCTCAAAATCTCCACAAAGGCAAAATTTGAGAATAGACTGCAAGAGTCTCTCGATGAATTCAAAAAGAGTTTTCTTGAGAGTATCAGCAAAAATCAAAATTATGGAATCTCTGCCTCTGCTAGCAAACAACATGAGCAATCTGAAGTTGTCGGAAAATATTACTAAAAGCATGATCATGGCCATCCCCACATGAGGGTGGAATTTCCTAGATGGGAAGATGGAGATTCTATGTGCTGGATTATTAGAGTGGAGAAACTTTTTTGCTTCCATGGAACACTGGAAGCTTCAAAAGATGAAACAGCTACAATTCAGTTAGATGGAGATGCTATTCAATGGTATGATTGGTTTGAAACCTGTCATGGAGTTCCTACATGGAGCAGTTTTAAGGAAGGACTTCTAGTTTGTTTTGGGCCATCTAAATACAAGAATGTTGAGGGGGAGCTTGCTAAAATTCGCCAGACTTCTACTATCTTAGAGTAGCAAATTCGACTTGAGAAACTATAAAATCAGGCTAAAGATTGGACTGAACACCAGTTGCTGGAAACATTTATTGAAAGTCTTCATCCAGATATTTTCTGTGAAATTTGTTAAATTGTTAATCACCATCTCATTTAAAATTTTAAACTATTAGATAAAACGTTAATTTTATCTTTTATAATATCATTATTACTCTCAACACGCCCCTCACGTGTGGCCAGACTTTACTGCATAACTGATCCAAACACGTGTAACAATTTAAATATTGGGTCAGCAATGAGGTTCAAACTTAGACCTTTGCCTACTCTAATACAATGTTAAATTCTTAATTACCATCTCATCAAAAAGCTTAAGTTGTTAGATAGAACCTTAACTTTATCTTTTATATTATCATTTTCACTCTCAACAAAGTTAGACTCACCAACCACGTAAAATGATTGCTGTAATTTCTTCTGCAAGGTTGCAAGAGGAGAAAATCAATATGGAAAATTGTCGAGCCAAGAATAGTGCTAGTAAACAAGTTGTTACCAAGTCAACTACTCCAATTATTCCTGGCCAAAATCCTCCTACCAGATGACTGACCCAAGAAGAAGTTAAAAGAATGGTAAACAAAAGGGCTTATGCTGGCATTGTGATGAAAAATGGAGAATGGGGCACTGTTGCGAGCAAGGCAAACTTTTGATGATTGACCAGTGAAAGATGAACTGGAAAGATTATTCTAATCCTCACACTATCCAAATTGAAGGATTTTTTATGCACCAATCAGCTAATGTTTTGATTGATACTGGCAGCACTAATAATTTTGTGGATAGCAAGGTTGGTAAGTGGTTGGCTTATTCTATCAAGCAATTTGAGGTAAAGGTTGCTAATGGACAAGTTTTAGCCTATGATAGTACGCGTTCCAAAGTGAAGCTCATGACGCAGAGTCAGGAGTTATTAGTGGATTTTTTCCTACTGCTATTGGAGGAGTATGAAGTGGTGCTTGGGATTGGATGATTACAGACTCTAGGAGATATTTTCTGGAAATTTTCTAAATTAATCATGAAAATTTTTCTCAATGGAAAGAAGGTGATTCTCAAGGGAAAGTGTGGCAATGACATTACAACTATTACGAGCCATGGAATGGAAAGAGTTCTTTGGAAGGCACAACATGGGTTTTTGGTGCAATTATGGAGATATTTGCTAAACGATGAGGCCAAATTTAGCAATCAAGGATGCCACTTGGGAGACTTTCAAGTCATTGGAAGAGAGGTTCCCAGGGTTTAATGCTACTAAGCCTTGAGGACAAAGCTATTTTGAAGAGGAAGGGAATGTTAACATTCCAAAATTTCAGGGATTCAATTATTTTCTTGGATTTTGATTTTAAATTACAAATCCAAATTGATTATGATAAAGTTCCTCAATTTTAGATATTAGACTAGATTAGTTACCCTTAATTACTTGATTGTCTTTGATTATGTTTCCTTAACTTAAGGGATTTGAGTAGATTAGATACTTAGTTGTTTCCGTTTTTGTTAGAGATCCTAGTTAATTATGGAATACAAATCCTAATTGATTAAGGGAAATCTATATATGTAATTGTCTTTGGCTTATTTTTCAAGCAATCAAAATCCAATTCAAAGCTTTAGCTAATTTGGAGGTCAATCCCTTGAAGAGATCAAATCACTTTCTCTTTTCCCTATTCTCTTTTCAAATTTCCCGATAAAACCCTAGGGTTTTATCAGAAATGCATAGAAATGTTAAAAAAATAGAAGCTAAAACCTATATAAATATTTATACAAGAGTTATGTTCAATAATTGATTATGTTGAGATCGACACATGTCCTTCCATGGTAGCAAATGTAACTTAGATATATAATTTAATGTGAACTAGGTGTTTTAAACAAATCAATATCAATCAAAAGCCAATGTTATTCTCGATATGCATAAAGGCCCAACCAAATATAATCTCAAAATTATTAAACTAAACAATAATAACTACAATATAGCAGGTTCTCAAATATTTTCTGTAAATGAAAAAAAAAAAAAAAAAAAAAAGGTAGTTGTAAGAAATGGACTACTTTTAATTAGGCCAAATTACCAAAAATTCTTGAACTTAGCCTCTGAGTATCAATTATTGTTGTTACTTAATTACAACAATTAAATTTATTTGTCTTTGGAAACAACTCAGATAGAGTCCAGGCAGAGGCTTAAGGTTCGGGGCACCATAGGAAGGTTAATAGGTGTCGGGCTCAACCTGTTGTCCGGGAGAGCTAAGAGGACCCTGGGGGTCTCTAGATGGTTCTAATAGTCTCCGGGGGCCTCGCTCACTAGAAAGTGTTTGGAAAGGTGGCACCGGAAGGGTCTGCAACACAGAAACAATTAGAAGGCACGAGGGGATCTTCCCCACGCAGGCCCTCTGATGCCTATGTCAAACAATGATGTCTTGAAGTAGAAGTGCAAATGTATTTATGCATATGCTAGATGTATCTGATATAGGGTCTAAGTCTTCGGGTCCTGAGTTTGTGTGAGAGAGAAGTCTCAAAGAGTTCGGGCCAAAAGGTCCTTTTGTCGTGAAATAGGCGAGTATTTATAGACATTTGGTGGTGGAGTCCATGTAACACGTGGCATGCTGATATGAGTCTCTTGACTCTTTAGGGAAAATTCATCAGATGAGGCCAGAGGGCTTGGAGGTATCTTGGGGGTCAAAGTCCCCCGATCAGTATCCTTCAGATGGGTCCGAAAACTCTTTGGAGCCATCGGATGGCTTGCGCCCGGGAGACTCTGAATGAGTCTCGAGCCTTTGGGACGCTAAGGCTAGACACTCTTGCCCCAGAAGACTCTTCGGGGTTATCTGAGTCTTTGACTAGCTTAGGATATTTCTAGGGATTTTTGGCTTTGATTTTCCTAGGACACCGCACAACAATAGCTTCCCACTCTTGCCTTTGGCTACAAGGCAAAGGGAAGAGTAAAATGTGGGTGCTCAATGCCCCGAAAACTAGGATGTAGGCTGACCTGAATTGATGTTATATATGCAATGAGGAACTGAATGTTTGGAAGCAATACTTGATTACAAATGACTACCTATGTGTGTGGGGCTTAGCTGTCTTGCTTGCGTCATGGATGCCTACGCATTTTGTAGCCAGCAGGTGGTTCCATTGTTACTACTGTAGCTAGGGGGACGAACATACCCCAGCCTCCGAGATCGCCTTAAACTCGTTGATATTGTCAGCATTTGATGGTTGTCACCACTATTCCCCAGCTTTTTCGTCACTGTAGGAGCCTAGGAATTTGTTCATCCAGTGCGTGACTTGGCTGAATGCAGAAGGGAGGACACTTAAACCTGTAAAGTCTCTTTGAGAAAGGTTTGGCCCCGGATGGACGTGATAGCATCTGTCAAGTGTGGTATAAGAGTGGGGTACCACCTCGCTGATGGTTGTGCGCAGGATTGGAAGTTGCATGCTTTTCGAGCACCTACACACATGTGAGCGCATACAAGAAAAAACCAGCTCCCCAATGTAACTGCTCTGGGGATGTTGGTGTATCCCAATTTGTGGGGGGTAAGACAGTTGCACATGAATAAGAGATAAATGTGAGAACGATATCATGTTGTAAGATGAAGTATTCCATTAAAGCTTCGATGCTAGCAGGGGGTAATACTATTTTAATCACGACTGGGGAGATTGGTCACACTCTGCCTTTCCGAGTCGCCTTAGACTTGTAGATATTGTCGGGGTTTACCGGTTGTCACCACTATTCCCCGGCTTATTCATGGATGAGGAGCCTAGGAATTTGTTCGTCCAATGCATACCCTCACGAAATGTGGGAGGGAGAACACTGGAACACGTAAAGTTTTAAGAAAGGCTAGCCCCTGAGGAAGTACAGTAGTGCCCATTATGCGCCCTAATGTGGACGTTAGGTTTTTCCCCTGTTGCCTATAATATGTTTGTATAATATGTAAAGATGGTGGTTGTAGTATACCTAACCACTTTGAGTTTCGTTTCATATGTGTGTTTGTGGGAGCGTAGTCTGCTTCGCCTTTTGAGGCGCTCCCTGTAGAACAAAATGGGTAAACAAACGCACGCACCCCCTAGTAAATTGTATGATAAGACACACCAGTGATTTGTAGGTGATTCGGTTCATTTGGCCTTATATCCAGGGGGTGTTGTGCACTTTGATGGGGAGAGAATAGAATGCTACATGATACAATTTATATGGGAGAGGAAGCAAAATATCTCCTTAGTTGCATCGTGTTCCAAGTCTTTCCCAAAGTTTCCCCTTAGAGTGTCTGGAGGATACAGGTGTTTGGGCCTAACATTTCTTGGATTTTGTAGGGGCCTTCCCAATTTGCTCGGAGCTTGCCTTCTTCATGGAGAGTGCCTGTGATAACGGATTTTCTAAGCACCAGATCGCTTGGTTGTAGTGGTCTGTCTCAAACACAAGCGTTGTCATTGGCTACTCTCTGATGGTAGGCCACCAATCTGATACCAGCTTGATCCCTTAATTCGTTAATCAAGTTCAAGTTGTTGGACAGTTGCTCTGAGTTTCTTTGCTCGTCGAAGGCTAATACTCATGAGGATGGGATGTCAACTTCAATCGGGATAAGGACCTCAATCCCATACACGAGGTTGAATGGGGTTTCACCGGTGGATACTTAACTGGTGGTGCGGTAGGCCCATAAGACGGTTGGAAGCTCTTCTACCCAACCACCCTTTGCTTTTTCCAGCCGGGTTTTGAGGCTATGGAGAATGATCTTGTTGGCTGCTTTGGCTTGGCCATTTGCTTATGGATAAGCAACCAATGCCATATGCAAGCGAATCCCCCATCTACTACAAAAGGCACGAAAGGCATTAGAATCAAACTATGCACCATGGTATGTGTTTACGATCCTGGGGATTCTAAAGCGGCAAATTATGTCCTTCCATATGACATTCTCTACTTTCCTTTTTGTGATAGTTGCTAAGGGCTCTGCCTCTACCCATTTGGTTAAGTAGTCGATAGCTGCGAGCAGAAATTTGCGTTATCCATAAGCGATGGGAAATGGATTTGAGTATGTCCAACCCCCATTGCGCAAAAGGAATGCGCTGGAAAATCTGTTTTTGATGCGCGCTGTGGGTGCTGAAGATAACAGCGCGTGCCTGTGGCACTTGTCGCAGGTCTGAACTTTTGTGGAAGCGTCCTTATGTAGTGCGGGCCAAAAGAATCTTGCTCTCATGACCTTAGTGGCTAATGCTCTTCCCCCAAATGTTTGTCGCAATCTCCCTTGTGTACCTCAGTCAGAGCTTACTATGCTTCTTGCAGACCAAGGCATTTCACCAGTGGCATAGAAAAGGCTTGTTTGTATAGAATGCCATCTATGATTACAAAACAGGCCGCCTGAACCTTTAGTACCCTGGCTTCTGCAGGATCGGCAGGAAACTCCCCTAGGTAGAGATATAGTGTTTCTCCTGTGGCCTGGTGAATAGGGGTATTTATCAAAGGTAGTCTTTGAGGGCCTGGAATGCTTGTTCACATATAACAACCTAGGCAACCACCTTCAAAAGGTTACTGCCTAGCCAGTATACATAAGCCCAACATCCACCCACTGGCAGACCGATGTGAGATTCCCAGCACACGCCTACAGTAATACACGCCCCTCCCCCACTCGAGAGTGCAATGTCCCCACTGTAGCAGTGCTCCCGAGCCCACAACGTCGATCCAATAGGTTGGCTTTAATACCAATTATAATAGCCTAGGCAACCACCTTCAAAGGTTGTTGCCTAGCCAGCATACATAAGCCCAGCATCCACCCACTGGCGAACCGATGTGGGATTCCCAGCACACGCCTACAGTAACACATGCCCCTCCCCCACCCGAGAGTGTAGTGTCCCCACTGCAGCAGTGCCCCCGGGCCCACACCACCGGTCCAGTAGATTGGCTCTAATACCAATTATAACAGCTTAGGCAACCACCTTCAAAAGGTTGATGCCTAGCCAGCATACATAAGCCCAGCATCCACCCACTGGTGGACCGATGTGCTGGGTATTAGAGCTAACCTACTGGACTGACAGTGTGGGCTTGGGGGCACTCCTACAGTGGGGACACTACACTCCGGGGTGGGGGAGGGGCGTGTGTTACTGTAGGCGTGTGCTGGGAATCCCACATCGGTCCGCCAGTGGGTGGATGTTGGGTTTATGTATGCTAGCTAGGTTACACTACATATCTAAGATAGCTTGAATATTTTCTGGGTTGGCTTCAATCCTGCACTATGTAATGAGGTAGCCAAGGAACTTGCCCGATCGAACGCCGAAGGCGCATTTCCTCAAATTGAGACACATGTCATTTTGGCAGCACACCACAAAAACCTATGCCAATTTTTCCACGTGCAGCTCCTCACGACGACTTTTAACCACCAGATCATCGACATATGCCTCTATGGTGGTTCCTAGCAAGTCCTTGAACACTTTATTAATCATCCGTTGATAAGTGGCCCCCACATTTTTTTACCCAAAAAGCATAACCTTGTAATAGTAGGTTCCCGTTTTGGTGATAACGGAGGTCTTTTCAGCGTCAAGTGAAAACATGCTTATTTGGCGATACCTAGAGAAAGCATCCAAAAAACTCAGCATATGGTATCCCAAAGTATCATCCACCAATCCGTCAATACGTGGCAGAGGATAAGTGTAACGACCCGTTAGTGGGCTTAAGTTATCTTGCTGATATTTTAAGTGTGTTATATTTTGGCGTTACTTGATCTAAATGTGCGAAAAAATTAATGTGTTGTTGAAAAGTCAAAAGAATATGGAAAATTCAAAAGAGATTAGAGTGGAAAAGTCAAATAAGTGAAGTTGTGGTGTAATGCAAGAGAGTGAAAAGTCAAAAATTGTGGGCTTAAATTGAAAGAAGTGGGTTTCCGTTATGTGTGTGTGTGGATATATATATATATATAACTTATATTATATTTAAAGGAATTATAAAAGGGGATATGTGTGCGTTAATATATATATGGGGCGATAAAATGGGGAAGGAAAAGATTTAAAAGGAGAAGCAGCTGGGGCTTGGCGTGCAAGCCATCTTATTTCCTTATTTTTTTCTTCTTCCAACTTTTATCTCCTTTGCTTGTTCTCTCCTTCAATCTTCTCCTTGAGTTGGAGCTTCAAAAGAGGATTTAAGTTGTTGTTTCAGCAGGTTGTATTTCGGTTTCAGCGGTTTAGTTCGTTGTTTCCTTCATCTTTCAATTGAGCCATCTAAATCCATCAAAAGCAAGTTCTCTTCCTCTTCTCCATTTTTAAATGCAAGATCCAATTTCCTTTTCTCCATTTGGCAAGTTTTAACTCCTCTCCTAGTTCTAAAACCTAGAGTCATGAGATCTTGGTGATTTATTCATAAAAAAACTCCCTGTTTTGGGAAAGAGTTCTTGAAAGATGTCTATGTAGAAAGCATTGTAATTATTCCTTGATTCTTGGTTGATCTTGTTGAGACCTTTTGGAACTTCAAATAGGATTTGTTCCACCCTATTATTTCAAAGGAATGACGTGTTCTTGGTTAGAATCAATAGCAATGCAAGATTTGTTAATCTTGTGTGTATTTGTTTCGGTTTTGTTTCTGTTCCTCGTGTTGCTGTCTTCAAAAAGTCAACTTTTCTAGTTCAGGAGCTGACTTTAGTATGTTGGGAGTCGACTTATGAGGCCAGGAGTCAACTTCTCCAAGCAGAAGTCAACTATCCAGAAATTGGCTCTCGGCCAGGTCAACTTTGCATATGAAGCTCTCGGTCAGGTCCGCTAAGGCCATGAAGAAGTCGACTTTCCATTGCGAAGAGTCAACTTTCTGATCCAGATGTCTGAAAATTATTGTTATGTAGTTATTCTTACTTGAAAAATGGTTTTAGTGGAAAATATCATTTTTATTAATCATCATAACCCAATTAAAGGTTAAATGGTGCGAGTTGGCTCAATAGTCTTTGGGCATGGGCCCTCACATGATATGTAAACATGTGCAATTTACACATAATGTGGTAGATGATATGTGCAGGATATTTATACATAAAAATTACCCCACCTATTATTTTGCGCTACGACTATGCCGTGTGAGGAAAAGGATATCCAAAACAAACTCGGTGGGCACTTGGTTGAGCGTGGGAGCTTCAGCTCATAATGCTCACCTGGTAAAAAACCAAAGCGTGGGTGGATAATGGTCCACAAAGTGATGATTTGATATGGATTCATATTTGCGTGTAGTATATACATATATTGTGGTGGGGCATGGTATCTGTTTATGTAATTGCGGAAAGGGGAAAAGATCTAATTTATTTTGTTGCTTATCGTTCATACCTTCATGCATAATGCTTCATACTTGCTTTATATATTACTTGTTGAGCCTTGTGGCTCACTTTGCTTTCTTTGCATCATTCTAGACAAAGGTAAGGCCAAGGAAGGGGCCAGATTGAGCGGAGCTTGAGTATCTTGGGGTTTAGGCATGTGTACAGGACTCCCCCAACCAAAAGGTCCTTGTGGGTTCGTTTCAGGGGCATGAAGAAAAAGAGTCTTATTTTGTGTCTATAGTTCCATTACTCCTTTTTATTTTGGGAAATGTACAAGCAGTTAAGCCGAGCGCGTATTATATAGATAATGATGTAAATGTTTATCTTGGCTCCTGTTGTTTTCTGAGCAAGTTTGGGAATGTTTATATTTTTTGGAATTGTATCTATATCCATTCTGTAGGGACTTCCTCTCGGAACTCCTATGCTAGCGGGATTTCTGGGAGCAGACCCTCACAATAAGAATCCTTCTGGCATGCCCTATTCAAATCGGTGAAGTCCATGCAGACTCGCCATTTCCCACTGGGCTTCCTTACCATTACGATGTTGGCGAGCCAATCAGGATAATGGACCTCACAAATGAATCCAACTTTCAGGAGTTTGTCAACCTCCTCTTCAAGGGCTGGTAACCTGCTAGGGGCAATGTTCCTCTTCTTCTGTTTGACATGCTTGGCTCCTTGCTTTATGTTTAGCTGATGGAGATCACTTGAGGATCGATTCCCAGCATATCCACGGGTGTCCATGCAAAAATGTTCGCGTTATTCCGTAAACACTATGCAATCTCTTGCTTCTCTTTCGGCGGCAACTGGCTCCCAACATAGACCAACTTTTCTTCATTGTCCTCAAAGAGTCTAACAGGTACTAGGGCTTCCACCAGCTGCGGTTTCAACGATACCTATTCATAGATGGACATGGTTTCAACTAGTGCATGGGAAACCTCTTTGCCTTTAGCCGTTTTGGTGGATGAGATGTAATAGAGTCAAGCCTTATTCTGGTCACCTTTGACCTGTCCCATGCCACCACGCATTGGGAACTTCATCAATAGGTAGCCAGGAAGGATGACCACCCTCATGTTATTAATGAGCGATCTCCTAAGAATAACGTTGTAGGTCGTCTATGGCGTTTTAATCACCATGAAGTTCATCTGGCAGGTGAAGCTCCGAGGATGCGAGCCCCCACAACTAGCATGTTTGCCATAACCTTATTGTGGTCAATTCCACATGCATTCTAGCATACGATGGAAAATATAGGATTCTAAAAGTTCTCCTTGTTGCTTCCTGAAGATCTGTGCAAGCACATCAGGTCAAAGAATTTAAGCATTATCAATGCAAAACCAATTGTCCAAAATTATTACATTCTACCATTACAAAAGTTCAGTGCAGTTTTTCCAAATGCAGTGAAGACTGGAGAGCAGTGGCAAGCATGGAGGAGAAAGGAAAATCTGAAATGTATAGGGTTATAGATGTTTCATAAATTTGCTCAAGCTTAATTTGACTTAAATGCTACTATTGGATCTAGCTTGCCAGGTTTCTACATAGGGGTACAGTTGTAATACAAGTAAATGGGAAAGGGTGAAACTCAGTAGCAACTATAAGGTTGCTCCTTTGTAATCGGAAGGCAGTAGGTTCAAATTATAAGAAATGCCTCCTTATACAAAGAAAAAGGTTAATTGTGTACAAAGATGACCTCCCCAATCTTAGCAATGAGGGGAACTTTGTTCACTGGGGATGCCTCATTTTTTGAAAGAAATTGGAAATGACTCCAGCATATGGATAAAGTTACACCTTTTTTTATCATTTTGTGCAGTTTTATTTGGATACAAAATGTAGTCATTGAAGAATCAAAGTTTCTCAATTTTAAGTTGTTGCCCTAAGCAAATTAGGAGAGTTTAGTTGCCTCATTTCTCTATTCATGAGAATTAGAAACGTGAGAAAAATGTGCAAGACTTGTGAGGGCGTCTGTGGTTTTCAACGGCTTGTAATGTTGCACAATGCCACCTTCCCCAAGAGGTAACACTAATGAACTATGGGTGCATTACTGGTTCACAAAAATTAATATTCCAACATTTTTGTACACATGCCTTAAAAAGGTCTACTTTTCAACACAAAGCCATGAAATATCAGTTCTTAATCAACCCTAAGAACCACAAAAGAGTAGCTACACAATGAACTGCTACTAAATCCGGAGAACTTGCAAATTCAAAACAAAGTTCCAGCTCTATTATCTCCAAATTCTCAATCTCATTTCTCCCTTTGTAGTATTTTGTGGAAATCCGATCCTGATCCCCTAGAATAGTTGGCATTATCTATTTTAGTTAAGTTTTTATTTTTAGAATAAAGTGTGATGCGGGTCTATTAGTTTGTTTCCTATTTTGAGTGGAGAATAAACCTCTCTCAATGCTAGCTGTAGTTTCCTAATTTTGTGTATGAAAATCTCGGAATAGGTGGATAGGATATTCAGTTCTTTGTGTGTGTGTGTGTGTGTGTGTGTATACCCTTGTAATCTGAGTATTTAAAAAGAATGAATCATTTTTTAAGGGAAAAAAAAAGGCTTAATACATCTTAAAGTCCCTCAACTATTACAAAATATGACATTGAGTCCCTCATCTAAAAAACCTCAAGATCGATATTTAAACAATTAAAAAAATATCTTTTTAGCCCTTACCGTCAATGCGAGTAAACGGCTTCGTTATGTTTGTCCCAAATTTATATATACATATATATTATACACTTGACTTTATATATATATATACATATATATACACATACACAAACACACACGCTGCGGCCATGGCAGTCACTGCCAACCGCCATGGCCGTGGCCATCACCCATCTCCCCATGGTAGTCGAGATGAACGCGACCATAGTTGCGAGAGAGAGAGAGAGAGAGAGAGCAAGCTGGCTGGGGGTGGGTGATGAGCTATACAGTATATATATAGAGAGAGAAAAAGCTAGCCACGGTCATGGGAAAATGGTGGGTCTGTGAGTGTATATATATATATAAAGAGAGAGAGAGAGAAAGGGTCACGGCCATAGGAAAATGGTGGGTCTGTGAGTGTATATATATATATATATAAAGAGAGAGAGAGAGAAAGGGTCACGCGGATATATATATATATATGCACACACACTCTTTAAAACTCACTGTAAACACACACACACTGCACAGCGAACTCAAGCTCGCTGCCCACTCCATATGCACCTGCATACACACTGGTATATATATATATATATTAAGCTGCAATCGGCCATTTTAAACACACTGAAAATCCATTTACACAGATATATATATTTATATATATATACACACACGCACACTTACAGATACCCATGGTGGGTCTAATATATTTTGCAGTATATATATATATATAGAGAGAGAGAGAGAGAGAGAGAGAGCTAGTTGGCTGGGGGTGAGTGATGAGCTATACAGTATATATATATATAAAGAGAGAGAAAGCTAGCCACGATTATGGGAAAATGGTGTGTCTGTGAGTGTATATATATATATATATAGAGAGAGAGAGAGAGGGTCGCGGCCATGGCAATCACTGCACTCACGTGGATATATATATGCACACACTCTTTAAAACTCACTATAAACACACACACACTGCACAGTGAACTCACGGCCAACTCAAGCTCGTTGCCCACTCCATATGCACCTGCATACACACTGGTATATATATATATATATTAAGCTGCAATCGGCCATTTTAAACACACTGAAAATTCATTTACACGGATATATATATTTATATATATATACACACACGCACACTTACAGATACCCATGGTGGGTCTAATATATTTTGCAGTATATATATATATATAGAGAAAGAGAGAGAGAGAGAGAGGGGAGGGGTCGCAGCCATAAGAAAGGTGGTTCTGATATATTTTGCAGTATATATATAGAGAGAGAGAGAGAGATATGAGGTGGGTCTGCAATATATATATATATAGAGAGAGAGAGAGAGGGGGGGAGGGGGGGAAAGGCCACAGCCATGGCGAGAGGGGGTGATTGGCGCTGCCATGGGAGGGTTTAGAACAAGCATAATACAATTAAATAAAAGAATATAGTAACAGTAATTAAAATAATATAAAATTATTTTGAAACACACAAAATATTAACAATATTATATATATAAATTTGTTATGTCACGCACCTTAAACGGTGCGTGATATCACGCACAAACGGATGTAAACGGCAAGGACTAAAAATATATCTTTTTAATTGTTTAAAAACTGAAACTTGAAGTTTTTTAGGTGAGGGACTCAATGTCATATTTTATAATAGTTGAGGGACTTTAAGATGTATTAAGCCAAAAAAAAAAGAATCACTTCTCCACAAAAATCTTCACATTTCATACCTGTCCATACCAAAATCTAATCCAATTATAGGTAGCCCAAGGCAAAATATCCTAAGGCTGTCTAGGTTAGAAGAAAAAAGGGATGCCCCTAGTGCATGAGGTTCTAGACTTTGCAAGTGTCGAGAGAGGATCATACTTGCATGCAACCTTCCCATTGCTTTTTTTTTTTTTTGGGGGGGGGTAAAAAAGGGTGTTTCCATAACTTGAACCCATAACCTTCCAGTCAGATGTACTCAAATGAAATTTCCAGAGAGTTATACCAGCATCTAAGTGCTGGATACCCACCCAAAATGCACACACATACACAGATATGTTTCTCAAAAATAGTAAAATAATAAAAAAAGGATCAAGAAAAATCTCCAGTGATACAAATTATGTTTCTCACCTCATCACCATTTGGAAAAATGTAGAGAATCAATGTTGAGTGGTTGATGTAATCTCCAAACAATTGCAACAGAGAAAGAAAAAGACCCAAAAAATGTGCTTCAGCACACAATCTGCTAATAGGAACACACTTCACATATCCTACATCAATCCAGTCTGCAGTTGATTAAAGGGTAAAAAAAGAAAACCAGGAATCTTGTTTTTGTCCAAACCAATTGATTCAGGTTCCATGAGAAAAATGGAATAGAACAGAACAATTTGCAACTGCAGAGAGGTAATCACCAAGAAACAGCCATCAAATATCCAAATATTTTATCTTAAAAAATAAGGCCTCTTGAATGTTTAGCCTATTATTTGCAATTTCAAATACACTAATTAGAATTGTTTCATACATCAATTCGGCATATCATAATATATATGACATTGTCTACAACAAAGATAAATCATTATCTAAAGCAACGTCAGTCCAACCTGATTTCATGGCAGTATGCGTCCCCTTTATCTTTGGTACATTCAAGAAGCCAGCTGAGCATCCCACAATTGCTCCACCAGGAAATACTGGATATGGAATAGACTGAAATTTAACTAGCATCATATTTATATTCGTATAACACCTAACAATATATGTAACAAATAAAGTAGCATGCCCATTAGGCACCCAATGTAAAATGAGAATATTAAGCTGCCATACTGAATTTGTAAATCACTGGCTCTACATATTACCAAGTAACAATTTCATTTCTAGCACTCAAATAACTCGAGGAAATTAATATGGAAACAGCCACTAATAGCTACATAAGACAATTATCTTTAGGCACCTATTCACAACATTGCATCAGGTAAGGAAGAAGATGGATTCAGAGAGGCAGCATTCCATACTTCATATCTTGATATTAATTCACATCAGTTACTGGGAAAAAGCATGCACCTGGAAACCGCCTTCATTCAATGTCCGGGCACCATATTGGAGGACAGTCCCACCTTGAAGAAGAGGCTTGACAGCTGGATGATGTTTAAGTTTCTGTATAAAGAAAATAAATATAAAAGGAGGCTGAAAAAGATACAAGATGCTTGCACTTGGCAGAGAAAGTATGTCACCCCCCCCCCCCAAGGGTTGTCTAACTGGCTATAAACCCTAAGTCAAGACTAAGGAAGTCTAAAATCCATCCACTCACAAACACAATGTCATCTGCAAAATAGCATACACCAAGACAGCTCTGTCTATATGATAAGTGAATTCATCCATTACTGAGTTTACATTAATTTGAGTGAAGAATAACCAAAGAAGAATTTACTGAGTTTAATGTTTTGCATTGTAAATGATTTCAAAAAATGGTTTTAATTGATGGGGTGGGGGATGAGGTGGAAGATGGAGAGAGGGGTTGGGAAAGAGAGCGCTCTTAAAGATGAGAAGGAAAAATTGAATTCTAAATTATGGATTTACACGTCCGTAAAAATATCACAAACATATACATATATGTATATATATATATAGAGAGAGAGAGAGAGGGAGAGAGAGATTGTGATTTTAGCCCTACCTGGAATTCCTCATAAGGATTCAAGAAAGGGTTGTGATAATTCAAAGCAACAACAAGGCCAATAGAAACCTGTATAACCAGCCAAGGAAGTATGTAGTTAGGTTAATTAGCTCACAATTTTCTGGAACATGTGCAATGGTGAAGAGAAATAACAAATAATAATGCCAATGTGACTATGTTAAACCTTATGAAATCAACAAGATTCTTTAGCCTATCATGGTAATATATTCAAATTTTTAACTGATCACACCATTGCCAACTAACATTGACTAAAAATATATGTCATATGTCTAGCAGGGTTCAGTTCAAGTGACTCAGCAAAAATTGTACGTGAGACAACATACTTGACAGTTTAGTAATTGACTATGATAATGGTTGTAACACCCTGTACTTTACTTTGGTTAAGGTATATGAAAGTAGGATTTGGGGTTGATCAAGTGATTGAGGGCTAATGAAGTGGATTAAGGAACTCTACATCTTTCCAATATACTGTTTAACATCCTAGGGGAGATGAGAGGGTTCTAAAATGCTTCTATTTTGCTGAAGAAGCTATGCATTTGTCAAGGAAAGGAAATGCCACCATGCAAGGGCTAGGTGGTAGCCATGGTTACCACACATCCAGTTGTTTCAGCAGCTTGAAATGCCTATAAATAGGCCTCACTGATCTCGTTCTCCAGCACAAGAATTGGTAGAGACAGGCTCTCCAGAAGGTAAAGGGAGGCACTGTCCCATGAGTGAGGAAATAAAGAAAAAAGAAGAGAGGAGGAGGAATGAAAGAGATTATGCTAAAGTTGAAGAGAGAGACTAAGTTCTTCGTCTACATTGGCAAAGGTCAAGTACATTTTATAGTTTCTTATGTGACATGTTGTATGGTTTGGGCATGAGATTTTTATGACAGCACAATGTTGGCATGAGTTCCATCTGCATTTTATGTGTTGGCAAGGATGAATGACTAAGCTGGCATGTAAAATGTAGGAGCAGTGTTTTCAAAAGCACTAAGCACACTTGAGCACAGAAGGCCAATGGAGCTTAAGCGCAAAGTAAAATGTGCATAAATGAAATAAAGATTATAAAATTTTATAAGCATAAAAGTATAAACTACTAAAAAAGAACTTAGCCAAAAAAATAAAAATAAGGGTAGCAAATTTAGTAAAAGATGAGATAACAATCATAACATTTTTTGTTATATTTTATAACCCATTTACAAGTTCATACAATCATAGCAAAAATGCATAAGGAGAAAAAATTGTCCCTGATTTACAACATTCCCCAATCAACCAACCCCTAATTTACAGCAATCCGCAGCCAATCAAATCCCTAATTTACAATCAATCAACACTCTCTAATTTACAGCAATCAGGAATCAATCATCAATCCCTAATTTACAAAAATCAAGACTAAATTAGCAATCTGCAATTTACAACTAGTTATGTGTTTCCTTTAATATTTTTTGCTTGGAAAATATAGCTGAGTCTTCTAAAAAATGTATATGTAATTCTATTCAGAGCTTTTTAAGGTCTGATAACGGCTTTTTTTGGTTAAGATTTCCATACAAGAAGGCACACCATAGCAAAAAATAAATCCAATTATTTATATATTATCTGACAAAAAAAAAAAAAAGAGTATTTTTGAAGCTTGCTTTATAGCGTTTTAAAGCTTAGGTAAAAGTTCAACTTAAGCACACGTTAATTGCGCTCAGCTAAAGTCGCTTAGCTTCACCCACAAAAAGCCCTAAGCATGCTATGCTTTTCACTTAAACCATGGTTTTTTAAAACAGTGTATGAGGACCTTACAATAAGAAATGATGACCATTTTAAGAAACCATGTTTCCAAGGGTGAGCCTATGACCCTTTCTATGACATGGGACAATGTTGACTAGGAATGTGAATGGAATTGGTACTAGGGTGCACATGAGAAGAAAATGTGTTTAATAGGAGTTGTCATCATGTTGTGGTTGTTGGTGCATTAGTTGTGTGTGTGCATGTCTATATTCTCTTACTGAGTAATTAGACTCGTGATATGTGTATATCACTATTTTAGCCCAAGGACAACCTTACAGAGCATGGTGGACTTGTGAAGATTTTGTTACCCTAAGCATTGAAGACTACATTTTGAAGACATGTACTAAACCTGTTTGATAAGCTAACAAACACATGTTCCATGTAAATGAAAGAATTTCAATAAAAGCATTTATAATTTGGATGTTTTGTTATAGAAGCATGTTGTAGGCTGATTATGACTAAAGTGTGTGAAGTAGCTAGAGTATGTACAAGCTGAACATTGTTTGCTTTATCAACCATATTGCATGGGTTATCATGAATTGCGCAATGGAATTAGTGACATTCATGACTATGGACAGATTAGACTTGTGATTGGCATGCTTACGGGTTAAGAACCTAGAATGAATGCATGTGAAGTGGGTCAAGTTAGCACGAGGCCAAGGGAGTGCAAATACCTAGTTAGAACTACTGCCGCAGGGCGTGGAGGGTTGGGGCGGGGGGGGGGGGGGGGGGGATGGCTCCCCCGGCTGCTTGATAACCTTTTTTGTGTAAATATAAGTGCTTGGAAACCTTTATAAAATTGTTTATATTCTATGATAATATTAGATGCATTGCAGATCTTTCAAGCTACGAATATGTGGTTTGGTTATGCTATTTATGGGTCCTGGAAGAATTTGTTTATGTTTGTTTACTTGTCCTCTTTTGGTTATTCCTTTTGATTTGTGTTACATGGGTGGAGTTGTTTCTTTGTTTGTGTGGGGTAATTTCCTTATTGTTATATCATGCTCAAGAGGCTTCTTTTTCCTTGATAAACATTTATAGATTTATCAAAAAAGTAATGGTAGTTAAATCATTGCACTTGACTCCCTCTTTTGTTCTGCTGAAAGAGTAGAAAGTATGAAGAGTAGAGATTACCAAAATTACATAAGAGAGAAGTAAATAAATATGGGGGTATCATATGTTCCCATTAGCAAAAATCCCTTTTCCTCTGTTGTTAGCCTTAATTACAAGTTCTACCCAATTTGGCTTCTCAGAAATAGTATAAGTACAATTTAAATAAAATAAATCTAATATTTTTAAATAATTACTCATATTATATCAATTATATGTTATTCAAATTTTATTAGTATAAATATCCCCCCCCCCCAAAAAAAAAAGAGAAAAAAACATTTTCTAGTCTTGCCCCCGGATCAAAAGATCAATGGAGTGAATACAATAAGTCACAGTCGACAGGGGCAGTCCATTGTTGTGTAGAGTACCAGCAAGCCTGAAAGGTTGACTGAGACAAACAAACAACAATCAACTGTTAAGTGCACTGTGGGCAGATAGAGAGTGAAGAAGATCCACTTCAAGCAAGGACAGCCAATTGATGATTGACTAACCAAACCAAAGAGCCAGGGACCTCAACTAAGAAGTAGGGCAATTGACTTTGTGCTGGATTGTGCTAGGAGATCAAATGTCAAGGAGAGACAACTGATTGTTAGTCAACTATCGATCACAGAATACAATCTATGTCTACTGTGGAAGGAAGAGTCAACTATTGAAGTCAACTGTGCAGCTCAGTAACCTGAAATCGAGGTAAGGCATAAATGCCCAAGTTAAAACTCAAAACATGCACTTTGAATCAAGTTCATGAAAAATTAAATTGAGCCCCTAGTTCCCAACCTGAGGATATCCTTCTACCTGCTAAGCACTGAGTCACTGACATAGGTCCTGAGGAAGATTTCACAGACCTCGTGTTCCAAGTCAATCTAGTGGGTGTGGGTGGTTGCAGCTATGGTTGAGTAACCCTTCAGACAGGGGTACTTCCCCAGATTCAGGACAGGCCACTGCAATGACAATCATAGGCCAAATTCCAGATCTCTCTGACTAAGGTAAAGTATGTGTATGCAAACATTCAGGGTCCACCTCAAGGGTACCTTAATACATTAAACTGGATGATAGGACAAGTGCCATGTCCTTATAGAGCCATAAAAACCTATGTATATAACAATTGCCAAGCTTCTTCAGTTATATGGACATATTTTGGTTCATTAAATTCAGATTCCTGCCAGTTCATGGATAAAATTCTATATATTTATTATCCTCCATCACAAAATTTTTATGATTCTTCTTTTCCCTTGAGAGATACTGCAAGTAATTGGGAGGGCATGTCTAGTTTTCATTTATATAGGGCATGTTACAAAAGATGGTCGTCTGACTAAACAAACTGTTTGGCTTAACTAAAAACAACCAAAGAGGGGGAAAATCAGGTATCCTTGTATCGCAAATATTTGGAATATCCTGTGCAATGATTACACAAGTGTAATGAGTTCAAAGAGTAATATAAAAGAAATTTCATTATTCTTCACCCTTTTTATGTTAGCATGGTGATTCTTTTGGTTTGCTGGATATTTTAAACTAATTTGTATGGAGATTTCTGATTTAAGCTGAATATGAGTTTAAGTTATGATTGAAAGATTTCCTCCCTTATCCATTGATGTTCACCCTTGTTTTCTGTGTTATTCTCAGTGCATGCATCTACTTTGCTCTAAAAACAGCATTAGAGAATGCAGAGGAAGATTGGCATGAAATAAATAGTTTGTGTTTCTTAAAATTTAAATTCAATTCTATCATCAAAACACATTTTCAAGGTCTTTAAAAAGTAACAACTCTTCCTGACAAAGAAAGTGAAAAGAATAACCAAAAAATGTAAACAAAATATTAGGATTTTTTTTCTCAAATCTAGTTTTTTTTTTTTTTTTCCAGCGTGTTATCACACAACCAATAATCCCAGAAGCTCCCATTATGATGTTGCAGTTCACACAACAATTTACCAGTTCAGACTTTCCTGAACTATTAAAAAGTGGAATACCCAGAAAGGGAGTTAAATGCAGGTGAATTTCTCACACTATTTTGCTCTCCATAATTAAAAAGTACTAGAATATATTAATGGGATATTACCTCCTCTTGGTTTAATTTAATTGAAGAGCTTAGAAGGCACAAGACTAGAAAGATAAAACCCGAGGAGAAAATGAAAAAATATATATATTTATTGAAATGCAAGTACTTCATTTTGAAAACTTCATTAAAGTTTCAGAACTCCAGGAGTTGGTCATACAGTTGATTACGTATTGTCAATTAAATTTTTGCTTGTTTGATTGACTAATACCTGTCTATCTTTCATATGGTACAGAAAGGATCCCCCATAAGTCTTGTGGTCCAAGGGCCAACCCAAGGTGTGAAGCAGATGACCAGGTGCATGCTTGCTTTCATCAATTTCCCACACCTGCTACAATTCCACTTCAGGAATCAGCTACAAGATAGAAACATAAAAGCATACATTAAATAGTTCTACAAAAAATCACCCAATTGATTATGATTCAAGATTTCATCTATGCCAAAAAAAAACATTGAGACATAATTGATAAAGAACTGCTCAATAAGACATCTACCTCTCTAACCAAGTTCTGAGGTTCTTCTCATGGCTCCAAAGAGTTCCAAGAAAAATTAATAACATTGGCATACATGAGACACTTACTGGACATTAAATTTAAAAAAAGGGACATGTGATACAAGATAAGACCCTGAATAATTGCTCCTTTATTTTAAATAATGAGGCAATATTGTTGACTAAAATTCATTGGGATAACGATAATAAACAAGGGAAAGTAACAAATTGCAACACAAATGAATTTATATCAAAAAAATATAATTGTTGAACAACCCCACCCATCCTAGCCCAGAAAGAATGGAAACTGAAAGGGAAAAAGGATTGACGAAGAACAAGGTTAGCTTACCTCTTTAATTCCCAAAGCATAAGTTTGATGTTGCCCCTGTCCCTTGTCCCTTAAGTTGTATTTTTTAATTATTTTCTGCATACATACATGAAAAGAAAAAACAAATAAAAGGAAGTTAACAACAGGTAGTAACTATAGCTTTGACCAGAAAATTCTAAAAACCAAAACCAATATTGCAGCCATGAAGGACAATATCTGGAACCTCTGACAAGGAACCCCGGCATCCTTCAGCAAAAAGTGTAATGTGCCCTGCAAAATGCCAGGTTTATTAGGACTTGAAGACTAGACTAAGAGATTAACCTGGCAAATAAGGTCATTCTTTTAGCGGGCAACACATTCTTAAAAGCTAGCTACAAAGGAAAGGTCTACAAAACAAGCCGAGGAGTTACTGAACCATCCGGTATTTATTGCAAGTGACAAGAAAATTCCCTTTTTAGTTAACATTTGTAGTAATGATGAATATTACAACATGAAAGCAGAGTCACTGGGTCAGTTTGGAGTTGTAAGATTGCCATTCTTATGTGAAGAGGAATAACTTTTAGTTTCAACTATTCATTCCAGCCTTTCTATGCTCTGAAATAAAATGCGGTAATAGAATGAAGCCTAGAGGCATCCCTTACAGCAACATGACTCAACCTGAAAGATCTTATGCAATGCTAGGTTGAGAACAAGAGAAAAAGAAAGTGGAATTGCCTTTCAATTCTACGCCATGCTGGAAAGTTTCCCTTTCTGAACCATCTTTAGCTATTCCCATGTCATTTGTTGCAATACCAACAACATTATCATTACAATCATATAAAACCTGGAAATTTGCATTACTTGTTAATATACAAAATTCAACAATATCTAACATGATGTAAAACAAATTCAAGAAGCACCTCACTAGCAGCAAAGCCTGGATATATTTCAACTCCCAATTCTTCAGCTTTCTGTCCCATCCAACGAACTAATTGACTCAAACTGCAAGAGAGGATCTACAGTAAAATTCCTTAAGATATTTGCAATACTAATATGTGAAAACAAAATGCTAGTTCCAAGCCATGGAATGCAATACTAATAACCCATTTAATAAGGCCAACAAAAAAGATTAGGTAAGGAGTAAAATGCCGGATGGGTCATGTTTCCTTTCGACAAAAAGATACTATGTAGAAGACTATCTTAGAAATACACAAGGCACAGCTCCCAGGCCTCCATGTGGCAAAACCAGAAAGTCTTGCTCTCCATGGAAGCCATCCTTGACGGGCCACTTGTCAGCCTAGTAAGGTGACTTGGGGACCATAGCTCAACCAATGTACCTCCACTCAAACTCCAACTGCTCCTCTAAAGAACCCACCCAGCCATGCCTCACACCAACAAGAAAAGCCTGACCAAACTTATCATTCAATCATCCCCAGGAAAGGTGTGCAATTCTTTGCGTGTTATCTTTCCGGGCAGAGGCAGGGACCCTGTCAGTGGGACCTCTGTTACCTGGAACACAGATTGTTTTGATAGGTGTAGCAGGAATGAGAAAGTAGGAGGCAGCATGTTCTAAAATGTGATATGATATGGATAAACTTAGATGCATTAGCCTTGTTAGTAATGTAATTATTATTCAAATTCAAGTTGCTCCTTGAAATTCTTGATGCCAAACTTGGTCCAACAGTTCATGCACTTCAGGCATATCCAGTAAAGAAATAGGGCGCAACACCTTCCTCCACTTGGAACCACAAGATTGACTCGGGGTTGATTCGTATGCCTGTTGAGTACTTGAACTTGACATGGAACAGTAACCCCTAGATCACTTGTTGAGCTTGACACAGAATAGTAGCCCACGGAGCAACAACCAAAAAACATTATTGCACAAAAGCCCAAAAATAATTGTCTTTTGATTTGAGCTCCCTTCCACAATGTTAGTAGTGCTGAACAGTGTAGCTCGTTCTTCTAATAAATGGGAGAACAACATCCCTTGTGTTTATCATTGTGGAGGACCAGGTTGAGGGACATTTTAGTTGTTGATGCCAGTGAAAGAATGAATAATGTAGTGAAAAGGTTTTCAGGCAAGAAAGAAGAAAGGAAAATCTTTTCACTATAATAAAAAAGTCCAAAAATGATTTCCCTTTACATTTAGAGTACAAAGGTGTACAGAAAAGATGAGAATAAGTACAGCATTTAGGGATACATGCACTGAAACTAGTACCTTTATAGAAAAACTCGTCTGTGATATATTAATAGAATTGACATTGCAGGAGAAGTGATAGTTGGATTCTTGCACACACGACTATTCAAAGTTCACAATCACGCATACACAGGCTTAAATGTAGGGTATAACTATGCTATCATGTGTGAATCACATGACCTGCTAATCAGGCTTAACGTGTTAGCCTAGGCTTTGGGACACATAAGCTAACCATTAGTTTATATGTGGACTAAAAATGTTACCCAAACCACATAGTTGAGTTACCCAGACATCAACCATATTCACATGTCTTGTTAGCTAAGTAATTTGAATGGGATAAAAGAGAGTGGGAATATTAACTACTGCAGGAACAGATAAATTAAGAATTTTCAAGTTATATAGATTCATGCCCTGAGATAGAGACAAAGATAGATATCCGCTTTGGTACATCATTCAAACAGGAAGTTCAGTGTAAACTGTCAAGAGGCTTAGTTAACTTGGAGTGAGAGTCTTGTTTCAATTCCGTCCTATTTTGCATTAATTTGATTACAAGTGTGGGATGCAAATATGCATCAGTGCATCAGAGATACATAAATCTTGAATCTTATAATGTTTGGATAATTATTCAAGAGCTGGGAAATGGTACATGAATATGTTGTAAACAATTAAAAATAATACGATTGAATAGTAGTTCTAACAAATTGTTTCAATATAAATTTCAATTACAGGGCCCTTTGAGGAAAAAAGAGATTTATATCATTCATCCATGTTAAAATATTCAAAATTATTCATTATCATCAAATATAAGCTTTTTTTCCTTCAAATATTATTAAAAATTCCAGATCCAAGAGTCTAATGTGGGTGCGAGTGCCAGACACAAACCTCACACTGTTACCCATGTCATATCCAGTGGTAACAGATATGCTAGGGGCACAAATGGATCCCCTTAAGATAGATCCTATTAGGAATGGCTTCTAAATTCTAAAGAGCAAGGCATATTTGCTGGGTAGCCCAAACCCATCTGAGTTGGGTTTATACTTGTATCCTTTGAAGAAATATAACCTACAAGAAATGGATCACTATATTCTTTATATTAGCCAGCTCTAATCCCAAGACAGAAACGATAATCTGGCATTTATAGGAGAACACCCACATTTAGTCTAGTTGCTTTGTGTTTCATCCCTATCTCCACACATAGATCTTGGTTGCTTTATATATTACAAAATTTTTATACCACTGCAGTCTTATATATCACCAAATTCATCATAATAATTGGAAGATTAAATGAAATTTGGCAAGAACTTTATTTTCCCCCTTGCATCATAATGACCCGATGATAGTATATGTTACCTTATGACGTAGTTTCCTTTGTTGTTAAAAGGACATGGGAGGGGAATTGCATGGTTCTTGGTCAGTAACAAAAACTTATCAGAAGAAACAGGGACATGTATTGGTGCCTGCAAATGATGGTAACAAAAGTATGTTCAAATATGAACTGGTAAGGGTATTATTGCAAATGAACTATTTCAGAATCTAGTGTAGTTAATTATGCATGGTGTAAAATAGGAAAAACTAGCATATTACTTTATTTAAGTATGCATAAATATGAATTCTCCTGCGAAGAAACCTAGCCTGAAACAATGTAAGAAAATTTAGCAAAGACAGCCCATATTTCTTTTGTGCATCAACCTATTTGGACTTCACACAGAAAATCTATTCCTAAATGATATAACATATTCATATGGCAAACAGAAAAGGCTTTTCTTTATCTTTTTCTTTTCCTTCTTTTTTGTCTCCTTCTTTCAAATTTTCTTTTGGGGGATCACATCCAATATTCACAAAACAATTCAGAAATTGCAAATTCTTGTGTAATCTGTTTATAGAGAATCTGCAACAGAACAACTTTCAGGTCTTCACATCATAACACCAACACAGTCAGATGTCAAATATGAACATGCTTCTTCAGTTCATACAAAAGTAATGTAATAAATAAAAAATAATACGAAAAAAGAAAAGAACAGAGGGGAAAGGGGGATACCTCTTCCTGCTTCCATTGTGGGAAAAGTTCATTTAGTGCTCGGGGTTCAAATACATTCCCAGACAGAATGTGAGCTCCTGCAATCAAATTCAAGTGAAAAGAGCAACAAGAAAAATTATTACAAAGGTAGTTAGTCATCACAGTTCTAAGAAATAGAACTCCAGAGCCAAGAAGTAGCTGGCATCACAATACCTGTATTCTTATTATGATAATAAAAACGTGCAAATTAAGGAAAACCTTGACCGACCAAGGAGCTCATAAAATGAAACAGCCAATACTATTATTCCTCTTCTTTTGTAGAAAGTGATTTAGCAAAGCAGGAGAGTTCTCTTCAAAAAGAGGATGTCACTACAATTTTAAAGCTTCACATATGGATATACACACTGTGCTTATGCTATCAAATTCCAAATATTGGGGGAAAATCAAAACATAATCCATGGTTGTGAATGAATCTTAAGTCTTCTCTGCAAAGCCCTTTTCCTATTTTCATTTTATTTTAGGCCTCAAAAGTTGCCATTCAGAACTCAAAACAATCCATTAAGGTGGTCAGGGGTAAAAGGTGCCCTTAAGGCACTATTAACCATACATTGCCTGAGGCACTAGGTGCTAGGCACTAAAAAAGCGTTCACTTGACTGAAGCGAGGGCTAAATTTATAAAAAAAAAATAATAATAATAATAAATGCATTAATATAAAAATATAATCAGACAATATACTGTATAAAACTAACACACAACATATAAGTTCTATAACAAATTCAATAGTTATACAAAAAATAAATAAACAATGTTAAAAACTTATAGGAAAGCAAACAAACATACAATATAATATATATGAGAGTGAGTGGCAGAGAAAACTTAAGAGATTAGCCTCTCAATTCTATTATTTATAGACTAATTATAATGAATGAGGCCTAAAAATATGGAGACTAATTACCCTAATTATCTGCTAATTACCTGTTGACTATATACACATTTTACACATTCTTAAATAATGGAAGGAAATAAATCATAATAAATCTAACATTCTCCCTTAAGCTGAAGCATATATATCATATGTGCCAAGCTTGTTACAAATGTAATTTATCTAAGAACCCCTGAGTGACTTTGTGAAGGCATCTATTAGTTGATCATTGGAGTTAACAAACTCAGTGACAATAACACCTTCAGCTAATTTTTCTCTAATAAAGTGACAATCAATCTCAATATGCTTGGTCCTTTCATGAAATACTGGATTGGAGGTGATATGGAGGGCATCCTGATTGTCACACACAAGTTTCATTAGAGATGCTTCACACAACTTTAGTTCTTGTAGGAGTTGCTTGAGCCATATAAGCTCACATGTTGCATTAGCCACGGCTCGATATTCTGCTTTAGCACTCGACCTTGCTACCACATTTTGCTTCTTGCTCTTCCAAGAAACCAAATTACCTCCATTCAAAACACAGTACCCTAAAATAGATCTCCGATCAGAATATCCTGTCCAATCAGCATCTGACTAGCAACAAATCTCTGAGTGTCCCATATCCTCATAGAGCAATCCTTTCCTTGGCGCACTCTTAATATACTTCAGAATTCAGAGAACAACATTCCAGTGAGAGTCGCATGGGGAGTTGAGAAACTGACTGACCACACTCACAACAAAAAAGATGCCTGGTCTTGTTACTGTGAGGCAATTCAACTTTCCCACCAGTCTTCGATATCTCCCAAGGTCTGACAATGGCTCCCCCTGACTTGGTAAGAGTTTGACGTTAGGATCCATTAGAGTGTCGACGGGTTTAGAATCTAATAGACCAGTTTTTTCGAAGATACCCAATGTGTACTTCCTCTGTGATATAGAAATACCATCTCTCAACTGTTGCACCTCAATACCCAAGAAGTATCTGAGTAGTCCCATATCTTTTGTCTGAAAATGTTTGAACAGGTGCTCCTTCAACTGCTGCACGAGGTAGATGCATTATTGTGATGGTGAGTGTCGGTAAAAGACAGAGTGATCGGCTTCACTCTGGGTCATTCCAAATGCCTGAACCACAGTACTAAACAGGCCAAAGGGTTGAGGACATTGTTTCAATCCATAGAGAGACTTACGGAGTTTGCAAACTAACCCAGACTCCCCTAAAGCAACAAACCCAGGTGGTTTCTCCATATACACTTCTTCCTACAAGTCACCATGAAGGAACGCATTTTTAATATCAAGATGATGGAGTGGCCAATATGCATAGCAGCCAAAGAGAGGAATAAACGAACAGAGGCCATCTTGGCTACCAAAGAGAATGTATCATTGTAATCCAGCTCGAAGATCTGAGTGTATCCCCTAGCGACCAAACGCGCTTTGAGATAATCAATGGTTCCATCAGGGCTAATATTGGGAGAAAATTCATCGATAACCAACTATGGTCTTTCCTTGCAAAAGAGGAACTTCCTTGCAAAAGAGGAACCAGTTCCTACGTCGCATTGGAGTGCAAGGCTTCCATCTCATCAATCATAGCTTAGCGTCAACCAGGATAGGATAAAGCTTCACCTGTATCTTCAGGAATAGGGACAGAAGAGAGACTCGAAACAAAGGCACAGTAGGCATATTTCAAAAAATGATAAATGAGGTAAAGGTTTAGGGTAAACCGTTTACCTTTGCGTTGGGCAATAGGGAGACTGTTTGGGTCCAAATCCATGGCAGGATGGATGTCTGGCAGAGAGAGTAAGTCAACATGGGTCGGCTCAGCCGGTTGGCTGGATTCGATAGTAAGTCGAGGATGACGATGGTAAGTGAGAAGAGAAGGATCTATGGAAGAAGATATAGGAAAATCCTCTAAAGGCAAGGAAGGAGAATAAAAGGGAATGGCTAAAACCTGATCAATGCTTTGCAAGTCAGGCTGAGCAATCGAAAAGAAAGATTGTTGTTCAAAGAAAGTGACATTAGCAAACATGATGTATCGGTTTAACTCAAAAGAATAGCATTTGTAGCCCTTTTGCAACTAAGAATAGCCCAGGAAAATACATTTAAGAGCCTTAGCAGCGAACTTGTCCTGTCCAAGAGTTAGAAAATGCACAAAACAAACATAACCAAAGGCACAAAGAGAAAGGAAATAGAGTAGGGAACAAAATACAATGAAGGATTTGATCTTGCAAAATAGAAGAGGGCATGTGATTAATAAGATAACATGTATTAAGAACTGGGTCACCCCAAAATTTAGAAGGAAGATTAGCATGCAATAATAGAGTTCGGGCAGTCTCAATCAAATGACAATTTTTCCTTTCAGCTACTCCATTCCATTCTATTGTGGAGTGTATGGACACGAAGATTGGTGTAAAATGCCCTGAGTAGCCATAAATGTTGTAAATTGAGATGAAAAATATTCTGGAGCATTATCACTAAGTAAGGCAGAAATAATTTTGCCAAATGGGTTCTTTGTTTCAACACAAAATGATTGAAATATGAAAAACAACTCTAAACGACTTTTCATTAAAAATATCCAAGTGCAACGAGAATAATTATCAATAAAGGTAACAAAATAAAAAAAGCCCAAAGTAGAGTTAACACAACTAGGACCCCATACATCTGTGTGAATCAGAGAGAGAGGGGACTTAGCTCGATTAGGGACTCTACGGGGAAAATGACTACACTCACAATCTAAAACAGATAAAGAGGATAAACTTGGAACCAATTTCTTGAGTTTAGAGAGACTCGGGTGACCAAGGCGATGATGGAGGAGTTTGGGAGAGGTGATGCTGGTGCAAGCTATCGATGAACTAGGTGTAGCAAGATAGTAGTGACCCCGTGACTCATGCCTAACGCTTATCATCTGCCTCATGTCCCGATTCTGTACACAAACAAAGTTATGAGTGAAGGTGATTAAGCAATTAAGGGTTTTAGTGAACTGGCTAACATAAATTAAATAAAAAGGACCACCAGAAACATATAAAACAAAATTCAAAGATAAAGACAAGTTGGGTGTGGTCTAGTCCATCCCTTTAACTGCAGTTTTGGTGTCATCAGCAAGGGTAACAGTGGGCAAAGTATCAGAATAGGTAAGTAAGGAGAAAAGAAGTTTATTACCACACATATGGTCAATGGTGCCAAAATCTATAATCTAAGGATAAGGAGATTGACCTTTAGCAATGCAAGCAATAGGGTTACCAATTTGAGACTGTTGTGTGGCCAAGAATTTCAAGAAAGCATCATACTCTACTGCAGACATAGGTATCAACTGTGAAGCTGGTGGAGATGGGGTAGGACTAGGATCAGGGTTAGGATCACTTTGAAACATATTAGCTACACTGGTAGACGATGCAAGCAAAGCAGTTAGGCGACCATGCTTCTTCCAACATTTTTTCTCAAGATGACCCATTTTCTTGCAAAAGATGCATTGTGGACGAGGACGACCATTATTATGTCTCCTATTTCCTCCTAAGTTAGAAGCCTGAGATACAAGAGCCGAAGATTCAGATGGAGGGGCAACAGTAGATGAAGAAAACACATTGTGCACACCTGTCATGCTTAACAACCTTTTGAAAGAATCCTTCATGGTAGGATTAGTGGAGCTGATCAAGATTTGGTGTCTGACGACGTTAAATCCATGTTTCAGTCCAGAGAGAGCAATAACTATGAAAAACTTCTCTTTTTGTGCAATTTGTTCAGCATGGGTCATAGTAAAATGGAGAAGAGCATCAAATTTTTTCATGAGTGCTCGAACCTGCCCTAGATAAGATTCCATGGAGGTCTCTTGCTTAAGGTTCTTGATATTGGAAACCACGGTATACAAGCATTGGATATCATTGGTATAGCACTCTTTAGCTTCTTTCCATACTTTAGCACAAGTTTCAAAGAGGCAAAAGAGCTACAAGACTGACGAATGAATGGATTGTCATAGGATACTGCACAACTAGGCATCAACTTGTTCCCATTTAGCCTAGTTGGTTGCTAACACACTTTTAGCTTTTGTGGTAAGATGATCAGCTTAGCCTTATCCTTTGAACCACATTTTGACAGAGGGTGCTCATGAGAGATAGTTAGCAGACCCTATCAATTTAATAGTGGTGATGTTAGGTGTCTGTCCCAAGGTTAGAGACAGCAAAGGTTAAAGGAGGCTTCAGGTGCTGAAACAAGGGCACCAAGGGCTAAGATGGTCTCACTAAGGTCAAACATGGTGAAATTTCAAAGTAGGGACATTAGGAATAGTGTTTTGGGTAGGAGAAGGTTTTGTGACACACTATTGGAGGATGATGGTGAGGGATTTGACAAAGGAAATAGGCTTAAGGGGTGCTGGAGGTCCAATCTAGGGTGGCCAGAGGTAGGACGACGACGGACATGCCTACACACGCATTTCTTCTGATATAACTTCCCCAATTTCTTTCAATTACCTTTTAAATATGTCATAATGAACACTGGCCTCCCTTTTTCTACGTTCTAGAACAATTTGTTATAACCACTTAGGTACAACCCTCCTCAGCCTACAGCCACGTACAACCTTTCATAGCCTAGGCACACGACAATTCCCCCTCCCTTAAGAGTTTTCTTGTCCTCAAGAAATGCTAAGGAGCTACGTAGCACGGGGGAACTGCTTGAGAAGGTCTGGTAAGTACTCCCAGGTGTTGTTATCCGAGTATAGGTGGGACCACTTCACCAAGACTTGGGTCAGGGGTGCCCCTTGCTGGTATATGACCCTCCGATCGAGTATAGCCACTGGTTCCTCAATAGGATCAATATCCTTCAAGAAAGAAGGTAAGGATGGACTGGTTGGTTGTGTATCGACCAACCCTTTCAAAATGGACAAGTGAAACACAGGATGAATTTGGCAGTGATTTGGAAATTGGAGTTGATAGGCAACTAGTCCAAATCAAGCCGTAACAGAGAATGGTCCATAAAACTTGGGACTGAGTTTAGTGACCTGCCCCTTTGAAAGAGCCTTTCGATGGGCATGCTTCAACCTTACATAGACTAAATCCCCCACCTTGAACTCCCTTTCACTTCGCCTTCTACCTGCATATTGCTTCATCCGATTCTTAGTAGTTGCCAATTCCTTCTTTAGGGATTGAAGGACCTACTGTCTCTATTGGAGGTAAGTATTTACAGCTGCTACCGTGGCTGGCCCAGCAATGGCTGGTAGGAGTGGAGGTTTGTATCCAAACATGGCCTCAAAGGGGGACATTTTTATCGAGCTATGGTGGTAGGAATTGTATCACTACTGGACAAACAAGAGCCATTTGTGCCAGCCCTTGGGTTGTAAGAAACAGAGACAGTGTAGATAGGTTTTGAGGCATTAGTTAACTCTCATTGTTTGTCCATCTATTTGGGGATGATATGCAGTGGATATGTGCAGCTTGATTCCCAAAGATTTCAGCAATTCTCTCCACATTAGGATGGTAAACAATTTGTCCCTGTCAGAAATTATATTTTATGGCACTCCATGCAACTTTACCACTTGATCTAGGAAGATACGGGCTATCTCTTAAGCTGTGAAGGGGTGGGACAGCCCAAGGAAATGAGCGAACTTCGTGAACCAATCCACTAGTATGCAGTCCTTCCTTGATAAAATCCATGGAGATGCTACTCCATGCTTGATCAGGGGTGGCCAAGGGCTACAACAGCCCTGAAGGCGCTATTGTCTCATGGTTACACCTCCTACACACATCACACGCAATCACAAACAGCATCATCCGGGGCCAATAAAAAATCTGTTTCACCTTGTGGTGGGTGTTCTACATCCCTGAGTGCCCTCCTAAAGGAGATCCATGCAAGGATTGCAAAATCCTATTTTTAAGCTGATCACATCCCCAAACTATCAATCTACCTCGGTACCTTAGTAGCCCATTAGTGAGCGTGAATCCTTGTTTGCTAGAAGGATCAATAGCCAATTGCTCTAACAGATCTTTAGTCCACTCATCTCCTTCATAGCTTGCTGCTATTTCCTTATGCCAATTGGGAATCACTGAAGTTATGGCAGCTGATTCTCCTTCTTCAAAACAACGAGATAATGCATTAGCTGCCACATTCTCCTTCCCCTTTTTCTATTGTATGACATAATCCAACCCTATGAGCTTAGTCATTCCTTTCCTCTGCAATTGCGTGTGTATCTTCTACTAAAACAAAAATTTTAAACTCCCACGCTCAGTTTTTATGACAAACAGATTTCCCTGAAGGTAATACCGCCATTTCTCCACAACAGTCAATATAGCTAACAACTCCTTATCATATGTGCTTAAACCATGGTGTCTAGCGGCTAATGGCTGGCTAATGAAAGCCAGTGGTCTGCCCTCCTGTATTAATACAGCCCTAATTCCCATGCCACTCACATCCGTTTCCAGCACAAATGGTTTACTAAAATCTGGTAGGGCCAACTCCGAAACCTCTTCCATTGCTCTTTTCAGCCTCATAAAGGCTTCTTCAACCTTGGAATCCCAATGGAAATTCCCCTTTTTTAACAGCTTTGTAAGTGGCTTACTAATTATCCCATAGCCCTCCACAAACCTCCTATGGTAGTCTGTGAGCCCGAGGAATTCTCTCAATGCTTTTATAGAGGCTGGTCTTGGCCAAGAAATCATGGCAGCCACTTTTTTTGGGTTTGTGCTTAACCCTTGAACTAGAAATGATGTGCCCTAGATATTCAACCTACCCTTGGGCAAAGGCACATTTTGGCCTCTTAACATATAATCAGTTGAGTCTAAGGACTTCAAAGGTAACTCTTAGGTGCTCGATATGTTTGGAAAAGGATGGGTTGTATACTAGGATATCATCAAAGAACACTAAGATGAAATCTCGAAGGTAAGGGCAAAGATTCGGTTCATTAGGGCTTAAAACGTGGCAGTGGCGTCGGTAAGGCCAAAGGGCACCACTGTGAATTCAAAATGTCCGTGGTGTGTTCTAAATACAGTCTTGGATATGTCTTCGGGTCTCATTCGAATCTGATGGTAACTCGATCGAAGGTCTAATTTGGAGAATGTTGTTGCATTCTTTAATTCATCTAGTAGGTCATCTATGATGGGAATTGAGAACTTGTTTTTGACTGTCAAGGTGTTGAGTTGACGATAATCAACACAAAACCGCTAGGACCTATCCTTCTTTTTAACAAGCAATGCAAATGAGGCAAAAGGGCTGAGGCTTGGTCGAATGATGGATTTTTGAAGCATTTCCTTGACCAATTTCTCAATTTCAGTCTTTTGAATTGGGGGGAATTGGGCTCCATGAATAAGTCCTCAAACTCAACTAACAATATGTTAAGAGAATCAAGTTCTTGTAGCTTTAAGTGGGGTTGAAATGGGCTGTTGACAATCAACACGAGCTCTCCCCTTGGCTCCTTATCTTCCTTCAAATACTCCATGGCCTGAATTGAGAACAACTGTGCCACCTGGGACAGTTTGTTCTTGAGTATTTTCTGCAATCTCTTCCCTGTGATCATCTTGCATGTGCCCGTTTCCAAGCTGCCCGTCAGTGTCATCTTCTTGCCATCCTTTTCGAAGTCACCTCCATCTTGTTGAAATCGAAAATTATAGGGCTCACGTTCTTCATCTAGTCCACTCCCAAAACTTTGTCACATCCCCCTAACTTTAACAGTCTTAAGTCAGCCTCAAACTCTTCTCCTCGCATCTCCCAACAAAACCCAACGCATATAAATTTGTTGACTACCCGGTTACCATTAGCCACGGTTATGGAAAGGAGGTGAGTGCTGGTCAATCTATAGCCCACTCTCTTTATTGTACCTTCATCCAAAAAGCTATGAGTACTCCCACTATCAATTTAAGACCATCAGTTTACAGTCTGGTATCCTTCCCTTTACCTTAATGATCTTACTGTTGGCCAGCCCTTTCAGTGCATGCAGCTAAATTTCCCCGTTTTCCTCGGTAATTCCCCTTGAAATACAAGCATTCCTTCTTTAATTTGCACCTCATCTTCCTCCCCCTCCAGCCAAAGTAGTTGTTTCCCGCAAACGTGCCCTAGGGAATATTTTTCTCCATGCCGGAAGCATAATCCGGCTTGCCTCCTCTACTCCATCAGTTTTCCCCCATGTGATTGCATGGGGTTAACAGCTGTTGGAGTTGTCCAACCTCTCGAACCTTGGTTAAATTTTAGGATCTCCTTGTTAAATCCCTTTCCCCCTTGTTGTTGACCCCTCGAATTTATCCCCCTTGCTTGCAACCTTTGTTTTTTCATTAAGGCCTCCACTGTTAATTCTTGCAACTTCGCACTTTCAGTTGCTTGTTTAATGGTTCTTGGTTGTAGCATCTTAACCATGGGCCTTAATTCATCACTTAAGCTTCTAATGAAGCTTGAGACAAAATAAGTCTTGGTTAGATGTTGTGATTAATCATTAGCGATTTCAACTCTTCAAACCGCAGTTGATAGTCTTGTACTGTTCCCCCCTGCTTTAACTTATTGAATTCCTCAATTATATCCGTCATATTCCTATCACCAAACCTCTCACATAAATCCTCCACGAATTCAACCCATTAATAACTCTCCTTAACCCTCGACCAACCCTGAAACCAAGCATCCCCAATATCATTGAGGTATGCGGCAACCATAGTCACCCTTTGCTACTCTTGTATATTGTACAAACTAAACATCCTTTCACACCCATTAATCCACCATCTCGGGCTAACACCATCAAACAGAGGAATCTCCATTTTTGGTAGAGGAAAACGGAACTAATTTTGGGCAGCCCGAACTCCCTGCTCCCCTTCAAACATATCCTCCCCATTCACTATCGATTCTTCCCCCAACTCCGACGTCTCGACAACACGATGGGTCTTCCCAAACCCCGGTAATATCGATTCAGACCTCTCCCTAGGAGGAAAGTTAGGAGAAAGTCTTACCGAATTTTGACTAGCAAACATCACCATGAAACTTTTTTAGTTGTTCACGAATCTGATTTCCGACTTCTTCTCGTAAGCCTCTTATCTAGCCTCCGATTTCCGATTGCATCTAGGTGACCGCCATATCCAGCTTCCTCTCCAATCCACCCATCAATTTTTTCAATTTCCGGCTCTGATACCAAGTTGTTATCTTAGGAGTACTTAGAATTAGATTTCTTAGTCAAAATACACTGCCTCACCAAGCGCGCACACTCACAGATCTTGAACGACGATAGAGATAAAATCAAAATGAAAGAAACATAATGTAAATTGACAGAAAAATAAACCAAACCACAGAAGAACACAAGTTGTTATCCTGGTTCAAATTGCCCTTTAGGACAACCCTACATCCAGCCTCCTAAAGCTCTCGAGAGCAGCCTTCTTTGATTCAAAATGATCACAATACAATCCCTCACGATTACAAGCCTTCAAGATTAAAAAGACTATTCTCTAACACAGTCTCTCCTCTTTTTACTTTCTCGTGAGAATTGATAATGCCTATATGCCTAGACTGTTGTCCTATTTATAGAGAAATAGGGCGTTAACTTCTAAGAACTTATAATGGGTATAGATATTTTCGATTTTGACCCCAAACTAAACTCTATTTACAATCTGGAAAAACCGCCTATCTATACCCCCAAATTCCGATGCATCCTAATTGTCAATATGTGGGATTTACTTGAAACAACATTCTAACAAATCTCTACCATTGTCTTGAGTAAGATCCACTCAATTCTTTATCCATCAAAGCCTTGACCTGCTTTCCTTTCTAGCTTTAGCATGTTATGCACCTGATCACCAACATAAACAAACATTAAGAATATTCAAACAATGTTGTAATTTGGACAAAGGAACCGGTTTTGTAAACATATCAGCCGCATTATTTTCTCCTGCAACTTTAACTAGGTTACCTCTTCCTTCTCAAGGGTCTCCCTAATAAAATGATACCTAACATCAATATGTTTGGTTCTTTTATGATGGGATTGATTCTTAACCAAGTGGATTGCACTTTGGCTATCACACCTTAACTCAACCTTAACATTTCTTCCTAGGAGTTCACCCACAATCCCTTTTAACCAAAGATTTTCCTTTATTGCTTCAGTGACAGCAATGTATTCTACCTTAGTGGTGGAAAGAGCCACCACAGGCTGCAGGTCGGTCTTCCAGCTTATGGTAGAATTCCATAGTTGAAAACATATCCGGTTGAGGATCTCCTCCTATCTAGATCTACTACATAATCAACATCCGAAAATCCTACAATGCAAGGTTCTTCTCCTAACTTTGCTCCACCATAAACCAAAGCCATATATAATATTCCTTTTACATATCTTAGTGTCCATTTCATAGCACCCCAATGAGCCCTCCCTAGATTGGCCATAAATCTACTAGATACACTCATAAAGTGTGCCAAATCAAGCCTTATACAGGCCATGTTGTACATTAGACTACCCACTGCATTTGAGTAAGTAATCTTACTCATTTCTCTCATGTTTGCTTTACTGTTTGGAGACCACTCATGTGAGAGTTTAAAGTGCTATGCAAATGGGCCAGAAACCTCCTTTGCATCTAGCATATTAAACTTCGTAACCAGCTTGCTAAGGTATGCCTTTTGGGATAGACTAAGCTGTCTTTGCTGTCTATTTCTCTTAATTTCTATGCCTAATATCTTTCTACCTTCTCCTAATTCTTTCATTTCAAAAGCTAATCTTAATATCAGCTTTAAATTTTGGATTTCTATGGCTGATTGAATTGCAATCAGCATATCATCTACATAGAGAAGAAGATATATTGATACCTCATTCGACATATGTTTGAAATATACACAGCTATCATATGCACTCCTTTTAAATTCTTAGACTATCATAAAAGAGTCAAATTTCTTATACCATTGTCCAGGGGATTGTTTTAATCCATAGAGAGACTTCCTAAGCAAATACACTTGCTCTCTATTCCTTCTAACCTCAAATCCCTTGGGCTGCTACATTAGAATATTTTCTTCCAACTCTCCATGTAGAAAAGATGTTGTGACATCCATTTAATCAAGCATTAAGTCTAAGTGTGTTGTTATGACTAATAAAATTCTAATTGAAGTATGTCTTACAACCGGTGAGAATACTTCATTAAAATCTATACCGGGAACTTGGGTAAAGCCTCTAGCCACTAGCCTAGCTTTATACCTAGGCAGTGTTCTAAAACGTGCTAAGCGCTAGTCGGGTGCCAGACTAGGGCCTAGCGCCTAGGACACCTAAGCGGATTGTTGTTTTGTTATTTTTTAATTTTTAATTTAATTTCATGTTATTTTTAGATAAATCAAAGTTAAAAGACAAATGAAATTTATATATAATATATATATAAATCAGAAACTTATATATATTTATATATATATAAATAGAAATTTATATATATATGAACTGCAGTGATGGCTAGGGCGGCGAAGAACAGCAGAGATGGAGCTTGAGTCAGCGAGGACGTGCTGATGAGGATGGAGCTTGACGGCGACGATGGCGTAGAGGTGATGAGGAGGTTGCAATGGAGCTGGAGGCAATGATGAGGTACCGGCGGCGTTCAGGTAGTGGCAGCCTTGGGCTAGATAAAGGGGAGACAGTTGAGAGATGAGGGGTTTCAGAAATGAAGAAACCCTAAAACGGGTGTCCCAGGCGGCTAGGCGCCGCCATCGGCCGATTAATCGAGTCGGCATCTAGGGTGACTAACTAGGCCAAATTCGCGGCGGCCACCTAGGCCGATTTTTAGAACACTGTACCTAGGCTTCTCTTCTTTCCCAGCACCTTCCTTAATCTTGAACAACCACTTACAGCCAACCACCCTTTTCCCTAAAGGTTTATCTACTAAAGTCCAAGTCTCATTTTTTATAAGAGACTCCATCTCAGATTTCATGGCAGCTTACCTTTCTTGGAGTCTTTTGAGTTCATAGCCTCTTCAAAAGTAAGAGGCTCATCACCAACTTCTTCCATTGCACTTGAAAGTGCATAGGAAACCAGATCCGAATATCCATACCTAACGAGAGGCCTTACAGTTCTTCTTTGCCTATCTCTTGCAACATTATACCTCTCGTGATCTTATTCACTTTCTATGCTAGATGGCTCTTCACTCTCTCTATTATAATCTAAATCCTGACCTATAGGGCTGTCTGTTAAATCTCCAGACATCTCTTCTTCTGGATTTAAGTTCATAGGGTTGTTTAAGACGATTTCTGAAGGTTTTGAATGTTGTTCAACTTCCACAGCTTTAGTCTTTTCTTCATTTCCCTTAGATATGTCTAAGTTTATGTCTTTTATAGTGGAATTTTCATCAAAGGTTACATCCCTAGATACTATTGTCTTAGGAAACCCTGATTCTAGACTCCACAATTTATACCCTTTTACACCAGAAGGACACCCTATAAATATACATATTTTAGCCCTTGGTTCAAGTTTCCCTTGCTTAACATGGACATAAGTTAAACATCCAAACACTCTTAAGTGATCTAAACTAGGTTTATGTCCTATCCACATTTCATATGGGGTCTTAAAACCTATAGCAGCTGAGGGAGATAGGTTTATAATATAGGTTGTTATATTTATAGCTTCTCCCCAAAACGTTTTTTGTAATTTAGTATGAAAAATCCTGCATCTAACCCTTTCTAGCAAGGTCTTATTCATCCTTTCAGCAAGTCTATTTTGCTTTGGATTTCCAGGGGCTATCAAATGTCTAAGAATTCCATTTTCTTTACATAGTTGAGAGAATTCTTTGTTACAAAAATTCTAAACCATTATCAGTTCTAATGATTTTAATTTTGCCACCTTTTTGGTTTTCTATCATGGTTTTCCAGCCTTTAAAGGCTTCAAAAGTGTGGTCTTTTGTCTTAAGAACATACACCCAAACCATCCTTGAAAAATCATCTATAATTGATAGAAAATACCTAGCTCCACCATGAGTCAATATTTGAGCAGGACCCCACAAATCAGAATGAATATAATCTAAAGGTGTTTTGGATGAATGTATCAATTTTGGAGAATTTTACCTTAGCAGATTTCCCAAATATGCATGAGTCACATTCATCTAAATCTATAAGTTTTCCTTCACCCAATATCCCTTGCTTTGATAATTCCCTAAGGCCTTGCTCGCTGATGTGAGCTATTCTATAATACCAAAGCCTTGTCTTATCACAGACTTTTAATTCAATGGTTGCAGCTTCTCCACACACCGTGGAAGCATACAGCACACAAATTCCATTATTTAGGACTGCTCTCATACTTATTAGAGAGCCTTTAGATACCCTTAGGACTCCATCATCTCCTCTATAGGAGTAGCCGCTTCTATCTAACTCTCCAAGAGAAATTAGGTTTCTTCTCAAATCAGGAACATATCTTACAAATTCAAGGTTTTAATGGACCCATCATGCAGTTTGATCTTTATATCTCCTATGTCTTTAATCCTACATTCATGATTATTTCCTAACAACACCTTACCTCCTTCTATTCCTTTAAAATTCAAGAACCATTGTCTATGGGGTGGCATGTGGAAAAAGCACCCTAAATCTAATATCCACACAGTTTTGTCTGTATTTTCAGATATTACAAGTGTATCGGCACTATCATAGTCATATTCACAAATGGATGTGGAACTTTCTATCTTAGGTTTATCTAAAAAATCCTTCTTTTTCTTAGGACAATTTCTCTTAATATGCCCTTCCTCACGGCAGTTATAACATTTTATAGTTTTCCTACCATTCTTGGATTTAAACCTAGATCTTCCCTTTTGCTTAGAGTCCTTTTTATCGGATCTAGACCTAGTTGTTAACACATCCCCAACTGTGCTCTTCCCATCTACCCTATGCTACAATTATTTTGAATTTAATGCCCCTATTACATCATCTAGGGTTAGGGTGTCCCTGCCATGCTTTAAAATATCTACAAAAGTTTCATATGATTTTGGGAGAGAATGCAACAAGACTAATACCTTGTCTTCATCATCATATTTGACCTCTATTTTCCAAATCTAGGCACAGCTTATTAAAACTGTCAATATGGTCTTGAAGCTTTTGATCTTCATTAATTTTAAAAGTAAAGAACTTAGCCTTTAAATACTATCGACTTGATAGGGTCTTGGTCATGTAAAGACTTTCTAATTTAAGCCAAATTTCTACTGCGGTTTTCATTTTTGATACTTCTTGCAACACCTTATCCCCTAGACTCAATATCGAGGTATTATAGGCTTTCTTGATAATCTCCTTTTTCTGTTCATCCGAGTATGACTTAGGCATTTTTAATTCACCGTCTAAAGTTTCTTTCAATCCTAAGTTCCCTAATAAAGCTCTCATTTTCATTTTACAAAGGCCAAAATCATTCTGACTATCAAACTTTTCAATATCATATCTAGTGGCCGACATTCTTGACACTTTCTCTGACATAAACTTTAAACAGTGAAAATCTTAGGCTTTCTTGATCTCAATACCAGCTCTGATACCAAGATGTTATCTTAGGAGTACATAGAATTAGATTTCTTAGTCGAAATTCACTGCCTCACCAAGCGCGCGCACTCACAGATCTTGAACGACAATAGAGATAAAATCAAAATGAAAGAAACAGAATGTAAATTGACAGAAAAATAAACCAAACCACAGAAGAACACAAGCTGTTAACCTGGTTCAAATTGCACCTTAGGACAACCCTACATCCAGCCTCTTAAATCCTCTCGAGAGCAGCCTTCTTTGATTCAGAGTGATCACAATACAATCCCTCACGATTACAAGCCTTCAAGATTACAAAGACTATTCTCTAACACAGTCTTTCCTCTTTCTACTTTCTCGTGAGAATCGATAATGCCTCTATGCCTAGACTGTTATCCTATTTATAGAGAAATAGGGCGTTAACTTCTAGGCAGTGTTCTAAAAGGCGCTAGTCGGGCACCAGACTACGGCCTAGCACCTAGGATGCCTAGGCAGGGCTTAGGCGGATCGTTATTTTTTTCTTTTTTTAAAAAAAAAATTAATGTAATTTTACGTTATTTTTAAATAAATCAAAGTTAAAAAGATAAATAAAACTTATATATATAAATCAGAAATTTATATATATATTTATATAAACAAATTTATAAATATATTATTTATATATATAAACAGATAAATAAATAAACTTTATATAAAAAATTTTATATATATATATATATATATAAACTGGGATGGCTAGGGCAACTTGAGAGTCGTAGACCCAGATGCCACGGATCCAATTGTAGCGCTCGAAGACCACCACCTGGTGGCCCTCCCGCTTGAGCTCAGGAGCTGCTAGTAAGTGAGGATGGCTAGGGTGGAGAAAGAGTAGCGGAGATAGAGCTTGAGTCAGCGAAGATGCATCGGCAAGGATAGAGCTTGACGGCAACGATGGCATAGAGGCAGTAAGGAGGTCGCGATGGAGCTAGAGGTAGCGATGAGGTACTGGCGGCATTCAAGCAGCGGCGGCCTTGGGCTAGAGAAGAGGGAGACGATTGAGAGGTAGGTAAAAAATTAGGTGGCCCAGGCGGCGCCTGCGACGGCCGATTAATCGAGCCGGCGCCTAGGGGGCCGACTAAGCCAAATTCGCAGCAGACAATAGTTTCCGATCAAACAGTAGAATAGGGATGAGAGGAGCAGAAAGGAAGAGAAAGGAATTACGCAAAAAGAAAGGGAGAGAGAGAAATGAATCCAAGATTATCTGATAATTTCGTCCATAACCATAGGAGGGAATTCAGCACTATATATAGTTGGATTCCTATCCTTCCATGAGCTGTAACCGCCCACATGCATGAGAATGTACCTGCTGCTAATGCAGCAACTAATTTAGTACAACCCTCACAGCTAGCTACTACCATAATACTCTATTTTACCCCTTACTATAGTAAATTATAGCAAACTCCCCTTACAGCAAGTTATTACATGACAATACCCCCCCAACCAAAATTTTCTTGTCCTCAAGAAATACTAAGGAGACTTGTCGCTCATGGGAATTGATTGAGTAGATCAGGGAGGTATTCCCAGGTATTATTATCTGAGTGTAGTCCGGACCAGTTGACTAGTGGGAATTGATTGAGTAGATCAGGGAGGTATTCCCAGGTATTATTATCTGAGTGCAGTCCGGACCAGTTGACTAATACTTGGGGAATGGGGGCTCCATGCTTATAGACCACTCTTTTGTCCAGAATGGCTCGAGATTCTTTAGGCTACTCCTCACTTTGTCTAGAATTAGGTAGGTGGGGCTGACTTGCTGTTCGGACACTGATTTCTTGAGAAGCGACACATGAAATACTGGATGAATGTTAAAATTTTCTAGAAATTACAGTTTGTAAGCCCCACCCTGGCAATTATGAGGAATGGACCATAGTATTTGGGTTGCAACTTTGAGATACGTCCGGGAAATAGGGATTTCAGATGACTTTGCTGTAATTTCAAGTAGACACTTTCCCCTTCTTGTAACTGCCTGTCACTTCTCTTTTTATCCGCAAATTGTTTCATTCGGTTCTTGGATTTGGCCAGCTCGGTCTTGATCATTTGTAGAGCCTATTGCCTTCGCTGGAGGTACCTGAGGATGTCTCTCCCACCGCTAGAAGTAGTGGTGGTTTGTAACCATAAAGTGCTTCAAAAGGAGACCTGTTGATGGCACTATGGTGGTAGGAATTGTACCACCATTGAGCAGTGGCCAACCACTTGTGCCATGTTTTGGTTGCAGGAAGCATATACACTTCAAGTACATTTCTAGGCTTTGGTTTACCCTTTCCGTTTGTCCATCAGATTCTGGGTGATAGGCAGTTGACATGTTCAACTTGACTCCCAATAGTTGCATGAGCTCCTTCCAAAAGAGACTTGTGAAAATCTTATCCCTATCTGATACTATAGCCTTGGGCACTCCATGCAATGCTACTATCTGATCCATGAAGATTTTAGCAATTTCCCTGGCAATATATGGATGAGACAGCCCAACGAAGTGGTTGTATTTGGTGAATCTGTCTACTATTACCATAATACAATCCTTACCTTCTGACCTTGGAAGTCCTTCAATGAAGTCCATGGAGATGCTCTCCCAAGGCTCCCCTGGAACGTTCAATGGTTGCAATAGTCCTGGGTAAGCCACATTTTCTATTTTGCACCTCTTGCAAGTGTCACACCCCATTACAAATTCCATAACATCCTTCTTTAATCCTGGCCATTGAAAGAGTTGTCTCACCTTGTGATAAGTATTAACAATGCCCAAATGTCCTCCCATAGGTGAATTGTGCAAAGCTTCAATCACCTTGTTTTTGAGTCTACTGTCATTTCCCAAAACCATCCTTCCTCTATAACCTAATGATGCCATTTACCAAGGTATACCCTGGTTTAGCAGTTGGATTGACCACTAACTGCTGCACCATCTGCTTCATAGCTTGCACTAACTTCTTGGCACCAATCTAGAATCACCACAGTTAAAGCAGTCGTTTGTCCCTCTTCAAAACACCGCGACAAAGCATCTGTTGCCTTGTTTTCCTTCCCTTTTCTATATTGAATGGAATAGTCTAGCCTCATTAGTTTTCTCATTCCCTTTTGTTGTAAATGAGTATTCAGTCGTTGTTGCAATAAAAATTTCAGACTTTCATAGTCTGTTTTGATCACAAATGTGCCTCCTTCCAAATAGTGGCGCCATTTATCCAATGCCATCAATACAGCCAGCAACTTCTTCTCATATATACTTAACCCTAGGTGCTTAGGTGCCAATGCTTGGCTCAGGAAAGCTAGGGGCCTACCCTCTTGCACCAACACAGCCCCGATTCCACTAGCGCGCACATTTGTTTCAAGTATGAAGGGTTTGCTAAAATCCGGCAAACCTAACGTGGGAACATTGCTGACAGCTTGCTTAAGGTCTTCAAATGCTCTTTCTGCCTCCTGACTCCAATGTAACCCATCCTTCTTCAATAATTCGGTCAAGAGTCGGTTGATAATGCCATAGTTTTTGACAAACCGACGGTAGTAGCCAGTTAGCCCCAGATATCCCCTAAGCCCCCTTACACTAGTAGGTCATGGCCAGCCTAACATGGCTGCCACCTTGCTAGGATCCGTGCTCACACCTGTTTGAGATATGATATGGCCCAAGTATTCCACTTGTTCTTGAGCAAAGACACATTTTGACTCTTTAATATACAATTGATTGAACCTAAGGACCTCAAAGGTGACTTTTAGGTGGTAGATGTGCTGATCAAAGGATGGGCTGTACATTAGAAAATCATCAAAGAACACCAAAATGAATTTGCGGAGATAGGGTTCAAAGATCCGATTCATCAAGGATTGGAAAGTAGCCGGTGGGTTAGTCAAACCGAAAGGCATTACAAGAAATTCATAATGCCCTTGATGAGTCTTGAAGGCTGTTTTGTGAATATCTTCGGGTTTCATCTAAATTTGATGATAACCCGACCTATGATCTAATTTGGTAAAAATAGTGGCATACTTGAGTTCATCAAGTAAGTCTTCTACTATAGGTATGGGAAACTTGTCTTTGATGGTTATGGAGTTTAGTTGTCGGTAATCAACACAAAATCTCCATAAACCATCTTTCTTTTTAACAAGCAAAACAGGCGAGGCAAAAGGGCTGTTGCTAGGCTGGATGATCGATTTGCTTAAAATATCTTTGATAAGTAGCTCAATTTCAAATTTCTGTTTGGGGGAGTATCGATATGATCTTAGGTTCACAGGCTTGGCTTGAGGTTTCAAGTTAATCGAATGAGCAAAGACTCTTTTGGGTGGAAGGAAGTGGGGTTCAGCAAAGAGGTCCTTATACTCAATCAAAAGTAGATTAAGAGAGTCTAGTTCTTGTACCTTTCTCGGGCTGTATGTCTTACTGCTGACCACCACACATATCTCTCCTTCTGGTTTAGGGGTTGCTTCGGGCATTTCCACTACATAGAGAGAAAAGAGTTGAGCCACCTTTGGAAACCTACCCTTGAACATTCTTCGCAACCGTTAGGACTTTTTTGCTGCCATCATTCTCAAAAGTTACCTCCATCTTATTGAATTCGAAGTTGATTGGACTAACTCCCTTCATCCAATCCACCCCTAACACTACATCACAACCCCCTAACTTGAGCAACCTCAAATCTGTTGAAAATTTTTCTCCGTTCATCTCCCAGCAAAACCCCTTACAAGACGATTGGCTCATCACCTTGTTGTCGTTGACAACCGTCACTAATAGGGGATGGGACAGACTTACCTCACACCCAAGCCTCATTGCCACAGCGTCATCCAAGAAGCTGTGAGTACTCCCACTATCTATGAGAACCATGATCGGCTGATTGTTTACTCTTCCTTCCACCTTGATAACCTTACTATTGTTCACCCCTTTCAAGGCATGTAAAGAGATCTCTCCTTGGTCCCTCTCTCATTTCCTGATAGTTCTTCTCTTTCCTCAATTTCCTCGTCTTCCCCTTCCAACAGCAACAGCTACCTCTTACATTTGTGTCCCACAAAGTACCTATCCCCACATTTATAGCATAAGCCAGCTACCCGCCTTTGCTCCATCAGCTTACCTCCAGTGGCCAGAACAGGATGGGTGGACGGTAGGGCTAGGACATCTCTACTATTGGACCCCCCTTTCTCTTGGTGTCAACCTGTTTACTGCTTGCCACCCTCCTGTTATCACCCCCCCTCGTTTGATTCCTTTGTTTTTTCATCATTGCCTCAATGATCATTTCCTACAACCTTACACTTTCCATTGCCTGCTTCACCGTATAGGGCTATAACATTTTTACCATAGGCCGCACCTCATCCCCTAAGCCACTGATGAAGCTCGAGACATGGTACTCCTCGGATAGCTGAGGGTTGTGCACCATCATTATCGATCTCAGCTCCTCAAATTTCTGCTGATAGGCCTAGACCATTCCCTCTTGTTTGAGCTTATTAAACTCTTAGATTACATCCCTCATGCTTTTATCTCCAAACCTCACACAGAGGTCCTCTACAAACACACTCCAAGGGCTTCCCTCCCTAGCCTCAAGCCATGCCTGATACCAAGCATCTCCCAAATCATTCAAGTAAGCAGAAGCCAGAATGATCTTCAGTTGTTCCGAAATTTGATATAGGGAGAAGACTCGCATCCACCACCTTGGATTCTCCCCCTCAAACACTGGAATCTTGAGCTTCGACATGGGATAATTCGGGTTGTGCCGGTTAACCGGTGCTCCCTGTCTCCTTTCTCTTACATTCTCCCCCACGGTGTCTGTATCGAACTCAAACTCCGATGTTCCTATCAGTCGCGGTTCTACTTCCACTCCAGGAAAAATGGGCTTCGTCCTTTCCCCCGGGGGAACTCAAGAGAGAGCCTTATTGGTTGTTGATTGGTGAACATTCACGCAATCAACTATATTTGCTCCATCAACTGTTCCCGCAACAAGTTGCTCTGCTCTCGACTCTCCACCCTCCAACGTTCCATTGCTTAGTCGATCCGGGAATCTACTCCAGCTCCAATAGAGGTTTCGAGTATTCCCACTCAATTTTGCATCTCTGTTATTACCGTCGTCACCTACTGGAGCTGAGACTCCATTTGTTTCATCCTTGTTCCGTCGGCCATGATTATAATTTTCTTGTGAGTATCGTTGGCGCCCAAGAGTTGCTCTGATACCAAGATTGTCAGCTTCTCGAAGCAGACAATGGTTTCCAATCTAACAGTAGAATAGGGATGAGAGGAGCAGAAAGGAAGAGAAAGGAATTACGCAGAAAGAAAAGGAGAGAGAGAAAGAGAGAGAGAGAGAGAGAGAGAGAAATGAATCCAAGATTCTCTGATAATTTCGTACATAACTGTAGGAGGGAATTCAACACTATATATAGCTGGATTCCTATCCTCTCATGAGCTGTAACCGCCCACATCCATGAGAATGTACCTGCTGCTAATGTAGCAACTAATTTAGTACAACCCTCATAGCTAGCTACTACCATAATACTCTGTTTTACCCCTTACTATAGTAAATTACAACAAACTCCCCTTACAGCAGGTTATTACATGACAGCCGCCTAGCGCCTCGCCAGTGCCTAGGTGGCTGTCTAGGCCAATTTTTAGAACACTGCTTCTAGGAACTTATAACCGGTATAGATATTTTTGGTTTTGACCCCAAACTAAAATCTATTTACAATCTGGAAAAACCGCCTATCTATACCCCCAAATTTCGATGCATCCTAACTGTCAATATGTTGGATTTACTCGAGACAACATTCTAACAGATATCTTCAAACCAGCTTGAGGGAGAGTGTAGAAATGTAGGAAATGGGGACAATGGATCCTTACTTTATGGGATCCCACAAATTAAGGAAACATGTATTCATGTTTCATGGGTTACATGTATCCATGCTTTATGGGTTTTTACTTTTTTATCATCTAGTGTGTATATATGATATTGCATGTAGATTAGATAGTAAGTGAAGATATCATTGTATTCCATATTGTTTTGCTTGGTTATAATTTTATTTGTATTATTCAACAATATGTTCATTTTAGTTTTTTTGTTAAATTCTGATAGCTTATCAGTTTTTTCAAACCAAACACATAATTATATAAATGACAAGTTAAAACACATTTATCCAAACACATTATCAATTTAAACGATTAGTAGCTTTTAAGCTTTACACAACTTATAAGTTGAAAGGCTTACAAGCCCTAAAAAAAAGGTTAAGCCAAACAGCCTCTTTATATCGAGGACAATTCTAAAAGGAAAGGAACACATAAAGGTGAGACCAAATAGAAGACAGGATTTTTCATACAGGATGAAAATTTTTCTTGCTTGTTTGGTTTCTGAATGGTTCATGACCTCCCAGGAGGATACAAATCTCAATTTCTCTTGGGCAAGAAAAACAAACGAACGAAAAACTGAACTAAATCCTTAGTGAAGCAAGCCATGGAAACAGAACTGAATCAAAGAAACAGGGAAGCATACCCACTTCGGCGCCTTTCTCAACGACACAAACCGATAAATCAACATCGTTTTCTCGGCATAATTGCTTGAACCGTATAGCAGCCGATATTCCAGCGGGTCCTGCTCCAACAATTACAACATCATAATTGATAGACTCCCTGCTCGATTCGCTACTGAAACCCCTCAAATGCTGAGAACGCCAAAACATAGCTCCAACGCCAATAGATGCTCTATTTCTTGCCCAAATGGCATTGTGATGTTCTTGAGGAAACCCAAATGGATTGGAATGCTTCGCAGTGATTTGAGGATGGAACGGGGGAGAGTTTATTGGATTGGGGAAAAGCGATGAACAACCGAAATTGGGTTTTGGGAAAGACAATTTGAATTTGGATTCGCAGAACAAGAGGAATCGAAACATGATGAACTGATGGACAGGCTACTGAACCAGTTTTGTGGGAGTTTTATTGTATTTTGGAAATGAAGTCGACGAAGAGGCTGTTTGGCTTACCCCTCTTAAAACTTGTTTACAAGCTGTTTGTTTGGTAGTGTTGTCTTTGTTATTTTCAGAATATTTTAATTTTTATTTTTTAAAAATAATAAAAATATATTTACTTTATTATTTTTAAAAATAAAAAAAATTGTAAAAAAAAAGCCTAAAACAACAAAAAGTTATTTTTAACAAAAACAATTTATCTAAAACATGAAAAACACAATCCAATTTTCATGTTTTGACTCTCCCTCTTTCTTCTCCCCTTTCTCCATTATCTCTTCTATTCCTTTTCCCTTCAAGGCCATCATCGTCGCCGTTGTCATTGCTATCGCCGTCGTCGTCGCCATCGCTGTCACCGCCACCACCATCAAAGTTGTGACCATCGTCGACCACCATCACCATTACCGTCGCAACCATCATTCTCCCTTCAATCCATGATATATATATGTATGTATGCATGATTTGTATTTGGCTAGAGGTTTAAGTTTAGATCTATGAAGATTCAGCCGCTGAATGTTGTTGGTTTTTTGGTATCTTAGTCGATTGAGGTAAGGGTGTCGAGTGGTTGCCTCTAAAAGCCAAAAATCACTGGCCACGGTGGGTAATGGCAACTGCCAATGTGTTTTTCAATTTTGATCAAAAATTAAAAATCAGATCTAAGAAAAATTAGTTGTTAAATCTAACTCATTTTTGTGTATGTTAACCCCCTTGGCTTGGCGTTTCTAATGGTAGTGTTGTAGTCCAGAAACTATGACAACAGAAATTTGTAAAATAGGAAAATTGGAGCCGAGGCAGAGCAAGATGGATAGACGTCGGGTAGTTTCAGTCTTCGATGTACTGACCAAGATCGTAGGTGGACCTCTTAGGGCATCCTCGGGAGCTCTTGGCAGTGGCCTCCTATGTGCTTAAGGCATATCTGCACTCACAAAAACAAGTTAGAAGGCACGCGAGAATTCCTCACCCACGTATGTCCTCCGATGCTTAAGTCAGTACGGGTATGAAAGAATAGCGATAAGTAAGGGGATAGTACTATCATTTGAACATAAGCTAGTTGTACCTTACCCGGTCAGAGAGGGTTGATCACAGTACTATTGTAGGGAACCGGGGATACGCCTGCACGTTAGTAGCACTCGGACAGACTTAATAGGAATCCCTCCCAAAGAGCCGAACAACTTAGGAAGCTTTCTGGGAGAAGGTGGATCTCACGACGGGCTACCGAAACAAGGTTTCAACCCCTAAGGAACTTGCTCGAGCATAGCTCTAAGCTTAATGAGAGATGTCTCGAGGTGGCTCTTACTTGACCACTGCTCCCTTAAGAGATATATCGCATTACACGGATGCCACCATATTACATTATCTAATATAAACATATCACGCGTGGCATAACATAAACACTATGTTATATATATTATGTTGTGGAATATGTAGCTATACAAGAGCTTGAGGGTACATCATAAGGGTATGCATGCCATTACACTACATCACAACCCATGTGTCTATCTACTTGGCTACAACTCACACGGGTATACATTCTTTATATATATACAAACATATATATGTTAATGGGAGGAAAGAAACAGGGGAAAAAGCTCGTGCAACACACACACACACATATATACGATATACACACCAGAAGTAGGTGCAAGAAAGAAAGCCTTGCGAAGATAAGCCTCTCGGAGAAAGGCCTCTTTGAGAGGCTTCTTCCCAAGAGACGAAACCTCTCGAGAAGAAAGCTTCCCAAGAGACAACCGGTCAAGGCCCATTGCACCTTTTCGGGAAGACACCAGCGGAGAGAAAGAAGCGTCATTGCTGAAAGAGACACACCATTGTGGAGAGACCAACACTGCCTAAAGCTATCATGCTCGCCGAGGGAGACTGCTGTCGCAAGTCTTCTCCAAGATGACCAATTCGCTATCGGAAGAGAATGCTCCATTGTTGTCGCTCCTTGCTGAGAGAGATACCATGGCTTGCGAGAGGATGAAAGTCTCTCTTAGAGACCTTGAAGCCTTGCCGAGAGGAAAAAACCTCTCCGAGAGAGGATTATCTCTCTCAAAAAGATGATAGTAGAAAGCGAGCAAGAGAGAGAGAGAGCACGTGCAGAAGGGAGGTAGGCCATGAATAGTGCCCCTCTCTCCTTTGTCTTCTTCTCCTTTTATATCCCTTGGATTTCTCTCTTATTACATTTTCACCCTTCCCCTAAGTTTGGCCTAATTACACTTTGGCTATTGCTATTTGCTCATGCTTCTTTCGTTATTTAATTGTGATTTCTTCTTGGGAAGCGCGACCTGGCTGGGGACCACTTTTGGGATTCGCCCGCCTTGGACTAATGACCAAAATACCCCTAGGCGCCTAATGACTAAAATACCCCTAGGCACTTAATGATTGAAATACCCCTAGATGGACACTTGAAAATTCTATGGCACAACAGGTAGGCTCTGATCGTGTAAATCTCTAGCCGACGGTGGTCGTCAGTGATGGAGAATATGCAAGGCATCGAAAAGAATAGAAGAAGAAAAGAGGAAAAAAAATGGGGAGGAAAAAGAAGAAAAAATTTATTCTTAAATTTTGAAAATAAAATTATATATTTATTTAAAATTTTAAAAATATAGTATATCTATATTATAATTAAAAATATAAGATAACATATAATATATTATTAAGTAAATTACACATATTATGTATAATAATATTTAATATAAATTATCACTCAGCATTTCATTAATCAAATTTATTATTTTATTTTAATAGTAGATTTTCATTAAAAAGAGTTAATTTTATCATTTAATAATCAAATTCATTGAATAAAATATTATAAAATAATTTTTCTCAAAATTTCATGGTAAACACATTTTCTGTTGGTCCCTTGATACACAATGGTCACTTAAGAAGGGAGTGAATTGAGTATTAAAAACTTATTAAACCAAATTCTTCCCTTTTAAAATTTCTTGAGCTTTTCTTATACAAAGAAAATACTATATACGTTGTTTGGGAGTAATAACAATATAAATATGCAAACAACAAAAACAACACAAGAACATATAGTGGTTCGGTGTCTCCAGCACCTATTTCACTCTCTCAAGATCAACCTGACACTTTAGATTCCACTATAACCATACTTAGGTTTTCCAACAAGTTCATTTAGGAAACTTTTTGTAACATCCCTCATCGAGCTATAGGAAGGAATAGAACAAATTACCATGATAGGCCTACGTGAACTTCCCAGGGAGTCACCCATCCTTGAGCTGTCCCCAGCTCAAGCACGCTTAACTCAGGAGTTCCATGCCTACATTCAATTCAAAAAGTATTCAACTGGTGTTGTTTCCTTCCTTACTTATCCTCGATCTATACTACCATTTTCTGGGCTCTTGGAGTATTACATTCCCCTCCTCTTTGAGCACATGACGTCCTCGTCATGGAACCTTACAACTGGTCTCAGATCTTCACCCCTTAGGAGCTGCCATCCTATAAACCTGCCAGAATCCGCTCCTTGTACAGGCTCTCGAGCCCCAGCGCCACTCCCCCTCTCATCGGACTGCCTTTAACAAGGGTCAGCTTTGATACCATCTATAATATCCTATATCGAGTGATAGGAAGGATCGAAATAACTTACCCTGATGGGTCTATGTGAACTTCCTAGGGGGTCACCCATCTTTGAGCTTTCCCAGGTCAAGTACGCTTAATCCGTGAGTTCCTTGCTTACATTCAACACAAAAGGTATCCAGCTGGTGTTGTTTCCTTCCTTACTTATTCTCGATATATACTACCATTCTCTAGGCTCTCAGGGTATTACAGTTTTACACAACATTGAGGGTTTCTCCTTAGCTTACCCCAAAAACTAATACAACAATACACCTAGATTATTTGGGCTCTAGGAGGTCACTCACAATCCACAATTAATACAAATAAACAATCATATGTTCAACAAACTTGGACTAATATGAATATGAATGCAAGAACAAATATTACAAGGCAAATATATTAATGATACAAGAATTACCAGCAAGAAGAAAACTTCTTTTTCTTTGCCTTGGGCTCCAAATGATGTATCTTTAATACTTGGGCATTGGATTGTTTTTCTTGAGTGCTTGAGAACTTGGGTGTGTTTTAGAATGATAGATCTTGATAGTGCATTAGACTTCTCCAAAAATCTATTGAAGATATATATATTTGAGCTTCCAACGAATCTGTAACGGGTAGAAAAATCCAATTGTTAGAGCCTGGCAGTCAACTACTATAACCAACAGTCGACTCCACGACACCAATAGTCGACTTTTGAAGCTGACAGTCGACTATTATTGGCCTACAGTCGACTCCCAATCGACTGGCCAAAACCTACTCTCGACTACCTCAACTCTGTATAAACCATAGTCGACTGTCCCTCATCGGGAGTCAACTCTTAGTCTAGATTTTCAGAAAATTTAAATTTGTTTTGATGATAAAATCCATAGAATGAATATAGCATGAATACATTACAACATATTTACAATATAAATTTAAAAAAAATGTGGACATTTACTTTAATACATAAATGTAAATAAGAAAGTATCCCCCATTTGGATTCAATGAAAATATCTAAAAAATCAAAATCCATAACAATAAGAAAGTAGAATTTTAGTTTTAGAACAAATTCAAGATTTGACGATTTTACCACCTCCAAAATACATATCTTCTATTTCTTGAAAAATTTATTAAAAATTATTTTAACAACAATGAATAATAGTTATCAAAATACCAGGAGACAGTTTTTCAAAATGAAAATATTTTCTTGTATGTCCCCTTATAATACGCTAATATTCCACTTGGAACAAATAACATTTATTGGTTAATTTTGATACACAAAATACTATAATAGTTAAAATATGTTATCCACCATAAGACATATCAAAAATTTATTAGAGGATTTAAATATATCAAAAATAATTTTACTAAAATTATATTTTGTTGAACATCAAAATAGACAATAGGTTGATTGAACCAATTTAGCTCAACATTTTCTAGTTTTCTATTTTAAGAAATAGTTTTTTAAAATGAAAAAAAGAATATGTTTTCAGTTTTTTGAAAATAAACTATCAAAACAGAAAATTGAAAATGAATTTAAAAATCAAAATTGAAAATTAAAAACGCAAAGAGAATGCAACCTTCATTTTTAAGTTGTATAAAGGTTAAAAGTTGGGTAGAGTTTAAATTGATAATATATTTGAATAAATTTATTTTTAGTTGTTATTTATATAGTTATGTGTTTAGTTTAAAAAAACTGATAAATTATCAAAAGTTAACAAAAAGACTAAAATGAATATGTTGCTGAATAATACAAATAAAATTTATAAAAATCTTAATTTTTAATAAAAATAAATTTTAAATGATATCTAACTGATAAAATTGTTACAATTTCACGTTGATAAATTATACACTGTTGTAAAATAAAGAAAAAAGAGAAGAGATGAATATAATCATACCTTAAAAAGTGTATATCATTAAGAACAAAAGCTCTATATTTATAGGTAAAAATTAAGGTTGCAGGAGTACAATAGTCATTTACCAATACTTAATAATTTATAATACTCCTCCTTGAATGACTATTCTGTATAACAACTGCCTGATTAAAAATCTTGTTTGAGAAAAATCTAAAGGAAAAAAACTACCAAACTAAATAAAAGAGTAGTTATAAGTTATAAAATAACTTGGAGTGTCAATGTGCTGCCTTATTAAAACCTTGCCAGGAAATCCAGTGGGACAAAACCTAAGCGAAGGAAAAAAAGTATAGCTACTCCCTTTAATGTTAATCATTGAAGATCTTTGAGTCGACACATTCTAATTCCATGTACCAATTTCTTGAATGTAGATGTTGGCATTGCCTTTGTGAATAAATCACCCACATTGTTACTTGAGTGAATTTGTTGAACATCGATGTCACTATTCTTTTGAAGCTCGTGTGTATAAAGAACTTTGGAGAAATGTGTTTTGTCTTGTCCCTTTTGATATAGTCTCCTTTGAACTGTGTGATACATGCTACATTATTTTCATACAATATTGTTGGGCTGTTTTTCGTTGAAGTTAATCAGCATAACGCTTGGATATGATAGGTTATGTTCCTCTACCATTCACATTCTCGATTTGTTTCATGGATTGCAATTTTGGTTATCTTAAGCGGGAGTTACTCCTAAAGAAACTTTTTCTATTTATGGGGGAGTATTAAGCTTTCATTTTCCTCAATAAACCTTTTTGATTTATTACAAAAAGGGGGAGATATATGTTGAAATTGATTTTGAAATATAAATAGATTTTGTTATCATCAAAAAGGGGGAGATTTATGTTTTGCTCTTATGATTGATTTTGATGATAAAAACAACAATAAGTTTTACACCCTAAGTCATAAGTCATGTATATGGTTTTCAAACAAAAATGATTTTCAAATACTTTGTTAAAATGAAAACCAAATGAATTATAATTATATTATATATATATATAAATAAAGATTTGCAACAACTTATATTTTATTATCTTGGTGCTTTAAATTATTTTTATGTTTTATTAAGCACCAAAAGAAAAATTAATTCTATCATATAATTGAATGTCAGAAATCTTGTTATAGATTTAGTGATGATATTTGGAATATTATGCTTCTATTTGATCAAAATTATTGAATAAAAATTAAATTCAATGCCAAAATATCTTATGATAAATTTCTTAATGGCATTTGAAATATTATGTTTTTATTTGATTAAAAAATTTATTATTAAATAAAAATTATTTTCATCATGTGATAAATTTGTGTTTGAAATATTATGATTTTTATTTGATTAAAAATACTCTAAAAAGTTATTTTTCAAAGAGTTTAAACTGCCCCAAGATTTGAATCCATGCCACCAACATATCTAAACACCTAAGTGCACACAATGAACTACTCCAACTAGAAGCACCTTTATTTATTTATGGGAGCGATTAAAGAGTGATAGAAGGAGTATTTCACAAAATTATTCAATGATGATGGCGACACAAGAGGTAGGTTAGGACATCTTAGTAACTCCGAACAGAATGTGAGCTATACATTTTATCGACGCATAAGTCCAAATGAAATAAGGCAAGCATTAAAAAAGATGAAAAATCATAAGGCGGTGGGACCGGATAATATACCAATAGAAGCATGGAAATGCATGGGAGAAGAGGGCATCTCCTAGCTAACGAAATTATTTAACGCGATTCTTAAATCAAAAAAGATGCCAGATGAGTGGAGGAAGAGTACTTTGGTCCCTATATATAAGAACAAAAGAGATGTTCAAAATTGTGAAAACTATAGAGGAATTAAATCAATGAGCCATACGATGAAACTTTGGGAGAGAGTAATAGAGTCGATGCTCAAAAAAGAAACAGAGGTATTGAAAAATCAGTTTGGTTTCATGCTTGGTAGGTCAACAATGGAAGTTATATACCTACTAAGGCGCTTAATAGAAAGGTATCGGAATCATTAGAAGGACCTACATATGGTGTTTATAGATCTAGAAAAGACCTATGATAGGGTCCCTAGAGAAGTATTATGGAGGGTTTTAGAGAAGAAAGGAGTCCGAATAGCCTATATACAAGCCCTTAAGGACATGTATCATGGTGCAGAGACAAGGGTCAGAACATGCGGAGGGGATACTGAACCGTTTAAAATTACAATAGAATTGCATCAAGGTTCTTCATTAAGTCCATCCTTATTTGCTTTAGTAATGGATGAACTCACTAAAGATATTTAGACAGAGGTGCCATGGTGTATGCTATTTGCAGACGACATAGTGTTTGTGGATGAAACAAAAGAAGGAGTGAACACTAAGCTTGAGTTATGGAGAAATAATTTAGAATCTAAGGGATTTAAATTAAGCAAAAAGAAAACAAAATATATGGAATGTAAATTTAGTAAGAATGCAAGAGTGGAGGATGTTGTAATAAAATTGGAAGACCAAATCTTACAAAGAAAAGACCATTTTCGATATTTGGGATCAGTGATTCAAAAAGATGGAGAAATTCACGAGGATGTCACACATAGAATTAAGGCAGGTTGGCTAAAATGGAGAAATGTATCGGGAGTGTTATGTGATGGTAAAATCCCATTAAAATTGAAAGAAAAATTCTATAAGACAGCTATAAGACTAGTTTTGTTGTACGGCTCAGAATGTTGGACAGTCAAGTACCAACATGAGCAAAAGACGAGCGTAGCAAAGATGGGGATGTTAAGATGGATGTGCGGCCATACAAGAAGAGATAAAATTAGAAATGAAGTTATTCGTAATAAAATAGGAGTAGTGCCAATAGAGAAGAAGATGAGAGAGACTAGACTAAGATGGTTTTGTCATGTGAGAATGAGATCAAGAGACGCTCCTGTGATGAGAGTTGATGAAATAAAACCATTAATCAAAAAAAGAGGTAGAGACAGATCTAAGAAGACTTTGAGAGAGATATTAAAGTTTGATATGAAGTGTATGGACCTCAACGAAGATATGATAAAAGATAGAAATACATGGAAGTCTAGAATTCATGTAGCCGACCCCACATAGTGGGATAAAGGCTGGATATGTTGTTGTTGTTGTCAACTAACGCTATTAATCTGTCAACTAACTCATTTTCATCTGCCGACTAAGTCATTCAATCTGTTGACTAACAAAATGTTTGCATTGAATTTGTCGATTGATTTTCTTCATCTGTCGATCGAATTCATAGTTGAAAGTCTCCAAAGGCTAGTTTTCAAAATCCAACATCTATAAACAACTAGTTTTCTCTTGAAGCTATTGGAACACCTATAAATATAAATTAAGGATGATCTAGAAGAGGCTAATGAATAGGAATAAAGTAAAGCGAGTTTACAAATTATTTCATACTTTTCAATTATATTTGTGCTTTCATAATTTTCTCTCAAAGGTTTTGATCTTCATTTGTATTTATTTATTTCAAGTCTCGTATCATTTTGAGAGATCTTGTAACTAGGAGATTCATATCTTAGATTCTCTCTTATTGTACATTTCTTGTATTTTCTAACTTTGGTACCTAGAGGGCCTACTTGTGTATAAGTAGGAGGTTTATAATTTCCTAGTCCTATAAGGTCTACTTGGGATCAAGTGAGAGATTTTAGTGAATTGGTTTAAAATCCTTAGTGAGAAGGTAAGGTAGTGGATTCGGTTTGGTTTAAGCCAAACTATTATAAATTTTTTGTGTTCTTTATCTTTTTTGTTTTTTATCCATTAAGCATTACATTTGTCATTCTATACATATTTTATGTTTTAACTCACTAAAACCTCATTTGTATCAAAAATATTTTATGTTCTATCATATTTTTTAAATTATCCAATTCACCCCCCTCTTAGGTATGTGCCATAGCATTTCAAATCTAACAGTTGGGCTATTTTTTTATTGAAGTTAATCAATAGGATGCTTGGATATAATGGGTCATGTTGCTTAACAATACACATTCTCGACTTGTTTCATGGATTGCAATAATTTCAAAATGATTTGAAGATGTTACTATCAAGGTTTGCTTCACAAATCTCCAAGATATTATTGTTCCTCCACGCATAAACACATATCCTGTTTATGATTTAGCTTTATGTGGATCGGAAAGATAACATGCATCTGCATATCTCACTAAAGAATATCCAATTTTTTTTTAATAAAATAATCCCATATCATTGGTACCTTTCAAATATCAAAGAATGTGCTTAATACCATTCCAATGTCTTTTAGCGGGTGTAGAGCTATATCTTGTAACGAGATTTATAGAAAGAAGCTATGTCTGGTCAAGTGCAATTTGCTAAATAAGTCAATACTCCAATTTGCTAAAAGCTATGTCTTAATGAATAAATATGACGATTGATGAATAAATAATCCTTTAGGAAAATGTTCAATTTGCAAATCAAAATAGAATTTGATTTTCCCTAAATCTTTCATTTCAAATAATTTACAGTTTTGTTGAACTCTTCAAGAATTCCAATTAGATTTAAATCATCAACATGAACTGCTACGATTATAAATCCAATACTTGTTTTCTTTATGAAAACAAATCAAGGACTCAACAGTTATGTACAAGATTCATAGTTTATGACTTTATTAATTCCAATTTAATTGCATCATGCCACCATGCACCACTATGCAAATGTGCATATAAATTCAATGTCAGTATCAAATCTCGTAGGCTCACAACCCATCAATTAACACATGCAAAAGTGTATCATGTAAATAGAATCTCACAAATAAAGGACCAAGATCCGGCCGAGGTGAATCGGGAACCTCGCTTTATTGCTCGGTATATTCTTCTGCCAGTCCATGCCCAGCCGCCTCCTGAGTTCCCTTCGAAGCTTTGTCTCCAATGACTGGGCCCAACGAGCCCAAATCCACAAGTTGACCACCTACTACCTCCTTAGAAGGGTCACACCCAGTAAAATCTACCCTCGGGCAAAGTAGTGAGGCTTGCGCCAGCGCCGCGTCAAAACCACCTAGATACTGCAGAAGAGCCTCCCTCCTTGCACAAGCCTCTAAGCGGGCAACTTCTTGGCAGGAAGCGTCTAACTTCGCCCCCAATCCCTTGATCCTTTCGTCCTACTCAACCAACTCCCACCGAGCCTCGTCTCTTTGACAGGACACTCTTAGATATCCGGACGTTATCCTCCCCACCTCCTCATCAGTCGAAGCAACCCTCTAGTAAAGGTTGTCAGCGTCAGCCTTAGCCTTGGCCTTTCTTATCTTCGACTCCATGAATAACAAGTGAGTGGCACTAGCAGCTCTTAATTGCAACGTCTCCACCCAATGATACAACCCTTCCTCACCAAGAGAGGCGAGCCTTCTCCGATCGGCTTCCACAAGGAGTTGGTCCTGAATAAACTTCCCCGGTCGAAAGGCATGGCTCCAAAGACTCCGAGGATCCTGCTCCGTGTCATCGCACCCCACAAACTTGGCTGCAGAACACACGCCAATCGGGGAGGCACCAACTCACTATCCACCCGATCTGAGCTCGATGAGGTTGTTGCATCAACTAATGGATTTGAATGCGAGGGGCCCGCAGCATTGATGGTCGGCCCTGGATCCGAGGAACTAGGCATCCTAATAGCTTGGTCCGATACGTTAGGAGTCTGACTGGAAGACCCTAATTCGGTAACCACCCGACATCTCTTTTGCTGGAGGGGCACCTCCTCGACCTTCGGCGAGGAGGGAGTGTCAGCGGCAGCAATGACAATTGGTAGGGTATGAACGGGACTCCTTAGCTTAGGGGCAGTAACAAGCACTCTAGACGATATCCCGGTGGCCTTTTCCGCTGTACGCCTTGCCACTTCCTCCACTGTTAAACTTAATGCCTTTTTCCCTGAAACATAGGATTCCGATAAGGGTTGCCATAGAAACAAAGTAAAACCCAAATGCGCAGTAACAACATACACATATACTCGGCCAAAGCCTGAGGATCCTGCCCTAGTTCCACGAGCTTCGCAGATTCCAATTGGGGAGAAAGCGTGAAGGCGTCCGCCAAGGCTTGATCCTACGGGCCAAGACTCCAGTACTCCACCTCCAGAAGTGGATTCAACTTCGATTGCTAGAATAAGGGGTATTTCTCCTTACCTTCCTCATCCAGGAAGAAACTGAGCTCCTCCTCGCTCGAGGTCACCTTGAAGAAACCATACTTGAAATGCTTGAAGGATGCAGTAAAGGCCTTCAACATTGATTTCCTCATACGACTTGTCAGAGAAATCCAACCACCTCGATAAGCCCCTTTTCCAGTGATAGTAGTGGAAGAAGACCGCCTTACTAGGTGTGCGGTCGAGGAACTCAGCCAGTACCTCAAACTTGCGGATGAGGCCCCAGCTGTTCGGATGCAACTGCTTGGGGGCAACGTTCATCGCCTCCAATACCAAACTCTGAAACTCCATTAGAGGAAGCCACAACTGCAACTTCATGAACAACACCTGTATATATACAAGAACTCGGACTCTGGGGCCGAATGACAGACGCGTTCATCCCGGCCATAGGGAAGGCAGGCGAACTTCTTTCCCCTTCCTCCATCTTTCTTCCCTTCTTCTTCGCTCTGGGAGATGACCTTCCCTCTCACTGCAGCCAAAGAAGAGTCCGTAGAGAACTTCGACGCGGTCCGGGCAACCTTTTCAAGTACCCAGTCGTACAAACGAGTGGAGATTGAAGTAGAAATAGCGATCTGTGAAGTTGACTAACTGACTAGGCAGAGTAATCGAACGTCAAAACAAAAATCCTAAGACAGAGGACGAGTTAGTAAACAAAGGTAAAGGACATGCACGCACTGGGCAGTGCATACAAATAGTCGTCACAAGGGGCATCGAACAAGCAACCAGTAGCCAACGAAACCCCGCCATGTGCCCCGCAATGAGCATTTTGACGAACCTGCCCCGCCTGGGATGGCAGACCCTTTTTTCGTGTCTTCAGACGACACCTTAGACCCTCGAATTGGCGCCTCGATTCTCGAAGCCCATAAGGCCCCGCGAAATCAAACAAGGCCGCCAAGACCTAAAGCCCAAAGTTTGGGCGCCAAGTCCCTTGAGGGAGTGGCAGCCTGGCCCTATCCCATAAACCAAGACCAAGGTCACAATGAGTTAACTAGGACATCAAAGCTGCAAGGATCGAGCAAGGCACACACGAAAGAAAGATAAGAACAAATCATCCAGAAAAGAAAAGAAACGCAATTTCCCATTAACCAAGAAACATTCAAGAAATTACAAAGCAAGTGCCAAAAACCTACACTACCGTACAAAACTACGTCTCGGCCTGACTCCCTTCAAGAGGCCTAAAACCTGAGAGATCCAGCTCCGAGAAAGCTTTCATACGTCGAGCAGGGCAGCTTCATACCTATCCTTTCTCAGCCCCCTCGCTTCTGTCTTCGCCTTTGCTATCGCGGATTGGGTAGCAGCCACCTCGGCCCTTGCTTTCGCCCCCATTGCCGTCACCTCAAATTGGCTAACACCACCTCCAACTCATGCTTCTTCAACTTCACCTTGGCAGAATCCAAGTGAACCTAAAGAACACCAATCGAGCGGCCGGCTTCATCAACCTGTTCCTTTGCCTCGATAGTATTTGCTTCCATAGCCTTCTTAACCTCCTTACTTATCAACCCCCGGACCTGGCACAACTCCTTCTCATGGCCTGCCTTCATCTCGGAGAAGCGAGTAACCACATCCACCTCTAGTAGGCGACAGTCCGCGATGAGTTGGAGCACCTGGTGTCGATTTGATGAAATGCAGCGAGTGACTCGGCGCCTGGCAACCCTCTCCGATTCAATAATGGGTTGAGATAGGCGTCAATTAAGAGGTTGCTCAGAAACTTAGGATCCTGAAACGAAGCCAAGCCGACACTCTCAATGAGATACGAACTACCGGGCAATCGAGCCTCCCTATCAGGACTCTTTTGAAGCTTCCTATGTTGGGCCAACTCCTGATAAATTGTGGGCTCCCCAGGGCTTACACCTGGAGTCCCAGTCTCAGCAACCACAGCTGTAGGTTGCGTCGGGGGGTGGGGCAGCAGGTGTCGGTGTAGCAGGAGTCTTCCCAACTATTTTCTTTACAGAGACGGAACTTGACGCAGCTCTACCTCCCTCCTTGCGAAGCATGTCCATCTCTTCCCTTATATCTTTCTTATCGTATGTGGAAGCCATTCACCCTACAAAATGCACAAGCACAAATGGCGATTGGGTAAGCCACCACTAGTAAAGTTCGCTAAAACCCTTGTGACCGTCCCTTTATCTCTTTTACTAGGAAACAAGGAGATTATGGCCCAAAGAGGGATCCTTATGAAGACCGCCGAAGAATACCTACAATGCATCCCATAGATCTTCCACCACCAAGCTGCCACCTGCCACGCATCCAACGGATTGCCAGTTACCGCCCAAATAACACCCTCACCCTTTAGGAAAAATGCCCTTGAATCTCGAGGCCACGCTTGGCATAGACTGACGCATAAAGAATATTGCCCCGCTTACTCGTCTCGAGCCGACCTCAAAATGGCTCAGAGTCGTCACCCGACAAAAACAAAATCGGCTCAACCAACTGCCTCGGTCCCACCTAACCCGATCCTTCAAAACTGTCCCACAGTAAAAATTTCTTAGGCTCTTATCTTCTAACTCGAATGCTAGTAACTCGAGCATCCGACCTAAGACGCTGTCAACCGTCCGAGCCCAATCTCGGCCTTCTCCTCAGGCCCAATTCGAGCCCAATCTTGACCCTCTCCTTAGGCCCAATCTGGTCTTCTTTCTAGACCCAACCTTGGCCTAGCGCCAGCCTGCCACAGCATCATTGCAACTCTCATCGGATATCCGCACAACAGTCTCAAATCCCATCCTCATTAATGGCGGATCCCATGCACATTAATGAGGGTCCCGTCGCCACCATGCTACCACCTAGAAGCCTCTATCGGCACCGGATAGCCAGTCCCATCACCTGCAAATGCACGTCTCATGCATGCAAGAGGACATCTTCTCCTATATTAACTAGCTCTCTTCAAAGGCAAGGTATGTTCTCATCTCTGATCTACTAATACACTGTCTCATTTTACTCTCTTACTCACTCGACCGTTAGAGTGCTTGCAGGTGCCAGTTGCCCCTCGGACGGACTCGTCACCGGAGCCCACACCCCGCCTCCGATTGTCCCTCTTTGGTCAGGAAGGAATAACTACAATTATAAATTCAATACTTGTTTTCTTTATGAAAACAAATCAATGACTCAACAATTATGTACAAGATTCATAGTTTATGATTTTATTAATTCCAATTTAAATGCATCATGCTACCATGCACTACTATAAAAATGTGCATATAAATTCAATGTCAGTATCAAATCTCTCAAGCTCACAAGCCATCAATCAATATATGAAAAGTGTATCATGTAAATAGAATCTCACAAATAAATATGGAGTCAACCTGCCGGGCTATGGCTACCTCATCCTGTGCCAGGTGCTCTAGGATACCATTTTCCTTTGCGCCAAATAATAAGTGCACAAAGTTTAATAATAATAATGCATCATATTTGCGTCTTGACACATATGAATTCATGTTAGGTTACCAACATTGATGCCATGCACCCATATGCATATATAAATATCCACATGTTTCAAATCCACATACTGATGATAATTACATCTCCACTAAAATCTCAAATTCATGATTTGAGTCTCCATATGATTAAAATGACCACATCAAGCGTGTTAGCTCATTGTCAAGCTTGTATTGATCTTTTACACATAGTGGGTATTTAATTTAATAACCATATTCTAATGAATATTTAGAGGGAAGCACAGGGGAAATTTGATATAAGTAGGGCATTTGACTAAGGCATCTTGTAATTTGGATATATTTGGGATCATTTAAAATAGATAAATCATGCATTTAGATATCGAGTGTATTTTTTGGATGAGACTTCAATATGTGCAAGACATTATTCGAATGGCCTTATACATATTTAGATAGGATCAATGAACATTCGGATGGGGAGGTTATTTTCAGATGAATCAAGGTATAGCGTTTGGATGTGGGTTATGACAATCTGCTAAGCTTTTGGTGTATTAAAATGAGGGGCATCCGAATGGTTTGAAGTTTATTCGAATGGCTATACAAGTAAATAGGTATGGCATTCGGATGAATTAAGAGGGCATTCTGATGGGGTTAAAAACATCTGGATATGCAGCTCCCTCAAGTCAAGATGCATTCAAATGGAAGATAAATGCATCTGGATGGTTGATAGCATACATTCGGATGGATAGGCGATTGGGCTGGGATTAAACGAAGATATCCGAATGGTCTATGTGGTCATTCGAATATAGGCATGTAACTATTCAAAAATCTAGGCTTCATTCGAATGGTTTGAAAAATTTAGTGAGACATGTATTCAGATGATGCTTGGTGATGTGTGATTTATGCACAATTAATTCTGTCAAGTGTACCTTAGTCAAATATCCATATAGTGATAAGAAGAGTGTCGATCCCACGAGAACTAGATCACAATACCGAAACAATTTTAATTAATCTAAGTTGAACAAATTAATTAATCGGATAAATAAATAGAAAACTGAATTCTTTATGAGAAAAATTAATTAATTAATGCATTAGAGTTTAGATTTCATTTAATCTAAGTCATGTAATTATCTATTCAAGCCGATTCAGAACCACAAATACCCTTACAGTATTTTATAATTATTTGCATGTGATGGTAGATTTCTCTCAATTAATTAATAAGTTTTCTCAAGTCATATTAATTCTTTATTAATTCAATTTCACTGTCAAATTTTTGAATAGATATCAACGAAATAAATAAGCATTAAGTTCTTTGAAAACCTCTAATCTCGAAAAGAAATTTGACTCACTAAGCTTCCTCAATTCCCACACATGAGCTAATCATCTTTCGATCTCATAGTCAAGCATGTGATTTATATTATTTATGAATCTAATTTATAACAATCCTTTAGTCAGTCATGTATAAATAATTAAATCATTAAAAGGTGACCAATCTTTTAAAGCATTAAACACAATAATATAAATTTCTCACACAAATAATAATCGGGTTTTGAATCGAACTAAACAAATACTCACATAATTCTAGAATTAAAATTCATCCAAACTCTAGTTAAAATAAATTAGTTAGACATTATTAAAGTAAAAATAAACACTAAAATTGAAAAAGAGTGAAAGATTGCTTCTTACAAAGATCTGAAACAGATATGTGTCGCAATTGATGCTGCCTGTTGTGCCGCATCCACTTCAATCTTTATGTTTTCCTCTATGCGTCACTTTAATTCTTCGTTGTGTCTATCGTTTTCTGTGCGCGTCCAAAAGTTTCCAATTTTCTTTTCATTGCGCTGCGTCCAGAGTCCCCCCTGTCAACGGCCTTCCATCCATTTCTTATATATTATCATACAAATATATATATATATATGCACACATAGAGCCCTAAGGCCCTTCACACGCCATTGCCACCATTTGTAATATATATAGATATATTATTTAACTTTTTATAATATTATATATATAAATATAAATAATATATAATTTAATACATATATATATAAATATTATAATATAATATATAATATTTAATATACTATTAATTATAATAAATTTAATTATATTATAATATTAATTATTTAGAATATTTATTTTTTATATTATAATATTAATTTTAAAATTAATTTTATAATATTTTTTTCTTTTCTTTTTCGTTTCTTTTTATGCCTAATCTTCAAAATAATATCCTTTGCTGGTTCCTACAAGAAGAGATTAAAATAATGTAAAATTCATATAAACACACATTTATGTAAGAAAATAACACAAGATTAAGATAAAAATTAGATAAAAATATGTATACAATTAAGTCCTATCAAATACCCCTACACTTAACCTTTTGCTTGTCCTCAAGCAAAATAGAGAAGAAATACAAAATAAACATTTCATTTTCATGCTAGGCCAAAATCAAGAATTCTAATAACATATCAACGCATAATTAATCACAAAATTGATTACCATCCATATTATCATATCAACTCTAAATCTAAAAGTATTAATTGAAAAAATTAGTAATGCAAAATCATCACTTTTGATGCCATGCATACTTCAAAATTAATTCATGAAACATTACAACTAACACAATTAAATCATGCAATAGTTTTCTTGTAATCACTTCTCTCCACTACTACAAACATAAGGAGTAACAGGGATAATTTTTTTTTTTTTTGGAATTAATCTTTCCTAAGCATTACTTAGCTTTTGACGCAAATGTCGACATTCTGTGATGAAGACACCTAGTTATTCTTCTAAATAATTGCTTAGAATACATTTGTATACTTATATTTTGAACTAGCGTTTGACGTGAAGGATGATGCAGGAGCACACTATCAACCCCCAATTACTACTAAGCAACTCAAAACATAGGAGTAGATAAATAATAAAAATAACTTTTTTTTTCTTTTTGTTTTGCTCTTTTTTTTTCATCCTATTTTACTTCAACTCTGTTTAGATCTAGTTTCGAGAAATAATCACAATATTATTCTCACATAATCAATCATGTATAGTCACAAAATCCCATGAATTTTGTAAATAATCATATATTTCAACAATCATGATAATCCGACATAATCAATTCATTTTCCTTAACATTGTTAAACCTAGAATCAATAATCAAATGGAACAATTCTCAATTTTGAATTTTAACTATGCACTGAACCAAAGTTAATATAGGAAACATGAAATCGGCCTAGACAAGAAAATAAAACATTTTTCTAAAGAAAATCATCATTCATGCACATTATAAATTTCTTCCTTCTTTTTTTTTTTTTGCAATCAAAAAAATTGAGAATTATTGAATTTCCCACCCCCACACTTAAATTAAACATTGTCCCCAATGTTTAAAAATAAGAAAAGAGGAAAAGAAAAGTAATACTCCCCTAATGTAGACCTTCTTGAAATGTTTGAAAATTGCTGGCCTTATTCTTTTGGAAGATAAAGGATCGGATTTCTGCATGAAGCAAGCCCTACAAAAAGAAATATAAAAAAATGGAATAAGAAAGCAATCAAAGACATTTTAAAAGTTAAGAGAAATAATAATAAAATAATAATAATAATAATAATAATAATAATAATATTTTAAATGAGTTGCCTCCCATCAAACACTTCTTTATAGTCATTAGCTTGACTATGTCTCCATCTTCAAGGAGGTTTAAATTCAACCAACCTTTTCTTTTTTGCCATTATTTCCTTCAATACTTTGTCATAATAGGGCATTAGAGAAATAACATCAAGTAAAGGAGTCTTAATATGAAACTTTTTAAATCTTTTTAAAAATTTAATAACTTGTTGAACCAAATTAGCCGTAAAAAATATTTTTGAAAAAGGAAAAAAGGTTTCAAAAGATTTTAAATTAAGAATAGAAGAACTTCCCTTGTTATTCATTGATAACCCATGGTCTTCTTCTTTGGTTTCAAGATTTTGGCTTTCTTCCTTTTTTGTTTGCTCTTTATTTTTTTCTTCTTTTTCAAGTTCTTTTTCACTTTGCAAAGTGACAGCTTGTACTTGTTCCCTTGGATTCTCCTCAGCATTGCTAGGCATTCCTCCTTGTGGCTTTTCCAAAATTGTTTGAGCAAGTTGTCCAATTTGAGTTTTCATACTTTGAAGTCTTGCCTCCATACTATTGATAAATTTTTTCATCATGTCCTCCGAATTTGACTTCTCTTCTTGTGAATTTTGATGTTGTTGTTGAAAATTGGAAGGTGCTTGTTGTTGATCATTACTCCAAAAAAAATTAGGCTAGCTCTACCATTTAGGATTGTAAGTGTTGGAGTAGGGATTAAAATTTGACATGTTGCCACCATAAGAAATAAAATTAGCTTATTTAGAAGAACTAGAAGAAAAAGAATTTCCTACTTGACAATCAACACTAATGTATCCCCTTTGCCCACAAAGCTCACAAGAAAGAAAACAAGGAAAAATATTCATTTTTAAAACTCTCATATTTTTTAAATTCTTTTTTAATGTAGATATTTGAATACATAAGGCTGTGATAGGATCAAAGTTATAAATGTCAACTCCCTTTGTATTTGCTCTCTCATTGCCCCATTGATAACTATTGGTCGCCATCTCCTGAAAAAGTTAAGAATTAAAAATAAAAAAATTTCTTAAAAGGTAAAGTAAAATAAAAATAATTATAAATAAATAAAATAAAAAAATTAAATAAAAAAAAGAAAACCTATAAAGAAAAAGAAAAGAAGTAAAATAAAATTAAAATAATTAAATCCTAAAGTAAAATATATAAGTGTTCAATCTAAGGCTAACTTATGTAGTTTTGATATGCAACAAATTAGTCCCCGGCAACGGCACCAAAAACTTGATGTGTGATTTATGCACAATTAATTCGGACAAGTGTATCCTAGTCAAATATGCATATAGTGATAAGAAGAGTGTCGATCCCACGAGAACTAGATCACAATACCAAAACAATTTTAATTAGTCTAAGTTGAACAAATTAATTAATCAGATAAATAAATAGAAAACTAAATTCTTTATGAGAAAAATTAATTAATGAATGCATTAGGGTTTAGATTTTATTTAATCTGGGTCATGTAATTATCTATTCAAGCCAATTCAAAACCACAAATACCCTTACAGTATTTTATAATTATTTGCATGTAATGGTGGATTTCCCTCAATTAATTAATAAGGTTTCTCAAGTCATATTAATCCTTTATTAATTCAATTTTTCTGTTAGATTTCTGAATAGATATCAATGAAATAAATAAGTATTAAGTTCTTTGGAAACCTTTAATCTTAGAAGAGAATTTGACTCACTAAGCTTCCTTAATTCCTACACATGAGCTAATCATCTTTCGATCTCATAGTCAAACATGTGATTTATATTGCCTATGGATCTAATTAAAAACAATCATTTTAGTCAGTTATGCATAAATCATTAAATCATTAAAAGGTGGCCAATCTTTTAAAGTATTAAACACAGCATTATAAATTCCTCACACAAATAATAATCGGGTTTTGAATCGAACTAAACAAATACTCATATAATTCCAGAATTAAAATCCATCCAAACCCTACCTAAAATAAGTTAGTTAGACATTATTAAAGTAAAAATAAGCACTGAAATTGAAAAAGAGTGGAAGATTGCTTCCTGCACAGATCTAAAACAGATCTGGGTCGCAATTGATATTGCCTGTTGTGCCGCGTCCACTCCAATCTTTATGTTTTCCTCCGCACGCCACTTCAATTCTTCACTATGTCTGCCGTTTTCACTGTGCGTGCCCAAAGTCTCCAATTTTCTCTTCACTACACCGCGTCTAGAGGCCCCTCCTCTCACTAGGAGTAGCAATTCGTGTTTGCGGGTCGTAATCGTATCGTGTCGAGACACACGTATAACACGTATCAAGCTAACTCGAACATGACCCATTTAATAATCGAGTCAAATTCCTTAAACTCGAACACGGCACGTTTATTAAACGTATAACACGACACGACACGACTCGCTTAACCTGTTTAACTAAACATGTCGTGTCGTGTCGTGTTACTTGTTAACCTGTTTAACTCGTTTAATTTAAACGGGTCGTGTTGTGTCACCTGTTAAACATGTTATTTAGTTTTAAACATGTTATTTCGTATATAATCATGTTAACGTGTTTAGATTAACCCACTAACCATTTTAATAAACATGTCATTTCGTATATAATCGTGTTAACGTGTTTGGGTCAACCCGTTAACACGTTTAATTAAATGTGTCATTTCGTGTCTAAACGGTTTAGATGAGTTGACCCGCCTAAGACACGAAAATAATCATGTCATAAACGAGTTGATCTGTTTATGACTCGAACCTGATTAACCCTAACCTTAACCCACTTAATTCCATGTCGTATCATATCGTATAATCAGATCGTATCCAAAATTGCCAGCCCTACCTCTCACTAGCCTTCCATCCATTTCTTATATATGATCATACACATATATACCTATGCGCACGTGGAGCCTTAAGGCCCTTCACACGCCACTACCACCATTTGTAATATACTTAGATATATTATTTAACTTTTTATAATATTATATATATAAATATAAATAATATATAATTTAATACATATATATATAAATATTATAATTTAATATATAATATAATATATAATATTTAATATATTTTTATTATAATAAATTTAATTATATTATAATATTAATTATTTAGAATATTTATTTATTTTTTATATTATAATATTAATTTTAAAATTAACTTTATAATATTTTTTCTTTTCTTTTTCTGTCCAAATCTTCAAGATAATATCTTCCTACAAAAAGAGACTAAAATAATGTAAAATCCATATAAATACACATTTATGTAAGAAAATAGCACAAAGTTAAGATAAAAATTAGATAAAAATATGTATACAATTAAGCCATATCACTTGGACATTTGGATGTTATAGTAGATTCATTCAAATGAAGAAGTTATTTTTTAAGCGAGACATTCGGATGAGGTAAAGAGACAGTTGGATGGAACAGTGAGGTATCCGGATGTGACTTAATGATTTTGAGTTTTGCATTCAGATGGATATGCAAATAGGTATCTATGACATTCGGATAGATATGCAAATAGGTGTCTATGGCATTCGGATGGCTCAATCTCACATTCGGATGTATATCTATATATATCTAAGTGGCATTCGAATATGAAGGAGAGATTCGGATGGCCTTCAAAGGACATTCGGATGAGGTATATATATATAGGTGTGAAATGCTACATCTTTGAAATACAGAAATGAGTAATGATGAAGATCTTCCGAAAAGTGCTGACCGAACGCTCCTTTTCTGCCTCCTTGGCGATACCTGTAATGGGGACGGGGACTTGCTCCCCCGGTCGATCTCCGACGATCAAGTCAGTTCACACGCTTGTTAAGAGTATATTGTTATGGAAAAAATCCTCCCTATTCTTACCTTGTCTTCTTCTTTTTATCTTCCCCTCCAGATCAGGATCCTGGAGAGATCTTCGGGATCTTCATGATAAGGATTCCATTGTAGCGTTCGCTCTCGAGATCTTCCGGGTAGATCCTATCCCCGCGACCTTCGGCAAGATGGTCGATCCCTAAGAACTCGGGGTTTCCTTACCGTGTATCCCACCACCTATCATGACGATGCTCTTCTGCCACGCGTCCTTTAGCTTCCAGCGAGATAATCATAAGCATAGCTTTTTATTAAGAAACACGTGTTCCGCTCGCATTTGGCTGTTTGTCCAGGGTATCGGCATAATTTGGGACCCGAGGTCCTTTTCCTCATCACTCTCCCCTCCACTCTTTGAGCTCTTCGGCTCGAAGGACTAAAAGAGTGGTAAAGCTCCCGAGGCTCTTCCTCCTGACTCCTTGCTGGTTGTCGTCTTATGCGATCCGAGGGGTTAATCGTGTTTTCCCCTTGATCGTGCTGGAAGGCACAGGAATAGATTTGTTTCAACAGCGATATCCCTTCCCCATATGTTGTCCAAAACCTTTTCGTCTTTCGAGTAACGCCAGCCTGCGATAATTAATGCTCATCATTGCTCGTCCTTTGGCCTCTTTTCCCCCCACGGTTTAAATAGGAACTCTCTACTCCTTCAGTCGCTTTTTCACCCGACTTTTCTTCAGCCTTTAGCTCTTCTTGCGCCGATAAACATTTCATTCTCTTTCCTCATTTCTTTCTTCTACTTTTCTGCCATGGTGATCATCGGTTCTGGGAAGTTTAACTCCACCGGCGTAGAGCTCATTGAATGGGAAAACCACCTGGCCGTGTCTATTCCATGCCAATGGATGAGCCAGACGGAGTGTCAAAAATTCAGAGAAAAATACCATATCCCCGAAGAGTGGGAGGTTGAGTTCAACAGCCACTTGCGAGCGTGTCACCCTGTCGCTGGTCAGCTTTGCATCTACAAATGTGCCTTCGATAGGGGCTTTCGACTTCCCCCCCGAAGAAGAGTGATGTCACTACTTCAGCACCTTACCATCGCCCCTGCCCAACTATCCCCCTTCGGATGGCGATATCTGATGGGCTTTCTTCTCATCTGCCATACTGGCAAAATTGAACCATCTGGAGATCTCTTCGACTTCTTCTTTACCACCAACCGCGACCTTGGGGGTTGTATCTCCATCTCCCCCCGGATCGTGAAAGATGGCCGTCTCCTCGCCTGCAAAGAGCGTCCTGGACTCGAGATTGGCGTTTCGACCCTCATGCAATCTGGTGGGTCGAAAGATTCTGACGATTGGAAGGAGCGCTTCGTTTTCATTCGCCCTAGGCCCTCTGGCTCTTCTCGGGAAGTTTGGTCTGTTTGCAACGAATGGACCCTGGATACGAAGCACAAACGTCCGAGTGTCGAGGCTATCGAAGAGTCCGCCGGCCGACTTATGAAGAACAACCAGAACTGGGAAGAAGGGTGGCTCTCCAACCCCAGCCTCACGAAGGCGGGCTTAGACGATGAGAACTGTGAGCTTTTCTTCTTTCATCTTCTTCCTTACTCCCCCTTCTTCCTCTTTTCTGCGTTTGATTTTTATTGTCTTCTCATTCTTAGTTGAAGATCTCTAGGAGATATCATACTCCCCCATCACCGAGGGGATGATCTTAGACTTTCCCGGGAGTAAGGGCCCCTCGGCCCCTCCCAGCGTCCAGAAGGTGTTGGAGAGGGTGACCCTTTCCGAGCGAGCCCTGAGAAGCAGAAAAAATAAGAAAGTTCCAACATTTTCGAGATCCCGAATAACAGCGGAGGGAGATCCTCGAACCTTCCGAGAGGCTCCTAGGGACGGCGCTGATGGAGGCTCGAAGGCCCCCTCTTCGGAGCTTATTGTCTCAAGAGCAGGAGATCCTCCAACATCCCAACAAAAATCTTCTATCATGCCTGCCCCCTTGCCGATCCCCTCCGAAGATGACTCGGCGACCATTACTCAAGTGGTTGCTGGAGCTCGCACAGAGGCACAGGGGAAGCAAACTTTGGCAGGTATGAAGTGTTGAGTTACATAGATCTTATCATATGCGCAGCGAAAATTAAAATTTAGTTTACAGGTATCCCTTTTTTCAGAAATTATGGTTTAATAAAATAAAGGCATAAACGAAAAATACCTCTTCGACGAAATCTTATTTCACCGTTAGATTTTCCGCCATATAATCCTCCAAGTATAGGATGCCGAGTCGGTCTACCCGAAATCACTTATATTCAAGAATATCAAAGAGAAAGATAAGTAGAAGAAATTTTTCACAAAAATTTCTAACTTACCTCTTGGATTTAAGAACTATTCTTCCAAAACTCTCTCAACTATCAAAATGATCCAAGTGCATCTTATGAGAGAAAATAAGAGATTGGAGCTATTTATAGTTCCAATTAATAAACCATTCTCCATTAAATGGGTTGGGCTTCTCAAGTCCATTCCATTTAATGCAATTGGGCCAAGCCCAATTCAATAGAAATTATTTGAATCCAATAGTGCCATTGGGCCAAGCCTAATGTACTAGCAAAAGGCCTAACCCAATCAATAATTAAATAATTGTATTCATAATATAATTATTTAATTATTCTTATTTATCCAATAAATAAATGCATTATTATTAGTAATTATAAAATTACTAATTTATTTATTTTCTCTTTGAAAGTAATTTCTTTCGGGTGGGACTTTCTGGGTTCACAAATAAATTGGCAACAAGAATAATCAACAATTAATTCTTGTAAATCATGAGTGACATCTAGCAATATATCATGATTACCCAATTTATTGTGAAGCGGGTATTGTGAACCTTTTACTACGTTACCATACAATACGGTCCTTCTATCATCCTATATCCTGACAAGATATGAGATCATGGTCAGTAGGTCGAATCTCTTAATCTTGTCATATGACTAAATCCAAAATCAATCTTGACAAATTATGACACAACCCGTATGGAACAAATTCCATCGTCATATTACCTCGGCCAAGGATTTATCGTCAAGTGATTACTGGATCGCATAGGATATCTTCCTCATAAATCTTGAGGTGATAGATTCCATGTCTGATGCACACATACCTCATGTATCACTGAATCAGGCACATAGATACGTATGATTATCCTTGATTAGAATAACCACATAATATCGCTGATATCCTAATCCATCAATACACAGATATCCATGTCATCTCAGGTCTAAGGACTAGATGTAAAATCGCAGCTAACATTAAATCATTGACCCGTGAGAAATAACCCATGTGATTTAATGTTAACAGTCCCGTTCAGTGAACTCGTTCTTGTAACGAGCACCCACTTATCTTCCTTCTATAGCTCATACAGAATGGCACGAGACTCACCAACCTTATCTTTCAGTATCTCATACTAAAACAAGGAGGAAGACAATGTGCTGGCCTTTACGAGTTGCTATCATCCATGATAGGAATTCTATGGCCAGGAACATGTTTATAGTATAACAAATTGTGGATTATCCGTAACTCGTATTCTTAACACTTAAGAATGGTATCCACTTCTTATTATACTAATGGATATATGTTTTTATAATTTAAACCATATTGCAATTTAAATAAAAACATAAACTTGCCATTTAAATAATATTTAAAGAATTACAAGATCGAGTCCCTTTGTGTCACTAGAACTGGTCTTTAGGGCTCATATCTAACACGAAGCCCACTGACACGTCTCCCAGCATTCCTGTCGGTTCTATTTTTAAGCAACTATTAACGCCCTTAGCCCCAACGAGGCGCTCAGACCTGACAGGGGAAGCTTCACTGGAAGAGGCTTCTACGTTATCCATAAAAGAAATACTTGCGCGCCGAAGAAAATGTCGCAGGACAGAAGCTACCCCTTCGGCCACCGCTCCTTCCGAACCCCCAACCTCTGAAGCCACTACTGCCCATTCGGCATCTTTGGCTCTTCCCGACATTTCTCAAACGCCGAACGAACCAGACTATTGTGCCGAGATCCTGAGGGTATGACCCTAATCTTTCTTCCTTTTGATTTTCTTTATACCAATAAGTCTTAACCCCTGTTCTGTTTCTACTTCTCCAGAGCCTTGCAGGGTTCCAAGGTTCAGTATCCCGGTGAGAATCTGAACTGCGCGCCCAGATCACCTCCCTGGAATCCAAAGTCGAAAAGCTCAAAGGGCTTGAGTCCCTCTCTTCCCAGCTGTCGGATCTTGAACATCGTGTCCATATTTTGACCAAGTTCGTTGAGCTGGCACAAAAAGACGCCCGACTCACAAATGAAGCCGAAGCTTAAATGCGCGAGGATCTGGAGTTAGTCCAGAAAAACATGCTCGAGGCCAATCAGGCTAATTCTCGGCTTAGGAAGGAACTGGACGCCGCACAGGGTGTCAATAATCAACATCAGGAAGACAATAATCAGCTTCAAGAGGACATACGAAGGCTTACTCTGGAGATGAAGGAGGCTAAGAAAGGACAGGTTGAGGCACTAGAGTCTTATTCTCGGTGCAAGGAAGATCTTCGCACTGCTCATGCCCAACTCCAATCTACCCTCAAGGATGCCCAAGTGGCTTTCCAGAATGGTTGTGAAGATTTTCGAGGCTCCGAAGCTTACGCCGCAGAGCTGGAAGAAGTTCTTCGGGGCAACTTTGAGCACATGAAGAAACTTGCTAAAGAACGCTTCCCCAACCTGGATGTAGACTCCATCCCTTTCGATGTTGCCGCTGCCTTATCTTCTTTAGAGTAGACATCTTTGTATTCAAACTTGTTGCTGTAATAAAAAATTTTGGTTTTTCCGCCACTTTCTTTTGCTACCGCTTTTTATCATTTCTTCTGCATTTTATTACAGAAAAGACCATCAGGGATTAGGCTTGATCCTTTGTTTTTGCCCAATTTATCTATATCGCGCATATTTTGTGTTTTAGGGATCATGATGGCCCTCCCAAGGATCACGTCTGATCCTTGTCTCTTTTTCGAAGGATTTAGCTTTGGAAGGATCACGTTTGATCCTTTGTCGTAGGTTGAAATCCGTCGAGGATCATATCTCATAGCTTGTTGCTGCCGAGGGTTTGAGCCCTTCGAGGATCTTATTTGATCCTTTGTTTTGACCAGGGGTTCGGGACCCCCGAGGATCATATCTGATCCTTTGTTTCGATCGAGGGTCTGGGCCCCCCGAGGATCATATCTGATCCTTGGCTTCGATTGAGGGTTTGGGCCCCCCGAGGATCATATCTGATCCTTTGTTTTCGATCGAGGGTTCGGGCTCCCCGAGGATCATATCTGATCCTTGGCTTCGATCGAGGGTTCGAGCCCCCTCGAGGATCATATCTGATTCTTTGTTTTTCACTGAGGAGTTCTTAGAAATGACGAGTTCTTATGCATAGGAGGAAGAGTTTATTTATTCTTGAATTGCATATGAAAGAAACAAGGAGAATACTACTGACAAGATATGTAATAACGAATTTTGACTAACGGATCCTGTAAAAATAATAAAGAATCATTACTGATAGAATTTTCTCAAGTTCTGCACGTTCCACGCGTTTTTCACTGGTGCCTCTTCGAGGGTTTGCAGTTTGTAGGCACCAGGGCTGGGGACTTATGTCATTTTGTAAGGACCTTCCCAATTTGGTGTCAACTTGTTTGCTTCTCGAGCTCCCCGAACATTTGCTCGCCTTAATACCAAGTCCCCTGGTAGAAAATTTAATGCCTTCACCCTTCGATTGTAATACCTCTCTATACGTTGGTTGTAGGCAGCCTGTCGAATCTTCACCTGATCACGAAATTCATCCAGGAGGTCTAGGTTGTCCCTCAAATTTTGTTCATTAGATTCAGGGCTGAAAAGCTTTACTCTCAACGTAGGTACCCCGATCTCAACTGGGATTAATGCTTCCGAACCGTAGCATAGACTAAAAGGGGTTTCTCCCGTGGAAACTTTCGTCGTGGTTCGGTAAGACCATAGGATGCTCGGCAATTCTTCTACCCAGCTACCATTGGCCTTATCCACTCTCGCTTTTAAGCCTCACAACAAAGTCCTATTAGCGAGCTCAATTTGACCATTAGCCTGAGGATGGGCTACCGAGGTAAATTGCTACCTAATTCCCAACTCCTGGCACCATTCCTAAACAGATCGATCAGAGAATGAGTGCCGTTATTGGAGATCAGTACCCGAGGAACCCCAAAGCGACAGACCACGTTCTTCCATAAAAACTGTTTTACTCGTTGGGCAGTGATTGAGGCCACTGCCTCAGCTTCGACCCATTTTGTGAAATAATCTATAGCAGCCAGGATGTATCTAATTTGTCCTGCCGCTGAGGGAAAAGGTCTTAGGATGTCGATACCCCATTGAACGAAGGGGCAAGGCATAGCCAGATGGGCTAGCGCGATCGCCGGCACATGGACCAGGTTAGACATTCGTTGGCATCGGTCATAGGTCCTGACCAGCTGTTCCGAATCTTGTACCATTGTTGGCCAATAATACCCCTGTCGTAGAGCCTTTTGACTAAGAGCCCGAGCTCCGATATGACTTCCACATATACCTTCATGAATCTCACATAGGACATAATCTGCTTCTCGGGGTCGGATGCACTTGAGCAATGGTTGTGAAAAAGACCTTCTGTACAACTCTCCCCCAATTAGCACGAAGCTTCGGGCTTTTCGCTTGACCTCCCGAGCCTCCAAATCGCCTTCGGGGAGTTTCTCCTCTCTCAAGTATAACAGCAACGGATCCATCCAGTTGGGCTCGTCCTCTACACATAACTTATCAGCAACCTCTTTGATACTCTTTTGTGGAAGAGACTCAATTTGAATTTCCTGAGAGCTCGTAGGGAAAGAAGAAGAGGCAATTCAGGACAACAGGTCCGCCTCCGTGTTCATTGCCCGAGAGACATACTCCAGTTTCACGTGTTGGAAGCGCGCCATCAGCTCTCTGACCATGGTCAAATATCTCGCCATGTGGTTTTCTCGAGCTTTGTACTCTCCATTCACCTGTTGTACCACCAAATTAGAGTCCGAGCTCACCTCAACACTCTGAGCTCCCAATTGTTCAGCTAATCTCAATCCAGCCAGCAAGGCTTCATATTCTGCTTCGTTATTAGATGCTCAGAATTCAAAGTGTAAAGCATAAGGCCATATCTACCCTTCGGGGTTCTTAATCATCAATCCTGCTCCTCCGCCACCCGAGGTCGAGCTTCCATCCACTGCCACCATCCATGGTCTCTGATCCTCCTTCGCGCCTTCGGGAGCCCCAATTCCTTCGGCAATAAAGTCTGCCAACGACTGAGCTTTAATAGCCGGTCGCGGCTTATACTCAATGTCGAAAGCAATGAGCTCCACCGCCCACTTCAACATCCACCCCGAAAGTTCTGGTTTGCTAAGGACCTGTCTCAAAGGCTGATTAGTAAGCACAATAATCGTGTGAGCTTGAAAGTAAGGTCAGAGTTTCCTTGCCGATATTATTAAGGCGAAGGCCAATTTTTCCATAGGAGGGTACCGGACCTCGGCTCTTGTCAATCGTTTGCTTGCATAATAAATAGGCCTCTGGATCTTGTCTTCTTCTCATATCAGTACCGAGCTCACGGCCTCATTGGCTATTGCCAAATATATATATATATAATGGCTCTCTTGGCTTCGGCTTGGTGAGAACTAGGGGCGTGGCCAGGTGCTCCTTTAGCTTTTCAAAAGCTTTTTGGCATTCAGAATTCCATTCGAAGTTGTTTGCCTTTGACAAGACCTTGTAAAAAGGAAGGCCTTTTTTAGCCAGGCGAGAGAGGAATCTGCCTAGGGCAGTCATTCTACCCGTGAGGCTCTATACCTCTTTCACACTCCTCGGTGCGAGCATATCCATAATAGCTTTGATCTTCGCTGGATTCACCTCGATCCCTCGGTAGTGTACTATGTAGTCTAAGAATTTTCCTACAGAAACACCAAAAGCACATTTGACAAGATTAAGCTTCATGTGGAACTTACGCAGGGTTTTAAAGCATTCCTCCAAATCCTCTGGATGACTCTCTGCCTCCAGGCTTTTCACCAACATGTCGTCAACATATGCCTCCATATTCCTTCCGAGCTGGTGCTGAAAAAGCCTATTCACCAAGTGTTGGTAAGTAGCTCTTGCATTCTTCAAACCGAAAGACATTACAGTGTAGCAGTAAGTTGCCTTGTTGGTAATAAATGCCATCTTCTCCTGGTCCTCCGGGTGTAACGGAATCTGGTGATATCCCTGAAAAACATCTAAGAAACTCATGAGCGAACAACCAGCTGTCCCGTCAATTAAGGCGTCGATCCTTGGGAGTGGATAGCTATCCTTCGGGCAGGCCTTATTAAGATCGGTGAAATCGATGCAAAGTCTCCACTTGCTCTCCCCTTTGGGAACCAACACAACATTTGCCAACCAATCTAGATAATCCACCTCCCGAATGTACCCCGCTTCCACCAGTTTTGCAACCTCCTCTTCGATTGCTCGAGCTCTATCTGGGGCAAAACTTCGCTTCTTCTGTTTGATCGGTTGGAAACCCGGTCGGATCCCCAACTTATGCGTTATGACCACTGGATCCACTCCTAGCATGTCTCAAGCAGTCCATGCGAAGACGTCCGCATACTGCCTAAGGAGCGCTACTATCCGACTCCTCAGTGGATCTTTTAATTCCACACTCACTCTTACACAACGGTCTGGGCAACCTTTTTTCAAAGGTACCTCTTCCAATTTGTTCACTGGCTCTGCTGTTTTTGGATCTTTGGGTCCTTCTAATAGGAAGCTGACCTCCTTCGGGGGGTCTGCTCGGGGGCCCGGGACATCACTTTGCAACCCTGCTTCTTTATCCCTTGCTATGCCTTTAGAGGCCATATAACATTCGCGAGCAGAACGCAAATCTCCCCGCACTTCTCCCGTCCCCCTATCGGTGGGGAACTTCACCATCATATGATATGTGCTTGGAATGGCTCGAAGGGCATTGAGACCAGATCTGCCGAGAATCATGTTGTACACCGAGGGTACGTCTGCCACCAGGATGTCTAGCATAACTCGAGAAGTCCAAGAGCCTCTCCCTACCGTCAGTGGGAGCTGAATGATCCCTTCTAAATACACGGCCTCCCCATCAAATCCCACCAAAGGGACCCTTGCTGGCCTTAACTGTGTCATTTCGTATCCCATGCCGAGGAAGGCCTGCCGATACAAGATTTCTGAAGAACTCCCTGGATCCACGAGGATCCGCCGAAGCTCCCATTTCCTAAGCTCGGCTGTTATCACCAGCAGATCATTCGGATTCGGGGACCCTGGGAGGTCGCTATCGAAAAAAGAGATTGGCTCCACATTCCTCGACCTCTTTAGCTGAGTGGGACCACCCCCTTCCTCCTTCATAACTGGGACCTCCCCTGCCGCGAGCGTATGGAATACTGGAGGCTGAGGATGATCGTCTCCTCCCCGGTATAATCTCTCCCGCTGAGCTTGATCTCGATCGTCCGCGCGGTCCCTCTTGGGAGGGCTCCGCGATCGCGACCGTTGGTCTTTCCTTCTCCGAGAATCGCCCGCTTTTGCCACATAACTCCTCAGGAAACCCCGATTGATGAGCTCCTGGATCTCCTATTTTAGTTGGTGACATTCCTCCGTATCATGGCTATGATCCCGATGGAAGTGGCAATATTTGCTCCGGTTCCTTTTGTCAGCCATTGGTCGAGGCTTCTTCAGATAGTCTTTACCTTCAATAGTAGCAAGGATCTCTGCCCTCGGGGCATTCAGGGGGGTATAACCACCCGAGTCCCACCGAGGACGATGCTTTTCCCTTCAGTCATCCCCATTCCTTTCCTCGGGATGCTTCTTTTTATCTTTCTTCTCCACATATTCCGCCCTTTTAGCTTGCATGACCTCTTCGGCGTTTATGTACTTCGTAGCCCGACCCAATATGTCTGTGAACGTAATCGGGCGCGTTTTGGCTAAGGACTGAGCGAAAGGACCAGGCCTTAGGGCGTTCTAGAATGCTACCATGGCCACGCTGCGATCAAAATTCTCTATGCTCAAGGCCTCCATGTTAAAACGTGAGACAAAGTCCTTCAAAGACTCTCCTTGGTTCTGCTTCATACTTACCAAGGCCATAGTGGACCTTCGATGCCTCTAGAGAGGTGCAAAGTGCGCCAGAAAACTACCTCGGAGCTGTACAAAACTCACGATGGAATGATGAGCCAAGTTTGAATACCAAGCTCGTGCATGCCCCTCCAGGGTGGCCAAGAAAACTCTACACCACATAGCGTCCGAAGTGTCCTGCACCATCATATGCGAGGTAAAGAGATCAAGGTGATCCATCGGATTGGAGGTCCCAGCATAAGGCTTAATGGCCGGAATGCGGAGACGTTCTGGTGGTATAGCCGCTATAATCTCTGGGCTAAGGGGCTGATTTATCATTGCCCCCTGAACTTCTCCGGCTTTGGGCTTCAGGGTAGTAATCTCCTCCTCAAGCTATCGTAACCTTTTTTCCTGCCGCTGCTGCACAAACGACAGGTCAGAAGACTCGGCCGCTTCGCCATGACCGTCATCTTGTTCCGGCCTCCACGGGTTCGCCTCCCACAAGGAGGACTCCTCCTCCCTCGGGGGTTCTCGCCTTCTCTCCGTCCGAGAGTGCTGGACTTGCTGATGCTGGTGATCCAAGAAGCCCGTGAGTAATTCCGTCAATCGTTGTACCTGAACTTCTAGGAGGGCTATCCGATCAGGAGGAGGCGGAGGGCCTTCCGGGCTCCGATCCCTCCCTGGCGGACTCCTGGGCGGGTTTTGCTGACTTGGCTCTGGAACGGGGTTGCCCCCTACCGCCAGGGATTGTTGTCTTCTAGTTGCCATTCAAAGCAAAGAAAGGGTTATCAAAAATCGTCCCAACTTGCTGTGCTGAAGAGACAGAAAAGAAGAGTGCCTTGGCCCCACGGTGGGCGCCAATTGATGAAGATCTTCCGAAAAGTGGTGACCGAACACTTCTTTTCTGCCTCCTGGCCGTACCTGTAATGGGGACGGGGACTTGCTCCCCCAGTCGATCTCCGACAATCAAGTTAGTTCACACGCTTGTTAGGAGTATATTGTTATGGAAAAAATCCTCCCTATTCTTACCTTGTCCCCTTCTTTTTATCTTCCCCTCCAGATCAGGATCTTGGAGAGATCTTCGGGATCTTCTTGATAAGGATTCCATTGTAACGTCCGCTCCCGAGATCTTCGGGGTAGATCCTATCCCCGCGACCTTCGGCAAGATGATCGATCCCTAAGAACTCGGGGTTTCCTTACCATGTGTCTCGCCACCTATCATGGCGATGCTCTTCTGCCACGCGTCCTTTAGCCTCCAGTGAGATAATCATAAGCATAGCTTTTTATTAAGAAACACGTGTTCCGCCCGCATTTGGCTGTTTGTCCAGGGTATCGGCGTAATTTGGGACTCGAGGTCCTTTTCCTTATCAAGTAAGGTCTTGTATCTCCTTTAATATGAAAATATACCATTCACAGAAAGGATTTTTAGGTGTATCAAGCCTCATTCAAAACTAAAAGGAGACCCACGAGAAATAGAACAAGGTATCAAATACACTACTAGGAAGGCTCACAATTCATTGGGATATATACATATATAGATATATAAATACATAAGTTACGCAGTAACTCAAAAATGAAGGCAACAAACAAGAAAATCCAACAGAATGAATGGTTCGAGAAGAATTTTACAGAAATTGAGAGGTTTACCTAAATGAACTTGCCTGGAATATGGAAATGATCTCAGGAATTGTTTTACTAGCTGAAGAGCTCTCTCTTCACTTTAATAGCAAAGAAGGCACACGGCAGGAAGACAAACAATAATAAGGAGAAGAAGAAAAGAATGCGTAGAAGGTGAAGAAGAAAAGCAATGGAACAGTAAAGGAGAGAAAAAGGAACACAACTCTGAATTGGAGATACATTCTGGGCGAAGAGCAAAAAGAAGAAAGCAAAAGGAACAGCTGCAAGTCGGCATTCCCCTCCCCCCCCCAACAAAGACTGATTTGCCTTTTATTTTTCTCATAATAAACAAGTTTTTTAGGGTATTTTTGATATTTGACACATTTTTATTTCAATTTTCTTTTTCTTATCCACATAAAAAAAATTAAATTTATTTACCATTGGGTCCAAGTCTAACCCAATAATTATATAGCCCATCTGATAAACCCATAAACTCATTAGCTAATTAACTGTGGCCCATTATATTATTTTCTAATTTCTTAAAAATTAGACCCATATATTTATTTTCATGATCACATAAACCATAAAATAAAATTTTATAAATTTAAAATTATTTTCATGCCATCAAAGCAATTTATCATCAAGTATTAAAATACTTAGACCTACATTTAAAATGTCATTAAATTAATATTAAATATTAAAACACTTGGATCTACTTTAAGGTCATTATTGTAGACTTTTTTTTTAAAAAAAAATTTAAAAATACAAACATTATCATACAATACGTTAGAAAACTCGGGATAAATTTTTAAATTAGCTCATGCATTTGTAAATGTGACTCATACACTTACAATTTGTAATTTTTTTAAAATTTTTAATTTCTAATAAGAGATTTAACAAAAAATTAAGTTAAAAAATTAAAAAATATGCTTAACAACTAAACTAGACCACAAATTTTTATTTATTTCAATTATATACTATTGCCTAATTTTGTTAAGATATGTCTTAATTAAACCTAAAGTCAAAATATCTCGTTTAATAGCCAAATTTTTTTATTTGTGTCTGCAAGGTTATTTAGCATCCATATTATTAATTATTAATTAATATTAATCACATCATAAATTTATAATTGAAACTAAATTAAAAATTAAAATTTTATTCAAAATTTAAATTTAACCCCATTCCTAAATTTGGCAACTTACACCCCCCAATTAAACCTTCCCCCTTAAATCTGTGAACCAAACCCCCCCGGCCCAATGAAACCCCCTCCCTTAAATCTTCAACCCCACACATTCATTATTAAAAAAATTAAAAAATATATATTTAATATTTTTAATTTATATTATATAATTAAAAAAATTAAAAAATTAAGATTTCTTAATTTCTAATAAGAGATTTAATAGAAAATTAATTTAAAAAATTAGAAAATATTCTTAACAACTAAACTAAAACACAAATTTTTATTTATTTCAATTATATATTATTGTCTAATTTTGTTAAGATTTATCTTAATTAAATTTAAAGTCAAAATATCTCATGTAGTAGTAAAAAAATTTATTTGTACGTACAAAATTATTTAACAACCATATTATTAAAATTAAAATTTTATCAAACAACCCCCCCCCCCAAAAAAAAACTTAAACCCTCCAACTCTCGCCTATTCCGCACCCATTTTAGTAAATTTTTTATTTAAATCACATAATACACCATAATAATATATACATAATATGTAATAATATATATAAAATATGCAATTATATAAATATAAAATAAATAATAATATACATGCAATAAATATAAATAACAAAAATATTAAGATTAATAGTTAATCATTGAACATAAATATTAATCAAGTAATAAACAATTATTATAACTTAATAATTAACTAAATAATATCTATTATCTAAGAAACATTCAATATTACATTTTAAATATAAAATGATTAACAACTAAAAATATAATGTATAAAAAAAATAAATACCTTAAATTCTTGATGACGTTGGTATCTTTTGGATGGATGAAGACTAAATTGTAACAAAAAAAAAAAAAATATATCACTTTTGTGATTTCAATTTGGGTAAGGCAAAGAGAAAAGGAGTGAAGAATAAAGAGGAGAGGGAGTTTGAAGGCGAACGGAAATGAGGGCCTTTAATGAAGAAAAAAAGGAGGGGGGAAGTGTCTTGAGGAAGAGGGGGCTTAATGAAAATGGGGTGGGTGGGGGTTCTGCCTGTTAAGGAAAGCACATCTCACTGCATAATAGATGGGAAAACAATCACTGAAATTACTGAAGATAAAGGCACAATAGATAGGCAAACATATGCGGAGAAAATCGCTGAAGATAATGATCAACTCCATAATTTTAGGACTCATTTTCAGACATATTTTTAGTCATAAATCATGGGTTTTAAAGCTGTAATTTCTTGTCGAGAATTAGCAACTCTTGGTGTATAAATCATGTATAGGATTATAATGAAAGTGACATCTTCTCTACACAAAAATATTGAATCTTCTCATGGTATCAGAGCAGAAAGCTTGCAAGCCTGAAATCATGTCTTCGTCTTCTTCTGTTTCACAAAATGAACCAGAATTGAACATTCAGTCTTTTCACCAATGTTCTAGCTTGATCTCAATTAAGCTAAACACATTAAACTTTCTACTATGGCGTTCGCAAATCCTACCATTGGTTCGAAGCTTGGGAATTCTTCACCATCTCACAAGTGAAGAAAAACTAGCTGAAGAAATCGAGGATGAATCAGGGAAGAAGAGTCCAAATCAACAATATAACCTTTGGCTCAACAACGACGGCCTCCTTTCCTCTTGGCTTCTCGGCACCATGAAGGAGGAGGCATTAGGTCTTATTTTTGAAGCTGAAACGGCAACAGCCCATGAGGTTTGGACATCTCTTCAAAACCAACTACTTCCCATCACGGTAGAAAAAGAAGGGCATCTAAAAAGCATGTTGATGAAGATCAAAAAGGGATCACAATCTCTAGAAGATTATCTTTGAGAATTCAAGTCTATTTGTGACAATCTTGCTGCCAACAAAAAGCTTGTTTTCGACTTCGACAAAGTCTTTCAATTCTCACAAGAATTGGGACCACGGTATGAGAATTTTTCTTTAGCAATGCTTGCTAAACCACCCTACCCTTCTTTTAGACAGTTTGTGTTAGCCTTGCAAGGATATGAACAAACACTAACAACCAAGAATGAAGAAGAAAAGATGTCCATTGATCATACATAGGCTTTTTTTGGACAAAGAGGACATGGTTGGAGCAACTGTGGAGCACAAGGACATTTCAATTCAAGGGGGAAGGGTTTCACCCTTGCTGGTCGCTACAATGCACAAAGTGGAGATGCAAGAACTCAAGGGAATGGCAATAATAATAAGTAGCCTAACAACAGCTTCAGTCAACAAAAATCTGGACTACAGCCACACCGACCAAATAACTCAACTAGTAGTGGTAATGTTATCTGTCGAATTTGTGGCAAGGCAAATCACCTTGCAATTAATTGTTGGTATCGCTTTGATTACTCCTACCAATCTGAAGATCTTCCTCAAGCACTTGCTGCCTTTACCCTTAATGATTCCAATGATCAGTCATTCATTGTTGACTCAGGAGCCACTTCACATATGACAAACGACACAGGTAAACTGTCCTCCATAACACCGTATAATGGAAATGATGTTATCTATGTTGGAAATGGCAATAGTTTACATTTCTCACATTGGTGATGCATGTGTTGTCACTAATGATGGGACCTTAAATTTAAAAGATGTGCTAGTAGTTATTGAATTGAAGAAAAATTTGTCATCAGTTGGGAAACTTACTTTCGACAATTTGTGTACTTTTGAATTCAACTCATCTGGTTTTGTTATTAAGGACTAAAACCAGCGAATGATCGTGAAGGGGCATAAGAAAAGGCAGCTTTACTCGTTGGAAGGCAGAAATCAAGAGACTCTTAGTGCAGTACAGAAAGGTCGTTCCTCCTCTGTGTTGTGGCATTAGCAACTTGGGCATCCAAATCCAAAGATTCTGTCTTGGTTAAAGAACAGAAAAGTCATCAACATCACTGGTTGGCTCTCAAAACCTACCGTATGTGTTAGTTGCCAGTTAGGAAAGAGTTTCAAATTGCCTTTCAACCGGTTAAATAAAATATCTTAGTTTTCTCTTGAAGATATACATTGTGATCTTTGGGGACTAGCCCCTTTAACATCCAAGCAAGGTTTTCATTACTATGCCATATTTGTTGATGACTTCTCAAGATACACATGGATATATCCTTTAAAAAGAAAATCAGAGTTCTTTGATTGTTTCTTTAAATTTCAGAAATTGGTGGAAAATCAATTTGATCAGAAAATAAAAATTTTCCAATGTGATGGAGGAGGCGAATTCAGTTCAAATGCTTTTGTTGATCATATTGCTACAAGTGGGATTGAGCTACATGTGTCTTATCCTGGAACCCCAGAACAAAATGGAGTGGCCGAACGAAAGCATCGCTATATCGTCGAAACAGGGTTAACAATGCTCTTCCATGCAAATTTGTCGTTATCATATTGGGTTGAAGCCTTTCTTACTGCTGTCTATTTAATAAATCATTTCCCGTCATTTGTGCTACAAAATCAAAGTCCTTATTATAAACTCTACAAGAGACACCTGACTACAACGGCTTGCGAGTGTTTGGGTGTCAATGCTTTCCAAGTTTGCGACATCATGGCAATTCAAAGTTTGTAAAGAAAACATACCCATGTGTCTTTTTGGGGTGTAGTCCAATTCATTAAGGCTATCGATGTTTGGAGCCCATAACAAAGCAGGTCTACATCTCTCGTCATGTCGTTTTTAATGAGGAACTGTTCCCTTTTCGGCTTGCAAAACCAACTCCTCATCCTCATCCCTTGGAGTTGTCTGAGTTCCCATCTTTGGATGAGTGGCTTGAAAAGAAAAAGGAAGCAATCAGTGCACCTCAATCTAATGATGGCAACGAGGATTTGTCTAATTCAAATAAGGACAAACCACTTTCTTTTACTTTTGAAACTAATGAAAATTCTTCCTCTAATTTTGGTAGGCCCATCATCCTAGAGAACAATCCTCAACAAGTTGTCCACCATCTTCCACTAACCAAGAATCATGTGCCCCTGAATGCAAATGATGACAACCTTACTCATGTGCCACCGACTCCAAATGAAGACAGTCTTCATCACATCGCTGAAGATAATGGAGACAGAATTAATGAAACACTCAACAAAGATCATGAAGTTGTCTCATCAATCCAAGTGGGCCCTGCTATAGATATTGGCAAAATTTCCTCTCCAAACACTTCCAATTTCCCATCTCCTCAGCTAAAAAGAGATCGCCATCCCCCAACATATCTCAAGGATTATGTTGCACTTGCCATTTCCGCAACAACGTCGGACGAATATCTCTTAACTGAGCCCAAAACATTAAAGTCAGCCCTCAAAGACTCTCGATGGACCACTGCTATGCATGAGGAGATTAAAGCTCTTCATGACAATCACACATGGGTTTTGGTTTCGAGACCCTCTGGTGTTAATATCGTGGGCTCCAAGTGGGTTTTCTGGATCAAGTACAACGATAATGGCTCCGTTGAACATTTTAAAGCTCGTTTAGTGGCAAAAGGCTTTACTCAAGTCTCGGGAATTGACTACGAAGAGACTTTTAGCCCGGTGGTTAAACCGACGACTATCCGTCTTGTCATTGCCTTCTCTCTCACTCAAAATTGGTGTTTCCGCCAATTTGATGTCAAAAATGCATTCCTGCATGGGCATCTCAAAGAAACTGTCTACATGGAGTAGCCGCCAGGATTTGTTGATCAGTCCCTACCAAATCATGTTTGTCTCCTCAAAAAATCCTTATACGGATTAAAACAAGCTCCATGAGCTTGGTTCGATCGCCTGTCCCAATTTCTACTTCACCTTGGATTTGTTTGTAGCCCAGCTGATCCATCATTATTTGTCTATCGTTCACATACTATCACGATACTTCTCTTGATTTATGTCGATGATATACTTGTGGCAAGAAATAATGATGCCTTCATCACCAAGCTCATTGATCAACTTAGCACTGAATTCGTTATCAAAGACCTTGGTGCCTTACGTTACCTCCTTTGAGTAGAGATCAAATCTTTTCCTGGTGGGTTATTTCTTTCTCAACAAAAATATGTCCATGACCTCCTTCATTGCACTCAAATGTTTCACAGCTCCCCCATTGCCACTCCCATGGCGTTAAAAGACTCTTCCCCAATCGGACAATGCTTCTATTGATCCTTTCCTTTTTCGCAGTATTGTCGGAGCTTTGCAGTACTTAACTTTCACCCGACTAGACATTGCTAATGCTGTCAATCGAGTGTGTCAATTCTTTAGCAATCCAACTCTAGCTCACTTAAAAGCTGTCAAACGAATTCTCCGGTACCTTAAAGGCACACAAAGTTTTGGATTACGTTATCTCTCCAACAGCTCAACTTCCCTTTACGGGTTTAGTGACGCTGATTGGTCTGGATGTCCAACAACTCGTCGAAGTACAACAGGTTTTTGTGTCTTTCTTGGCGCAAATTGCATCTCTTGGTGCTCTAAAAAGCAACCAACAATCTCTCGTTCAAGTTCTGAAGCTGAGTATCATTCTATGGCCTCCACCACTGCTGAAATCACTTGGCTCACTTTCTTATTACGGGATATTGGCGTTTCTCTTCCACGGCGCCCTCAATTGTTTTGTGACAATGTTAGTGCTCTCCATTTTTCGGTTAATCCCATGTTTCATGCTCGAACTAAACACATTGAGCTAGATTACCATTTTGTCTGAGAGAAAGTTGCCATAGGGCATCTCCACACTCGTTACATACCCTCGTCAACCCAACCAGTAGATATATTTACAAAGGCTTTATCTAAAATCAGTTTCACAACTTTTCACACCAAGTTGGGTGTCCATGAACCTTCCCACTCCAACTTGAGGGGGGGTGTTAAGGAAAGCACATCTCACTACATAATAGATGGGAAAACAATCACTGAAATTACTAAAGATAAAGGCACAACAGATGGGCAAACATATGCGAAGAAAATCGCTGAGGATAATGATCAACTCCATAATTTTAGGACTCATTTTTAGACATATTTTTAGTCATAAATCATGGGTTTTAAAGCTGTAATTTCTTGTCGAGAATTAGCAACTCTTGGTGTATAAATCATGTATAGGATTATAATGAAAGCGACACCTTATTCTACATAAAAATATCGAATCTTCTCACTGCCAAGTGTCAAGGGAGGGGAGGAGGGCGCATGCATTGGGGAGGGGCGGTTTCCTACAAGTGTCAGGGGAGGGGGGCATTGGGGAAAGGGCGGGTAAAAGCCCGTCAGAATCTTGAAAGTCAACGATGGCCTGCCGTTGATTGTGCATCATCGATTCCCCCACTTGTACCTATCTGACGCTTGATGTGATATTTTAAAATCAACGACGGGCAATTGCTCCCGTTGTTGAAATACAGTCTCGAAATATTAATAATTTTTTAAAATTAATATATCATTTTTGAAATAAATATGTATTTTTTAATTACTTTAAAATATAATTAATTTATAGATATTTAATTTTAAGACATTAAACTAAACAGGAAAAAAAAGTTTAGGAGATAAAAAAAATAAAATAAAAAAAGTAATAAAAATAAATCACTTAAAGTACTTAATGAACAATTAATGAAAAATGAGTAAAATTATTTATTTATTTATTTTTTTAATAATAGGTAAATTTATTTTTATTTTTAAAATAAGAGGTAAAAATTGATTTTTTATTTTTTACATGATTAATAATTTTTATATTATAAATAATAATAATTATATAAAATATTTTACTAATTAATTTATAATTTTAAATTATATATATTCTTTAAGTTAAAAATGATAAGTCGCTTAAGAGTAAAGTAAAACCTATCGCAGATTGAAGAGAATTAGTGGCGAGTGATTGTCCGTCGCTAAATAATAAAATTTTTAAAATTAATATATATTTTTTAAAACTCATATACTTTTTTAACTTTTTTAAAATATAGTTCTTTTATTGATATTTGATTTTACGATTTCAAATTAATTAGAAAAAAAGTATAAGAGAAAAAAATAAAAAAATAATAGAAATAAAATACTAAGAGTACTTGAAAAACAATGACTGAAAAATAAATAAAATTATTTTTTAATTAAAATATTTTTCAATAGTATGCAAGTTTATTCTTAATTATAAAATGGGAGCAAAATATTAATTTTTATTTTTTAAATGATCAATAGTTTTTATGTTATAAATAATAATAATTATATAAATTATTTTCCTAATTAATTTATAATTTTAAATTATATATATTCTTTAAGCTAAAAATTATTTTTAACAAGTTATATTCTCGGACAAGTCTCTTAAGACGAAAGTAAAATGAACAATCATCTCTTTAAAAACACTCTTTAAGATAAACTTCAAAATCATTTTATTGATTAAAGAATAAAATTTTATATTATTGTTTAAATGAGTAAAATAATATAGTAGCAAAAAAGACTTTGCAGTCTTATTTTTATATTTTTCACTAAATAAATTGAAAATATTATAAAAAATTATTCATCTTAATCATACAATTAATTGGAGTGTAGCATAGTAAAAAATTTAGTTAGCTAATTAAATATATAATTTTGAGTATGATATTACAATTAAAAATATGTACCCGCTAATGGGCACTTCTTACTCCACTATTGATAAAAATATGTAAAACTAAATACTGAAAAGAGAATAAATTTCAAAAACTACTATTATACGATTGTCATACAAAGAGATCAAGCGATGATTAACAAAACAATGAAGAGCCCGACACACGAAGATGAGCATTGAGAAAGTTTAGAAATGATTTTGATAATACTTCTGTAAAAAATAAGGAGACATTTCGTGAATTTATTTTAAAAATAATTTATTTCTAATAAAAATTGCATGTTCGAGTTAAGTTTTAAGAACTAATATTATATGCTGATTTACACTATTATTGTTAAGATATAATAATAAATTTTTTTATGTAAGATAATGTCTTGATCAAGATGCAAGAAAGTGTCTCTTGACGTCTTCAAGAGGCTTGCAAAGAGAAAAATAAGTTTAGGGCATGAATGAGATCACTTGCAAATCTTTTGATGCATAAGTCAGTCTTGTGTTCGAAGTAAAATTATAGTTTCACTAAAATTGTGAGCATATTTTAGAGAGAAAGAAATTGACAAGATAACCCCTAAAGTTTTCTTTTTTAGTGATAGAATAAAGCGTCTCAAATTCATCGCAAAAATTTAGCGACGAATATCTGTCGCTAATTAGTGACATATTTTTTTCCGTTGCTAAATAGTGATTTCCTTGTAATGTCTCCCCGGGTTCCTTGGGGAGCGAAGCTCGACCAAGGGAACTATGCAAACTAGGGAAGTTGGTCCTAGATGAATGATGAATAGTTGTTTGGAAGAATGTGCTCTAGCTCAAGGAAACTTCACTCAAGGGGATGGCTAACATCCTTAGAGATGACTCTTCCTGGGGACACATAACAACAATTCTTAATTGATCAAACAATTTAAGTGTACTAATATGCTTTCCCCCCCCCCCTTTTTATGAAAGTATCTTGAATATTCCCTTACTTCAACTTTTGCTTCAAGTTCTTTCCCTTATGAAGTTGAACAATTTTTTTCTGGCTTTTAATAAACAAAATAATTCATTGGGTCTTTCCCCTATAATTTCTTCAAACTACTCAAACATTTTTTTGATTTTTGTTCAAGATTTGTAGGTCTTTTCCCTTTGTTAATGTTGATAACATCCTCTTCCATTCATCATCGATTTCAATCATGTTGTCAAAATCATCAAAGTGTGACAACTTTCATAATTCTACATTTGGTTTTTCTTCAACCACACAAGCTTTTGTATTTTTGTATTTCTCAATTTGATGTTGTTTTGCTCTGTATATATTCCAAATGTAATGACCCGGATTTTTGGGGAAAATAATAGTAATTTATATTTGTGTTTGAAATGATCTACTTATTGGAGATTTGTGCATTGGGGGAACACTATGTGTATGTCTAAGAGTTCAAAGTAGGTAAAATTTATTTATGTTGGAGAGCAAAAATAAATGAGGTTTTAGATATGAAAAATCAAAGCTAATGAAGAGGCAAAAGAAATAGAAATACAGGAAATGAGAAAATATGTGTGTGTGGGTTATGTTGTATTTTAAAGGAAAATAAAGGAAGAAAGGAATTATATATATATTTACTTATTTAAAAGAGTTATAGGAAGGACATGTGGGGGATTTATTGATTTGTGAAAGGGTAAAAGTGGAAATGGGAAAAGAGAAAAAGAAAATAAAGAAAAACACACACACACACACACATATATATAAAAGGAAAGAAAAGCTATGAGAACTTCTCCTTCTCCTTCCTCTGCCTCTTCTCCTCTTATTTCTTCTTTAATCTTCTTTCTTTTATGCTTGATCTTGAGGGTTGGAGGTGAAGATGACAGCTTTGGCGGCTTGTGATTTCAGTTAAGGCAAGTTCTCATCCCTTTCGTACTATGTAATTACTTTCCCTATTTTTCATGAGAATGGTTGAAATGAGTCCCGTGGGGAGTTTTTGAACCTTGTAAATGAATTTTTTCTGGTTGAAATCTAAAAATTTGGTGTATTTTGGTTTGGGTCGGTTTTTATGTAAAAATTTGGTTGTATGTAAATCTTTCGTTTCTTATATGATTTTGAGTGTTTAAGCTTGTGGTTTCGTTGGGGTATTGATCTACCCCATATTTTATAAGGATTGACACTAGTTTTGAGCCAAAATTGAGTTTAAATGAGTTGAAAATTGAAAAATTGGGTTAGGGTCTCGTTCTGCTGATTCTGTTCTATTTCTTCTTGCAAAAGTTGACTCCCAATATGTATAAGTCAACTCTTCTTCAAAAGTTGACTCCCAATATGTAAAAATTTGAATCTCCTTCAAAAGTCAACTTCCAATATGTTAAAAGTCGACTTTTCTTCAAAAGTCGACTCTCCATATGTCAAAAGTCGACTCTTGCAGTGGACTACACTGCGCACCTTGTACCTTTTTAGCCATAATTTTTTGTCCCGATATCGAAATTTAGATCCGCTTTTTGGGTTGTAAACTAGACATCGAGAGCTTTGACTTGATATATAATGTGATATATTTTAGTTGTAAAATGAACCACAAAAGTCCTATTATAATGTGATATGCTATGTAAGAAGGATGAATTATCGAGTATGTAGCCACAAAGAGTACACAATTGTAAGAGAAGTGATGAAATGATTAAAATGGGAATGGAATTAATTTTGGAACTTGATCATATGCCCAAAAATAGGGTACATTTGTGAATGAAATGATGAAACTATGAATAAGAAAACATGTTTATATGAGGCGTGATGTGATTACATACATGTTGCACATGCATGATGCACTTATACATACATTAACTCACCTACTATTCTACATGAAGGAAAAAGGGAAAGGATATCCTATAAAGGGAAAAGTGTAAGACTATGGGTTTGAGTCCCACTAGATCTATACCCTATGACGTGTGAGACTGTGGATTAGAGTCCCCCAGCATCTGTCACTGTAATGTGTAAGACTGTGGGTTAGAGTCCCACTGAATCCTTATCCCGTGACGTGTAAGACTGTGGCTTAGAGTCCCCCAGCACTTGTCATCGTAATGCATAAGACAGTGGGTTAGAGTCCCACTATGGCTATACAAACTCACCTAAATTGAAGTTAGGACGAGGATGGATAACGATCCATAATGTGATGATGGAATTACTTTATTTTGGCACATGATGTATATATATATATTGGTGCATGTGGCATACATGACTTTTAGCATATGACGCATATATTATCGCATGTGGCATGCATAACCATGGTATGGCTAAAATATTTATATTTGCATAAAACTTGCAAAGGTGGACAATAAACTACAATATGATTATGACACTTTTATATACATGCATGTGGAAGTACATGAATGCATGTGGCAAATATGAAAGGATAAAGTGGAGAAAGGAATAAAAATACATGTGCCAAATATGAATGAATAAAATGGAAAAAGAATAAAAACAACATGACATAGCTGGCCATGGCTAAGAAGTTATATATTTATCAAAGTGAACTTAAATTGTTTATGTATTGTTCTTCAAGCTTTGCCTAGTTTCTAATGCTTGATTTCATTCATATTACATACTTGTTTGGCCTTGTGGCTCACTTTGCTTACTCCATGTCAATCTAGATAAGGGCAAAGCAGTAGTGGGTGGTGAGACTAGCCACACTTGTTGTTGGGAGATGCGTAGTGTGTATAGAGTCTCCTTGGGCAAAAGATCTTGGGAAGTGTTTTATCTTCTTTTAAGCCAGGTCATGGGAAATTAGATAGTGGATGTAATTTTGATTCACACCATTGTGATTTTGTATTGTATGGGTAGCTAAGCCTAGACCAAACATGTTACTAGATGATGTCGTATGAATATCAAGTTCTATGTTTTTCTTCCTAAATGTTAGTAAAATGTCATGAAAGTACTGTTGGGATGCTTTGTTTCCATTTCTTAGCGGCCTTCTCACGGATTGCCTATGCTAGCGAGTACTCCAGGAGGCGGGCCGTTATAATTTTGGTATCAGAGCGAAGTTTTGTGGTATGAGCATGAGTTGACTCTATACATATGGGAGATTCAATTAGAGTCAGGACCATGTCTAGTTGTTTAGTGTGAATTTAACTAAGGAATGGATTTTAAAAGTGACTAGATTTTGAAGAACATAAATACCCAAAGAGGAAGAGGGAGACCACCATGTATGGGTCGAGGTTAGGATGTTCCCCTATTTGCGCCAGTCACTCCAAGTGAATCAATTAGGGATTTACATCAGGAAATGAACAAGATAAGAAGGGCTTTAACGGGTATGTAAAGAGGCGTGGATGAACTTCGAGCTAACCAAAGAGTTCAAACCCAGACACGATAAGAGGTGGCAAATGAATCAAGTACGAACAGAAATGATATGGGATAGACTGCAAGTCCTATGCCTTAGGGAGCAACACAAAAAGGGACAAGTGCCTTCCAAGGTTAGAATAACAGTAACAGGAAAAAAAGGGCGATCTGATGGGGTTGTGATAGGCCTAGTAGGAACTCCACCATATAAATTGTAAGACCCCATTTCAGCATAAGGTTCCCACATAATCTCAGTGAGATTAAAATATCGAAAACTGGGTTTGATAGTAAAATAAGTAGCCGAATTGACTGCAAGGAATGCCCCGGAGTGTAAATGCCTAAGAAAAATGATATGGTCTCGATGAGTGTTCCGAAATAGGATTATGGAATTAAAAGAAATTGGAACTAAGACGGTTTTTGGTATAGTTAAAATACAGCTTCGATTTAGGCTAAAAAACTGAATCATTGTAGGAGACTCCTAAAAAATCAACGAAACCTTGGGGGGCTCCGGTTTTATGTAAGGATCAACCCTAGAGTGATATCAGGATGAAACAAAGGTCCGGTGAGGGTGCATGGGAGAAACCATCCTTATCGAGTAAATATCGAATTATTAATTTTGAATTTTTGGTATCGTAATGCAAATTAATTTGATGTTTGAGGATGAAATTGTAATTAGAGAATTACACAAGTGAAATAAAGACAAAATTGAGATTTAAATATATAATTTTCCTATTAATATGAGTAATATGTATAGTGATATATATATATATACAAATTTACAGCTGTGCACGCGCATGTGTGTGTGAGGTGGCCGAGAATTTTGCCAAATTTGGAGGAAATTTGCAGCGTGATTTGAGGAGAGAAATTCGCAATAACTAATGGCAAAAGTTGGATTGGGGGCTAAGTTTGTAACAGTAAAGTTGCAATTAAAATCAGATTTTTCTCTCTCATTTGAAGCCATGGCCAAGAGAGCAGAGAGTGAGAAGCAGAGAGAGAGAGAGCTTATGCAAGATAAAGAAATTGAGGGGGGCCAGAGCACTGAATGAGAGAGAGTAGGTGCTTGCAAGCAACCGAGGGAGAAGGCCGGTGGCGGTCGAAAGGGGCTGCAACAGTGGCTGTTTCCAATGGCCAAAGGCAGTTGAAATCGCCCATGGCAGCTCGTCGGCGAGCAGGGGAGGAGGCAGAGCTGCAATGGTGCACGGAGGAGGCCGATGCGATGGTCGGTGAGGCTGAAAATGGCTGAAGTTGGCCGCAAGCTCCCAGCAACCAGCCGAAATAGCGGTGGTCACAGTAGCGACCAATAAGGGCGACGACAACTGGTGATGGCTGCGGCAAGGCCGAAGGGGCTAGCAGTGGTCAGTGCTGGTGCGCGCATAGGTGCCACGTGCAGGAGAAGCAACATGAAGAAGAAGAAGAAGAAGAAGGAGAAGGAGGGAAGAAGAATGAAGGAAAAGAAGAAAAAAGAAAAAAGGAAAAAGAGAAAAAAAAGGAAAATAAATTAGGAAAAAAATGGAGAAAAATTCTGGAAATATTTCAGAAAATTTTAGAAATTATTTTGGGGGTAGAGGAGTATTCCGAAGCTAGGAAATTGATCGGACATGCATTTCGATGTTAGGGCTCATCTATTAAGTATCAGTGGGAAAGGGATTACTTGTTGTAAAAAGGTAAGTCCTGAAATTATAGTTGAGATGAAAAAAGTAGAAAGAGAAGTTGCAGAAAGATTCTTAATTTTACAACATAGTCAAGTGCCATTATTGACTAGTAATGTTTTTTTGAGATCTTCTTTGTCTTTATATGAACCAAGAGTTTTAGAACATTTAAAGAAAAGAAAATCCATGGATTCACCTATTGTTAGAGCTTTTGACATGCAAACTAGAGCACAATTAGATGTTGAGATTGCTAGAATGTTCTATACTGGGGGTTTGCCTTTTAATCTTACTAGAAATCCATATTATCTGAGTTCTTATTCATTTGCTGCTAATCATCCATTGGGTGGTTATGTGCCTCCGGGTTATAATAAGTTGATGACCACATTACTTCAACAAGAAAAGACAAATGTTAAAAAATTGTTGGAACCTATTAAAAGCACTTGGTTGGAAAAATGTGTTAACATTATTACTGATGGTTGGAGTGACCCATAAAGAAGACCCTTGATTAATTTTTTGGTTGTTTCTGAAAATGGTCCAATGTTTATCAAATCTGTGAATTGTTCAGGTGAAGTAAAGGATAAACAATTTATTCCTAATTTGATGAAAGAGGTAATAGATGAAGTTGGTGATCAAAAAGTGGTACAAATCATTATTGATAATGCTGCTAAATGCAAGGGAGCTGAGGAAATCATTGAGGGTATGTTTCCACATATTTATTGGACTCCTTGTATTGTCCATACATTTAATCTTGCTTTGAAGAATATATGCGCAATTAGGAATTTAGAAAGTAAACAAGAGACATATGATGAGTGTCATTGGATCACTGAAGTGCATGGAGATGCTTTGGTCATAATTTTTTTTTATAATGAATCATTTAATGAGATTGGCCATGCATGTTCAACCGGTTTAGTTGTTTGAAGTTGCTTGCAGTTGCTGACACTTGATTTTCTTTTGTTGTTATGCTTAAAAGATTTAAACTTCTTAGACGTGCACTTGAAGCAATGGTTATGAGTGATGAATGGGCACCATATCAAGATGATAACCAAGGAAAAGCTCGATTTGTTCGTGAATTGGTTGTGAATGAGAATTTTTGGAAAAAAATTAATTATATTCTCGCTTTCACAACACCTATTTATGATATGATTAGAGTTTGTGATACAAACAAACCATGCCTTCATTTGGTTTATGAGATGTGGGATTCTATGATTTTCAACATGAAGAAAGTTATTTATGATCATGAAGGCAAGCTACTAAGTGATTTTTCATCATTTTTTCATGTCATTCATCGTATTCTTCTTGCTTGTTGGACAAAACATAACACTCTATTACATTGCCTAGCTCATTCTTTGAACCCGAGGTAATTTTCATATTCAATCTCCATTTCTTACTAATTCAATATTGTAACACCTCGTTTTTCCCAAGCGTGCGTTAGCTTGAGATTTTGGGAATATATTTTTTTTCTCAACATATACTCAACCTAAATCAAATCCTGACAACCCTGATCTACCATCTCAGCATATTAACTTAAAAGAATAACTAAAACTAGTAATATCATTACATCAGTGGAAGCAGAATCGAAATCTCGGTAATACATAACTATAATTCCTTTATTGATAATATAAAATGCAAACCATTGTTTGACATGATAACTTTAAAACAAAATATATAGAGACTCATCTCTCAACAACAACTACTAACACCTCAAGCATAGACAAAATATATGCTAACGATTACCAATGAAATCAAAGGCTACATCTCGAGAACCCCTTTTTCTTTGGCGCTGCTGCTTTTACCTGAAACGTTTGAATATTCTAAGGACACAGTCCAAATTAAATGCTGAATCATCTAAGTGAGAGTTCAAAAATATTTTCATGAATATATACAAATCATGAAACAAAATCAACATATCCTGACATGTCCTAGCCCAAGAGAATCCCACATAGCACTTAACCCTAATCGGGAAAAATGTAATCTCTCTAAAGGTAACACAATCTCATCGACACATTGGCATAACACAATCCTTCTTAAGAGGGACAATCTCAATGGATGAACCCGGGTATCACCCTTATATCACGTTTAGGCATTACTTTTTGGACTGTCTGAGCCCAATCTCGGCCCTCTCCTTAAGCCTAATCTTGGCTATCTCCCTTTTGGCTCAATCTTAGCTCTCTCCTTAGGCCTAATCTCGACCTTCTCCCTCTCGGCCCAATCTTGGCCCTCTTATTGGGCCCAATCTTGGTCCTCCTTCTGGGCTCAATCTCGGCCCAGCGCCAGCCTGCCATGGCATCATTGCAATTCTCGCTGGGTATCTGCGTGGCCGTCTTAGATCCCATCTTTATTAATGACATATCCCATCCACATTAGTGAAGGTCCCGTCGCCACTATGCTACCACCTGAGAACCTCCACTGGCGTCAGATAGTCAGTCCCATCACTTGCAAACACATGATGCATGCATATAGAAGGATGTCTCCTCCTCCTATATCAACCAGCTCTCTTTAGAGCCAATGTATATTCTGACCTCTAACCTATCGATACACTGCCCTCTCTTTATTCTCCTACTTACTAGAGCATCGGAGTGCTTGCAGATGCCAGCCGCCTCCTGGACAGACCTGTTGTCGGAGACCATGCCCTGCCATTGAGATCTCGCCTCCGATCGTCCTCTTTTGGTTAGAAAGGAACATCTGGCACCCACCGTGAGCTCGGTAAAACTTACCTACCCCATAACTTCCCTAGAGCCTTTCAAACCAACCTCCCTGTTGCCACACCATGGCACGAACTGGAAATGCCTATACCTAAGGATTGAGTGACACCTACCACCACCTAACTACCTACACCCATACCCACGTCAATCCACCCCTAGCTGATCAGATAACTAGAGTCATTGACACCATTTTCGGAGGTTTTGCCAACTGAGCGCCAAGCTCGGCACAAGGGCAATACTCTCATGCAGTCATGTCAATAGATGATACCACGAAGAAACCCAAAAAAATAGCCCGACACCCTACGATCTACTTCATAGACAAAGACTTCGAAGGAGTTGATCTGCACCCCAATGATCCCATGGTAATCTTGATCATCGTCATAGGTTTTTTGGTAAAAAAGGTCCTGTCATACCTACCAACCCTAAGAAGGATGGGTATCCTCGAAAGAAAGCTAGGACCATTTCAAGGAAACCTGATCGGCTTCTTAGGAGAGTAGGTAGGTGTCAGGGGTTACATCGACCTGTCGACCTCGTTCGGGATAACTCTGCTAGTTAAGGCCATCACTATCTGGTACTTGGCTGTGGATTGCCGGGCACCATACAACGCTCTTCTCACCCGACCATCCCTTAACGCTTTGGGTGCAATAGTATCCACCTCCCATCTGGCCATGAAATTTTTTGTATCAAACACCAAGGTCAGGGTCATCCATGCTGACCAAAAGGAGCCTTAAAACTCAGAGCCTTAAGCCTAGCAAGGGCGAGAAGAAAAGTGAAGCCTCTAATGGCAACCAAGCAATGGGCGTCGGCAACCAAGGCCCGTAGCACCATGTACATATGGTCGAGCTAGATCTGCAAAGTGAACTCTCAGACAGGTGCCCCCAACCCATAGAGGAGCTCTACCCTGTAAGCTTGGGTCCTCACCCTGAACAGGTCATTTGCATTGGCTTTATGTTACCAAGCGAGTTGAAAGAAAGGCTCATCAGCCTGCTCCGGCAGAACGTTGATCTTTTGACTTGGACCCTTGCTGACACGCCCTGGATAAATCCACTTGTCATCTGCCACAGGCTAGCGCTGGATCCGGAGGCTAGACCCATCGCCCATAGAAAAAGAAGATTGGGAGAAGAAAGATGATGTGAAGCCGCGGAAGAAACAACCAAACTTTTAAAGGTTGGATTCATCAGAGATGTTCCATACACCATGTGGCTCGCCAACATAGTCATGGTAAAAAAAACCTCAAGAAAGTGGAGAATGTGTGTCGACTTCACTAACCTAAATAGAGCGTGCCCAAAGGATTCATACCCGCTACCCAACATCGATCGACTTGTAGATGCGGCCTCCAGGTACAGGTTACTGAGTTTTATGGACATTTACTTTGGTTATAATCAGATCCGAATGCACCTCGAAGATGAAGAAAAACCAACATTCATCACAAAGAATGCCAACTTCTCTTATCGGGTCATGCCATTCAGACTAAAGAATCCAGGTGCAACATATCAATGACTAATGAACAAAGTATTCGCCAAATAGATTGGCTGGAACATCAAAGTCTATGTGGACTATATAGTGGCAAAGACTTCAGAAAAACAAGACCATTGCTCGGACCTATTCGAAATTTTTGCGCAACTTCGGCAGCACAACATGAGGCTTAACCCTGACAAGTGTGCCTTCGGGGTTCAAGCCAGCAAGTTCTTGGGATTTATGTAAACTAGCTGGGGAATTGAAGCCAACCCTAACAAATGTGAAGCCATCCTCACAATGCGTAGCCTTGCCAACTTAAAGGAGGTCCAACAGCTAACAGGCCGAATAACGGCTTTATCCCACTTTCTCACAAAATCGGCCGACCGGGAAAAGCCATTCTTCCAATGCCTAAAGAAGTTAGTCGAGTTCCAGTGGACAAAAGAGTGCGAAATTGCCTTCTAGGAGCTAAAAGCCTTCCTAGTGGCCCTCCCCATCCTTTCAAGGCTAGAGCCTAGAGAGGAATTTTCACTGTACCTCTCTATCACCGTTAATGCCCTCAGCGCAGTACTAGTCAGGAAGAAAGGCAAAACGCATCGACCGGTATACTTCAACAGCAAAACCTTTCAAGGAGCTGAATTATTCTACCAAAAGATCGAGAAGCTAGGGCTATCACTAGTGACAGCGACCCGAAAGCTCAGGCCATATTTTCAAAGCCATCAGATCACTGTCTAGACTGACCAACCGATCCAACAAATACTCCAGAAATCAGAGCTTTTAGGAAGAATGATCGCATGGTCATTCTAACTCTCCGAGTTTGGCATACAATACCAGCCACGTAAACACATCAAATCTTAGGTACTCTCCAATTTTTGTGCTAAACTTTCTCCCTCTGATCAAAACTCGGAGCCTAACCCTTGGATATTGTTCATCAATGGAGCCTTTAACATAAAAAGAAGCGGGGTCGGGATCATCCTAGAAAGACCCAGTGGGCTGATACTCAAACAGTCACTTCGCTTCAACTTCAAGGAAACTAACAGCAAAGTAGAATATGAGGCGCTTATAGCTGGGTTAAACCTGGCAAAGGAGATCAGAGCATCCTAGCTAATCACTAAGAGCGACTCCCAACTTGTAACCAACCAAGTCAAGGGCAAGTTCCACATGAAGGAGCCACAGCTTGGCCGATACCTTCACAAGGTTAGAACCCTGGCCAAATCCTTCGACTATTTCCAAATTGAATATATCCCCAGAGAATAAAATGCACGAGCAGATCTACTTTCAAAACTTACTAGCACCAAGAAACTCGGAAACAATCAGTCGGTCATACGGGAGGCCTTGGATTTACCCACTGTCGATCTTCCTAACATACAAGCAATAGAAGTGGCATCGAAATTTTGGGGAACCCCTATCATCTTATTCCTACAAAATAGGACACTCCCTAATAATGCCGAAGAAGCCAAAAGGCTCAAAAGAACAGCTTGTTACTTTACCCTACTCAAGAACCAATTGTACTGAAGGGGTTGCTCCATGCCGCTTCTCAAATGTGTCAACCTCGACCAGTCCACCTACATCATGATCGAGATACATGAAAGGGTATGCAGAGGCCACCTTGGCAAACGTTCCCTGGCAGCAAAGGTACTGAGAGCCGTATACTACTGTCCGACGATGAGGAACGACTGCCTGGGTTATGTAAAATGCTGTGACAAGTGCCAGAAGTTTGCAAACGCGCATCATTCCCCACCTGAAGAGCTCCACAACCTCAGTAGCCCTTGGCCATTTTACAAATAGGGGATAGACGCAGCTGAACAACTTAAGTTTATTGTAGTAGCGATTGACTACTTCACGAAATGGATTAAGGCCTAACCCTTGGCTACGATCACCCCGAAAGAATCTAAAAATTCATTTGTAAGAATATTGTTTGTCGATATGGCCTCCCTGGGGTGCTAAGCTCGGAGAACGACACTCAATTCACCAACGGTAAGTTCCATGACTTCTGACAGGAGCTCGGTATCCACTAGGTCTTTACCTCAGTCGAGCATCCCCAGATCAACAGTCAAGTTGAAACCTCCAACAAGGTCATCTTAGCAAGCCTAAAAAGGTGACTGACAGCACCAAAAGAGCCTGGTTAGAAGAACTCCCCATGGTACTGTGGTTGTACCACACCACCACTCAGACCTTGATTGGGGAAACACCTTTTCGACTCACTTACGGGTTAGAAGCTATGATCCCAGTCGAGATTGATGAGCCCAGTCCCAGGCGATAGTATTTTCAGGAAGACACCAACAATGAAGAACAACGAATTGACCTTGACTTTGTCTAGAAAATCCGAGACCAGGCTCAAATTAGTGAACATGCCATCAAGTAAAAGGCAGCTCAAAAATATAACAAAAAAGTTAGTCCTAGACGATTCCAGGAAGGAGACTTGGTCCTAAGGAAGATTGAAGGTCCAAGGAAACAACCCTCCCAAGGAAAACTCGGCGCCAACTAGGAGGGCCCCTACCAAGTTACCAACAACCTCGGCGTAGGAGCCTACTGCTTGGCCGAACGCCGCCAGCCTGCGGAAGTATTATAGCTAAGCAGCTATTTTCTTACATCATTCAGATAAATATACTCCCTTCTGTTACTCGTTAAATCCTTATACGGGTCTAGACCCAAAGTTTTTCTTTTTTATCACAGATCTCGAGTTACCTCGGTCTGCTGCCTTTAGTCTCGAATTACCTCCGCCTATCTCTAATAAAGCTTTGTAACAAACAAGCCCCGGTGGACCTTGAGTTACCTTGGTCTGCTACCTTTGGCCTTGAGTTAGCTCGACCTATCTCCAATAAAGCTTTGTAACAAATGAGCCCCGGCGGACCTTGAGTTACCTTGGTCTGCTGCCTTTAGCCTCGAGTTACCTCAGCTTATCTCCAACAAAGCTTTGTAACAAACGAGTCCCAACGGACCTCGAGTTACCTCAGCCTATCTCCAACAAAGCTTTGTAACAAATGAGACCCGTGGACCTCGAGTTACCTTGATCTGCTGCCTTTGGTCTCGAGTTACCTTGGCCTATCTCCAACAAAGCTTTGTAACAAACAAGCCCTGGCCGACCTCGAGTTACCTTGGTCTGCTACCATTGGCCTCGAGTTATCTCGACCTATCTCCAACAAAGCTTTGTAACAAACAAGCCCTGACAGACCTCGAGTTACCTTGGTTTGTTGCCTTTGCCCTCGAGTTATCTTGGCCTTTCTCCAACAAAGCTTTGTAACAAACAAGCCTTGGCGGACCTCGAGTTACCTCGGTCTGTTGCCTTTGGCCTCGAGTTACCTCTGCTTATCTCCAACAAAGCTTTGCAACAAATGAGCCCCGACGGATCTCGAGTTACCTCGGTCTGCTCCGCAAGTCACCCAGTAGTCCCCTTTTTATTTCTTAAAACAGCACGGAGCCTACTCAAATAAAAGCAAATTAGAAGCTTCATTAGCCCCGCAAAAACCCACTGCAAAGTAGGTGGATGCAACAACCCTAGATCATTCGACACTCACAACAATTAGGCGGTCAAGCACTGCAGCAAACAAAAACCAAGGAAAAGCATAATGTACTCATACTCAAAAATTTTCATTTCATTACTCCATTCTATTACAAAACATGCCAACAATACAAGATCTTTTATTACCCTTTTGGTGGTCCACTTATAATAAAAATACAACAAAAACTTGTTCAATATTTTACCTTAATCAAACCTTAGCACAACAAGGCCGACCTAGATGTCGAACGCCCATCCTCCATAGAACCCCTAGCAGCTTCCTAGCACGAGCCACTAGAAAACCGACATTAACATCATGACCAGCACTGGAGTTGATAACTTGGGATAGATATCGACTAGAGGCCCCCTCGACCGTACTCCGACTACATGACACCCCCGCAAGCCACATCCTAGTGATGCAGACCCACGCAAGTGAAGAATGAGCAAGAACTCCAAAGTGAGGTCCAAGAAATGTGACAACACCAGCGTGATAATCACGGGCCCCAAAGAACCCAAAATTCCAGGGAAGGCAGGAAGGTGAGGGCGAACCCCCCAAGGCTAAGAAGTAAATCGGCCCTCATATCACGACCACTGGGAACTACCAATCTGCATATTGTGAACACCCAGAGCCACAAATCACGACTAACGCCAGCCGTCAGCGCATCACTTGAATCGTCCAAGTCGCTGCCAGAGATAGCATCGCGAATCAACAAAACCTCGACTCAATTTGACATCACCAACCATCAGACCCCAAGATATCTAACTAAAAGAAGGACGCTTAGGCACTAAGTAGAGGATACACAAAAGAAAGCAGAAACAACCCTTTTTTTGTAGGCGTAATAAGGAATTTCAAGCGTCATCTACCTCGCCTATGATATTGCCGCTCATTTCAACATTAATGCCCTGTATTCACCGATAGAAGAGCCACCATTGAAATAGAGCCACGTAACCAAGCAGTTAATGCCCCGCCCTAGGGAACCGGCGCACCTCTTGGGGAAGTGCCCTCTCTCCATTGAAGGCGCCCCCCCGGGAAAGTGGCATGTTCTGCACCCCCGAACGTTATTTTGCCCTTGCAGCCACACGCCCTCGACTCTGTGTCACGCATGTTCTCGCAACACGATGCCTAAACCATTGCATTTGGGCATCCCAAGGAAAATCAGGGATAGGATAGTCACCCAGCATCCCGCTAATCCATAGATTCCAACCAGCCTCGGTGCCTTGATGTCGAGCCTATAGCGACAACAATGAAAAGCACGACGAGAAGCAAGAAGGGTAAGCCGAGCGATATTTGAAAATATCTCTTTTATTCAAATAAAGCCAGTGTGACAATGTTAGCCAGTTACATAAAAAGAAAGCAAAAGAAGTAAGAGTCTCCCTAAGGACTAACGGTAGGATGATCCGACCGAGTAGAATCAAGAGCCCCACCTTGTTGCTCGGCACCTTTCTTTTCTTGATCGGCTACCCCCCGAACCTCCTCTGAAGCTTCGCCCTCGAACATTGGATCCACCGAGCCCAGATCCACAAGTTGACCACCCACTACCTTCTTGGAAGGGTCGTAGGTAGTAAAATCTGCCTTTCGGTAAATTAAACGAAGCTTGCTCCAAAACCCCCAAGATATTGCAGAAGGGCCTCCCTCCTTGCACAAGCCTCCAAGCGGGAAACTTCCTGGGAAACTTTCGCCTAGCTCAACCAATTCCCGCCCAGCCTTGTCCCTCTGGCCAACCACTCTCAGATATCTAGATGTTAGCTTCTCCACCACTTCATCAGCCGAAGCAGCCTGCCCATAAAGACTATCGGAGTCAGCTTTAGCCATAGCCTTCTTTAGTTTCAAATCCATGAATAACAAGTGAGTGGCATTGATAGTGCACAGTTGCAACATCTCCACCCATCGATACAACCCCTCATCCTCAAGAGAGGGGAGCCTTTTCCAATCGACCTCCAAGAGAAGTTGGTCCTGGACAAATTTCCCCTATCGAAAGGCGTGGCTCTAGAGACTCTAAGGAACATCTTCGGTGTCATCACAACCCCACAAGCCTTGCCTTGGAGCACGCATCAATCGGGGAGGTGCCGACATGATATCAGCCCGATCTGAGCCTGATGAGCTTGAGGCATTGGTGAGTGGATTTGAGCCTGAAGGGCCTGCAACGTCGATAGTCGGCCCAGGACCCGAAGAGCTTGGCACATTAGTAGCTTGGCTTAGAGAGCCCAACGTGTTAAGAGTTTGATCAGAAGACCGATAGCTACCCGACGCCTCTTTCGCTGGAGAGGCACCTTCTCGACTTTCGAGGGGGAAGGGGTGCCAGCGGCAACTGAAGCAATCGGTCGGGCATGAATGGGACTCCTTGGCTTCTCAACAGTAACTTTCGCCTTACTTACAAGCGCCTCAAAGGACACCCCGACACCTTTTTCTGCCGTACACTTCGTTACTTCTTCCGCCGTCAAACCCAGTGCCATTTGCCTTGAAACATAAAGCCCCGATAAGAGTCATCATTGAAATAAAGCAAAACCTAAACACACAGCGACAACACACCTATATATTCGGCCAAAGCCCAAGGATCTTCTCCCAATTACACGAGCTTTGCAGATTCGAGCTGGGGGGAAAATGTGAAGGCATCCGCCAGGGCTTGGTCCTCCAGATTGAGACTTCCATACTCCACCTCCAAAAGATGATTTGGTTCTGATTGCCAGAAGAAGGGATATTTCTCCTTACCTTCCTCGTCCAGGAAAGAACTGAGCTCTTCCTCGCTCGAGCCCACCTTGAAGAAGCCATTCTTAAAAAGCCTTAAGGATGTAGTAAAGGCCTTCAAGACCGACTTCCTCGTACGACTGGTCAGAGAAATCCAACCACCTCGGTAGGCTCATTTCTAGTGATAAAGTGGAAGAAGACCGCATTGTTAGGTTTGTGGCACAAAAACCAGGCCAGTACCTCAAAGCCACGGAGGAAGCCCCAACTGTTCGAGTGTAGTTGCGTCGAGGCAACGTTCATCTCCTCCAATACCAAGCTCTAAAACTGGGTTAGAGGAAGCCACAATCGTAGCCTCATAAATAACACCTCGTACATATATAGAAACCTGGAGTCTAGGGCTGAATGACAGACATTTTCCTCTAGGTCACAGGGAAGGCTGGCGAACTTTTTCCCCTGAGCCTCCCTTTCCCCATCATTCTCCTTTTCCTCTCCACTCCAGGAGGTAATCTTTCCTCTCACCGCGCACAAAGATGAAACTGTAGAGAACTTTGATATGATCCGAGTAACCTCCTCGTTTACCCAGTCATACAGACGAGCAGAACTCAAAGTAGAGATAGCCATCTACGAGCAGACTAGTCGGTTAGTCGGAGCAATCGAGCGTCGAAATAAGAATCCCAGGATAGAGGACGGGCTCGAGAACAAAAGTAAGGGATGTGCACACACGGAGGCAACACATATAAATAGGCATCGTACGAGGCACCTAACAGAAGATTGATGCTCGCATGAGGCACCTAATAGAAGACCGATGGCCAACAAGCGATAATCCGCAGCAAGTTGAAGCACCTGGTGCTTGACCTAATGAAATATGGCCGATGAGCCAACACCTGCTAATCCCCCTTGATTCAATAACGGATCAAGATAGGCGTCGATAAATAGGTCATTTCGAAACTCTAGGTCCTGAAACGAAACCAAGTAGCCACCACTCCCGACAAGATTTGAACCACTAGGTTATCAAACCTCCCCGTCAGGACCCTTCTGATGCTTTTTATACCAGGCCAGCTCTTCAGAAATGGTAGGCTCCCCAGGGCCAAGGCCCGGAGTCATGGTATTAGCAAACATAGTAGCGGGTGGCGTTGTAACATCGTTAGCGGGCCCAGTATTTAATTAGTGAGATACTTAATTAAGAGAATTTTCCATTTAATTTTAATGTGGCAATTTAGAATATTTTTAATTGAGAGATTAGTAATTAAATAGCATTTAATTCTTTCTAAATTGTGGGAATTAAAATAAGGACCTATTAGTCTGTTAAGAAGTTCTTATTAGAACTTAAGTAATTAATTAGAATTAATATCTTAAGGGATTGAGATATTAATATCTTAAGTAATGAATGGCATTCTTATTAGAATTAATATCTTAAGTAATTAATATCTTAAGGTTTTGGTTTAAAGACTCCAAGTTATAATAGGAGTTTAAGATGGGCTTAGGGATGCCTATATATATATATATATAACCATAGCCATAGCTTTTCCACGCCACATTAAAGAGCAAAAGCCAATAAGCTATTCAGAGAGTATTTCAGTTGCAGCAATCTTTGAGTTTCATCAGTAGCATTTGATCCGATAGATCATAAGGCAAGTTTCTTCTCCTTGTAATCCTTTCTTATAGGAGCATGTTAGCGTTCGTTCTCAGTTATTCCAGATTTTCGTTATGGTATTCAAGTGGTATCAGTATCAGTTAACATGTACGTTTTCATAATTATATATGTATACCCGTATTCAGTAAAGTCATGAGCAAGTAGATTTCTTGTAATGTTTTAATTCAAGATCCATGTCTTCAGGGATCTCAGAATACCAAGACTCTTTGTTTTGGTTCTCAATTTAATCAGACAATAGGTTCATGCATATGTATATATATTCATGCAGTATATTAGTATCCAGTGAGTTATGATAAGCTATGCATAATTCTTTACAGCGTTTTATTTCATAAATGATTGATTTATCCATCTTAATATTATTTTATATCAACTAGGATTGTTCTCCCAAGATTTTGTTCGGAATGGTGTAGTAATGATAAGTTTTTGATTCAAGATATCGTCTCTGTTATCGTGAGTTTTATTTCTGAGGAGATTCCAGACATTCGAATGAGCCTTGTGACATTCGAATGAGTTTTGAGGCATTCAAATGAATTCTCAGTGTTATCATAAGTTTTTCCTTTACAATGTATTAGTCATTTGAATGAGTCATTTGTCATTCGAATGAGTCATGTGTTATCGTATCATTCGTATGTGTTTTTGAAGTTTTGGGTCTGTCATTCAAATGAGCTTCCTTGTCATTCGAATGAGTCCTTGAAGATTTGAGTAAGCTGTTGCTTTGTATAGTCTAGCATTCGAATAAGTCTCTCTGTCATTCGAATGACCCATGAGTATGCCATTCATTCATTCGAATGAGTCGCTTTTTGCCAATTCAAAAGTTGAAAAATTGTCAAATTCATTCGAATGAATTTGTGAGTCATTCGAATGAGTCCTTGGTCATATCCGAATAGCCTTTGTTATATATCATCTATCATTTGAATGAGTCTCTGTCATTCGAATGAGCCTTTGTCATTCGAATGAGCCTTTGTCATTCGAATGAGTCTTCTACCATTCGAATGACCTTGTTGTAGTCCATTTTTTTTTCATTCGAATGGGCTACTACTTCATTCGAATTGCTCCTTATGCTTCATCAATCATCCGAATAGTATCATATGGCGTCCGAATGGCTTCCAATAAATTCTTAATGCAAGTCTTAAATTTAATATAATTATTCAATTATTTAAATATTGAATTTTTATGCCAAGATATGATAAAATCCAATAAGCCATGCCTATACTCAGAAATTGAAAAATCTTTGTATTCCAATATATCGAAGAACAGATTACATGTTTAGCATTTATTATGACATGTTCAACATTATTTTATGAGATTATGTGCATACATATTGTATGAGCATTGAGCATGACTTTATATGGAGCACTACATATCGTGTGCCAGCATTTATATGAGCATTACATTATGCACGCCAGGCAGCTTGTTCGCGGGGATCCCACTAGTATCAGTTTAGTTATATCTCAGTTATGAGTTGCTCGCCTGATGTCGACTAGGGGGCTAGGGGCATATTGCCCACAGTATGTGCTTACAGTTTTTATGTTTGCAGGATTCAGATCAGTTAGGTATGTATTACAATTATGTGGGCCTGTGAGCCAAAGTTGCATACCTGCATTTAGTTTACAGTTTATGTGCATTAAATCTTGTAAATGCCATCTAGTGATTATTATATCTTTTAGTACAAGTTCAGTAAGTATTTTATCAGTATCAATATTCTTCAATTCAGCTTCAGTTATTCTTTCCAGTTTATTACTTACTGAGCTTTGTAACTCACCTTGTAGTCTTCACCATTCCAGGTCCTTGCAAGGGAGTACCAGATGTGGGGCCTAGCAGCAGTGTCCAGTAGTGTGTGTATGTGGAGCCGCTCAAGACCAAAGATGTCTGGGAGTTGTTAGTTTTTAGTGTCTCGTCAGTTTAGATTTATTTTATATTTCAGTTGAGAGATTGTCCCTCAGTCAGAGTTTATGGTTTTCAGTATATGTTGGCTTAGAGTTTTATTTTAGTTGATTGAGATATTCATTATGTTATTAGATTTTAGATATCAGTTAGTTTTATTTTATTTTCCGTAGCACCTCTTCTGAGGCAGTTCTAGGAGAAGGGGTGTTACAGGCGTGGTAGGAACAGCCGAAACTGGTGCTGCTAAGCCCTCCCAACTACGTTATCCGCCGAAGTGGAACCCAATGCAACCTTACCTCCCTCCTTGCGAAGCAAGTCCATCTCTTCCCTAATATCCCTTTTCTGATATGAGGAGGCCATTCGCCCTACAAAGCGCACAGGTGTAGGAGCAACCAAGTAGACTATTGCTGGCAAAGTCTACCAAAAACCCCCTGTGCCTGCCACCTTCATCCTATCACTGAGAAAGCAAGGAAACCCTAGCCCAAAAGGGGATCCTTATAAGTATTGTTGAAGAGCGCCTATGATATGTCCCACGGATATACCGCCAGAAAGCTGCCACCTGTCACACATCGAAAAGAATCATTAGTTATTATCCAGATAACGCCTTTATCGCCAAGGCAGAGCACCTCGAATCCTGAAGCCAAGTGCATTAAGTGTCAGCACACGGACAAAACCACTTCCCTTTCGAGGATAAGCCGACCTTGAAAGACCCTAGGGTCACCATTTAAGCAAAGCCAATCGAAGCCACCTTGGCCGGCCTCCTCGATCACGTTTTAAAGCAACTCTCCAAAACGAACACATGCAGTAAAAATTGCTCAGGCCCCCTATTTTTTTCTAGCTCAAACGCTCGCTACTCCAGCATCCAACCTAGGGGGATTTGGATTGTCTGGGCCCAATCTTGGCCCTCTTCTTAGGCCCAATCTCAACCCTCTCCCTCTCGGCCCTCTCCTTAGGACCAATCTCGGCCATCTCCCTCTTGGGCCTAATCTTGGTCCTTCCTCTGGGCTCAATCTCGGTGTAGCGCCAGCCTGCCACGACATCATTGTAACCCCCGCTGGGTATCCGCGAGGCTGTCTCAAATCCCACCTCATTAATGGAGGATCCCATCCTCATTAATGAGGGTCCCGTCGCTTCCATTCTACCACCTGGGAACCTCCACCGGTGTTGAATAGTCAGTCCCATCATCTGCAAACGCACGACGCATGCATGCAAGAGGACGTCTCCTCCTCCTATATCAGCTAACTCTCTTTAGAGCCAAGGTATGTTCTGACCTCTGACCTATTGATACACTGCCATTTCCTTATTCTCCTACTCACTCAAGCGTCGGAGTGTTTACAAGTGCCAACCAACCCCCGGACGAACTCGTCACCAAAGCTCGCGCCTTGCCGTTGTGATCCCGCATTCGATTGTCCTTTTTTGGTTAGGAAGGAACATGTTCCCACACAAAAGCATTCTGGATTTCAACACAACTCTGGCCACAAGATGATTAGCACTATCCTAGGAATCAACATCGACCTAGGCAATAATGCTATTTTTCAAAGGCAACTGGGGTGGTGTCCACTCTCAGCCCCTGCCACTTGACCCAACAACCGGGGTGGTGTCCACTCTCAGCCCTGCCACTTGAATACCATAGGGTGAAGTCTGTCTCAGCCCCGTCCCAAGTGGGTCACATAGCATTAATTCTTGGCATGCATCCCGAGTGCTATCATTGAAGTACCACACATAGGTTGACAACCCACATCCCACAGGACCACACATAAACATGCCAATGCCACAACACAAAACATGCATCATATAAACTCAACATTTCAAAGCATGAATTTATAATGCACGAAATTCAATACACATGCATAAAACAATTTGGGACAAACCTCCCACATGAAAACAACCTTCCATAGGTTAAACTATTCACATGCAACAAAATCATTTCCTTAAAATCATAACACGATTAGGTAGAACAAATACCAAGTTTTTAAGGTAAGAACGCTCACAAGTTTGGGGTAAGAACCACTCACAAATCAAACTATTTGTGTAAACAAACCAAGTTTTGGTAATAAACTCACTACAAGAATTTTGACTTTTAGTGGCGACCAGGACCGTCACTAAAAGTTTTAGTGGCCGCCGAATTGGCCCCCACAAGTTGTCACTAAAAAGTCTGTCACAAATAGTATTAGTGACGATTATTAACTAGCCGTCACTAAAAATACCCCTTTAGTGGCGACTGAGTGTGATTGTCACAAAAAAAATTTAGTGACAACCACGATCCTCCGCCACTAATGTCTTTTTTTGTGATGGTCATGGCCGTCACAAGTAATCACTCTTAATGACGGTTACTAATGACTGTCACTGTTAATTTTCTTTTGTGAGGGCCACCGTTGTCACAAATAATGAATTTTTTGTGACGGCTTAACTAGTTGTCACAAATGATAAGATTTTAGTGATAGTTTTGGCCGCCACAAAATGAACATTTTTAGTGACCACTTTTTGTTGGCCGCCACAAAAAGTGATTTTTAGCTTGTTTTTCTATATTTTAAACCCTATTAACTTAATACATTGCATCCAAAATAAACATCATTCTAATCATCAAGAAACTTCAGAACACTAATTTAACAACAACAATAATTCTCCATAAAGTATGAACACATTTCAGAGCCAAGTATGACCAAAATTTTAAGAGAATAGAAAACGGAACATGTATAAAGACTGCACCTAGCCACACGGTAGCAGTACACTCTTCTATTCATTCTACATTGACAGTAATATGGGTTGACAGACGGTCGGACAGTTTAATAGAGAAATCTAACATTGCATTGCTAGCTAGTTTTAAACCAGACTTGGCGAGTCGTGAGAGAGGCGGTTGGAACACAACCGCTGGAAAAAGAAATAATAATAACCACCACCACTACTTTATGAATTAGGAGTAGGTTGGAACACCACTGCTGGAAAAAGAAATAATAATAACCACCACCACTACTTTATGAATTAGGAGTAGGAAGGCAAATATTTGATACTTGAAAAAGAAAAATGTCCAACCCGTTGGTGAATCACTTCTAACAAATTGACAGTAAGTATTGAACTGTATGAAATGAACAATCTCCAACTACTTCATGGCTCATTCCAGCATAGACAAATACAAGTTTCTTACACGTACATCTTTCTCAACAAGAATGTAAAGATCAAAAGTAGCAAATACATCTTGCTCAAGAGCTAGATGATGCTCAAGCAAAGCATTCTTTTTGCTCTCCAGAGTTGCTTGTAGAATTCCTTTTCCTTTAGCCTACAATGAAAGGAAATGGAAGGGGAAAAAAATTAAGCAATATCCAGTAAATTTAACAGAAGCATAATTTTTACCAATAAGAAAATAAAGCTCCTACCTCTTCCTCAACTTGATTTTGCAAATCAATTTTGGTTGCCTCAAGCCTCTCAATCTCAGCTCTGTTGGTAAAAAAATTGACAGATTGAACAATTCAAAGTTAGTAAAGGTTGAATGCTTTAACATCATACAAGTTTTTTGTATTGCATTTGCTGAAGTCATTTTAGAGCAAGCTACAGATAATCAGATTAGGATGTGCGCAATAATTATTGACTCATCACTAAATTCAAAGAAAATAGTTAAAAATAAAAAAGTATGTAGAATATGACTAGTAGTGGCATTTTATGATAATAGATCATTAGATTCAACTCATGAAGTTCATGAAAAGGTTTCTCTCAAGAACAAAATTATAGGAGGCCACTTGATTACAAAATAGTGTATTATAGAAGCACAACTTCAAATTTCAGCCATATCTGAGGCATATATACCACAATTTGACTAGCCTCTCTAATAATCAATTAAACAAAAATATTGGTGAGACAATTATCCTAATAATAACAACTAGACAAAATTAGTAGCAAAAACAACTTTTAATAAACACTAACTAGTTTTGCTTGCAAAGTTTAAATGGATGGATTGATGAATCACTTACTCATCTTCATAGGAAAATTCAATAGTTTCCATTGAAAGGTTCTTCTTTGCCTGAACATGCATATGAAAGTTGAAATACTAACAAATTAGAAAGTTAAATTGGGAAAAACATAATCTTCTTAGTTAATAATGTGGAGAAATTGATAGGCTCTTCCACCAAGAATAAATTTTACACCTTGTAAAGTTCATAGAGCTTGATATAAAAAATAAAGGAAATCAAAAGTTATGTTAAGAGGTATATCCCCTATGATAATAGTCACAGAAGGCAGTTACTAAAAGAAAAGAGCAAAAAGCATGGCTCGAATCAATTTTGTACTCACAAGGGCACGCCCCCATACAACAGCAGTACGTCGTCCACCATGAGCTGCTTCATTTGATATGGCTGTAGACTTCTGAATATGTGAAGATGAACTCTCATTAGTTAAATCATGTATCAAGCCTGGCCCTACAGGATCATCTCCTAATGCTTTAGCAGACACATTAGCCTGCATTGCTGAACCATTGTAACTTTGATCTGGTAAAGCCTCACTAATCTGTACATTATCATGTTGGACCGAGGAACTTTGATGAGAGCTTGATGACGACTTCTGATTGACTTTATGTTGATCATTTGATTCATTGGACTCGAAATCCAAGCTAGGTCCATCAGATCTCTGTATTACACATATCTCAGAAAATGAATTCAACATGAACCGTATGAATGGCACATTAACCCTAATCACGTAAAGGACTATACAGCAAAGCAATCACATAGGATAAAGGAGAAATCTGTCAAAGTCGCTATGAGAATCAAAACAGAGGGCAACAGAACTGAATTGCCAATACCAAAGCCTTTGGATAAAATATCAAAGTATTAAAATGCATGTAAATGAAGTAGATCAACAACAAACACAAACATTAAGGGCAGCAGAACTGATACTCCACTATTAGCTTGGAAGCATTTCATATGCCAAGTAAACTAAGAAAGAGATGAAAACTATTTCCTGAGAAAACTATTTCCTGAAAATATAATGTGATGGAAAATGGAGATAGGACAAAGAATATAAAAACAAGAAAAAAGAAGTAAAGCAAACCAAACCAAACCAAACCAAACAGCCCAAACTAATCCAATTCTCACCACGGACAATAATTGCAAACATATGCCAAGACAATGATCTTGTAAATCAACACAAAGAATGAGTTAAATCCAAAAATTAGAAATAACAATTTCCTAATACATACACAAGTACATATATAAATCCTCCAGATCACAGCCATCTTCCTCATATACAATTATATACATGAACAGCTGAATTCAATTTCATTTCTCCGAAATACTAATCTTATCAAAATTAAGTACAAAAAGAACAGTAGACTACAAGAAGATTACCACAGACCAACCTACCATTTGGCTACTTAGAAATGATGCATGACAAGGATATATGACCATAAATGAAATAAGCAATCCAAAGACAGATAATTTTTTGTATTAAATTTTATTAATAATAGAACTCATCGTCAGGCTCCTGAGGCAACAACAATAGGCACTAGAGGCAGAGGATGTGGAGGTGGAAAGAAAACGGGAAAAAGGGGGAAATGGCGAAAGTGAGAAATTGAAAACTGATTTTTGTAAAGATTACTAAAACCTGTAAAAAGACAACAATCTAAAAAAACTCGTTATCTCATGTAGATATATAGCAAAAAGAAAATTTAAAAACAAAAAAAAAAAGGGAAAAAAAGGAGAAGAGACAGCTACTTGAATTAATTAATATTTCTCCTTTTTTTTCTCCAAATATCCAACTCAATACTCAGGCATGAGTTGACTGATCTTGCCTTCCTCGGCGGCCATCTTTTGCTCTATCAACACTAAGCGTAGACCAAACCAAAGGCAATTCAAATCAACCATCAGAAGAAGAAGAAAAATTGAATAAAATCCCCACGACCTTATACATCCCCAAGCCAAAACCTAAGGCAAAATTTATTCTCTAAGAACCAAAAACAAAATCTGTTCTCTACTATAACAAAATCAGAACTATACCTGCTAGAGTTAGAGGAGGCTACGACGGAGCTGAAGCTGGAGTCGGAGACGAAGAAGGAGATGGAGGCAAGATGTTGCGGCGAAGGAGATGGAGGCGAGGTGTTGCGGCGAAGGAGATGGAGGCGAGGTGTTGCGGCGAAGAAGACGAACTAGGAGCAAAAGCCGGAGAAGGAGATAGAGAAGGAGCCGAAGCCGGAGAAGGAGATGTTGCGCGCTGTAGTCAGACGGCGAAGGTAATGGGGAATGAATGAGGTGTGAAAGAAGGAGATAGAGAGGGAGATGGAGGGAAATGAAGTAGGTGGGAGAGATGGGGGAGGGAGATGAAGGGGTAATATAAAAATATATTCTGTTTATTTTTAAAGTTTTATAAATAATTTTAAAATTTTAAAGTTATTTTTAAATTTTATTTTTTAACTTTTGTTTATATTTTGAAAGAAAAAAATAATCAAAATGTCTTTTTCTGTTTTTGAAAATTTTAGATATTTTTTAAACTTTTGTTTATATTTTAAAGGAAAAGAAAAATAAACAAAATATTTTTTTTTTGTAAATTTTTTAGTAGTAAAAAATATACTTTTTAAAAATATTAGAGAAGAATGAAATAAAAGTATATTGAAATAAAATAATACTTTGTTTTTAATTATTAATTATATTTTATATTTTATAATTTAAGAATATAAAAATATACTTTTTCAGAATAAGTATATTATTAATAATTAATTATAAAAGTAGATTAAAATAAAAAATATACTTTTTAAGAATATCAAAAGAAGAATGTTATTAAAAAATAAAAACATAATAGAAGAATATTATTAAAAATAAAAATATTTTTTATTAATTATTAATTATATTATAATACTTTTCTGTATTAATAATTCACTTTTAATGACTGTTAAAGCTAGCTGTCACAAATAAGTATGTTGAAATTAAAGTTATGGCAAAAGCTTTTAGTGGCGGCCATCTTCGATTGTCATAAATAATCCACCTTTAGTGATTGCCACATTTGGCCGTCACAAATAGTTATCTTTTAGTAGCTGCACCCCCGACCCTCACAAATAAGCATAATGACTCAAACCACTCTCCCAAACTTTTAGTAGCGGCCATTTCTAGTCATCACAGATAGTACACTTTTAGTGACCACTAATTCTGGCCGTCACAAATAATGAACCTTTAGTGGCCGCCATTTGCGGCCGTCACAAATAAGCTTGTTCAAATAATCCACTTTTAGTGATGGCCACACCTGACCGTCACAAATAATATACTTTTAGTGACTATCAATGTCGCCCCTCACAAAATAAACATGATCAACACCTAAAACTTTTAAAGGCCACCACAAATACCCCATCTTTAGTGGTCGCCACTTGTGGCCGTCACCAATAATGTGCTTTTGGTGGCTATCCATACTGACCCTCACAAATAAGCTTGCTTGTTTTTGTGACCGCCATGTTCGGCCGTCACAAATAATCCACTTTTAGAGGTCGTCGCCCATGACCTTCACAAATAATCCACTTTTAGTGGCCGCCACACATGGCTGTCAAATGTGGCAATGATCGACTGTTACAATGCCGTCCCTCACAAAATAAACATGATCAACACCCAAAACTTTTAGTGGCCGCCATGATCGACTGTTACAATAGTGCACCTTTAGCGGCCACAAATCGTGGCCGTCACAAATAATGAGCTCTTTAGTGGCCAATTTTTTTGGCTGCCACTAAACATGTCTTTTTAGTGACAAACAGTTTATGGTCACCACTAATAATAGTATTTGTGACAAATATCTTTTGGCCACCACTAAAAGTGGCTACTAAAAACTACTTTTCTTGTAGTGACTACTGACCTCTAACGTAACTTAGAATACCTCGAATAACGTGTCTAGCCTTGATTTTCGTGCCAAACCTCAAGTAATCGCACTAATGTTCAACCTTGAGTCTCTATGATCCCTAGACATCATATTCATTCAAAAGAATATCAATATCTTTGTTTGCAAATTTTTCATATTTTTCTTCCTATTTTCTCCTAAAAAATTTTAAAATAAATACCTCCTCAAAGTTTTTCCCAAATGTTTCTTCACAATAACTCATAAAAAAATATTCTCAATTTTATAGATTTGTTTTTGGAAATTTTCCATATTTTTCTCCTATTTTCCCTCTATTTTCCATAAAACCTAATTTCCTAAAAAAATACAAAACACATAATTACTCCAATATTTTCCAGAATTTTGTACGACCAAAATACAAAAAAATAAATTTTCAATTCTTCCAGAATTTTCAAGAATTTTATTGGCATTTTCTTCTTTTTTTTTCTTTCTTTTCTGTTTTTCCTTTTCCACTTACCTCTTTGCGCGCCTGCTTAGCACGTGCGCCTCACGCGCCCAAGTAGTTGTCTTCGTCGGTGAGCCTCCTCACTGCTGGCGGTTGGTTCGACCTCTGATCTTCGATTTTTCTTCTCCCCCATGCTCCTCTCGATATTCCGACCATGATGGCACACCTTAGAGCTCGAAAAGCCACCAGAAAACCTCCAAATCAAGCAAAAATAGTCTGATTTTTTAGCAACTTGTGAGATTTTGGCCACCCTTTGAAATAGCTTCAATTCAACATGGAAATGTCCCAAAATATTCAAAAATTATCCTCTCAACACAAGGAACAAAAGCCCCTTAACCATTCCTTTCAAATCATTCTTAAACTTGAGCTATTGGATGCCCAAACCCTTGAAAAATTTGCCTATTTATAGGCAAAACCCGACCCCCTTTCGGCCAAGCAGGGTCATAACTTCGCCCCCACGCATCCTGGGCCAGAGATGGCCATACCTTGGTCGAGATAGGGCCGTCCCATCACTGAATTTTTCGGTACATGCTCAGCCAATTGGCCATGCCTTGTTGCAGCAATTCCAGAAATTACATTTCGGCCCTCTTGAAATTTCCTTTTATATTTTCGCCCTCCATTTGAAGTCGCTGAGTTATCTAATAATTCTATTAAGTCCCACAACAAGTTCTAAAACCTACATTTCTTTTCGAAAATTTTGAAAAACTATTGTTTCGACCTCCCTTGGCCAAAATTAATAAATCACACTTAGGCCCGAATATACGTAGGATCGTATTTTGACCGTAATTACTTTTGTTATTCTTGAAACCACTTAAGGGTTGCTCCTTATGCTAAATATGAGCCTGCTCATGGTCCCATTGACTTCCCAAAAGTCCCTTACGATCATTTAGTTTCTCAGGCCAAATCATAGCTGTATCGAAAATCATCTCAAATCCAATTTCTTTCAGCTTCATAAATCTTTTCTCGAGACGCTCATCGATGTCATACCTTTTTCTTTAGACATATAAATTTTGAGGCATTCCCTATCACTGATTCGACGATTTATTTTACTATCAAACCCACTTTTCAGTATTTTAAACTCATCCAAATTATGTGGCAACCTCACACAAATATGGGGTATTACAAATACTCTATGTATTATTTTTTTATTTTTAAATTTTTGTTGATTTTGTCTTTTGAATGAATTATAGTGATAAATGGCTTCAAGAAAAAGAAGGTGGGTTGCTTAGGAAATGTGTGTTGTGAGCTTGCTTAGGAAATGTGTTTTCCCGTAATAGCAAGCAATGGGATTGTGGTTCCCATACTTGACCTTTGGGGAAGAGAAATTTTACTTTAGTTATTGACTTGACCTTTGGTTTAGCATGTAGACAGTTGTACATCTCAATAGTTATGGGCGGCTAGCTCTGGTTTGATTGTCTTGAATCTTTCCCTGTTGGCATATCGAATGATGCGATAGTAGATACACTTTGGTACACTTGGGAGCATGGGTTCCAGTAAAAGGGAAATTGTGAGTAGTGGTGTCACCCGTGATTTGGAGATTTGGGCTGGTATTGAGAGAAGTATCAGAAGTGATAGGAATCGGGTCCATTACAACTCTTGGAGACGGGGCAGAAGGCTCTAACCTAACAATAACACCATGGGTGTGTGGCCTATAACAGTGGATCTGAGCCTAAGGACCAAGGCAGAGGACTAGTGATAGGATTGTGACTAATTACCGGAGAAGCTTGTAGGCTAGCTCACAGTAAGGGTGTGAGACCCATGAGTCAGAGCTACTCAGTGGACTGCAAAGACGGTTAGATGACAAAGTTTGGGCAGCACCGTGGCTGTTATGTTGGGACTAGAATCCAAGTCCCAAAAGACCGGAGCATTGTGATAGGATCCTTAACTGCCTGTAGATGGTTGAAAGCTTTTTAGATTAACAATCTATTTGGAAAGAGATTCATTAGAATAGTAGTGTTCGTGATAAGACTCGTGAAGAGAGTCAATTGGGAATGGGTAAAACCCTGACGACGATTTTTGGATAAAACACTTTGATTTCCAAGTCGAATTCAAGTGCCTAAGGTTAGAAGTTGGGGCAACAATGCTCGGTGAGGCACACCCAACCTAGTACATTATCCACCATGATGTGGGTCTTGGGGAGTGGGATGATAACTTTTAGGGAAGGTGTTTTGGGGACACCATAATCTTGAGGAATGAGGTGGAATTTTGAGGACGAAATTTATTTTTAAGAGGGGGAGTATGTAACATCCCAGATTTTCAAACTCAAATATGATGTAATACTTGAGGTTATTAGGTTCTAATACTTGAGGAAATAGGTCATTTCAAGGGATTATAGAAGCCTTAAGACAAATGTTCAGTTTTTGAGTCAGGGACAAAATCGTAAATATTGATGTTCGGGTAAAAGTGTAATTTACCTAAAATCTTGGGAGTATTAGAGTAATTTATCCATTTTCTAGGGACCAAAAAATGTAATTAAAAATGGCCCAGGGACCAAGTTGCAAGGGCCTAAGTGCAAATTACCCGAAAAGTTCAGGTCAAGGTGTAATTCTTGAAACTTGTAGCTAGATCATTGGAATAATGAACTAAGCCAACTAACCATTTTGGGAGTCATGATTGCGGATTCCAAACTTATTCCAATATAGTTAAGTCATGATTGTGGATCTCAAATAACATTTAATCCATCTTTGGATCATTTTGAAATCCAAGATTTAGCCTCCAAAAGTCTCCAAACCTTATCCTCAAGGACACATGGCAATCAACCATTGGCCACTTGGAAGATAAGATAAGGTCACATGATGGCTCATAATGACCCCCTGAGATGGCATCGCGTGATTGGTCAAGAAAAGCTTACTTAGCCTCCAATTTTGCTAAAGTCTCCAAACCTTATCCTTAGGGATATGGGGTAAGCATTCATTGGCCACTTGGAGATAGGATTTGAAGTCTTATGATGGGAAATGTAGAAAATTCAATTAACCATGTGGGATGTAATGATGGAAATGTTGAAAATCTAATTAAACACGTAGAGGCACAATTCTCTAGGGACACGTGGCATATTTTGATTGGAAGCTCATGGATAGAATGATGATGCGACACGTGGCACGATTTGGTTTGCCAGAGTTTCCTATAAATAAGGGCTTTGAGGTTATTCATTTTGGGCACCAAGTAAGGAGGAAAAGGAAGGGAGTTTGAGAGAGGAAAAGTTGCCAAAAAGAAAGGAGAAAATCGGGGGAGAATGAACCTCGACGGAGTTTTCGGGTCTTTCTCGAAATTCATGCCAAACAGTAAGAAAAACTATGAGAAAATCTATCCCACTCATTGTAAACTGTGCTTCCTAAGGTAATCGGTCAAGGTGAGTGTTTCTTGCATCCTTTTGCTACATCGCGATCATTTTGGCTTCATTGGGTGTGGGTGTTAACCTGCATATCATGCCTTTGAGGCTCACATGTCATATTTTCCCTTAGTTATGCATATTCCTTCTTCTTTGTCATATATCATGTTCGTATTGGTAACTGTGGCTACTTGTTAGGACATCATCGAAGATCTCATGCTCTGGTGATGAGCTAGGAGTGATTATGATGACCGCGGGAGTGATTGCAACACCTTGGCATTGCTACCACAGGGGTAGATTTCATAATAGCATTATTGCATTTGCACGCATGTACTTTCCTTTTCTGAATCACTCACTTAGATGTTATTATCTAACTCGGGTGTTTCATACCCCTGAGACATTCAACGTCCCAAGTATATCAGACGTGCCAGGTGATACAAGTTCCAGTTCGAGCAAGGGAAAAAAGTGGTGCTTGGCTAACTTTGGGTTTTATTTCATTATGTACCCTTGTAATCAAGTGATGTATTGTAATAGCAGCTAGGATACACAAGGTTGTAAGAGGTGTGTGTGGGTGTCCTACAGTTGCTCTTATGTATATGTACAGTAAGATGTACCTTTGTATTACCATAGATTAGTGGGTATATGGGGTACGCGGTGTTGTTGTGGTGGTCATGACGCACTTTAAATGTTGTATGGGGAAGCTATCATGATAAGGGTTTATTCACTAGCTTGGGCATGTGTTGCAGTTATAATTACAAGTAGTGAGTTGTGTCTTGTGGGTCTATTGAAAGTTGTATGTGTTTCTTGTACATGTAAAGGAAAAGTGAGTGGAAACCCCATTTATTTTGCTTTGATTAAGCTTTCAGGTTCGATCCAGTGCTTCCGTTGGCAAGGGTTTCCATAACGCCCTAGGTGATGTCTGCTTGTATTTCATGTTGTAGTGTATTTGGAAAAGTGGGGCGTTACACACGTGCTCCTTTGCTTCAAATGTTAGCTTTTAAGGTGCTTAGACAGCCTACTTCTTCACTTTGTTCTGAAAAGAATTAAAATACATATTCTTTCACTCATTCATTTAGAAGGAATAAATTAACTCCAAAATGTGTAGAGGATTTGGTCTATGTTCATAACAATCTTCGTCTTTTATCGAGAAACAGACCTCTCAATATTATGACTAAAAGACAGATGTGGGATATAGGTGGAGATGAATTTGGGAGTTTGGAAGATGTGAATGTTCTCGAGTTTACTAATCTCTCCCAATAACAATCTATGTTCATAACAATCTTCGTCTTTTATCGAGAAATAGACCTCCCAATATTATGACTAAAAGACAGATGTGGGATATAGGTGGAGATGAATTTGGGAGTTTGGAAGATGTGAATGTTCTCGAGTTTACTAATCTCTCCTTAAATAAACTAGAGTTGGAGTCTGCACTCTTTGGTGAAGATGTTAGCCAATCTATAGAGACAGGAAGTGATGAACTGAATGAATTTTTATAAATTGTATTAAGTTTGATTTTGTTATTTAAATTCACTGTTTGTTTTTAATTATTAAGTCATATAAGGATAATAAAACTTTTTAAATATTGTTGATGGTTGTTTGAATGCATTGTGCACTTTATGTTTATGTTTGTTTGAATACATTATGGAACTTATGTTTATTGTTTATATTTGAATATTTTTTTTTATATTAAAAATTATATTTACAAAAAAACTCTTATATTTTTTAAATTTACAGTTTACCTCGCGTTTTCGATTTTCTACTTTTTTAGAAAAATGCCATTTTCGCATATCCATTTCCTATCAAAAACATCTCTCATTTTCATGCAACCTACACCATTTGTCCTTGTCTCCCTGGTATAAATATGGGTCAACCCCCTTCATTTTGGGGAAGGTGGGAATCTGGTCCTTAATCTGAATCTTGATATAAGATTTGTCTTTTACAACTTATGTTCTTAAACATGTTTATCCTTTTAACATCCTTCTTTAACATCTTAGCTGACTTAAACATTAGAGGACTCAAGCGGGAAAACTTCTTGTGTACTTTCTAATTGAACTTTAGTCTTGCAAAATTCCTGTTTGTTCAAAGACCTTTTCCCGGATAATGGAATAGCCTATCCTAGACAACAATTAGCAACCCACGCGAGGAAGAAGCCCATACTGAACAATGATTGAAAGTGCCCTATATAAAGACGTCTATTTTCTTAAGATCTTGAAGCTAGTTGTTTAAACAGTCAAGTCCATTACACTTTCCAACAGCCTTTCGAGAAATCATTTCTCTTTTTTTTGGTATAACGTTGATCTTCCTCATGCTGCAGTCGTGCTCTACCTTTACTAAGTCTTGATCTCTTAGATATAAATTTTAGACGTAGTATTTTGGATACAATAGTTAAATTTTTAATAAATAAAATTTATATATGTAGTTTAGAAAGGAAAAGAGGGAAAGAGAAAGAGATGATAGTGAGAAAGAGGAAAATAGGAACAAGGAATAATAGAAAATTTGCATACGCCTTAGCGATGGTTATAGTTTTTGCTATTTTCAGGATTTGAAGGGTAATTTTTCAATTAAAGCAAACTTCAAGATGGTTATTACAATTTATTCTTCAACTAATTATTGCATCAATTTTTAATTAGGGGATAATTTATGTTAGCTTATAGTTTGAGGAAATTGAGGAAAAGCCAGAATGCCATCTATTATTATGAGAGTTAAATGAAGATAAATTGTATTTTAAATTTTAAAATTTTTAAAAGTCAACTATTATTTATTGAAATCATAAACAGACAATGTGCCATTATTAATTTGTGATATCATAGAGCACGACAACTTGATATATTATTGAATATTTTTTTCGTCTGTCCCTAATGCCTTCTTGCAACTTCCAAGTTTCATGTCAACTGTAATAGAAATGAGAAATTGTATTGAAATACTAAAAAAATAAAGAAAATTTCTTACCCACAAAAAAAAAAAAAAAACTAGTCATCTCCCATTGGAAATTACGTATCAGGCTATGTTTGGCTACAAACATAATACTGTTATGGAACTAATAAATATTGCCAATGCCAACAAACATGTATATAGTTACACAATTGCATTATTATCCCCATTTGCCACTTTTCGAGCGTAAGGAAGAGTGGCAATGTGGTTGTGAGCCACAGTCCCAATCCATAGCTTCCCCTTCACCTCTCTAACTTCACTCACAAGCTTCATCACTTGGCCGTTTCGGTCCTCAAGAACCTCCAACATCTCTCCTTTCTCATTGATAAGAGATATTACCGTGAACATTCTCATCCCCATCATCCTCGCCAAGTACCGTAATGGCAATGGTAGCCTGAAGTATACGCTCCTCAACCACGGGTTGCGAATCAGAACCTCTTGTGCTCTTGTTCGACAACAATCTATCGCCACCCAGAACTCACCCCTCTGAGTCAGCCTCACATTGTCTGGAAACCCCGGCAAGTCCACCACTACCTCGGTGCTTCCCTTTCTTGGACCCTCTAACCAGTACTTCATCAACCTTTTCCGTCACCAACCGATCATAAAAAGAGAAAAATATGTTTAATTCACTGCAAGATGGAAGATGATTTTAATGTCGATCGAGGGGGACGCGTTGAATTTATGGTGGGTTTGGGTGAAATACTTAATTTGCCCCTTCTAAAGGACAAATCGGTTAACTTGCCCCTTACAAGGGACATGCTAGGTATTTTACCCAGTCTTACAAGAGTTCGACGCATTCCCCTCACATGTATATCACTTTTATTTATGCACACACACACACACACCAAGCAGGTGTGGTGTGCCAAATTTAAGGGGCTACAGGATGAAATACTCGATCTATCTTTACTTGCTTTTAACCCTTGCTTTAAGAGACAGACTGAGTATTACACTATCCCGCACCCCTGAACATATAGACCCATATTTAGATACCATGCATAAGGATTTGGACATATACGTATTTACCTGCAATTGGTAGTCTCAGTGAATAGAAGAAAGGACTGGTCTTTGGACAATTGTACTCCATTGGGAAAAACCAAGCCATCCAATACAACGTGAGTTGTCCTCGTTGGAGGGTCGTACCTCAGAAGCCTACCGGTGGCTTCTCCTTCCAACATAATTAAGAAATGCTCCCTACAGTATACAAAATTTATACAGCTAATTAATAAAAAAAAAAATAATAATTAAGGCCAGTTCATGAGGAACATAATTAATCAACTTACACTCTGTTGTATTTCTTGCTTGTATCGGTGAAGAAGATGGATCCGTTGGCATGGATGTCGAGATCGTTCGCGAAGAAAATAGGCTTCCCCCCGGCATGAGTTGCCAGAGGACTCGCGACACCACCTTCTGGCCCGACAACCAGCAGGCCGTAGTAAGCGTCCGCTATGTACAAGTCTCCAGTTTTCTGGTCGAACCTTAGGCCAAGAGGCCGCCCGCATTGCGCCTCTACCTTCCACTGCTTCGGTGTGGTTGAGTCCACTCCTTTCCCACATTGTTTCTCAGACCTTACACAATTAAAAACCCAAAGTTAATTTTTCATTATATCCTAGGTAAGCGTCGAATTTTGTGTTCACGAGCATGCATGTGCTTTAACAAACGTATTACTTTGCCCACAGACAAAATGATTAAAGTACCATTAACTCCAGCCCATGAATTTGTGAAAAGTATCACTGCCCCTAAAACTATATTCTATATATTGCAGGAGAGATCTCACCAATTCCTTGTTACAAGAGCAAACGTTTGCCAACCTTCATCTTCTCCCATCCACCGTACTATGCGACCGTCGGCTAGTCCAGTGTAGGGGCCACGCCCGGACGAATCGAACTCCAACGACTCAGGGCCGAATACCTGATCAACGAACTCCAAATTCCCAAGTCCCAAGAGGCTTCGGTTGTCTCTAGGCCAGCTGGCCATGACTTGGTGGTATGGTGCAATGTCATGCTTGACTGGCCGGAAGTCATGGCCTCCAACCGGACTCATCTCAAATGGGTCCATTACAATCAATCCCAAAGCTAAGGCCAAAAGAAGCAGACATGGATGTTGCAGAAAAAGCTCATCTTTGAGCAGTTGGCTTCTCTTCTCCATGAAAGAAAGAAAGAATCTTAATTGTCCTGGAGGAGACGAGTGAAAAAGAAGAAGAAGAAATAAAGAAAGAGAATAGTATAGATGTGGTGATGTATATTATGTGGGTGGAATTATATGGATATTAATTGAGTACGTATGTAATAAGTTATAGGAATTAGGAGAGCATGCGCTCTTTGTGAGGGTCTTGGGGATGGGATATAAGTAGGTTGCCTGTTGTCTTGTCCATGTTCTTCGAATTGCATCCGTCTTTTGCTTGTTGGCAACCAACTATAGAGGGCCAGGATTAGATTTTCTTTTTTCTATGAAGTAAGAAGGACAAGGTTGAAAGTTTGACAGATGTTCAAGTTTGTCATGCATATTGACCTTTATCTATCTTACACTTGGCTAAATCAAGTACATTAAAAGTGTCAATGATATACCTCACTAGATGTTTATAATATTATCATTAGCTTTTTTATACTTTAAACTTGATTTTATTAGTATGATAGAGAATTGTGCCAGACCAAAAGAGTATGTCTAATGCTCATAAAATTCGAACTCAAAACATAAACTCGCTAATGTAATTATCTATCATTAAACTACCAAATCAAGGTGAAGTGTTTCTGATTTTTGCCCACCAGAACTGCAACCACCTTGTCACATAATATGAAGTATTTTAATTTCGCTATAAATTAGGCATTTTCCCTTTTAAATTTAATGTCACTGCAAGAAATTAGTAACACAGACCTATAGAGAGCTCTTCGGTAAAGTTTCAAAGAATTATGTCACCCACACAAGCCAAAATTTTAAAATATATAATTAATCATTTCTAATTTTCTTTATTACAAAAGTTTATTACTGTTACTAAAATACAATAATAAATTTGTAATGTGGAAAAGATAATCTTGATATTCCTATGCTAGGATAATCAGCAAACCTTGAGGCAAATGATTAGGAGACCAGATGATCGAATGGTGACCACTTTGTCACCACTCGATCCTTCTTTGATAGATCTTCTTGCTTTTTGTCTCTTGGGTCGTTTTTTGGGTGTTCATGACCCATATATGTGGAATTGACCTATGTGTAGATTTTCTGATATTTGCTGGGTATATCAATTGCTTTTTATTCTTTTAATCGGGTGACCCCAGTGAAAGAGTATTTTTCCCTATGAATTTTATGAGTACCTTACGCTTAATTTTCCCATTATTCTTTGCATTTTTCTGACTCTGTTGGTATCGCATTCTTGGATTTTCTGTTATTGTGCACGAACTTCTATGTTTTCAGTTCCCTTGGACCTCTATAAATAAGGGTCCTTAGAGCTTATTTTCTTCACTTCTTCCTTTCAAGCTTTCTGTTAGTGTTGCCTTGATGCTAAATTTGGATGACATCTAACAGGTTTGTATTTATACATTAATTGTATTTTTGTATAAATCAATAAAAGACAAGGTTTTCTTCATTTACATTTTCTCCAATCAATTATATGAATGAGTCCCTAGATCTTCTCTGTAAGAATCTTATTCTCAAGGTGTTGAGAATATGTGACAAGATTTTCTGATAACAGAACATCTTAAACTATTCCCAGTTCTTAGATTCTTTGGATGGGATTTAGATTAATCGAGTATGGACTAGCACAAAGGTTACTACCTCGTTCGGTATGGGGATACCGATGGGAGGATGGTGTGTTCGTGCCATATAACATGAGATGTTGCTAGTAAACTCGTAGGTGGTCATTGGAGAACGATTAGTTGAATGTGACGCCGATAACTGACCACATGACATGGTGGATAATGGTCAAATTATCAGGTTACGATCGTGTGTTGATCTTTAAACTTGAACTAGCACAGTTGTTTTGTGTATTGGTGTGCGAGATTTGCTAATGAGTTAAACTATCCAATTAGGAGGTGCAAACGTTCATCTATGTGATTCCGTATTATTGCTATTGGAGACAGGTGTTGGGAATATGATTCGTCGCCCTCGTCGGTATTTGATAGGGTGAACGTCCTATGTGATATATTGTTGATGTGACGGGACAGTCCCTAGCCAAGGTAGATTTAAAGTCAGAAAAAGTGTTTAATAAGATGTTATCTAGTCACATTAATGAGGTACATAGCTGCTGAGTTTGTGAGTTTATCACTCTATGGCTCTTATTTAGTCGGGATATTAGGTGATGAAATGATTATAGCACACGGTAATTGTCAACTATAATAGGTTCATCACTTGAAGTGAGACTTCATTTTCACCTACATATACTATCCTGAACCGTTGTTAGGCATTATTTAGGAACTCTCAAAACGTCATTGGGATTTGGAGAAGTTCTAGTGATGGGTCAAGGGGTTGATCGATACTGAAAATGGTTTTGGTGTTATCTAATTGCTAGTAAGTAGTGAACTTATAAAGTCACACACCATATAGTGTTGTGTTTGGTATTAACATCGTATTTTCGAAATGTCTCTAAAAATGGTTGGTTAAAAGTTGATCTTTGGCCCCTCCTGCCAATAGTGCATAGTTCAAATGCATAGTGCATAATGTATAGTTGAAATACATAGTGCATAGTTAAAATGTATAGTGTATAGTAAATTGAATTATTGAGGAGGGGTTGCGCGGTCATAAGGCTAGAATGAAATTGGGAGAAGAAGAAGAAAAAGAAAAAGAGAGAGGACATTAAATTAAAAAAAGGTAGAGGTAGGGCCTTTGCTTTTCTCTCTTTCTCTCTCTCAACACAATATGATGCTCTCTTTTTCTTCTTTCATCTTCCTCTGAAATTCTTCTACTGTCATAAATATTTTATATATAATTGTTACGTGTAAAATTTTGAGACACGAGCACTGGTGATATGTAAATCCTTTGTGTTTAGCACAGGAAGAGGTGATCAAAATGGTACCTTACTGCATACTAGGTGTAGATAGACTAGGACCACCATAGCGTGAGGTGGACACAATCTCAATACAGAGATTCTTTTTGTACCCCAACCTTATATCAGACAGCAGGTATGTATTTAATTATGTATTCAATTATTGAATATGCGTGTTTCTTAAATATTCAAGGTATGTATGGCATGTATATTATATTCCATTGCGCGTATCTAATACATAGTAAAAATTTTATTTTTATCTGTACTGACGTACTAGTGATTCCCTTCAATGGTATCAAAGTCTCAACTTGGTATTTAATGTATATTTGCTAATGTATGTGTAACATCCCACATCGAGCAATAGGAAGGACCGGAACAACTTACCCAGATGGGTTTACATGAACTTCCTAGGGGGTCACCCATCCTTGAGCTACCCCAGCTCAAGCACACTTAACTCGCGAGTTCCTTGCCTATATTCAGCCCAAAAGGTATCCAGCTGGTGTTGTTTTCTTCCTTACTTTTCCTCGATATATACTACCTTTTTTTTGGGCTCTTGGGGTATTACAGTTTGCGTCAAATATTGCATTTAATCGGCTTGTCAGTTCTGGTAGCCAGACAACATGTTCTAATTGCTTCGTTTTTATGATTGTGTAGTAATTCACATTGGAAATTAATACAGGGAATTAGATATGCTTGTTTGAATGTCGAATTGTATTATTTGACATATGCAGGATAAATATTTTTAAAATTATTTTGAAATAACGGAAGCAGATGTATGTTTAGGATAAGTATGGGCTTGGTATGAATGAATGAATGAATGTTACAGGGGTTTGTTTGATTTAATTCAAATATATAATAATTAATTCATTCGGATGTGTACTGAGACATAAGCCTCTAGTAGCTTCTTTTAGTTTTTATTTTACAAAAAATGTAAATTGAAAATGATGTCAAGGAATTGATTGCAGCAGAAGCTGTAACATCCCAAAATTTTGAAGATAAAAATAATAAATATTAATTCTGGTATTTGGAGTAATTACTGAAAATTTGAAGAATTAAGGGAAGAATAATAATTTATGTTGTTTTGAGGAAATGAGAAATTAGGATAATTAATTATTTTATTTTATTTTTAAAATATTTAAGAAATTATTAATTAAAGTGTAAGTGTAAGCTTTCAAAAATTTTGGCACGTAAGTGAAATAAGAATAAAGGTGGCATGGGGTGCAAGGGTAGGTTTCTGGAAATTATGGGGCACTGGAGGAATTTCAAAAAATGGATTAAGGGTTAGGTTAAAATAGATTAAAGGCATATATATGTTGAAGGCAATGGTTAGTTCGGGCGATCGCGCGAGAGGATAGTTATGGGCAAGGCGCGGGTTCAAAACCGCGGGGACGCATGTGAGGCTAGGGAAGGATTTGCTAATTTTTCAACAAAATCCTCCCCGAAATGACGTCATTTCGGGGAGGCGATGGTGTCTCCCAACGGCTGCCTCAGCGGCCGCCATGTGGCTTTCCCCCAGCCACCCATTTTGCACCCTATTTAAGCCTATTTCGGGCATTTCCAAGCCAGTAAGAACATAAGGAAAAAGTGAAAGAAGAGAAGACTCGGCCAGCAGCGGGCGAAATTCAAGAAAAGTAAGGAAAATTTGGTTTAATCCGTGGTTAAAGTGAACAGATAAACTAAATAAATTATCAGAGCCTTGTATACTTGGGAATATCAATTTTACACGGTTGAAATTAATTATTTGGGCCCAAGAACTTATTATTATTCTTAACTATAATACTTCCCAGCGGAAGTGTAAGGGAAACTTGGATCGGCTATTCACAGGTAAGCTCCTAACCCTTTCCTTACGTTCTTAAGTTTCTATGTGGGTCTCTATCGTTTTTCATATTTTATTCCCTTCCTCACCATAACTTGGTTCCATGCATTAATAATGCAAACCTGTGTGGCAACCATCTGATGGCTTATATTTTATTAATGGGTCCGTTGTCGATGGAGTGAATTAAATAAATGGTTTCCTTGGTGTCATTTCTTACGTCCGTCATGGGGCTTTGTATCGCTCTACTTTCCTTGGGAATATGCCGAACCCATTGGGCTAGGTTCTTAGATGAGTTAGATATGATCTTATTAGGTTGTGTTAAGGGTTTAAATGAGAAAGATGTAATATTTTGTAATACGAATGTCAAGGTGGTTTCCTATGTATGAGAAAGGATAAAAGCAGGAATGGTATATTGATGTCTATGTTGTCAAGTGCATGAGAGGTCATGGGGAAAGGTTACGAAATGTTAAGTCTAAGGTATATAAGTCTAGCGTTGTCTATGTATGTTTAAGGGTACGGGTACAAAGCCACTTACCGTCGACAGTGGGTCATAGCAGCTAATGGCTAGATTTATGTCCGCTAGTTATCAGCTATTGTGATAAGCTTTAGACGGGCCAAGAGAGTTGGTATCGTTAGCTACTCGCCTTGGTGTGTGCATATCACGATGTTGTGTGTTGCATGGGGATTGGGTTGCAATCATTGGGGGACATGCTTTGTGTGTGAAGGGATGCATGCGCATTAACATAACCCGGTTGGTCTAAGAACCAACTTGGGTACCACAGGAAAGCATATGCATTTAGAGCATTTTGCATGTATGTATTCCTATGTGGGCATAGCATGGCTTAATGCTTAGTTTATGGGGGGCCTTGTCATCACGTTTATGCTGTAGATGCCATTACATTTCTTATATGTTGCATTGCATGGTGAGGATGAGTGATTATGAGAGGTGCGTGAAGCGCACAACGCCGTGGGGATGCCCACGACAATAATATGTTATGATGACATATTATGTTATGAATGTCAGGAAAAGTCGACCAAGGTCAAGAAAAGGCGGGTCAGGAATAATGATATGGTAGCCTATGTTGGGCTACTAATAGGTTTGTATGTGGGACTTAGGCACCAATGTGTGTACTTTATGTGGTCCCCAAGGACCCTTTATGTCCAGTTTACTTTATGTATGTGCATTTAGAATTAAGACGTGTGTTGAGCATGACATGGTGTGTCGTTACATTGGTATAAATTGCAAGGGATGTTGGGGAAAAGTTTTATCTTTAACCTATAACCTTTCTTTTCATGAGCTTGCTTAGTCTCGTGACTCACCTTTGCTTTCCATCATTCCAAGTAAGAGAATCGCTTGAGATATTAGGTACGCTTGACAGGGTTGGGTCCAAATCATCAAGCCATGATAGCAAGTGTAGAGCTCTCCCGAAACTAGATCTCGGGTGTCATTGTGTTTAGTCAAGGTAATGCTTTTGTGTTCTTGAGATAGGTGTATGTTATGTAAGCTCAGGTGGACTCATGTTGTGAATGGTTATGTAAGGATGGTTGTGAAATGTTATGTGATAAAAAGGTTATGATTTCTATAAGGGTTGTGGTTGGGTGTTTAGCTTACGTTATTATTTTATATCATTCAAATAATGACCCTCTCATTGATCTTCTTTGTGCATGGGGGCTTTAGGAGGCAGGTCGTTACAAAAGCGGTTTAGCAGCAGTCCATCAACGAGTTGATGTATGACATAGTTTAAACTCTAGAGACTCAAGTTCATTCTATGAGCAAGTGATTAATGGTCAATTTTATAAAATTTTTATTATAATTTCACCCTTATTTTGATCTTAAAATGATTTAAATTAAATATTGTTATGCATTTTGTGATTGTATGCAGGTTTAAAAATATTAATATAAATATATATATATATAATATAAAATAAAAAATAAATATAATATATATAATATATGGATTGGAAGGCCAAAACAAAGAAGGCCGAAGCCCAAAAACTAAAGGCCCAAGTTGTGGAAGTTTCTTAAATATTTTGTTTATTTTGTTTATTTTTTAAATTAGATATTTTGTTTATCTTCGTATTATTAAATTAAATGTTTATTTATCATTTTTATTATTAAATTAGATAATTGTGTGGTCTCCATTGCATCTTGTGGGTTATAAATAGCTCACTTTATTGCATTTGTGACCATCCAATTTTTCATATAATGAAAGCATAGTTGTGTTCTTAGAATTTCTCTCTCAATTTTTCAAACTTTAGTTTCCATATAATTGTGTTATTAGAATTTCTCTTTCAAATCTTCAACTTTAGTTTCCATATAGTTGTGTTATGTTCTTTTTGTTATTTTTATTATCCACCGCCTATATGGTCGGTTAAATATTGTCTTTTAATTATTGTCTCTTAATTATACACTGCCTACATGGTCGGTTAAATATTATCTTTTAATTATTGTCTCTTAATTATACACCATCTATATGGTCGGTTAAATATTATCTTTTAATTATTGTCTTTTAATTTCTGCAATTTTAATTCCCGTCATTTAAATTCCTGCCAATTTATTTTCAAATGAAGATGAGTAGCTAAATTCAATCTTGAGTTAAGGCAATGACAGTGTCTAACGCCAATGATTCTCAAAGAAAACTGCTCTTTAAATGTGTAATATTAATCTGATTTAATTTGAGCAGTGTGCATATAGTGTATCTTTGAGTTTGGATTGGAGCATAAGCAAGCCTAACTTAGAAATGTTTTCATACCCAAGCTCAAATGATTAATCTGTATTTATAAATTTTGTCTGTGGGATATAATTCAATTTATGGTAATTGGTTAACTTATAATTTCCATGCCATGTATGGAGATTGCTTAAACAAGAATTATCATTATCTTGAACTAAAATTACTGACAGATTTACAAAACTTAATTTAGATGAATATTATTGATCTTTTCTATAAAATTGGGAATTAATAGGTTTTGACACTGAAATTGTCTTGATCCAAGCTGCTTAAATTCAGTGTTAGTTTAGTTTTAATTCTTGTCTTTAGATCATCTTAATCACCACCTAAAATCAAATTTTATGTAATTTTTGTTTTCATCCATAAATAATCTCCCTGTGAACCGACTCGAACTTATTGAAATATAAATTTAAAATTGTACAACATGCACACTCACACACTGGTGAGTATAATCGCCCTATACCTAGTTTAACAAGAGGATTAATGTTTGATGAATTTGGTTGTTGTTTTGATAAATAAATGTGCAAGATAGCGTAGCAGTCAGTTTTTGGCGCAGTTGCTGGGGAGATTAATTGGTAACTTTGTGTATTATTTTTGTTGTTTTACTACTTTAAAAAAAATAGAAAAACAAAACAAAAAAAAAATAAATATTTCAAAGATAGAAAAAAATCTATATATTTAAAAAAAAAAATTGTTAGGTAACTTTTAGTTACTAAACAGTTTATGAGACTTAGATCAGGTAGAGTGCTAGAACAAGAAGTCCATTCACATCATTCTATAAACTCTCTATCTGCAATTGAACTGTTAAATTTACAATTTCTAATGTCTCAACAAAACGATAATATGTCTGCTCAAGGAGGTGATCATGTTGATCAAGATCCCTTGGGAGCTGAAATGCTTCGACCTCTCAGGGACTATTTGCACCGTTCGAGACAAACTACTCCCTCTTGCATCGTACTTCCAGTTAACCATCATAGATTCAACTTTAAACCAGGTACCATTCAGATGTTACCTACGTTTCACTGTATGGATTTGAAAAATTTGTGTACTCACATGATAGAATTTGAAGAGGTCTACGGCACTTGTGTCGATTAAAATGTCAATGAGGATATTGTGAGGCTAAAATTGTTCCCATTTTCATTAAAAGACAAAGGTAAAATGTGGTTAAACACATTAGAGTCGAGATCAATAGGAACATGGAGAGAAATGCAAACCAAATTTTTAAAAAAATACTTTTCGGCCAATAAGACAACATCCCTTCAAAGACAAATGATGAACTTTGCTTGTAAACCCACCGAGTCATTTGCTCAAGCCTGGGATCATTTCAAAGATCTACTTCTTACTTGCCCACATCATGCTTTTGAGCAGTGGCGGGTGGTTAGTTTTTTTCATGATGCCTTGACCCACAACCTTAAGATGTTAGTATCGACCATGTGCAATGGTGAATTTTATGAGAAGACACCAGAAGAAGCTTTTCACTTTTTCGACACTTTAGCTGAGAATACTAGGAATTGGGAGGTAAGTCCATTGTCTTTGGAAGACTCGAGAGAGCATGTCAGTCCGCAGCCTTAAGGAAAATTTCAAGTAAGTGAAAGTGATAACATCAATGCCCGATTAACAGTATTAACAAAGAAGATGGAAGAATTAGAGTTAAAAAAAACCAAAGTCATCCATGAGGTGGAAGTCCTTTGTATGGTCTGTGAGATGAATGGCCATATAACAAAAGATTGCCCTACCATTCCTGCTTTTAAGGAGGTCCTATATGGCCAAGCGTCTGTATCACAACCACATCACACTGAGGGTAGGCCTTATCAAATTCAGAATCAGGGTGGGAACTACTCAGGGTACAATCTTAATTCCAATACTTACCACCCTAATTCCTGTAATCACACGAATTTCTCATGGAGAAACGATTCTGTCAGCCAACCCCATGCACCATCCCCCTCACAGTTGTAGTCTTACCAACCAAACCAAGGGTCATCTAGTGCATATCAGCCTCGTCATAGGAGATCTCTAGAGGATACCCTACAACAATTCATGCAAGGTCAAATAGGAACCAATACCCAAGTAGCCAAGTTTCAAGAACAAACAAATAGGGCTCTAGAAGACATGAGAAATTAGCTAACAAAGTTGACTCAGACCTTAAGTTTTAGAGAACCAGGGAAGTTTCCCTCAAAACCAAGTCCGAACCTTGTAGGTCAAGCCCATAGGGCCGAAGGGTTATCTAGTGAGAATCATGAGCAAGTCCAGTCCGTCACTGTCCTTAGGAGTGGGAAAGTAATTGAGAAACTCGAGGACCCTAGGATAGTGTGGCCCACCACTAGTAAGAAAGACCAAGGGCAAGTAAGTGATGAAGTAAATGATGAGGAAGTGAAGGAAAGAAGTAAAGAGGGTAAGAAGAAAGCTGAGGAGAAAGAAAAAAAGCAAAAGAAAAAAGGGAAGAGTGTTGAAGAGAGATCCAAATTTGAACCTCGACGACCCTTCCCTAAAAAATTAGCCCAATCAAAAAGAGATAAAACAAATGAAGACATATACGAGCTGTTCAAACAGGTAAGGATAAACATTCCTTTATTGGATGCAATTAATCAAACACCTTCGTATGCTAAGTTTTTGAAGGATCTCTGTACAGTAAAAAAAAAAAAATCAATGTGCGGGAAAAGACATTCCTGATAAAACAAGTTATTGCTATCCTTCAATTCAAGACCCCTCCAAAGTACAAGGACCCAGGATGTCCTACCATTACTTGCATAATTAGAAGCCAAAAAGTTGACCAAGCATTTCTTGACCTAAGGGCTAGTGTTAACCTATTGCTTTTCAGTGTCTATCAGCAGCTAGGGTTTGGAGAACTCAAGCCCACTAGGGTCACTCTTCAATTGGCTGACTGATTAGTAAAAGTTCCTCACGGAATTGTGGAGGATATCCTAATCCAAGAGGACAAATTCTATTTCCGGTGGACTTCATTGTCTTAGATACCCAGCCCAACCAGGGTCCTCAATCGCCTATTCCTATTATCCTAGGGAGACCATTCCTTGCTACTTCAAATGCTATCATCAACTGTAGGAATGGGATCACGAAACTATCATTTGGGAATATGACGGTGGAGATGAATGTTTTCAAGGTAGATAAGCAACCAAATGACAAAATGGAATTGGAGGAGGTTGATTTAATCAGACCTTAAGTGAAGAATACTTTGAGAAGGCTCTTTATGAGCAGGTTATCTATAATTTAGAGAAGTAAACTTTGGAAGAGATAGAGCCTGACGTTGAGTCAGCCAGGGTAATCACACAATTGATGCCTGGCCTAGAGCCATTGAAATTATATGGGAATGAAACCCCACCATCTTTTGTTTGCCCAACCCAACTTGAGAGAAAACCATTATCGAATCACCTTAAATACGCATTCTTAGGTGAAAGGGAGTCTTTGCCAGTAGTGATTTCATCAAGCCTAGCATTGCATCAAGAGGAAGCATTACTAGATCTCCTCAGAATGCACAAAAAGGCTATAGGATGGTCCATCTCTGACCTACATGGCATTAGCCCCCTCACCTACACCCATAGGATCTTCTTAGAAGAAAATGCCAAACCCATGCGGCAAATGCAAAGGTGTCTGAACCCGAACATGAAAGAAGTTGTCCGGGGAGAGGTTCTTAAACTAGTAGATGTAGGTATCATCTATCCCATCTCGGATTCCAAATGGATCAGTCCGACTTAAGTTGTACCTAAGAAGTCAAGAGTCACTGTGATAGCAAATAAGAACAATGAGCTCATCCCTACGTGCATCCAGACTGGATGGCGTATGTGCATTGATTATAGGAAGCTCAACTCCGTGACGAGGAAGGATTATTTTTCACTTCCATTTCTGGATCAAGTCTTAGAGAGAATAGCAGGACATGACTTCTACTACTTCTTGGATGAGTACTCTGGGTATAATCAAATTGAAATCGTGTCAGAGGATTAGGAGAAGACCACATTCACGTGTCCACTCTAGACATTTGCTTACAAACGAATGTCATTCGGTCTGTGCAATGCCCCTACAACATTTCAAAGATGCGTGATGGCCATCTTTAGTGAATTGGTAGAGAATGTGGTGGAAGTCTTCATGGATGACTTCTCAGTGTATGGAGATAGCTTTAACAGTTGTCTGAAAAATTTAGAGAGAGTCTCCTAGAGCAGTGCAATGAAATGCATTTAGTGCTAAATTGGGAGACGTGCCACTTCATGGTCACTCAAGGAAGTGTCTTGGAACACATTTTTTCTTCTAAGGGTATTGAGGTCGATCAGTTTAAGGTTGAATTAATTCAAAAATTACTTGCCCTAAAGAATGTGAGGGATGTTAGGTCTTTTCTTGGCCATGCTGGTTTTTATAGGTGCTTTATTGCTTCATTCAGTGCCATAGCCAAACCTTTATGTCGCATTTTAGCCCTAGACATGCCCTTTGAGTGGACCAGTAAGTGTCAAATTGCTTTTGAGAAATTGAAAAACTCACTCGTTTCCGCACCCATCATTCAGTCCCTTGATTGGTCCCTACCATTTAAACTGATGTGTGACGTCAGTGATTACGCGATAGGAGTCATGTTAGGGCAAAGGAAAGACAAGAAACTTCATGTGATATATTACGCTAACAAAACTCTTAATGAGGCTCAAAAGAACTACACCATGACAAAGAAAGAGTTACTAACAGTTGTCTACGCCCTAGACAAATTCTAGTCTTACCTCGTGCGGTCAGTAGTGATTGTTTTTATTGACCATGCTGCTCTCAAATACTTGTTCACAAAGTAGGATGCAAAACCTCGTCTCCTTCGATGGATTTTATTGTTACAAGAATTCCACATCGAGATCAGAGACAAAAATGGGGTAGAAAATGTGGTGGTCGATCACTTGTCTCATCTACCATGCATGCCAGAATCTTAATCAATTTGAAAACCCAATCCAAGATTCATTTCTTGATGAAAATTATTTCAAACAAACACTCAAACTAAACTACGCACCTTTCCATGGTACGCTGACATAGCAAATTTTCTAGTCATTAAACGAATCCAGATTATTGGTCCAAACTAGATAAACAAAAATTATTCAGGAAGGTGGTGACATTTTTCTGGGATGACTTGTATCTGTTCAAGTATTATCCTGACCAAATCATCCGCAGATGCATCCCCAATCATGAACAACAAAGTGTCATTAATTTCTGTCACACTTTTGCTTGTGGAGGCCATTTTTCCATCAAGAAAATATTTGCAAAAATTCTACAAAGTGGATTTTATTAGCCTACACTATTTAAGGATGTGTACAAATTTTGTGCAAGTTGTGATCGTTATCAAAAACTAGGCAGTCTATCTAAGAGAAACATGATGTCGTTACAACCAATCCAGGTGTTAAAAGTCTTTGACTGTTGGGGTATAGAGTTTATGGGTCCATTTGTCAGCTCATTTGGGCATGAGTATATCTTACTTGCTGTTGACTACATGTCCAAATGGGTCGAAACAATCCCGACAATGAGCAATGACCATAGGATTGTGGTGAAATTTTTAAGGGAGCATATTTTCAGTCAGTTTGGGATGCCACGAGCGATCATTAGTGATGGGGGTTCCCATTTTTGTAACAAGGTTGTGGTAAGGCTCATGAAAAAATACGGTGTGCTGCACAAGATTGCCACGCCATACCATCCCCAAACCAATGGTTAGCCCGAGCTAACTAATAGGGAGATTAAATATATACTAGAAAAGACCGTTGCCACCAATCGTAAAGATTAGTCTTTGAGATTAGTGGACGCTCTTTGGGCATATAGGACTGCATATAAAATGGTCCTGGGAATGTTTCCATATAGATTAATGTATGGTAAACCTTGTCATCTACTCATGGAAATTGAACATAGAGCATATTGGGCAATCCAAAGAATCAACAAGAGTTTGACCGAAGCAGGCCTCTATAGGAAGCTCCAATTAAACGAGCTTGATGAAATGCAAAACGATGCATTTGAAAACGCATGTTTGCCCAAGCTTTGCATGAAAGAGTTGCATGATCAACGCATCATTAGGAAAAGCTTTCATATCGGGTAACAGGTACTCTTATACGATTTTAGATTGCATTTATTCCAGGGAAAATTAAAGTTAAGATGAGTTAACCCCTTCATAATCAAGTCCATCTCGGAATATGGGGCTTTTGAAATTGAAAATCAAGAGTCAGGGCAATGCCTTCAGGTCAATGGTCATAAGTTGAAAGCTTATCAGTATAGTTTTGAGAAAGACGAAGGAAGTGTGGATTTGGGGGATCCACCATCAAATGAGTAAAGGAGGTTTCGTATCGTCTGGGAATCTGACGTTAAAAGACCATATTTCCATTTAGGTTAAATGGACGTCTCTAGGTCTAGGACATTAATAACAACCCCTGTAGCCATTGAGGGTGAAGAAAACACCACATATTCATGCATTGATGACCGCCACATATGTCTATCCTCTATCTTTTATATTATTGCCAATTGAGGACAATGCGTAATTCAAGTTGGGGGGTAAGGTGTACTTAAGGAATTGTTTTGTGTGGTATATGTGATTTTATTGGGCCCCTTAAAAAAAATTCTAAAAAATAAAAAGAATAAAAAAAATATAATAAAATAAAAATTTTACTTTTTTTAAATATATATATATATAAAGATATAAGAGGGAGACAGACTTAACGCTGATGGCAACCATTTTTCTTTTTTGTAGAGTAATCACACTGCCCTATGAAGGAAACGACACACTGCCTTATAAAGAAAAAGAAACGTCGAACATTGAAAAATGAGACGCCAAACGTGACCCTATACTTATGAGACGCCTCGAGCCAAGTGTGGTTGTTGGAATAGTGACTTCCACTGCCCTATAAGAGAGCTCGTATCTGCATGAGGCAAGCCACACTTCTTTGAGCTCAGTCTTCTCTTCTTTGTGTTGTTCTCCAATTAGGTACTCTCGTTCCTTTTGTGAGGTTCATAATTTTGTTTTACTTTCCTCATACTATAGTTGTATTTTAAAAAATAGATCTTCAGCTCTCAAAAATTCGCAAGTACTATCCATCTCTCCCATAAAATGATTTGAAAAAGATTTTTGCCACTAGGTGTGAAAGACTTAGGCTGTTGATGTATAAAAATATCCCTAAAGATATTCGTTGGTTGATTGAGGCAAAAATTCGATTTCTTGGAAAAACTTCACCTAGTTTTAAGCACTTTCTAGGCTTGGAAAATAGTAGTTTTTCGAAAAAACAAAGAGCAGAAAGATTAAATGGTTGTCACAAATGTGCTCGATGGACTTGTAACACATAATGCAAATCTGTGGGATTTACTTCCATAAATCGAGAAGATAAAATTAGTTTGATAAAGGATGGGCTGAGTAAGGAGTCTTTGGATGATATCCGATTGACTCTTGAGACGCATCCGAGTGGAATAGTATAACGAGAACTTATTTCTTTATGGATCTAGTTCATAAGTAACCACCAAAGCTATAGTCTTGAGAATCTGATTAGAAATGACCCTGTTTGCCAATTTATAAGAAAATTGGATGGGAAGCTTATCCCTACTTCATAAAAGGTGTTTAAGCCATTTCTGGACGTAAAACCAGAGGAGGATGTAAGCCACAATCACAACTACTTGTATATACGCATGATTTTTGTTTGTGTTTATTTATTATTGAATTTCTATGTACCTACTTTTGATCGCCAAATCTCTTTAACCAGTTCTACTTTAAGGAAAAACATAAAGAACTAACAAAAATGGAAGGCTAGCTAGTTCATCGAATCATTACCATATTTGTACTTTGTGGCTCTCTCAACTTGGGAGCGATATTTGTTAGACATTTGCAACAAGCGAACTTGGCTTAAAATTAGGAGAGAAAAAAATTAATTTGGTATATGGAGGGGGAAGTCCTAGATTGAATGGATGTGTTTCACAAGCTGCACATCTTGGAAAATCATATGTGATAGGTGTAATGCCAATCCCTTTGGCTGATCCATAGATTTTCAGGATTACACGCGATTAACTTATAAGTATGACTTCATTGTTTGAGCGCATGGCTTGTAAGATTTGTTAGTCAGACGCTTTCATTGCTTTACCAGAAGGTTTTGGTACACTTGAAGAAATCTTTTGTATAATCTCTTGGGCCAAGATGAATCTCCATACCAAACCTATTGGACTTTTAAATGTTAACCATTTTTTCGATGGATTGCTCTATTTTCTTGATCAGGCTGTGGAACAAAAGTTCATTTCTCTTTCAGCAAAAAAGATTCTCATTTTTGCATCCACCATTGAGGAGTTGCTAGAGAAATTACACGCTTATGTTCCACAACGCGATTCTTATGAGCCTTGGATAGACTGGTCTAAGGCAATCAGAAGTAAGCATCAAAAGAGTTTGATTAATTTAGATTTATCCCTGTAAGGCAAGTTTATGATAAGATGGCTGAGTAAGGAGTACTTTTTGTACTCTTGAGACACATCTCTTTATTATATGACTTGCATGAATTTTTCTTATTTTGGTGTGGAAAAAAAATAAAAAAAATAGAAATATATATATATAGAGAGAGAGAGAGAGAGAGAAAGTATTCTCACTTGTTTGTTGAAGATTTAGCAGTTCACAGTAAACTTACAGACTTGTGAAGTTACAAGTATTCCTAGTAACCCTATTTTATTACTGTAATTCAAGTTGGGGGAAGTAAGGTATATTTATGAATTATCTGGTCCATGTTTAACTATGAATTTGCAATTGCATGCTTGTAGTTTTGTGTGAATTGTTTACTTTTATCTACTCCTATTAAAAAATTAAAAAATTGTGTGCTTTAAGTAACGCTATCCCTTAAGCTTTGGAGTTATACACTAATAACCGGTTAAGTTTCCAATACGAAACATGAATGTAGTGATTTCTTATTTCAAAATGTTTATGCGTGGAATTAGAATAGGTGATTTGCATGCATCGAGTGTTCAATAATTAGAAATTGATTTATCGATCATAAAGTGAAAGGCAATGGTAATTAGTCGATTAGCGCACTGCATAATCCCTCAATAGAAGTGGAGACTATTACCTAAGTGAGTGTTTGAACCTAATAATCGTTAATTTTGCGTGAAATAACACTTATTCTAAATGTGCTTTATTGCTGATCTCATCTTTTCAATAGTTTCAAAACATCAATTCGCTTGGAATGTCTAGTATGATAGCGGATGAATTTGGTTGGTTTCAAACTCTAAATTAGTTGACCTAACATCAACTTATAGAAGCATGATAGGGGGATCAATTTCTTTCAATTTGGTCCTATTAACCTTTTTCTTTCTTTACATTAACCTCCCTTGCTGGCACATTCGAGCTGTTCTTAGCACAATTTCTTTTCTTACCCTCATCTAAATTGTAACCACATGAAGTTTATCCAAACATGGTGTATTTTTAGGAATCATTCTATCTCGGTATTTTCATATAAAAAAAAAAAGCAAAAAAGAAAGAAAAAAAAAAGAAGAAGTTCTCTTAGCTATTTAGCACAAGTGTTTCGAAATAAATGCTGAAGAAACTAATATGTCCAGTTTGATATTAGTGTAAAAAAAAAAAAAAATCTCATCACACCCTTTGCACACTTTACTCATTTTTTTGACAACCCGTATTAACCTCATAGCCCCATTACAACCCGGTCTTCTTGATGCTATAAATTATGTGATCTAAAGATTTGAGTTCGGAGTAGGGAATTCTGTTTAAATTCAGAATTTTTTTATCTATAGCATTATTCCAGTCATGAAGCTATGTCAAATTCCCTGTTCTTTCATGAAAATACATTCTTTATATTTGGGATAATATTGAGTTTGAACATATTTTGCATTTACTCTTATAACGGTGCACCCCCATGTGTGTACACCTGAAGAATCATTTTTTTTATTGGAGGAAAAATCCATAGTAAGGTTTGAAGTCGAAACTTCGAGGGAGTAAGGTAGAATGATGGTCATCCTAATTGTCATTCCTAAGATTGTATGACCTTTAACCGAAATCTACTTTAGAATATTCGACTGTATGACAGATAACTTGTTTTGTTTTATGAATTTTGGTCTTGAATTTGAAATTTTTATATTCATGCAATTATTGTACTGACCAATATAAAGTCTAATTGTTATGGGACTAGCAATGTTTAAGTTGGGGGGTGTGATTAGTGGTTAATTTTGTAAAAATTTTGTTATAATTTCACCCTTATTTTGATCTTAAAATGGTTTAAATTGAATATTATTATGCATTTTGTGATTGCGTGTAGGTTTAAAAATATTAATATAAATATATATAATATATAAAATAAAAAAATAAATATAATATATGGATTCGAAAACCAACACAAGGAAGGCCCAACCCCAAAACAAGGAGGGCCCAAGCCCTACACAAGGAACCCAAAACTAAACGTCCAAGTTGTGGAAACTTCTTAAATATTTTGTTTATCTTTGTATTTTTTTAAATTAGATATTTTGTTTACTTTTAGATTATTAAATTAAATATTTGTTTATCATTTTTATTATTAAATTAGATAATTGTGTGGTCTCCATTGCATCTTGTGGACTATAAATACCTCATTTGGTTGCATTTGTAACTATTTAATTTTTCATATAATGAAAGCATAGTTGTGTTCTTAGAATTTTTCTTTGAATTCTTCAAACTTTAGTTTCCATACAGTTGTGTTATTAGAATTTCTCTATCAAATCTTCAACTTTAGTTTTCATATAGTTGTGTTATGTTATTCTGTTTGTTATCTTTATTATCCACCGCCTATATGGTCGGTTAAATATTGTCTTTTTATTATACATCGCATATATGATCAATTAAATATTGTCTTTCAATTAATGTCTCTTAATTATACATCGCCTATATGATTAGTTAAATATTGTCTTTCAATTATTGTCTCTTAATTATACATGACCTACATGGTCGGTTAAATATTGTCTCTTAATTATACACCGTCTATATGGTCGGTTAAATATTATCTTTTAATTACTGTCTTTTAATTTTTGTAATTTTAATTCATGTCAATTTATTTTTAAATGAAGATGAGTAGCTAAATTCAATCTTGGGTTAAGGCAAGGACAGTGTCCAACGCTAATGATTTCCAAAGAAAGCTGCACTTCAAATGTGTAATATTAATCTGATTTAATTTGAACAGTGTGCATATAGTGTATTTTTGAGTTTGGATTGGAGCATAAGTCTAACTTAGAATTTTTATGCCAGATATAGAGATTGTTAGATCTAGAAATGTTTTCATACCCAAGCCCAAATGATTAATCTGTATCTATAAATTATGTCTATAGGATATAATTCAATTTATGGTAATTCCTTAACTTAGAATTTTCATGCCATGTATGGAAATTGCTTAAACAAGAATTATCATTATCTTGAACTAAAATTACTGACAGATCTACAAAACTTAATTCAGATGAATATTACTGATCTTTTCTGTTAAATTGGGAATTAATTAGTTTTGACACTGAAATTGTCTTGACCCAAGCTGCTTAAATTCAGTATTAGTTATTGCCTTTAGATCATCTTAATCGCCTCCTAAAATCAAATCTTCTGTAATTTTTGTTTTCATCCATAAATAATCTCCCTATGAATCGACTCAAACTCACCAAAATATAAATTTAAAATTATACTACATGCAAACTCGCACACTGGTGAGTATAATTGCCCTATACCTACTTTAACAAGAGGATTAATGTTTTATGAATTTGGTTGTTGTTTTGATAAATAAATGTGCAGGGTAGCATAGCAGTCAGCAAGCCCATGGTCATCATGGTTAATTTATTGTTTATTTTATTATGCAATGATTGTGTGATATAATGAATTATGGAATCTGACCAGACCTTAAAATAAGAAGCTTAAATTTTTTTCCATAAAATTAATATTAAATCTAAATGATAAATTTGATTTATTGTAGCTTTCCACTGTCATAGGGGATTAATCAGTTTGATTGGGTGTGCCCAAGTAACTAAAATGTAAGGATGCATTTCATGAAAAATTATTTGATTTCTTCTATTAACCATGAGATGGGGCAGTGTTCAACGGGTCTCACTTAACCAAGTAACTAAAATGTGAGAGAATGTGATGTTCAACTCGTTGCACTTAGCTAGACTGGGTGGGATCTAACTAGTCCATCAGGACAAAAAGCTATAAATGTGAGGTTTATAATAGATTAGAAGTCAACGATCGAGCTCCACATCTAAAACTCAATTCTTTCTCTAAACAAAACTTTTTTTTTAAGGGTTGAATACTCAGTTGATTTAAGCCTTACTACATGAACATTTCAAAATAGAAATAAATGAATATTTTTTTAGTTCTTAATCATTCAGATTATTTAGGGAAAATCTCTATTTACACGATCTCATAACAAATCATCAATGATTTGCTAGATAAATGTGACAAATGTTGGCTATTCAATTATGAGAGTATTCCAAAAACTTGTAAATATGAGGGGTATTCTTATGAAAGAGAATTCGACTACCTGCTATTAAATTCTGTATAAGGATCGCCTTTTCTTCCTAGGAAGTGCAGGATTTCAAAAAATTTAGTAGGAGTACCCATTTAATAAAAGGTTCTTAATTAAATGAAGTTTTACAAAGATATAAGCTAATATATCTATTTATTTTCTAAAGATAAAATGGCTAATTTAAATCTGTTAACTTGTATTCTAGAAACCAATAGTCTAACTAGCCTTAATTTTTCTAACTAGTTTTGAAGTCTAAAAATAGTGCTCAATATGGAAAAGATATATGACATTTTATCCTATATACCACCTACTGACATTTCTTTAATTGCAACTGAGGAGCAAATTATCACTTGAGAGATTTTGAAAAAACATGACAAGAGAGCCTGTAACTATATTCTCACATCAATGTCCAATGATTTGCAACGTTAGCTTGAGCACTTCATAAGTGTTGCGAGCATGATATAACATCTCCAGGACCTTTATGGCGAGCATAGTCGGACAACTCGGTATGAGATATCAAAGAAGTTGTTTAGGGCACAAATGGTTAAGGGTTCAAATGCCGAAGATTATGTTATCAGCATGATCAATATGATTGGTTAGCTGGATGCCTTGGAATTCCAAATGAACACTCAACTCCGAATTGATCTTGTCTTGCATTACTTATTTCTATATGAATAAGATTGAGTGTTATCTTTCTAAGTTATTAAATATGTTAATAACTACCCAGTTGTAGATGAAAGGAAATAGTATAAGAGTTCTCGTTGTTGCCTTGTCTTCTTCCCAGAAGAAATCTAAATCTAAATGGAGGAAGAGAAATATTTTTTCGAGCCGACAAGGGTGGTGGTTGGATAGAGACAAAGGGTAAGGAGGTTCAAGGCATGGGTAATTGTTACTTCTATGGTTAGAAGGGACACTAGATGTAACACCCCATTTTCTCGGGCGTGTTATAACTTAGGACAATTCTGGGATAAGAAATTTTTCTTTTTAATTTAAAACTATGACTAAACCATATAATTGCTCATATCCATCTCAAAATTTCCATCTATCTCGAAAGAGCATTATCATAAGCATCAAATGCGGAAGCTAAGAATCGAACATAATATTACAATCACCATTGTTCAAATAATACAATATTATCTTTCAAAATGTTCAGAATGTTAAGTAGAAGAAACTTAAATACATCAATTTTAATATCTTAATCATAGATTATCGTGCACTTGCTAAGTGCCGTCACATGCATCTTTCGTATCTGCTTCTACTACAATAACATCTGAAACGTTTAAATATTTCAGGGGTAAAGCCCAGGTTAGATGATGAATCATTTAAGTAAGGGTACAAAAATCATATTTCGTGTATGTATGTAAAATGTAAAATGCCATCATTCCTTTTTAGTTTGAATCGATCGAACCCAACTGTTACTCCCTATTTTTACAGTCTCCTTACCAGGCCGAGGTATATAGATGCACCTTTGGTAGAGTAGTGGTGCCAGTCTATAATCCCAAACCCTGTGCAATACATGACCAATAATAATATCGTGTACATATGCACATTTCATCATAACATATAAATGCAATCTACATGACATATTCACATCAAGGCATGACACATGATAAAACCATTTACATAAAATCGAGTTTTGGGGTCGAACCACTTACAAGCCAAGCATTTTTCATAAGACTAAATTCAGTTGGATATTGTCACTTACCTCGAACGTATTTTATAATATCTTGATTCTCGTGCCAGACTTCTAACGTACTCAATTCGAAACCACAACATACCCTGGCCATCATATTTATTCAAGAATATCAAAATTCTATTTTTTTCCTAATTTTCTCATAATTGTTTTTATTTCTTCCTATTTTTTCTCGATAAATCCAAACTAAATATTTTCTCAAATATTTCTCTATAACAATTCATAAAATAACTTTCCTCATTTTTTAGAAATTTCTAAGAAATTTTACTCACCTTAACTTAGCCCCTCAGGTTTCCTCGGTATGCGTGTCATGACCTTAAAATGCGTGCTCGAATAATTTCTTTCCTAATTCCAAGCTCTTAGCCATCTTCACTTGTTGCCTTCATTTGGCCATTGCCATTTGCTTGCTCTTCTTCTCATTTCTCCATCTATATATAGCCATCCATTTGCAGAGAAAACTTAGCTATCACTTGCACCACTTGCACAAAGCTTAACCATTAAGCTTTCACAGAGGCCATCACACACACACGCGCGCACATATATATATATATAACTTATATATATTATACCAATAAAATATAGAAATTTACTCATTTAAATCCCAAATTTCCTCTTAATTCCACTTGGGTAATCCTCTAATTGCAATTACATTCTCAAACATCAAATTACTTTGCATTACGACACTTAAAATGAAAAATTAATAACTCAAGGCTTACTTGATAAAAACGATTTTGCCCCATTGTCCTCACCGGGCTATTGTTTCATCCTAAAACCACTTCAAGGTTGATCCTTGCATAAAACCAGAGCCCTCTCATGGTTTCGCTGAGTTCCCAAAAGTCTCCTACGATAATTCAATTTTTTAGCCCAATTCATAGCTGTATTTTAGTTGTACCAAAAATCATTTCTGATTCAATTTCTTTTGATGCCATAAATTCTATCTCAGAACACTCGTCAATAATGTATCAATTTTCTTAGACATTATGCTCCAGAACATTCCCTGCAGTCGATTCGGTACTTATAACTGTAAGAAATTATACTTAAGCCCCTAATCTTATGATAATTTCACCTATAGTCCAAGTTAAAATTACTCTTGAATCCTTTAGAAAATTTGGGATATTACACTAGAAGAGGAACTGCCTAGACTATTTGAAGAGCTTTAAGGGGAAGCGCCCGGAGGGTAAAGATATTTTTTCTTCTATGTGTGTTATTGAGACTGATCTTTCCATTGGTTAGTACCCTACTTCTTGGATTGTGGATTCTAGTGTTACTTCTCATATTTGTTTGTCTGGGTAGGATCCCAGTCAAAGTATGAAGCTTGGGAAGTGTGAAGTGGTTTTACGAGTTGGCAATGATGCAAGCGTTGCTGCATTAGTCATAGGGACTATTTCTGTGTCTTCATCTTCTGGGTATGTACTAGTTTTATATGACTGTTTACATATACCGAATATGATTCAGAATGTTATTTCTATTCCATAGCTTGTAAGTCATGGTTATACATTTTCTTTTGCATGTAATGAATGTTTGATAACTTGTGTGTGGGTAAAGCTGTGATGATAAATGGTCTATATTTCCTAGACACACATGCATGTGAATATAGTCAACAAATAGTTATTAGACCTAATACCACATTAAAAGAGAAGAGTTCTCGAGATAATCAAATTAATCCCAAGCAGTTGTGGCACCTTAGGCTGGGTCATATCGGCAAGAGTAGGCTTATGAAGTTGGCTCATCAGGGTCTTATATGTGATTTGTGTGCTGAACTGTTGAGCCAAATTCCTCCAATTAACCTATTGTGTGTTTTGATGATTAACAAAATATAATTTTAGTAAAATTATTTTTGGTATATTTAAAACTCCTAATGGATTTTTGATATATCTTAAGTATTACAGTATTTTATGTATCAAAATGAATCGAGTATTGTTATTTCTCTAAGTCTGGAATATTAACGCGCTATAAGGAACGTATAAGAAAATATTTTCTTTTTGGAAAACTAACTCTTGGTATTTTCATAGCTAATATTCATTAGTGTTAAAATGATTTTTAATGAATTTTTCAAGAAATGGAAAGTATGTATTTTGGAAGTGCTAAAATCGCCAAATCCAGAATTTGTTCTAAAACCAAAAATCTTCTTTCTTTTCTATTTGGATTTTGATTTTTAGATATTTTTATTGAATCCAAATGGGGGGGTACTTTGTTGTTTATATTTATGTATTAAAGTCAATGGAAGGTAAAATATAAATAAAATAAAATGAGGACATTTATTTGTATTATAAATATCTTGTATTATACACATGCTATATGGTTTATATCTTCAATCCATTGCTATATATATAAAATCTATTTTCTGTAAAATTTGGCCTCAGAAGTCGAGTCTTGTATATCTAGAGTCGACTCCCCTTAAGCTGGAGTCGACTCTTGCAAAGCGAGAGCCAACCCAGCCGAGAGTAGGTTTATGCAGAGTTGACCTAGCAGTATTGGTATTTTTCGAAGAGCCGACTCTAGCATTAGAGAAGTCGACTCTTGTATAGTTAGAGTCGACTCCCACTTGAAATAAGAGTCGACTCATGTTTTAGAGAAGCCGATTCTTGGGTCCAACGGTCGAATTTTTTCTAACCATTACAGATCCATTGGAAGCTCCAATATAAATATCAAGAAGGAATTTTTGGAGAAGGCTAATGCTCTACCATTTCCTATCTTCCTAAAGCACACCCAAGCTCTCAAGCAACTCAAGAATAGCAATCCAAGGCTCAATCTCAAAGATATATCCATTGAAGCCCAAGGCAAAGGAGAAGAAGATATTCTCTCCAAGTGTGGTAAATATTGTATCATTATATTTATTCATTTGCCTTGTATATTTTCATTGTATTCATATCCATATTAGTCCAAGTTTGTTGGACATATGATTGTTTATTTGTATTAATTGTGGATTGTGAGTGGTCTCCTAGAGCCCAAGTAATCTAGGTGTATTTGTTGTATTAGTTTCTGAGGTGAGCTAAAGGGAAAACCTCAGTATTGTGTAAAAGTTCCCTAGGTGAGCTTGTTGAAAATTTAGGTGTGGTTATAGTGGAATCTCAAGTGTCGGGTTGACCTTGAGGGAGTGGAGTAGGTGTTGAAGACACCGAACCACTATATATTCTTGTGTTATTATTTTTGTTTGCATATTTATATTGCTATCACACTAAAACAACATATATATTTATAACAAGTGTATTTTGTATAAGAAAATCTCAAGAGTTTTTAAAAGGAAAGAATTTGGTTTAATAAGTTTTTAATCATTCAATTCACCCCCCTTCTTGAGTGGCCATTGTGTGTGTTAAGGGACCAACATGAACTCGAGCCAACTTATGAGTCGTGTATTTTCGGGAAAATGACTAAGTCTTCTTTTGTTGGACAAGGGAAAATGACTACTAAATTGTTAGGACTGATATATTCAGATGTATGTCGGCTTATAAATGTTATGGCCCATGGTGGTTATATCTACTTTGTAACTTTTATTGATGATTTGTCATGGTATGGTTACATGTACTTAATGAAGTACAAGTTTGACATATTTGAAAAGTTTAAATAATTCAAAACTGAAGTAGAAAATCAAACATGAAAAAGTATCAAGATTCTTCGATCAGATTAAGGAGATGAATACTTGAGTATTAAGTTTATTGATTATCTCAAATGTTGTGGTATAATTTCGCAGTTGATTCCTCCTAATACACCACATTTGAATGGTGTGGACTGAAAGTAGAAATCAGACTTTGTTGGACATGGTTCATTCTATGCTAAGTTACATGGATTTTCCTATTTCACTGTGGGGTTATGATATTCTTACTGCGATTTATTTGATAAATCAAGTATCGACTAAATTTGTTTCAACCACACCATATGAGATATGGGTTAGGAAACCTCTAAGTCTTAAACATGTTAGGATTTGGGGTTGCCTAATTTTTGTAAAGAGGTTGAGAATAGAAAAGTTGGATCCTAGATTTGAGAAGGGTCATTTTGTGAGATATCCTAATGATAGTTTAGGGTATTATATTTATTTTTCAACTAATCCAAGAGTTGTAGTTGCCAGACATGTTTTCTTCTTGGAAGAAGAGTTCATCCAGAGGGTGGCATGGGGAAGAAAATAGATTTAGCAAAAGAAGGGTCTTCTATTCCACAAATGCTTGATTAGATTATTGAGCAAGGTGAATCAAGTCAGGAAGATCATCCATAGGTTCCCTATAGGTCTGGTAAAGTGCTCCATCATTCGGATTGATGGTATGTTATATTGGTGGAGGAGATACATGAATTGTTCTTGTATGGGAATAGTGACAAGTTAGTTGACCCAACCACCTATAAAGAGGCATATTTGACATCGATGCCTCGAAGTGGCAGATAGCTATAGAATCTGAAATGAAGTTTATGTAGTCCAACCAGGTCTGGGTCTTGGTAGATCCACTTGAGGGAATTATTCCTGTAGGGTGTAAATGGATCTTCAAGAGAAAGATCAGTCCAAATGAACAGGTTTTGAATTTTGAAGCTCGATTGGTGGTAAAGGGTTATCATCAGCATCAATGTATTGATTATGATGAGATTTTCTCACCTGTCACGATGTTGAAGCCCATCAGGATGATGTTAGCTATCACTGCTTACTATGACTGTGAGATTTGACAAATGAACATTAAAATAACTTTTCTGAATGGATTTCTTGGAGAGGAGATCTATATGGAACAACCAAGGGGATTTGAGTCCCCCGATCCACAACAGGTGTGTTTGTTGAAGAGATTAATATATGGTCTAAAGCAAGCATCGCGGAGTTAGAACATCTGTTTTGATCATGATATTAAAGGGTTTGGTTTCTTGAGAAATCCAAATGAACTATGCGTATATAAGAAGGCTAGTGGGAGCAACATTGTGTTCCTAGTCCTCTATGTGGATGGTTTTTTAATTATGGGTAACAGTGTGGACATGATGATGTCTGTGAAAGTTTGGTTGTCTAGAGTATTCTCCATGAATGATCTGGCAGATGCCACCTATATTTTGGGGATTTGACTTTATAGAGATAGAGTCAAGAAATTGATAGGTCTCTTCCAGAACTTGTACATAGAGAAAATGCTAAAGAGGTTTAGCATTCTGAATTCCAAAAGAGAGTAGTTGCCTATTCAAGTTGGAGTTTATCTCTCAAAGGAGATGTCCCTTAATACTCTTGAAGAGAGGGATCATATGAGTAATGTACCTTATGCTTCAGCGGTTAGGAGCCTTATGTATGCGATGATATGTACAAGGTAAAAGTGTAATTTATCCAAAAGCTTTGGGTATTAGCGTAATAAATCATTTGTCCAGGGGCATAAGTGTAATTAAAAAATGGTACAAGGTCCAAGTTGCAAGGGTCTAAGTGCAATTACCCAAAAAGTTCGGGACAAAGTATAATTCTTAAAACCTTTTTTCTAGGAGCATTTGGGAGATTTAGGAAAAACCTCATAATTGATAGGTTTGAAATGCTATGGCACACACCAAGAGGGGGTGAATTTGTATATAAAAATAAATTCTTTTCCCTAAAAAAATTCTTTTGATAAACAGAGATGTCATCTGTGAAGACCACGACTTCATTAAACCTCAAGACCTTAAAATGACACGATGAGGTATCAACCGTATAAAGGCAATCTTGTTTTGAAAATAAAGAATATGAAATCTTTATTGATGAGAGGTTAAATATACAAATTAAGTAAAAAACATAGAGATGCTAAAAAGACCAAATAATCAGAGAGTACAAACACAAGAGACGATGATTTATAATGGTTCGGCTTTCCAATCCTAGTCCACTATCTTAACTTCTCACTAAGTATTTTGAAAAAAATCCACTTTAACACTCACATCGAGTAGGTCCTCTAGTCTGCGACTAGAAAATTTACAAACCTCCCACTCAAATGGGCCCTCTAGCTTACGCTAGATAAAATACAAAAAAGATGAATATGAGAATCTAAGAGTACAACTCTTAGTTATAAGTTCTCTCCATAGATAAATAGAGGCTTAAAATGAATGCAACAATAGATACAAAGCCTCAAATAAAATAATTACAGAGAGAATAAAATTGAAGGCTCAAAGTAAACTTGAATGCTCGATAGATGAAGATAATAAATGTTCTCTACAGCCTTCAACGATCCTTCAACCACCTATTTATAGTTGATGGTAGATAAATACAAAAATCCGACCGTTGTGGTGGTTGGTCGAGCATTAAATGCGGCAACAACTAGCCATTATGATTTCTACAAAAGAGACTTAGTTAACAGATGAAAATGGTTAGTCGACAGAATTAGATAAAATAATAAGTTTGGTTGACAAACTAAATAGGTTAGTTAACCAAGTCACAAAAACAACAGGACATTTAGTCAACCAAGATAAAAATCGGCATGCCACTTAGTCAACCAAGGCTATCCTTCTGTCGACAGACTTAAAGAGTTAGTCGACCAAGTCATAATATATGCACTGTTAGTCGACCAAGATTATAGCTTAGTCGACCAAGACATAAATAAGCATACTGTTGGTCGATAGAGCCTATAACTTCGTCGACCAGGTTAAGCTTTAAAAGAAAAATAAGCAAACTGTTAGTCGACCAATCTTGCATAATAAACTTGAAATCTTGTCGACTTGCTTTGCGTTAGGATTGAAACAATTTTAAGATATTAAAAAAAATATCTTAATGAATTTAATTTGGGTCTTTGACTCAAATAAACCCTTTGACTCAAAATAGCCCAACTTCATTTCTTTTTATGAGACTTTGTGAAATTGATTTTTGAACACATAGAGTACATTTAATACATTAATTCCATATTTAATGAAAATTACATTATTTGTCATTATCAAAACTATTTGATCACAAGAGTAAATATCAATAATGATCTTAGAGATAAGGATAAAGTCTCATGATGACTTTAGAGATAAGGATGAAGTCTCATGATGACTTTAAAGATAAGGATAAAGCCTCATGATGACATTAGAGATAAGAATAAAGCCTCATAATGACTTTAAAGATAAGGATGAAGTCTCATGATGACTTTAAAGATAAAAATGAAGGTTCATGATAACTTTAGAGATAAAAATGAAACCTCATGATGACTTTAAGGATAAGATTTGATAAGGTTTGGTTGGATAAGATTTGATTGAATGTGATTTGATTTGGATAAGATTTGATAAGATTAGATTTGAATAAGAATTGATTCAGATAAGAATGATTGAAGAAAATCTTAGAAGATTTGGAATGATTAGAGAAGATTTTAGAAGATTTGAAATGATTAGAATATCTTGGAAGATTTGGAAAATATTTAAAATGATTTAGAAATATTGTAATATAATATGACTTACTTGGTAGCCAAGTTTCAAAGCCTATAAATAGGGTGTTCATGGCTAAGGGTTTTTTCATTCAAAGTTGTGATAAATTTGTGCTAAACGAGAGTGCTTCGGGTTTAGTGGATAGTGGGCTTTTAAAGTATACGTGAGGCATCACACGTGTAGAGCACTTGGGCAGTGCGTGAGGGCATGTAAGGAGGTGGTTTGTTTAAAAGACTTGAGGGGTTGCACAAAAATCAAGGTTGAGCACAAAAATTGAGGTATTCAAAGTTACATTTGAGGTGAGGTTCTTACCCCAAACTTGATTTATTGTAAGTCTTCTTACCCTAAAAACTTGATATTTGTTCTACCTAAATGTGTTATGATTTCATAGAAATGGTTTTGTTGCATGTGAATGGTTTAACCTGTGGAAAGTTGTTTTCATGTGGGAGATTCGTCCCAAAATGTTTTATATATGTGCATTGAGTTTTGTGTGATAAACTGTGTACATTGAAATATTGTTTTATATATGACGCATTGAATCGTGGTATGTGGTATTGGCATAGTTGTGTGTTGTCCATGTGGGATGTGGGTTGCCAACTTGTGTTGTGGCACTTAAGTGATAGCACTCGGGATGCATTCCAAGAATTAATGCTATGTGACCTACTTGGGACGGGGCTAAGACGGACTTCATCCTATGGTACTCAAGTTGCGAGGCTGAGAGTAGACACCACCCCAGGTTCCTTTGAGAAAAATATTATTGCCTCGGTAGACGTTGATTCTAGGGATAGTGTTGATTATCTTGTGGCCAAGATTGTGTTAAGATCCAGAATGCTTTTGAGTAGGAGCGTAATGCCTAACCTGATATAGGAGTGATACTTGGGTTCATGCATTGAGGTTCTCCCTCTTAAGCAGGATTGTGTTATGCCAATATGTCAATGTGGTTGTGTTGCCTTTACAAAGATTGCATTTTTCCCAGTTAGGGTTAAGTGCTATGTGGGATTCTCTTGGGTTGGGACATGTCGAGATATGTCTGTTTTGGTTCATGGTCTTACATATATTCATGAAAATGTATTTGAACTCTCACTTAGATGATTCAGCATCTTATTTGGACTTTGTCTTTAGAATATTCAAACTTTCTAGGTGAAAGTAGTGGTGCCACAGGGAAAGGAATTGTCGAGGAGTGACAATAACTTGTAGGTGTTTGTAACATGTCTTTTGGATTATGATGTATGTTATTTTAATGATGTCATATTAAATGATGGTACCGTTTTCATGTTATGAATAAAGTGGCTTCGATTATGTACCGTTTGAGGTTTCAATATAGCTTTCGCATTTTGATGATTTACCCATCTTAGCTTATCGATTCTTATTTTGGTATGCTGAAGAGGTGTAATAAGATTTTCAAGGAATGATTTGTGTGGAGTTTATGTTGGAAAAAAAATATATATCTCTGAAATCTTACGTTATCTAATGCCCTTGGAAAAGCAAGGTGTTACACATACGCTGTGAGTGTTATAAGCCGATATCAGCTTGATCTAGGTAAGAGTCACTGGATCATAGTAAAGCATATACTGAAGTACTTGTGAGTGAATAAAGATATGCTACTGATTTATGGAGGGGTTGATTTCAATGTGGATGGATTCATTGATTTGGATTTTCAATCTGATGTTGATGATCGTAAATTGATGTCTGGTTTTGTATATCTCTTGAATGGTGGTGTTGTGAGTTGAAAAAGTTTCAAATATGCAATCATAGCAGATTCAACCACTAATATAATACCCTATATTTTTGTGAAGATGCCACGTATTTTAAGTGAGTTTAAAATATCAAAAAATATGCTTAAAATGTCAACAAGCGACCGAATCGGTCGCAGGGAGTGCCCTGGAGCTTAGATACCTAAGGATAAAGGTATATTTTTTATGAGCGTCTCGAGTCGAGATTTATGACGCTGAAAGAAATCAAATCAGAGACAGTTTTTCGGTTAAGCTAAGTTGTAGCCTAAAAAGATCGAATGATGGTAAGGGCTTCCCGAAAATCGTACATATCGAGTAATTTTGAGTTATTAATTTTGAGATTTTAAGTATCTTGATAAATTTGATGTTTGAGGGTGTAATTGTAATTAGAGAATTATTCAAATAAAATAAGGATGAAATTATAAGCTTATGTGGTAAAATATTAAAGTTGAGGACTTGAAATAAGGGCCAAAATGTTATTTAGAAGAACTTTGGAGTATTAGCTTGGATTTCGAAAGTTCAATTCATTATAGTTTTGGATTTGAAAAGCCATTCAAATATATCTTTGAGTCTTTGGAGTCCATGGCTTAGATTGTGACAAGTGGCATAATGTGATTGGTTGAAGAAATCTATAAATAGGCACCATGGGTTGTTCTCAAATCATTCCAAACAAGTTTGAGAGTTGAGACACTCTAAGAGGAGGAGCTTGCTCTAGAGAGAGAGGAGGAAGTTCGGCAAGAAGGCGGGAAGAAATCGAAAGAGAAGCTTGGGAGAACAAGCCTCGTCTGAGTTATGAGCTTTCGCCGAAATTCACAAAAATCAGTTAGAAAAAAAGTGAGGTAAGTCTGTTGTTTTTGATAATCCTGTAGAGGGGGAAGATAGGGTCACGTAGGTTTAAACGGAGGTCGAATCGGAGTTAAAACGAGGGAGATATGGCTAAAATACAAAAACGACGCAATGCTGTCCGAAATCTGGTAGTAGTGCGTGAGATACACGCGCCGGAAGTGGCTGTGCATGAAGGCACGTGAGCCATCTTCTGGGGGCACGGAGGGGCCCATTTTCCTTCAAATTTTTCAGTTATACCCCTACTTTATTACCCTTCAATCTTATGTAAAAATATTTGAAATTAGGTTTACCAAAACTTGTGTTTTCTACAGAAACCTAGGCCGTTTGCTGTGAAATTATACCGTCCAAGAGATAAACCAACAAGGTGAGACACCTATACTCCAAATCCTATTTTCTTATTCTCTAATGAGAGACTTCTATTTCATGAGACGTGTTTCGTGAAGTTCCTATATGTAAACTCTTGTTATTCTCTTACGTGAAATCATGTTGCATATACGAAATGTATTTTTCTTTGTTGCATTTATAAAATTCGTGTGGCCATACTGTTGCACCTATTTGTTGTTCACCGAGGGCAAAAGTCAGATATTCCCCGAGAGGTGCTATGCGTGCACCATCGAGAAAGCTTTCGTGGGAAAGACCGTGAGCCTAAGGAACAACTGATGTGATGCTTGCATGAGTGCTACGAGGTCGAGCCGAAGTGACATGGTTAGGGACCTCCTGCGAGACACTATGCATGCGCCATTGAGAAAGTTCTCATTGGAGGAGGCTAACGTGTTCATGAGGCACTTCGGAGTAGTTCTCGTTGTCTTCTCATACATTTTATACTTGTTCATGCATTAATATAAACTGTTCTTTGGAGTTTCTCACTAAAAGATTCATCTTCTAATTGGACTATGTCCTTGAAATATTCAAACGTTCTAGGTTTGACAAGCGGCTCTAAGGGAAAGGAGGTACCTGAAGAATAAGTTTAAATTGTTGTCTGTAACATGTTTAAAATATCTTTATTTATGAACCTATGTATGTCTTGGATATGTTTAAGGCGTTTAGTATCACTTATGAGAGATGATGTCCTTGTAATACATTTTGTAGACGTCTTGAGTGATTTTATTTATGATAAATAAAGCATTATGGTTGTGAACCATATTAGGTTCGATCTAGCTTCCGCATTTGAAATTTTAACACCTATCTTAGCTATTTAATTATTGGGTTTGTTAAGCTAAGAAGGTAAAAATTAGGGTTTTTGGGATATCGTGTGATGTATGACAACGATTGTGATATGAAAAATTTTTATATTCTTGAAATCCTAAGTTATAACACGCTCGAGAAATTTAGGGTGTTACAACTAAAGCTGAGTATGTTGCGGCATGTGATGCTGCTGAAGAAGCTATTTGGATCCAAAAGTTTCTTTCAGAGGTTGATATGGTTCTAGCCATTCTGTCACAAAAACCTTTGTATTGTGGCAACAATGGAGCTATTGCACTGGCAAAGGAACCCAGGTCACATCTAAAGTCCAAACACATTAAGCATTGGTTTTATTTGATTCGAGAGATTATAGCACGTGGGGATGTGCAGCTGTAGAGAATAAATTCAGCGGATGATATAGCTGACTCACTCACCAAAGTTATGACTCAGTCATAACTGGATTGATATCTTGAGAAGATGGGTATCCAATTCCTGCTAATAGTATAGTACTAGATGTATATGTGAAATAATTAGCATTAGTTTAAGTGAGAGATTGTTTGTGTTGTGTGCCCTAATGCTAGATTTGGATGACATCTAATGGGTTTGTATTTATAAATTAATTATATTTTTGTATAAATCAATAAAATGCAAACCTTTTTTCATTCATATTTTCTCCAATCAATTATATGAATGAGTCGTTGGATCTTCTATGTGAGAATCTTATTCTCAAGATGTTGAGACTGTGCGATAAGTTTTTTTGGTAAGTTGGTAACAAAACTTCTTAAATTATTCTTAATCTTTAAATTCTTTGGATGGAGACTTTGATTAATTGAGTATGGACTAGCATAGAGGTTACTATCTCGTTTGGTATAGGGATACCAATGGAAGGATAGCGTGTCATGCGTCATATGATATTAAGTTAACTTCTGTAGAAGTGGTAATTCTAAAACATTAAGTTGTGGTTGTAATATGGTATTTGTTTTGCGTTATATTTACTTAAATAGTGATGTCTATTATAAGCTCCAATTCAAATGCAACCAATACAGGCCAAGGTCCAACAAAAGGCAAAAGATTACAAAAAATTAAGAAAATTATGCCTATACATATTTCCATGGATAAAGGATGACTAGTTAATAGAATTGAATCTGCAAAGCTATCAGGTGAGCTTGGTATTATAGCTCGAGATTTTTTTCCCATGCCAACAAAGTAAAAGTGTAACACCCCTTCTCCTAGAACTGCCCAAGAAAGGGTGCTACGAAGAAATAAAATAAAACTACTTGATAAACTGAAATCTAATACCATAACTGAACATCTCAATCAAACTGAAATGAGTTAAATAAACTGAAAACCATAAACTCTATCTAAGGGAAAATCCCACAACCCAAACATAAAATAACCCTAAACTGACAAAACAATATGAAACTAACAAACTAACTAAACTCCTAGACATCTTTGATCTTGAGCGGCTCCACGTACACACACTACTGACCACTACTGCTAGGCCCTACATCTGGTACTCCCCCGCTAGGATTTGGAATGGTGAAGAGTACAAGGTAAGCTACAAAACTTAGCAAGTAATAAGTTAGAAAGAATAATTGAAGTTGAATCAAGAAATATTGATACTCATAAAGATAATAACTATCCTTGTATTGAGAAATATAAGAATCACTGTAAGGTTGCATTTATAAGATGTAATGCACATAAGCTGTGAAATAAATGCAGGTATGCAACTTTGGTTCATAAGCTCACATAATTGTAATACATACCTGACTGATCTGAATCCTGCAAACATAAAATATGTAAGCACATACTATGGGCAATATGCCCCTAGGCCCCTGATGGCTACCAGGCGGGCAACTCATAAACTGAGCTGAACTGAAACTGATACTGACGGAATCCCTACGGACAAGCCGCCTGGCGCGCATAATACAATGCTCATATAAATGCTGGCACACGATATGTAGTACTCCATATAAAGTCATGCTCAATACTCATACCAAGATGTATACATATAATGTCATGAAATAATGTTAAAAATGTCATAACAAAAGTATAAAATGCATAAGCTGTTATTATTATTATTGGAATCCACATATTACTCGTATTTTTCATTTAAATTATATAATTTACTGATAATTATTTATTTATTTAATTAATTATTTAATTTTGAGGGTGCAACATGAAAACTTCCCAGGGGGGTCACTCATCCTATCACTACTCTCACCTGAGCACGCTTAACTTTGAAGTTCTTACATTATTGGTTGCCAAAAGGAATGCAATGTATGGAAAATTTAGTGTGAGTGACTTACACCCTACTGTCATTCGAATGTCTCCAAAATTCATTTGAATGTGATTTTTCAAGGCCATTCGAATGCAATAGTAACCCATTCAAATAAGATGAATGGACTACACAAGGGTCATTCGAATGACAGAAATTTCATTCAAATGCTAGATGATACAAAGCAAAGGCTATTTGGATTTTTCAAGGACTCATTCGAATGACAAAAAGACTCATTCGAATGACACACTCAAAACCTCAAGAACACATTCGAATGATACGATAACACTGAGAACTCATTCAGATACCACAAAAACTCATTCGAATGACACAAGGCTCATTTGAATGTCTGAAATCTCATACAAAATAAAGCTTACGATAAGAAAGACCACAAAACTCATTCGAATGATGCGATAACACTAAGAACTCATTCGGATAACACAAAAACTCATTCGAATGTTTGAAACATCATAAGATCAAATTGACAGTAATAAAGACTGCATCTTGAATCGAACCTTAATATTACTACACCATTCCGAAAGAAATCTTGGGAGAACAATCCCAATCGATATAGAATAACATCAAGATGAATCGACAATCATATTGGGAAAGGAAACGCTTGCAAGAAAATTATGCATAGCTTATCCAAACTCACTATACATTGATATACTGCATGTATATATATATATATATGTATATAAACATACTGTCTGATCAATCTGAAAACTCAAATAAAGAGTTACTGAAACTGAGATTATTACTGAAACATGATCTCGTAAGAATGGTTTACCAGGATAGATACTTGCACATGACTTCACTGTTATACACATACATATATATATAAATATATAAACGTATCTGTTTACTAATACAAAATTGAAACTTAATGAAGCTATTGAATAATATGAAAACGTACTCACAAGAACCTGTAATGGAAGGGATTATAGGGAAGATACTGTTGAGTGTAGATTTTGATGATTGGCATGTGTGAATGTACATTTATATTTTATGTACTAACAAAGCATGAAGTCTTCATAAGGCTTACAAAGCTGTTCTCTAGTGATTTCATGACACAAGTTATATATGAAAACTTCTTATATTTATATAGAGATTTCATTATATATGGAAACAAGTTCTTAGAGAGCTTCCTAGAAATTTGAGCATTTGAGCTATGTATGGAAAGTTCTTCTTGGAATAGAAAAGTCTAGAAGATATATATATGGAATTCTTGTTCATATATAGAAAGTTCAAAAGATCTATATGGAAGTTTTTGAGGAGATTGGAGTAGTTCACTATATAGAGTTGCCATATATGTAACTTGGCGACATGGCATTGTCAACGTGGCATTTTGATGACATGGCAACCACGTGGAGCACACTCACTAGGCTACATCATCTTGTTGGTCTAAATATGGTAAGAGAATCATGGAGTAAATTTAAAGGTTTCTAGAAGCTCATCTACTCAGTTAAATATGGAAGAATTTTTTGAATTGCATTCAAATGGAGAAGTTAAAGATTCAGCATTATTGTTCAACATTAATGGAGGAAATTAAAATTTGAAAATTAAACCTTGATAGATATTACTTTCCTTTATTGTTGATTCTCTCTCATTAAAAGGATATGGAGACTCAAATCATGGAATCAAGTATCCTACTCATTATGGCTAATTGATATCTTTATTATAGGAGAATATTCAAAGGATATCTTGCATATATTCAGCTACACAAATTGATTCTCTACTTGTCAACATTTTTAGTATGGAAACTTGATCAATTATGAGCTTTTGAAGTATATCTTCATTGTTGGACAAATTTGCTTCATTATTTGAGAATATTTGGCTGCATTTTACACTATTTAGAGGTTTAAATTCAAATTTTAAATCAGTTATTTTTGTTATGGAAGCTAAGGAGTCAATTGCACAATCAAAGGTGTTTAAAGATCAACTAGAAGTCAAAATTGATCATTTCTTATTTATGGTCAATTTTGTAAGAATTATGAAGGATTTTGATGATATTTTTAATCCTTAAAATCAGCTATGCATTACTGGAATTGGTTTGCTCATTTAAAGCTGATTAGAGATCAACAAAAGTCAAAGGTCTTGAAGATCAATCAAATTAGTTCATTATGGAAGGTAAATCAAGAATCCAATATGAAAGGCTGAGATTAACTTGAAGACTTGACACATGGAGGGCTGAGATTGATTAAGGAAAGCTTACTCTAACATTATATGAAAGGGTCTCTTGAAGGCTTTGGAATAACTTTTGGAAGCCCTATTATTTTCTACATTATTGGCTGAGATTTTCATTCTCTCTAAATCTTTCTTTTCTTCTATCTTCTTGAGAGAAAATTAAGAGAGTTCTCTACACTTCATTGTATTATTTTGAGAGAACCCTATTTCTCAATCACTACTATTAATGTATCTTGTAAAGAGTGTACAAAATCCAAACTAATGAGTGTGAGACTCCAAAAGTAGTTTGGTGGTGGTGAAGCCAAGTGAAGGCTTTGGCGGTTGTAAGAAAAGTTTCATATAGTGGATTTTGTTGAAAATCCTAAGGAAGGAAATCCTTAGGTAGTGGATGTAAGCCATAAGGGCTGAACCACTATACATTGCTATGTTTTTCTTCTCTTCACTTTTACTTATTCTTACTTGATTTTACTTGTTTGTTTTTGGTCTTGTGCTATCTGAAGTGGTCTAATCCTAAGGCCTACATTCTTTGTGGTTATTTTGATTATATTCTGATTTATTTTAATTGATCATTCTTTGTACTCATTCAATATTCCATTTCGTTTATTTAAAGACTTGTTATTATGTGCATTCAAATCACTTGTTTTCACCAAGTTGTAATTTGAAGAGTACATTGGATCAAAGCATATACTAGCACAACTGACGGATATCATATTATCCATATAGTATTTAAGTGCTCCCGTACTCTCAACTACAATTTTGGTTTGTATTAAATTTGTTTTCTTATATATATATATATATGTGCATAAGTTTTGCATTAGAGTTTTGAAAATGTGTTAATTCACCCCCCTCTTGACTAGGTTAGAACTCAACAGATACTTGCCTTTCAATCTCTCTAATCGACTTCTACGACTTCGATGGAAATCTCCTATGCTAATATCACTATTGAAGCTTCTCCAATTCTCTGTTCTTCACGGTGTGAAGAAAAACTAAACACTACGAATATATATAATGGAGAACAACCCTAAAAGTCCATCTCAATCTCCTATTATAACTTGGAAACCTCTCAGACTTCTCCTCACGCGAGGATAAGCCAGCTCATAATATCACTAATTAGAAATTAAATTCTAATAATAACTTCTTAAATGACCATCATGTCCATGTACTTAATTCTTAAATAACTAAATTCCATTAGTGCTATTTCTCAATTAAAAATGTCTAAATTGCCACATTAAATAATTAATTAGCAAATTTACTTTTAAATAATTCTAAATGAATTCTAGACCCTTTAATGGGTCATTATAGAAAGATCTTAAAAACAATCATGATCATTTGACTTCTACATATGATTGACTTGGATCATCATTTTCTTTTGTTTTTTTTTCCCTTAATTTTTATTTGGGTTATTTCAATTATGTGTGTAATAACTTAAATTATTATACTTTTTTTTTTCTAGATGAGGTTGGACATTATTGATATAGGAGAAGAGGAGGTGAGAAAAAAAGTGGAAGATATATCGAAGTCGGGATCAAGATATCATCTTTATAAACATTTTCTAAAATTTAAGACATTAGAAGAAGAAAAACAAAACAAACTGGCTAAGCTTACCCAAGAGAATTGGGATGATCTTTGTGAATATTAGTCAAGCTCCAAGGTTCAGGTGTGTATCGCCTTAATCTTCAAATATAATTCTCCACTTACCTTTTGATATTTCATATGATTTTTTTCCTATATAGGAAAGATGTGAGAAGAATAAGGAGAATAGGGAAAAAAGAGTTACATCTCACAACCAAGGTCATGAGCCTTTGTCACTCTTCGAAATGAAATTGTAATAATTATTTTTATTATTCAATATATATTCTTTGTGCAACAAACTTTTTCTTATTGACACAAAAAAATGTAGAGTTTAAAGGAGCTCAATGGTGAGGAATGTAATCGAAAAACATTTTATAAATGCACTTGCTATAGTGAAGGAAAATGATGGATGAGTCTAGTAGCAGAAACATACTATGTAAGTTACTTTGGATACCAATTTTACATTCTAATTTGTATAATTGATACATAAGTTTTGAGGTTCCAGCTTCTAATTCTTATACTTTTACAAAATGAAATGCAAGAATTTCTTAGTCAACACGAAGTTGACGGTACTTCATTAAGTCCTTTTGAAATTTGTGACATGGTCCTTGGCACAAAGTCAAGATACATCAAGGGACTTGGATATGGACCAAAACTAACAAGAACAACAAACTCAAATACACAAAAAATATTGGAAGAGGCTCTTAAACAATCTGAAGTAGAACGTGAACAATTGAATGAGCAATTGAACATTGTTGTGGGTGAAGTGGAGAGTGTGAAGGCAAAGTTAGAACAACACGATCTCTTTTTTAAGAAGATACTGGGATCTCATTTTGACTCCACTGAATAATTTTTCATGGTAAGTGATTTGAATGCTATTTTATTCCTTTTGCTCTTTTTAACATAATTCTTCAATTGCGTAGTATGTTGGAATTAGTGGTGTTGTGTTGTGGTGGATGCCTATATTTGAGTGACAAATGATCTGCTAACATAGGGATTGACCTTAATCTTAATATATATTGCTTATGGATTATGAGAGAAGAGGGAGCTCTTTTCTTCCTTTTGGATGCAATAGTTTAATGGTTTGGCGCTATTTAAAACTACGTTAATTGAATTTACTATTGACTTGATATTAAGGAATGAACTTCTTCACAATCATCAATGGAAGGACCTTTTTTGTTTTTTTGTATCAAGTCCTGCCTATGATATTGTATCATTTTGTTAGCCATTACAAGATAAACACTTTGGTTAAGACTTGAATTAATGGAAGTCTATATGTCTAGATGCTAATAACACAAGTTTTAAAGTTATAGATTGGCTCAAATCCTTTATAGTTGGTGGATAGGTTTAGGTAGAGAGAGTCATCATTGGACTAGTTTAGTACAACTATTTTTAAACTACGAGTATGGTTAGTTCTGTTTATTTGAATTATTATAAATCTTCATATTGAAACAAATTATACTAATTTATTTTATCTTTCTTTTACTTTTGTTTTCCAGGTTCTTGGCATGCATGAGTAGCAGAAGAAGAAAGATGCTTGAAGATAAATTTTCATACTGTGTTAATTTTCAACTATTTTCATTTTAGCATTTTTCTATCATTACATATATTGATATTATGTTCTAGTCACATTCAAAACAGTTGGAAATTGTGGATGACATTAGTTTTATTTTATATGATTAATTGAAAATTTTTGAAGTTATATATTGTGTTCTATATATGAAATAAGTAATCCAAGTTCTAACGTGGCATTGTGGAAGGCCAAGGAACACGTTGCTAGCCTTAAGCTTGATGGGTCTGTTTTACTCTTTCAGGTAGAACAAGGTTCAAAGGTAAAGCTTCCCTTTTGGCTTGCCCGTGAGCTGCACCTAAGACAAGTAGCATCTATTAGTCTTCCCCCATGAACTTGCCTAACTGACCAGTTGCAATCTCCTAAGGTGAAGCAACTTTCTGTTTGCAAATCCTATCTAAAATTTAGTGAGATTGAAAAACAGTCTCTGAATTCCTTTGTGTCCTAAGAGAGCCATGGCAAAATATGAACACGAATTTTGTTTTTCTTCTTTAAAAAATTTAATTGCTCTTGTTTCTTTTTCATTTCTCCTTACATCATACATTTGAATGCTAGGACAAGAGAGGACATTACAGCTCATGTTAGACACATGGATTTAAGGAGTTGATGTCAATACTTCTATGAATTCGGACGCAAGTTATATTCACTATAAGGTCTTTTACCTTGCTTGTTATTCTTTGAAACCAAAAATAAATTACCAATATCCACCAAAATAAATAAATTTATATTTAGTAACAATGTCCTCTTTTAGGCATTTGTTTTTTCCTCCTATATGATGTGTGGCATAACTTCATTTGCAAGTGTAAATTCTTAAACTATTTCTGTTCACTTTAATTATAGTTGCTTGTGTGAAGTATGTTTTGTGGAACCCCTACCAGAATGCCCCATCCAAGTCTAAGAACCTAAGCGAGAGGCCCACGAGGGGTAAAGAAAACAAAATAGACACCACCCAACCTGCCATGCATGCTAAACTAGGATCATCTGAACTCATACTGAAAAAATGACAACGGAAGCATAACTCACATCCCAGGCATGCATATAAAAGATAACTGATCACAGAGTTACATGATATATGCATAAACACATACAAAACCATGCCAAGCACTCAAAAACTAAACATATCTAGCAGGACATCACTAGATACACATCAAACTCGGATCTGCTAGGATTGCCATGTGCACCACTTATCGGGATACCTCAAGGACTACTAGCCTCGCCCCTATAGTTAGCTTTGTCCTTACCTAAAATGAAAAGAACCAAGAGTGAGTCACAAGACTCAGCAAACATATAAGAAATGAAAGGCTGACAAGAGTAAGGAAGCTAGAGATTACTCGCACCCAAGTGCAAAACTCATGCAAAGCATAACAACCAACCATACATCCTATGTCTATGAATCACATGACAAATATATAAAAACGCCGCATAATAAAATATACACATACTTGTCCTTAGGGCCCACATAAAACACACGGCACCCAAGTTCCTATCACAAACTTCTTGTTACCCTGAAGGTAAGTTGTACCTATAACTCGAGTTGAGGCTCGCTCGAGTGGGACCGACCAACACCCATCTCTTAACTCAAGCCGAAGCTCGCTCAGCATGCTAGAATGTCTATGATCATAAACTCGATTCGAATTACCCAACACCGTATATTTGTAATACTAGAACTGGTGCCAAGGACCATGTTATGCACATGTACAATGTAGTGGCATAATGAGCATAAATGATGATACATAACCCCTATAAAACCATGCATCAAGCCCTGCTCACCCATATAAGAAATCACATACAATACAATGCTCGTGTCTAAATATAATGTAGAGGCATAATGAGCATATACGTGATACATAGCCCCCACAAAACCATGCATCAAGCCCTGCTTGCCCTAATAGGAAGTCACATATAATGCAATATGCCCGTGGCCAAGCAAACAAGTCTCATGGAAACCCCCAAATGCATAATCCCAAGCCCCTGCATGCATTTGAATTGACAATATATTGGAAATAAAAGAAAACACATGCAAATACTCTCAGCCACAACAACATCTAACAAGAATCTACCCACCAAAACAACCTAGCTTCATTCCAAGAACAAACAAAAGGGAGAACCGAGCCCTTTAAAGCTCACAAGAAAAGACTCACCCTCTGAACAAGGATTCAAACAATAGGGAGAAAACCAGCAAATGATAAGCCTATAATCCTCAAATAACAAGCATATAATCCTCAAATAAAACCTCAACTACAACCTCAGTAATTCAACATCATAGTAAGGAAATAAACCAAACCAGAAAATAGTAGAATCTCTCACAAACTGAATCGAGATGAGAAAACTAACAAGAATAAGCCTATAATCCTTGAATAAAATCATTTGTAAATCACAGTGAGGAGATCCTCAATAAATCCACAAATAAAAAACTTACAATGAGAAGATCCTCAATAAATCCTCATATAACAAGCTTATCCGAAAACTCAAACTACAACCTCCAAATCAACACACAACAAGGAAATAAACCGAATAGGAAGGTGAGAGAACCTCTCACAAGCTAAATATGGAGGATACAGAAGTAATGAGAGATAGATGCTTGCAAATGGAGAAGAAAGATAAGAAGAGGGTAGGATGCTTGCTTGAAATGAAGAAGAAATCACCCTAGAAGCTTGGTTGAACCTCTCATTCTTCTTCTTCTTATTCTGCTACTATCTTCTTTTTCCTCCTCTGCTCTTGGCCGAACCCTCTCACATCCCTCTTCTCTCATTATTCCTTCTCGTTATATAACCGGCTTGGACGCATGGCAACACTGGAGGAAAAGTCATCCAACATGTTGCCTGAAAAATCAAGGTCTGGGTCAAGAAAATGGTCTGGGAACTAGCATATCTGGATCAGGCATGCATATCCGAATGCAAGATTTAAAGGCTAGAGAGTGATATCCGGATGCCAAGACTCCATATTTGGATATATCACCCAAAAAGTCATTACAACAAATTTCAAGCCTAATTTTGACCATGATTCAGCTAGAATCTCTCAAAACTCAAAACATGAAAGTTATAGATCTTTTTCTTTTTGTTCCATAGAATCTTGAATCATCTCAATCTAAGCTCAGATAAGAGAGTTATGCCCAAAATACAAAGCAATCTCAAAATTGCCCAGAACCCAACTCCATATTCGGATATCCCAACTCCATATCCAAATATATCCCACACACATTCGGATGCTACATGCCATATCTGGATGTCACTCACAAGAACTCAAGGAGGACTTCCTAATAAGCCTCAAGTCATCTTGATACAAGACACATGCTACAAATCAACACATCTGAATGGATAGAGGAGTATCTGAATGCCTTAAGCTCATATCCGAATATCACCATACCTCATTCGGATGCCTCGCCACCATATCTAAATATACAAACCACTCATCCAAATGCATGAATCCAAGGCTTCTAACACATCCGAATACCATAGGCTATATCTGGATATGAGACAAAAATAATAAAGGGGGCCATCCGCATTCTTTTGCTCATTATCCGAATTTAAGACACATAAGCCAAAGGCACATCCGAATGCTTAGGCCACTTATTAGGATACCACTCACACCACTAGCACCCCATATCTGGATACCTCATACCATATCCGAGTACCTCATGCACTATATCCGAATGGCTCACTCTCCCATCCAGATATCCTTGCTCCCATTCGAATATATCTCCTTCCATCCGGATGTCTAAGGCCCCAAACTTAAAAATATAACTTATATATCATTAAATACTCCAACTTAGACCCAACACTTAATTAAAAATTGCCAAAAATACCCATTGCACCTTACGACTAACCCACGTAACCTCAAGGCATGATAAAACATTGTATCCCTAAATTCAGGTTATTACATGTTTGGACTATTTAGAAATGATTAGCACATTTTGTTTCCTCGTTACTCTAACCATTTTGTAGAATTCTTATAATTGTCCTCAAGTAATAGTTCCATTGATCATGTTATTCTCTCTTGATATTAAGTTGGAGGTTATTTCTTTTTCAATTTTTGTTTCACCTTGCCAATTAATTCTTTCTATGTTTGACAACGTCATGCTAGTCAAAATAAGTTTCCATGTTAGCAGGTGTAGGAAAAAATTGAGGGATAGATCTACCGTCATAACTGCTACTTCGAGCACATCAAGTTGCTCTATTATCTCCTTAACTGTGCCATTTTCTTTTGCTACATTTAGTCTCTTAACATGGATTTCTGACAGTTGCACCCCGCTCTTTGTTGTGATTGCATTCACTTGCTCCTTTGGGTTAACTTCCGCATTATTTGGCCATGTGCCCGGTTGCCTTTCGATGAGAAGTTTTACCAACTACCCAATTTGATTTTCTATATTCTTAATGGCTGCATCGGTCTGATCACTTCGTTCTTGAAGCTTTGAGAATGCTTCTTCCCATCTTCCTCTTTCTTCTTGTGGTCTTCCCATTTTTTATGGATTTTGACTATTTTGATTGTTGCCATAGGAGAAGTTAGGATGGTTTCTCTAGCCGGGATTGTACGTCTGAGAAAATGGATTATTTTGTTGCCACTAAAAATTTTGTTGACGTTGAAAGATCTGTGCATATGCAGCCTGCTTTGTGAAAGAAAGATCCATGATGACTAGTGGACATTTGGACAACAAATGACTTGCCCCACAAGTTACACAAATAGGATGAGATCCTTGCACCATATTAGCGGATGAGGAGTATTTGAATGCTTCCATTTGTTTTGACAAAGCATCAATCTTAGCTAGCATCAAAGTACTCACATCCACTTCATGCACTCCTACTACTCTTTTATGTGAGTTTCTATCTGGCCACATCACTAACTGCTCACTCATTGTCTCAAAAAGATTATGAAGCTCCCCGACTGATTTATTTCGGATAGATCCTCCTGTTGTAGAATCAACTGTAGAATGGCTTTAAGGAGTGAGTCCAGCATAGAAAAAGTGATTTTGAGCTGGTAGTGGAAAACCATGACTAAGACACTTTCTCAACAGCTCCTTGAACCTCTCCTATGCTTCATGAAAATTTTCAGAATCAGCTTGCTGAAAAGTTGAAAACTCATGCTTAAGCTTGTTAATCTTGGCCAGTGGGAAGTATTTGAGAGTGAACTTCTGTACCAAATCTGCCCATGTAGTAATATTGCCTAGTGGTAATGAGTCTAACCATTCTCGAGCCCTATCCTTCAGAGTGTGAGGGAAAAGGCGCATCTTGAGTGCCTCTTCATTAATTCCTTAGTACTTGAAATTCCCACAATACTCTAGAAATCAAGACAAGTGGTAGTGTGGATTTTCCTCGCTCATTCCATAAAAAGGTATGTTGTTTGCGAAGAGATTGATCACGTCTGGCCTCAACTGAAAGTTTTCATGCTCGTAGGGAGGATAGATTATGCTTGACCAGTTCTCAATCATTGGGGGCATCATGAAATCCTCCATCAGAATGTCTATTTCGTTAACTTCAACAGGTTGTCCCATTTGAACGAGTTGATTGGCGTTGTCACCCATATTTTTCAATTGCTCTTCCTTCCTTGCTATCTGTTCACGACGCCTTTGATGGAATGTTCTTTCTATCTCAGGATCGAACTCACAGATATCTAAACATTCTGAACGGCTCATGCATTATCTCAATCCCTGCACACACACAAATTGAAATAGCTCAGCCCAAAAAATAATGAAAACAAAATTTGACAATTAAAGATAATATCAATCGAAGAGTAATCAAAAGAGCTAGTCCTCAGTAATGGCGCCAAAAACTTGTCTACCTATTTTATCTCGCAAGTGGACGGATTATAACAAGTAATATAGTGATGAATAGAGTGTCATACCCACGAGGACTAACTTTTGACATTTACTCTAACTGATTTAACCTTAACCTAACACACACATTAACAATGACTTCAACTGTAATGAAAACTAATTTACGAATAAAAGATGCAACTAGAACAATTTTTTTGATTCAAAAACTCGCAAGGATAAGGCACTAGGGTTTGTAAATCTACCGTCGGCCTTCTATGATTCGATTATGCATTACTCGGATCTTGCTATTCCTTATCTTAGGGTGAAAATTGATAATGCAATTACAACCAAAAGCCTCTTTCGATGGTCATTCAGTTCCATGTTTATGTATGAGATTGACTATCTCTAGTCAACCTTCAAACATGTAACGCCCCGCTCCCACTTACAGGTGTTACTTGTGAACAATTACCCGAATTGTCCACCTGCCCAGCCTTAGGTGAAGGGCGGACCATGTTTCAAGAAGAAACGCCCTAGGTGGGAACTAGGCTCATCCTTCCCTTCCCTTAACCCCAGGATTCGCTAGCAGAATTGGGCTTTAACCACACCGCATTTGGTTAAAAAGAAATCTCGCGAAACGCCCAATCATCATTTTCTCAATTTTTTTTTAAATTCTTTTTTCGACCAAGAATTTCACCGGGCTCCATAAAAATCACAATTAAAATCAACACAACAAATTTTACATCTCCTAAATCAACACAACAACATAGGCTTCCATAAGCCATAAATTTACAACAAAAATAAATAAACACCATGAGCTTCCAACCACAAGCTTGCAATTTTTTCTTCTCTCTTTTAACATAAGAACAACCTACAAGGGGATGATAAAACCTCATGAGCTCAAAAACTCAGTAAGGGTGCATATACAAAGTAAATACAAGCGTAACAAGTCTATGTAATGGCAAATGCATGCAAGCATGGTTAGGTCATTCCATCCTCACAACCCAACATGGTTTGAGGCATCAACCTACCATTTCTTTCCCACTCCCATGGCCATAGGTCTCATGAATAAATAAAGCATGCAAAGAGATACATAAAAGTTTATGCAACCTACTTACAATGCAATGTAAGGCCTCCTCCACATGGGGCCATCCCTTACCTCATTCTTGAACCTTCCAATCTTTATTTCAAGAGAGCTTCCAACATCATTTTCTCCCAAATAAAATGGCATTTCAACAAGCCACTTAATTTTTGCATACAAGCATACCAAAATGGAGAGAAGAAAGAATAAAGCTTACCTTGACTTTTTCTTCTTTTCTTCTCCATTTCTTTCCTCCATGAGAAACTTCTTCCTATCTCTTTTCTTTCTTTCTTCAAATAGCCAAAGGGAAACAAGTCTTCCTCACTTGCCCTTATATACCACTCTTTTCCATTTTCAAGAATGGATCTCCACCATTCATTCGAAGCACAATCGATGTGCTTAAGGAGAATTAAATCTCCACCACTCATTTCAAATAAACAAGTTTCCTCTCTTGGAGAAAGCATAATCCATGCTCTTCATCTTGATTAATCTCATCCATTGGATTATTTTGCATTTTCAAGACTTAAGCATAACCATTGGATCACTTGGGAATTTCTTTTTCTTTCTCATTTACTTTAATGAGACAATTATATGTCATTTTCAAGACTTAATCCAAGCCATTGGATATATTTCATCTTTTCAAGACTTGATCCTAACCCGTGGATCAATTTAGTCTTCTAATACCAAAATTAGCCATTTTCTCATATATTTATTTTGACTAATTTCAACACATCACACTTGAGAGACATAATTAATTTTCTTCCCATTTAATTTAATGGGACTAATTTCCACCATCACATGAGAGACCACTTGAAAGACATAAATGCTTTCTTTCTCATTTAATAAAATCTCCATATTTTTCAAACATTAATGCATGACTAATTTATTTTCTTTTTGAATTTTTCTTTAATCCATATAATCATGCCTCTCATTAAATGCTTGAAAGACCAATTAGCATTTCTTTTGCATTTAATTAAATCCTTCTCCAACTCATAAATCCACATATATATATATACTCCCACATTTCTAATATATATATATATTTCTCTCAAATTTCCAAGATTATGCCAAGTGTCACTCTAAGACACAAACTTGGCTTCCATTTCTTTATCTTGGTCATCCATGTCGCAATACCACATTAATTTACCATTTTAGAGAAAATTAATTATTCTCCTCAAATAATTTAATATCCACCATTTTCCCTATTTTCCATAATTAAATTTCTTTATGGAATCACTCCAAATTACCAAAATTCTCATTTCATGAATTATTAATCCCATATTTCCACATAAATACCAATTTGGGATTTTTATTCACTTGCTCACATAATTCCACATAAGAATTATCTCCAATTTATCAAAATACCCCTTTTATTAAATTTTACTATCTAAATTACCAAAATACCCCTCTCATAGGGCACCATCATTCTCAAGGGTATTTTTGGAAGCTTTTTTTACTTCCTTTCTCATTCTCATAACACCAGTAACACTGGGTGTTACATTCCACCCTCCTTAAAAAGAATTTCGCGCTCGAAATTCACTTTACCATATTCTCCTACCCAAGACAATCACATTCTCGGGCTACTTGCCAAATTCTCCTGCTCGAGAATCTCATAGCCTATCCATTCCTCACATTTACCTCGGGTTACACCTACCTCAATGTAACACCCCGTCTCGCCAGGCGTGTCACTATAAAGGTATTCCCGGGATTTCTCTTTTTTTTTTTTTTCCTCCAAGTTTAACACGCACGGTGTATCAAGAACAATCTTCACATGCAGATACAAATCCCGAGAATCCCAGCCTTGCCCGTTTAACTATCAAGATCAATAATCTTAAACTAAACGAGACATAATACAACGCAGCAGATATATTGTCAAACACTGTGGTTCTTACATAGTGTTTCCATAGCAAAATATGTAATACAGACCAAATGATAACATTGCTAATATACAACTGTTCATTTACAACCAGAAATACATATTAAAGCCTCCAAACATTACAATGACTAACAAAACTAAGCACCATTGGCCCTCAACCGGCCACATCCTTGCCCTCGCAGCAGTCCCTGGCTGGAACATTAAACGTTCAAGGTGCATAGCCCAGGTTAGATGATAAAACATCTAAGTGACAGTATGAAACAGTTTATATAATGCATGAGAGACACACGAGCATGGCATACTCAGATAAGCGACAACATGCAAGACACGTCTAACTTGACGAATTTCCCTGACATACTTAATCCCTCGAATGCCCCACTGTGACACCCGTTAACCTGGTTTAACATTAATCCCTCGAGTGCACCGTCATGACACCCGTTCACCTGGTTTAACATTATTCCCTCGAGTGCCCTAGTGTGACACCCGTTCACCTAGATTAACATTGTCCCATTCTCAAGTAGACCCCATCCCGTCCCACACGAATACAATACCGACACGAACATCAATACCCCGATGATATGAAAATCACACGCCATGCACCTATTCTTTTATAAGTAAAAGTAGTTGATGCAATATACCACATGTTCGATATGCAAATAATGCCACAAATACATAAGTAAAACACTTTTGCAAAACAACCCAAGTTCCGAAGGGTAAAAACCGCTCACTAGAACTGGTCCCAATTGCGTGTAACCTAAGTTCGGGAGGATAACACCGCCCACCTGAACCCACAACACACATTCCAACATATTTTCAAGCTAAGGGTAAAACTAGAGTCAAGCCACTCACCTCGAACGTATTTAGATCACCTCGATCCTCGTGTAACGCCTCGATTTATGTGTCAAATCCCAATTACTTGAATTTATACTCAACCTTGAGTTACAATTACTTCCTAAACACCATATTTAATTAAGGAAGCATTAAAATTCATTTTCCTCAATTTTTCCATAATTTTCTCTATTTTCTTCCAATTTTCTCCTCGATAATTCTAAATTAATTATTTCTTCAACTATTTTCCAAAATATTTCAACACAATAAATCCTAAAATAAATTAATAAAAATACTGGAAGAAAATACAAGAAAAACTCTTGTCGCACGCGTCCTCACGTGCTAGGCGCGTGGCTGCGTGTGAAGGCTGGCACGTGCAGCCACGCGCCATCGTTTTCTTCCTCAAATCCAGCCGGTGACGACTCTTTCGATGACTATTTTGAGCATACCCCCTTCAAGCCCACTCAATGTCGATCACAATGGTACCGGTTTCAGACTGAAACCTCACCGGAAAAAGCCCAAAAATGGCAGTTGTAGGCAGCGAAAGTGGTTTGCCACCCGTTCTCGGCCGAGCTTCAATCGGCCTCAAACGTACACCAAAATCCTTCAAACTACTCCCAAAATCTTCTCCGTTACATAAGGATCGAAAGCCCCTTATCCATTCTCATCGATTCATCCTCTAACACCTTCGATTTGGAAGCTCCATTTCGCAAAACCCTCGGCCATTTTTGTTTCTATTTATAGGCGAGATTCGACCGTTTTGCAGTAAATCAAAGGCCAAGCCTTGGCCACCAAGCTCCCTAGTGCCCGATACAGCCTTCCCTGCACCTCCCTCGGCCGTCCCATCACTGGATTCGGCCTCCACGTGCGGTTGATTGCGGCGGCCGATTGTGTTCACACCTAGCTTTTGATTTATTTCACTTTCACCCCCTGTTTTCTTCAAATGCCATTTTTCTCCTTTCCATGATACCCCTGATAAATCCAACTACACCATTAAGACCCTCAAGATTAGTACTATTCATTTGGTCCTTGAAACTTTTGAAAAATTACTGTTTTAACCTCCCTCGGGCAAATTTAGAAAATTACACTTAGGCCCGGCTAGTCAAATTGACCTTAAATCCAGTTGATTCAACCCGAAATCGCTCAAGGGTTGTTCTACACATTAAATATAGGTCCTTGACATGCTCCGTTGACTTTCTGGACGTTTCCTACGTCGATTTGGTTTTCTCAGCCTGGTCGACAACTGTACCGAAAACTGTTCCCGATCTTACTTCTTTCATCACTAAAAATCATAATTCGAATCACTTGTTGATACTGTAGAATTTTCTTTGGCTATCTAAGGTCCGGTTACTCCCTCCGACTGATTTAATCGTTTAAAACTGCATTAGTGTGTCATATGGCCTTATTCTTTCAATAATTTCAGTTATACCTTTCATTAAAAATCATTTATACTCTTAATAATTTCCCGGGTATTACATTCTCCCCCCTTAATAAATTTCGTCCTCGAAATTTGATCCGCGATAATTGTATCACCACTATTGCGAATGACTTCCGATTGCAATGTCCTAAATACCATTCTTAGTCTTTAACAATCATTCATAGCTTATGTCTCCATAAGGTCTGAGTTTACCAAATTCGTTTCTTATCTTCCAGAATATCTCGTTGTAGCTCCATAGCGGCGGCTATTCAACTCCTAAAATAATTTATAAACCCTAATATCATTCCCAATTGTGTCCTCCAATTACTTTTTATCTGGCTCCTAAATCTCCCAACCCAATGTCAAGATCACACCAAGATTGAGCTAACTCGGTCGCCATGATGGCACAGAAATTGATAACATTGAACTTACTCAGCGTATCTTTCTCTCAATTATCTCGATCACATATTATCTTTAGAGATAATTTCTCAACCTCTTACGGCTGGTCATGCAAATTATCCACTTAGGTCTCCCAAAAACACAATTCCTCTTACAACAGCCTAACATCCTGACATGTTACTATTTCTCTTCCAAACACTATCCATCAATCAGATCAATTTATCTCAACTCAGAACTCCCATGTCGTTTCAATTTATCGACAACCTTCCATAATTATACACGTCCTTCATTTGTGGCTCCTCAACTAAGCACCGTTAAGTGTTCCATTTCAACCAAATGGTGCTTTCCATATTTCTCCACATGAGAATAATCTCTCTATTGAGTCAAACAAGATCCCTATTATCCCTGATTCTAGGAGTAGACATAATCTCGTCCTTCTTAGGCGATCTAGTTTTCACACAACCCCTTAAGTGAAAACCTTTCTAGTTATCTTTTGATTCTCACTGGGTCTTCAACAATACCTAGCATAATTATAATAGCTTAACCTACTATCTTGCAACCCAAATAAATTTTCGTAGTGGAACTAAAAACTCACGTCTTCCTTTATAACAACTTAGTCATATGTTTTCTCAAATCACAGCATGTCTCTCGAGAAGAAAAACACTTTCAACATATAACTTACCATATCCCTATGTTGATTGTGTCTCTTTCAATCCGTCAACTCATGTTCTCTAGGTATACTTACCATTGCTCCAACCTTTTCATATCACCAAAGGCAAGGTTTGAGATAACTAAATCGCAGCCAATTGCTAACAATTCCTAAGGTGTGTAATATTAAATACACTAAACCAAGAGCCAAGTCGATAACAATAATTAAATTCCTCCCAAAGCTATATCTAGAAAACAATCGTCCCACCTCTTGCTTAATTAGGAAACACATTTTTCCTAAGCAACTCCCCGGCACACGTTTATACCAAAGATTACTCCATTCCTAGTTAGGAGTTACCTCAACTTAGGAGCAATATTACTTTTTCACCACAACTCCTGAATTCCCAGGCCCACTCATCACTTCTTAGTAATCATAATCTCACGAGTTTCTGTCGTGGATGCAACTATCCTAAAAGAATCCTTTACAATTTTCTATTAATAGCTCGCCAAACATTATTTTGTCGCTTGATATTACATTTCCTTCTTCCAATTCTCTTTTAGTTATTGACTATCATAACCCACATAAAAATTACCCCGCTTAGGTCTTCAATATTTTCACCACGATTAAGAATCCTGCCACAATGCTCCAGTCCCTTGGAACTTGGACTCTAAACCATACATAACATCCTCAGTGTCTCCCAAACTTTGGCACCTGACCATCTCCACAGTTCACTGTGTTGCTCCGACTTGTAGGTATCATTCCCCAAACTGCAAGCCAACCACCAGTCCTCTGCCTTGGTCCCTAGGCTCAAATCCGTTGTTATAGACTAACACCAATGGTGTTATCGTTACGCTTGAATTCCTCATTCCATCTCTGAGAGCTATAGTGGTTCTATTGGTACTAATCCAAATCCCTGATCTTTTGGATTCCTAATTTTCTTTTCTAAAGAAGATATCACTCAATTTGAGTGGTGTACCCTTGTCCTTACCATTCCTAAGACTTCGGATTTCTTTCTCACAATTTAACCTCTTTTACTTTCCAAATTTATCATTCACGTGACGAAACCTCACGCTCCCATTGCTGCTCTTGCAGACGTCCATAATTTGTCAAACACCCCAACATCAATTGTATTTCCAATTTATCATATTCTAAACTTATACTAGATCATTCAACCATATTCTTGTCACTTCTGTATGCTTAATCTATCACAAGATTGGCTTAGAAGTACCGTTCTCCTTATATGTTTATTCCACGATTAACTTTCAACTAATACTCACTATATAGGTCATTATGTCAATCATTCATATTTCTTTGAATCCAATAGGATCAACTTTAATTTTGTTAAGACCTAATCAAGTCCCAAGATATCTTTACGAGCTTAATCAAGCTTTAGCAAGCTTATCTCATTGCTTAGTGCCTTAAAACTCAAGACAAGACTTTTGTGACTACCCCTCGGTCCTTGACAATCATTGTTCTGCTAACTATCTTCTTTTAAGTTTGAATCTTCTTAAATCGGCCAGGGTCATTTCAAGCTCAAAATAACATCGTCTCCATAAGTTGAAAATATCTTTTTATCTCCAAGTGTACACAGTATCAAAGTCAAACTTGGAATTCTCTTATCCCAAAATCTTTTTAATCTCCAAGATTCGTCTTAAATCACAAATCTCTATTCTATCGTTGTTCTTTATATTATTTACAATCTCAAAATCATCAAGTAAGGTTTCATTTTGCAAATCCTCTATAAGCCAAAAGATTCTCTCAAATTTCCAATTTAACGGAAAAGTTCTAATCTTCAAAACATGCAGATCTTGCGTTTGATATCCAAGTATATATATATATATATTTTTTTACGCACCTTGACCCTAACTATAGCTGATTTACAGTCGATCCCTCTTTATCTCGTAGTCACTATTTGAAATTCCAAAATCCTAAATCATCAAAATTTCACTCAAAAGGAGAATTCCCACTATAACCTGGAGCATTTTATTCCAGCCAATTACTACCGAGAAAAACTTCTAAACACCTCAAACAAAAATTCGATCCTCAATTGGTTCCGATTCATTTTCCTCATCTGATCCTAAACTAATATCCTCGATATAGTTTTTTTTTTTTTTTCTATCATCTCCCAAAACTTCCATAAGACTTAAATCTACGCCTTAACTCTCTTTGTCCTTGAATAACATATGAAACCATACGACTCGTTCCTATGAATCATTTTCTTAAGGTAATATCTCCTTAGTTTCTCTGTCATCAATTCTGATTTCTCTATCACGTTATCCCTATCAACAATTTCGGATTCCTAAAATCTTCAAATTCTGTTTTCAAAGCCTTTATCGAATCGTCCTGGGTTCCTTACTTAGGGTTGTTCCTTAGGATCCTTGATCTATACCAAGTCATTCTTTCCTTTGAATCCTTATATCATTCGATCAAAACCTGATTTACAATTAGGTTATGTCTGACCACAACCCACTTTAATAACCACTAGACATCCCAACATTTAGCAAAAATGATTTTGACTAATGATCTCCAATCTAAGGTTTCTAGATCTTACGAATCCGCAGTTATGATTTATTGAACCAACCTTACATTCGAATCACATCGTTGGATGCTAACTCCCAATTTAACGTTCTATCACTTAGCAAGGACTAGTATTCTCCAATTAATATCCTCAAAGACTCAAGTCTCCAAGCAGGGACTTTGTCTTTTATGATCTACCAGCTCCTTTTTCCCTAAGTCTCCATTTGGGATTTTCACAAGTTAGCCCTAACTGAATCCATTCTTCTTAAGTCCTCAATTCGGATATCCAACTTAACCTTAAGATCTTCGAGTCGTTCCTCTTTCCCACGCCCTTGACAGGTTCTTCTAATAACCTCCGTCGTTTCACTTGTCTTTGTCAGGGCATGATATCACTATTATTTAACATGTCCCAATCGGGGATACTAAGATGATTTACGAAAATTCTTCCAAAGGAGATTTATACTATACTTCAAGTTATACCAGAACAACCAAAGTATTTATTCCTCAAAGGTTTTGGATCATAAGTCTCTTTCATTTCGACGACCCTCATTGCTGGCTTCCCAATTTCCAAAAGATATGAATAGAACTTGTTCATCTCCACTTGACGCTGAAAGTATATTCAAATTGAAAACCTCAAATTTCCTCATTCTAGAGTCTCCATACTATTTTCTACTATATTCCGAATATCTCTTAGAATCCATAACCCTGTTCTAAGTTCTCATTCAACAGTGCTAACCATGCTAAGTTCAACAACCTAGCTTAACCATCCTAGGGTTTTAACCTAGGGCTCTAATACCAATTGTAACACCCCGTCTCGCCAGGCGTGTCACTATAAGGGTATTCCCGGGATTTCATTTTTTTTTTTTTCCTCTAAGTTCAACATGCACGGTGTATCAAGAACAATCTTCACATGCAGATACAGACCCCGAGAATCCCAGCCTTGCCCGTTTAACTATCAAGATCAATAATCTTAAACTAAACGAGACATAATACAACGCAGCGGATATATTAACGTCAAACACCGTGGTTCTTACATAGTGTTTCCATAGCAAAATATGTAATACAGACCAAATGATAACATTGCTAATATACAACTATTCATTTACAACCAGAAATACATACTAAAGCCTCCAAACATTACAACAACTAACAAAACTAAGCACCATTGGCCCTCAACCAGCCACATCCTTGCCCTCGCAACAGTCTCTGACTGGAACATTAAATGTTCCAGGGGTATAGCCCAAGTTAGATGATAAAACATCTAAGTGACGGTATGAAACAGTTTATACAATGTATAAGAGACACACGAGCATGGCATACTCAGACAAGTGACAACATGCAAGACACGTCTAACTTGACGAATTTCCCTAACATACTTAATCCCTCGAATGCCCCACTGTGACACCCGTTAACCTGGTTTAACATTAATCCCTCAAGTGCACCGTCGTGACACCCGTTCACCTGGTTTAACATTATTCCCTCGAGTGCCCCAGTGTGACACCCCTTCACCTGGATTAACATTGTCCCATTCTCAAGTAGACCCCATCCCGTCCCACACGAATACAATACCGACACGAACATCAATACCCCGATGATATGAAAATCACATGCCATGCACCTACTCTTTCATAAGTAAAAATAGTTGATGCAATATACCACATGTTCGATATGCAAATAATGCCACAAATACATAAGTAAAACGCTTTTGCAAAACAACCCAAGTTCCGAAGGGTAAAAACCGCTCACTAGAACTAGTCCCAATTGCGTGTAACATAAGTTCGGGAGGGTAACACCGCACACCTGAACCCACAACACACATTCCAACGTATTTTCAAGCTAAGGGTAAAACTAGAGTCAAGCCATTCACCTCGAACTTATTCAGATCACCTCGATCCTCGTGTAACGCCTCGATTTGCGTGCCAAATCCCAATTACTTGAACTTATACTCAACCTCGAGCCACAATACATCCTAAACACCATATTTAATTAAGGAAACATTAAAATCTATTTTCCTCATTTTTTCCATAATTTTCTCTATTTTCTTCCAATTTTCACCTCGATAATTCCAAAATAATTATTTCTTCAACTATTTTCCAAAATATTTCAACACAATAAATCCTAAAATAAATTAATAATAATAATGGAAGAAAATACCAGAAAAACCCTTGTCGCACGCGCCCTCACGCGCTAGGCGCGTGGCTGCGTGTGAAGGCTAGTGCGTGCAGCCACACGCCATCGTCTTCTTCCTCAAATCCGGCCGGCGACGACTCTTCCAATGACTGTTTTGAGCATACCCCCTTCAAGCCCACTCAATGTCGATCACAATGGTACTGGTTTCAGATCGAAACCTCATCGGAAAAAGCCCGAAAATGGTAGTTGCAGGCAGCAGAAGCGGTCCGCCACCTCTTCTCAGCCGAGCTTCAATCGGCCTCAAACGTACACCAAAATCCTTCAAACTACTCCCAAAATCTTCTCTGTTACATAAGGATCGAAAGCCCCTTATCCATTCTCATCGATTCATCCTCTAACACCTCCGATTTGGAAGCTCCATTTCGCAAAACACTCGGCCATTTTTGTTTCTATTTATAGGCGAGATTCGACCGTTTTGCAACCAATCAAAGGCCAAGCCTTGGCCACCAAGCTCCCTAGCACCGGATACAGCCTTCCCCGCACCTCCCTTGGTCGTCCCATCGCCGGATTCGGCCTCCACGTGCGGTTGATTGCGGCGACCGATTGTGTTCACACCTAGCTTTTGATTTATTTCACTTTCACCCCCTGTTTTCTTCAAATGCCATTTTTCTCCTTTCTATGATACCCCTGATAAATCCAACTACACCATTAAGACCCTCAAGATTAGTACTCTTCATTTAGTCCTTGAAAATTCTAAAAAATTACTGTTTTGACCTCCCTCGGGCAAATTTAGAAAATTACACTTAGGCCCGGCTGGTCAAATTGACCTTAAATCCATTTGATTCAACTCGAAATCGCTTAAGGGTTGTTCTACACATTAAATATAGGTCCTTAACACGCTCCATTGACTTTCCAGACGTTTCCTACGTCAATTCGATTTTCTCAGCTCGGTCAACAGTTGTACCGAAAACTGTTCCCGATCCCACTTCTTTCATCACTAAAAATCATAATTCGAATCACTTGTCGATACTGTACAATTTTCTTTGGCTATCTAAGGTCCGGGTTACTCCCTCCGACTGATTTGATCGTCTAAAACTGTGTTAGTGTGTATATAGCCTTATTCTTTTGATAATTCTAGTTATACCTTTCATTAAAAATCATTTATACCCTTAATAATTTCCCGGGTATTACACTCAAGGCTTCACTTTAGGTTTTTGATCCTCCGACTCTCGAGGACATTCAACAACCGAACATCACTTTGGCCTCTTGCCAAATTGCACAACTAGTCGCTGATCATGCTTATTGCAACGATGTCCATCACCGGACGGATTTTCTCTACCTCGAGCATCACTTTGCAGTCCACTTCCCATTTTCCCATAAGTTGAAACCACATATGCTAACATTGCATCATTGATCAGTCTACCACAATTTTACACCGATCACACATGGCAACGTTTCTCACTGCCAATCACACATGGCCACGATTTTACGATGGTCCAACCAGCAACGTCTTAGCACTGATCATTCGTCGCAATGTCACTTCTAGTGCCCATAAGACACTCGAACACCCATTCCACCATGGCATACCGCCATTAATCACACGCATGCATAGCTTAAGTTGATCCTGATGGCAACCTCTCATTACCGATCAACTTATCGTGCTAGCACTACATGGGAAGCACCCATTTGGCCCACCTTGCCAACTTCGACCATTTCATACATGGTCTTCTACCTTGACCAGCTGACCCTCATTTATCAATACGATTTCGCATAATCGTCATACCTAACACCATGCCAGGTAATTACACATTTCAACCATACGTGCATTACCCGAGTTCACCTCGAGCTTGGCGATGTACGCACCATTACAATCTCACCTCGAGCTTAACCATGCTCGGGCCACAACCTTCTCCCTACTAGGAGTCCTTCGCATTAAGCACACAAAGATACTTACTAGCCTATATCACACGCTAGTAGGGGTCTCTTACCCATACAAGGGAACTCTTCTCGAAGCAACCCCTCTTCAATTCTTCACCCCATTTCAGCTTTTACAATCATGTCCCCATGCTAAGCCTTATCTTAGCTATTTACCCTACTACGAGTCTAGGATCCTACCATTGCGCTTAAGGTCATGGAACCATTAATCGACCCTCTTCATCACACATGGTGCGTGGCACAAGTGATTGGCTTATTACCATCTGCACAATCACTTATGCATAGCACCTGTAGGATGACTCATGCCTTTGGTCCACACCACAACAAGCTATCATGGTTACACCCCCACTCTTGTAGCGGTCTTCTAGCCAAATTTACTCACCTAGCTCCCATTTCATTGGGACTTTTCAAATCTCACCATTTCTCAATAGAGCCCTTTACTCTTGAGACACGAAACTTTCAGCCATCCCACATCAGGTTCATCTCAATCCGCAATAGACACCTAAGCTAAACCATGCATAATGGTTCCTCTTGTCCTCCTCGGCAAGGACAACACCATGACAACAACGAATTTCTCCCCCGCGGTCGTTGCATCTCAAATTTCACAGACACCAGCCTTCATGGCCATTCACACTCGGCTTCGAGGTCCTACCATGCACAATGGTTACCTTTGACCTTTCTGACAACATCCTTTCCCTAATAGTGACGATGACACCACCATGTCATCTCAAAAGACTTGCTGCTCTTTGAATCTCACTGGTCACCGCAACCAGCATGACCCCACTCTTAGGTCACCTTCCTCACATCACTTTCTATACTTATAGCAGCTAGCTAAATCCCTGAGAGACTCTGGCTTCTCCTGGATTTCTTATACCCTTTGCTACAACTAGTTCATACCACTCGGTAAACGACCATATGGGCTCTAACACCACAACAGCTTCACTAGTTGATTTCCTTTCACAACCATTAACCTTAGACACGAGGTTAATTCTCATCAATTGCCCACACACTAAGGCATCCCTCTAGCTGTATCACTCACAGCCATTAAGTGATTTCATCACCTCAACACCATTCTTAGAAACCAATCTTTTCCCATAAGCCCTTCCTTCGAGCTCTATTTACCCATTAGCAATATCTTAAATTCGCCATCATCTTCCATCTAACCAACTTGCTTAGCTCTAGCCAGATCGTCCAGCTCATAACCAACACAACCTAACTCTAGGCACTACTCTTGCAATCATCGACTACTACTTCGATTTAAGCTCCACCCACTGGAAATCACTCCTGCTATTCTTGTGGAATTCACACTTCCACTCAATGTCATAGGACTCATCTTCATACTCAAGCACCTGCCATCACGCTGGCTTCTTCCGGGTGATTCATCCTGGTAGAGTTGTAGCGCCTTAGGAAGTTCATCCCACACTATTGCCTCATTGTCGACTTCTCTTGGGAGAATATCTCATGTTCTACCCTGACCACATTTCAACTACCATTTATGACCCTCGCTATGGAGCAACACTCCCTCAAGTAGCACAATTCTACCTTGACCAACCATCTTTTATCACCTTGGATCTCTTTCTCAAAATTCACCTGGTCTAACCACTAGGACCCGCCGAACCTTTATATTAAAGGCATACACGACACCCAACAAGGCTTTACTTCACAGTCCTCGAGACTCACGCTCCATCATTGCTATCAGGTGCTACCACCTGGCAACTGATCATATGTCAACAACTGGAAACCCCTCTAGTGCCACATGAGGATATTTCCTCATTTCGCATCGACACAACCAAGACTAACACCAGACTATGCCATTACGAGCCTTCACGGATTATAAACCATGCTTAGCATTGCGTTCAGCCTGCCACAACTCACTTCACTGTATTAGAGATCCCTTTACTCGAAGCCTTCACACGCTTCAATTTCCCCATCTCATGATTGGCTTCCAACTCGTAAGTCTCACCCTCCACGGCACTTAAGTATCATTTTGGAGCCATTTACTGACTCTACCAATCAATCCCATCTTCATGCATCACAACAAGACACACTGGGTCCATCTTCCCAATTTACCATAATCGTCTCGGTCAAATTTAACCACAACTACGTTAGCATCCTTTAGCAAGGAGCATTGCCACACCTCTTGTTACCACACCACAACATATCACCCACTTGATTCACAAATCTTCTTCCTGCCTTGACATCAAAAGCACTACCACCTTACTCCAACCCTTACGGAATTTTAGGTCTGGCTTAAGCATAACCTACAGCATACCCCAGGTCTTTGGCATCTAATCGTCTCCACTACAGATGGGTTACTCCACGTAGAGGGCTGCAGTCCCTCCTGTGGACTAACCGTCTGCATCCAGTGGTCCCTAGCATTAAACCCGTCATTGATAGGCGTCAACCGTAGCATTATTCTCACGCTAGACCCGTTTCTTTTCCCCAGGTTTCTTTCTCAAACATCTCATAGATCTTCAGTCCCTGACCATCTGCATAGTCACTGTGTTGCCCTATGCTTTAGGCGCGCTAACACCTGGTCACCATCATCGTGTCACTCCCATACACTGGCCCAACACTGGTTCCCCATCATGTTGCCCTGTGCTTTGGAGAGTCAACACCCAATCACGTGTCACTCCCATACACTGGCCCAACACTGGTTCCCCATCGTGTTGCCCTGTGCTTTAGAGAGTCAACACCCAATCATTATTACCGTGTTGCTCCCTTACACTGGCCCAACAATAGTTTCCTACAGCATGGCTCAGGTCCCACTCTGATATGCTTCTCACCGCGTATCGTGACTTTCACCTTCCAGTCACATCTTTGATATCGAACCCAGCATGACTACCTTGCCATGCTCGCAGCCACTATTCTTACCAGGCGTCCTACTCGACAACAAATCTATCGGATCATTACCGCGTTCCACGTTTCCTCCTTAGGACTACTCTAGATGTCCTATCCCTAACAGGAGATTCTCAGTCTCACCTGACCAAATTTCCTAGGGTGCTGCTCTAGATCTTCGGTATCTGATCATCACCGACAGTTCACTAAATTGCTCAGGCCCATGGGCCACTTGCCCTCAACGCTAGCCAACTCATTAGTCCTCTACCACACGGTCCATAGCATCAGATCCGTCACATCGAGCTTTGCACCCTTAGCATCAAGGCTACTTAAAGCCTTCCCGAGCTACGATCGTTCCACCACCATTTTACCAAAGCCATCTTACTTAGTTATCCATGCCTTGATAACCTCAAGCTCATACCATAAGCCCTACTCCTCATGACTTCACATCTCTTACCGCTTAAGAGATTCTTAAACCATTTCTCATCTTGAGGCCTCATGATCTTACCCCACAAGATCATACCTCACGGTTCTCACTCAACATTTGAAAGCTCCAACTTTCCATGACAATGGATCCAAATCCATCATGATTCATTTTGCCTCCCAGCTCATCCTAGAGCTTGATTATCAATGATCTCTCAGTCCACAACTGACATGTTGAGCCTACCTCAGGCTCCAACACCCATAACCATAGAGCACCTACCATTACCCTCCAGGTAAATTGAGACCTCTCATCTCTTCTTGCACCTCTTAAATGCATTCAGTCACTACGCTCGGCCTGGCCTTCCCGCACACCTCGCTCGGGCCTCCTTGACTTGGAACTATAAAATTCGGGGCTTCCACATTGCTCACCATGCCCCTGCCTACTTGGCATCCAAAGTTGGCATTTCTTGTGCGCGCATATCCCACAGATGTCCTGTTGCCACAATTCACCACCCTCGGCCCACATATCGCTCGGACCCTTCATTGAGTGACCTCCGCGTCTCCCATTAAGGGTCTCATAACCTTAGGCATCATCCTGACCCCAGGCATCAAAATGAGGGTCTATTCACCTCCCATCTCCTGACCTTAGGCATCCCGCCTGACCCCAACCGTCAATGAGAGTTTAGATTGGCCCCTCATCCATAAATCACATGAACGGTCACTTGGCCTTTCCCCAACTAGGACTTCCAATCCCATGGCTCCCACGCGCATATCTACGCATGCCCAACTCCTTTATCCCAAATCTGGATTCCCCTGGATTCCAGCCCGACTCACTTGGGATTTCCATCTCATACAAACACCCGCTAGGGTCCATTTGCCACACACCTATCCTTTCTTAGGATATATCCTGTTTCATCATGAAACCAACTAGGGTCCACTCATACCCTAGACACCTCCCCTCCGGGATCGCCGTAACGATACAATCACATGGCACCATATGCATCCCTTATGCATAACTAAAACTCGACTCCCCTCGGAGTCTTTCTACGAACTACCAACGTCATGCCTACCCTGGCCATGACTGGCATATGCTTCACATGTTTGCTCCACCTAGAGCCTATCTATGAGAACTTTAGCTTACTCCCTTCTCGGAGCTCGTCACACAACCTATTGACGACTGCTTTCTTTAGGCTTCAAGTTAATTTCAACTTTAGCTCACCCTAGTTCAAGCACACAACCCTTAGCACACCACCAATGGAAACCACTCCATTTCCTCATACCTGCTTGATCATCTCCCCCAACATAGGGGTGCTCCAATAATCCCTTCCCGGATTAGATATACTTTGGGCTCTCCTTGTCCCATCATGATTCTTATCATAACTTGGCTTTGTGTCCCCACACAAGCCTTAATAATTCAATCACAAGGAAATCTCATCCTTAAAACGCTTCATGAACCCCCAAATTTCCACACACAGGTCCTCGATACCAATCCCACACTTGGGCATTTAACTCTTCTTTGCTTGACCCATATATCTCTTACGGTATATCATCTCAAACCATGATATTTTCTTATTCCTATCGTAGGAATATCCGAGCACTCCATTCACATAGCCACCAGCTTTAATGCACCGACCCAACTCCTAGGGTCCTCGATCATTCGTGGCTCTACTTCCAAGGCCTTCTGACCAACATTCAACCACATTTCTCCAAGCATTCTCTACTTGATGCTCTAACCACGCTTTGATATCAAACTGTAACGCCCCGCTCCCACTTACGGGTGTTACTTGTGAACAATTACCTGAATTATCCACCTGCCCAGCCTTAGGTAAAGGGCGGACCATGTTTCAAGAAGAAACGCCCTAGGTGGGAACTAGGCTCATCCTTCCCTTCCTTTAACCCCAGGATTTGCTAGCAGAATTGGGTTTTAACCATACCGCATTTGGTTAAAAAGAAATCTTGCGTAATGCCCAATCATCATTTTCTCAATTTTTTTTAAACTCTTTTTCCGACTAAGAATTTCACCGGGCTCCATAAAAATCAATTTATTGATTTATTACCAATTTTGGAGGAAAAACTCACAAATTTCAATTTTTCAAATTTTGGAGTCATTCTCCAAAATGCCCGAAAAATCCCGATATTTTTGAAAATTCTTTCGGGGCCCAAAATCAATTTAAAAATTGCCCAAACGCCCCAATTTTTCAAAATTTTTAAAAAAAATTCGATCGGCGAGGTTCGCGGCACGCTTAGGTCCCACACGGGGCCCCGTTGGGAGCTGGCCACGCGCCCTGGCCGCGGGTCGCACGCGGCCCAGCTTACTGCTGCTACTGCTTGGGCCCTGCTGCCACTTGCTGCTTCCGAAATCCTTCCCCCCCCCTTTTTTTTTTTCTTTGGGCTTCCCAACCCCAAATTTTCCAGAATTTAAGTAAATAAATATACTTTACTTTCCTTCAAATTTTTTCCTTTATTACTCCATAATTAAGGCTTAAACCAAACTCTTAATGCTTCCATAACATTCCAAAAATAAGACTTCACCAAAACTTAGGCTTCAACATGCCATAAGCCATAATCTCATTTAAAATCAAACACTTTAAGGAAAATACACCCATAGTCTTAGGCTTTAACAAGCCATTACCAACCCAATAAATTTTACATCTCCTAAATCAACACAACAATATAGGCTTCCATAAGCCATAAATTTACAACAAAAATAAATAAACACCATGAGCTTCCAACCACAAGCTTGCAACTTTTTCTTCTCTCTTTTGACATAAGAACAACCTACAAGGGGAGGATAAAACCTCATGAGCTCAAAAGCTCAGTAAGGGTGCATATGCAAAGTAAATACAAGCATAACAAGTCTATGTAATGGCAAATGCATGCAAGCATGGTTAGGTCATTCCATCCTCACAACCCAACATGGTTTGAGGTATCAACCTACCATTTCTTTCCCACCCCCATGGCCATAGGTCTCATGAACAAATAAAGCATGCAAAGAGATACATAAAAGTTTATGCAACCTACTTACAATGCAATGCAACGCCTCCTCCACATGGGGCCATCCCTTACCTCATTCTTGAACCTTCCAATCTTTATTTCAAGAGAGCTTCCAACATCATTTTCTCCCACCTAAAATGGCATTTCAACAAGCCACTTAATTTTTGTATACAAGCATACCAAAATGGAGAAAAGAAAGAATAAAGTTTACCTTGACTTTTTCTTCTTTTCTTCTCCATTTCTTTCCTCCATGAGAGACTTCTTCATATCTCTCTTTTTTCTTTCTTCAAATAGCCAAAGGGAAACAAGTCTTCCCCACTTGCCCTTATATACCACTCCTTTCCATTTTCAAGAATGGATCTCCACCATCCATTCAAAGCACAATCCATGTGCTTAAGGAGAATTAAATCTCCACCACTCATTTCCAATAAACAAGTTTCCTCTCTTGGAGAAAGCGCAATCCATGCTCTTCATCTTGATTAATCTCATCCATTGGATTATTTTTCCTTTTCAAGACTTAAGCATAACCATTGGATCACTTGGAAATTTCTTTTTCTTTCTCATTTACTTTAATGAGACAATTATATGCTATTTTCAAGACTTAATCCAAGCCATTGGATATATTTCACCTTTTCAAGACTTGATCCTAACCCTTGGATCAATTTAGTCTTCCAATACCAAAATTAGCCATTTTCTCATATATTTATTTTGACTAATTTCAACACATCACACTTGAGAGACATAATTAATTTCCTTCCCATTTAATTTAATGGGACTAATTTCCACCATCACATGAGAGACCACTTGAAAGACATAAATGCTTTCTTTCTCATTTAATAAAATCTCCATATTTTTCAAACATTAATGCATGACGAATTTATTTTCTTTTTGGATTTTTCTTTAATCCATATAATCATGCCTCTCATTAAATGCTTGAAAGACCAATTAGCATTTCTTTTGCATTTAATTAAATCCTTCTCCAACTCATAAATCCACATATATATATATGCTCCCACATTTCTAATATATATATTTCTCTCAAATTTCTAAGATTATGCCAAGTGTCACTCTAAGACACAAACTTGGCTTCCATTTCTTTATCTTGGTCATCCATGTGGCAATACCACATTAATTCACCATTTTAGGGAAAATTAATTATTCTCCTCAAATAATTTAATATCCACCATTTTCCCTATTTTTCATAATTAAATTCCTTTATGGAATCACTCCAATTTACCAAAATTCTCATTTCATGAATTATTAATCTCATATCTCCACATAAATACCAATTTGGGATTTTTATCCACTTGCTCACCTAATTCCACATAGGAATTATCTCCAATTTATCAAAATACCCCTTTTATTGGATTTCACTATCCAAATTATCAAAATACCCCTCTCATAAGGCACCATCATTCTCAAGGATCCAACAACTTCTTAAGGGTATTTTTGAAAGTTTTCTTACTTCCTTTCTCATTCTCATAATACCGGTAACACCGGGTGTTACATAACATATAAACATGCATTCAATCACAGAGATCATCACAAAATGATTTCATAAGGCATAACGGTATCTCTACCTATTATAGGACCCTATGTTATTTGCTACCATGTCTAATCCATATTGAATCTCTCGAAAGCAATATAAATCAAAAATACGTTTCAATGGTGATCAAGCATCAAAACGACATTATGAACATAACAAACAATCAACCCAAATGAATAAGATAATAGCAAACCGAGTAACTTTAAATCGAGCTATTAGAAGTCGAGGTTTCATCATTCACCCTAGCTATAAACACTTAGCAATGCATTCTTGCAATCAAAAGACAAAGAAAAGAGTTGGAATCCATAGCAAAGATTTGAGAAAGAAAAGAAAAATACAACCCAAGAGTATAGTGTTCAATCTTCCATCGGCTCCTCCTCGCATCCCAAAAAACTCTCAAATCCCTCAATAATATGTCTTTATATAGTGCTTTTTAGGTTATTAAAGTCGTGCACAGTGAAAACTCTTGTTTCCCATTGATTTAGACGGAGATGGGCGGAAATCGCGCTTTGAATTGAAGTTCAGAACTCTACAGCGGTCCTATTACGGTATGCTTGTTACTGCAAACCCATGAGCTCCAGAAAGCAATTCCTAAAGCGGTCTTACAGCAGTATGCTTTCCACTGTAAGACCGTGAGCTCCATAAATTAATTCTTATAGTGGTCCTACAGCGGAATGCATACTGCTATAGGCCACTAGATTTCTTTCTTAGCCTCTTTCTTTTTCACCTTTCACTTTTCGCTCTTGTTCCACTTTCACTTTCTCCACCTCATTTCGAGTTGATAGCTAACCATGACTTCAAGTTTTATTTCCACTCCTATCATGCACTGAAATCATTTATTTTTGTTCCATGTTCGTTTTGCATGTGATGTGTACCTATATTGATAATATTGAGCCCAAAAGGAGTAGCAATCATGTTTATTGAATACCTAAATGCTAAGCTTGGACAACTAAATAAGGGTGAAAAATATACTAATCAAACACCCCCAAAATTAGCCTCTTGGTGGTCCCGAACAAGATTATCACTCACGCACACGTTGGATAACCTTCCCATTAGTCTCAGATTTTGGTATCTTTTAAAATTCATAATAAGTTATTAAGTAATGCTCCACCAAAGTTTTATACTCATTCCATGCTTGACGTGTGTGTGTGCATAGTCGAATTCTTTATCACACATCAAGTTGTTGCTACCCAACCCTTCAATGGTATTGTTTTCCTTTCCCTCTTATGACTTGCACTCCATCCCCAAACTTAATACTTATTCAATCCCTAAGTATCCTATGGTTACTCTTAGTTACTTTTTTTTTTTTTTTAATCTAGTTTGGTCTAGCTAGAGATAATGCTACCTTGGTCTGTGAAGATTCTCCTTAATTTTGAGTGCTTTCACATTCCAACCTCTACCAAGCAGTCAAACCCACTGGTTTTCTTCATCCCCCACAATGTAAGTATCAACACAATCATCATTTTTTTTTTAGCAAAGCCTCTCCCCATTAAGCTTTCTAGAAGAACCTTGTAGCGAGCTTTCAGTCGATGACTCCCAAGTCAAATGACCTTAGGGCACCAGGTGTTGAGACACCCCTACGGACTTAATCACCTGATTCAACTAGGCTACGAAGAAAGGTGCATAATATATATACAAGATGATTAGTATAGTGTGCATGACATAACAATAGGGGATAAGGTTTCTAGCCTTTGGTCATTGCTTAGCTTCCGTTAATTTGTCTACACACTCCACACAAATTTTAAACCTGCACGGAATCAACACATTCCTCAGTAGACACTACCACAACTTGACCTTCCCCAAACTATTTTTTTTTTTGGAATAAAAAAATAATACTAAGTCGAATGGGAGAGTCCACTAGCCATCTAGGTAAGTGTATTCAACCTATACAATGTGTAACCCGACACACGTGCTCAATAGAAGTCATCACATGGACATATGAGTAATTCAAACAATGTGAGGGGCATCACTATCAACTACTCTGTGAATCATAAAAATACCATGTAGTTTTCATCATTATTGGTAGAGCTATCCAACCATTATTTTTTATTTTTTATTTTTTATTTTTTTACCAACTCCAAATGATAACCTCAACATTATTGTTTTTATGCACAAAACAATTCCTAAAAAAATGACACTCTAACCTAACTCAAAATCAAATAAACCAAAGGCAATAAAGAAAAAAAAAACAAATGTAGAATGACAATTAAATGAAAGGGTGAGAAATTGGGTTGCCTCCTAATAAACGTTTGTTTAAAGTCGTTAACTTGACTTTGTCTCCATCTTCAAGGAGGTTTGAATCCTTTTTCCATCAATATTTCATGGGTGCCAATTTATGAACTTATTCCTTGAATGTTAGCAACTTTCAATCCAATCCCCTTCTTTTGCTCCCTCAACACCCTTACTAACTTTTTCTTTTCATGACTTGGTGGATTGGCTTTTGAAGATGAAGAGACATCCAAAGAACACAATTTGTCTCTTTTGAATGGACAACCTTTTTGCTTCTCTCCCAAAGAGCCCACGACCACGACCCTGTTCTTGGCATCCAAAATTTATTCCTGCTCATCAAAAGAGTTAGCAATGCAATTTTCTATAGGGTCATCGGATCTCTCTACCAAATCAACAATGCCATCTCTCATTAAGACTTCTTTTTCATTGCAACTAGAATGTTTCATAGCCTTAAATATATTAAATGTAACCGTCTCATCATAAATTCTAAGGCTAAGTGTTCCTTGCTGGACATCAATCAAAGCTCTCCCTGTGGCAAGAAAAGGTCTCCCTAAAATTAAGGGCATATCATAATCTTCTTCAATGTCCAGAACAAAGAAGTCAACAGGAAAAATAAATTTATCCACTTTTACCAAAATGTCTTCAACTACTCCCCTCGGATATTTGATACTTCTATCAGCCAATTAAAGAGAAACAGTAGTAGGTGTTGGTTCTTTTAATCAAAGCTTCCTAAAAACAGAAAATGGCATCAAGTTTATGCTTACACCAAGATCACATAAAACTTTATCAAAATCAATTTCACCAATAGTGCAAGGAATAGAAAAGCTCCCTAAATCCCTAAGTTTTGGTGGAAACTTATTCTACAAGATGGCTGAACACTCCTTCATTAGGGTGACTGTTTCATGCTCCTCTAGTTTCTTCTTATTTGATAATATTTCCTTCATGAATTTCACATAGCTAAGCATTTGAGCTAGAGCATTAGCAAAAGGGATGTTTATGTGGAGCTTCTTGAACACTTCTAGGAACTTCTCAAATTGCTTATCCAGTTTGTGTTTGCACAACCTTTGAGGGAATGGAATAGGAGGAACATATGGCTTAATAGGTGGCAGAACAACCTTTTCTTTTTCAGCTGCTACTTTAGGCACATCAAGTTGCTCTATTATCTCCTTAGCTATGCCATTTTCTTTTCCCACACTTGGTCTCTTAACATGGATTTCCGGTAGTTGCACCCCACTCCTTGTTGTGATCGCATTCACTTGCTCCTTTGCGTTAACTTCCCCATTACTTGGCCATGTGCCCGGTTGCCTTTCGATGAGAAGTTTTTCCAACTGCCCAATCTGATTTTCTATAATCTTAATGGTTGCATCGGTTCGATCACTTCGTTATTGAAGGTTTGACACTGCTTTTTCCCATCTTCCTCTTTCTTCTTATGGTCTTCCCATTTTTTGTGGATTTTAACTATTCTGATTATTGCCATAAGAGAAGTCAGGATGGTTTCTCCAGCCGGGATTGTACGTCTGAGAAAATGGATTATTTTGTTGCCACTGAAAATTTTGTTAACGTTAAAAGTTCTGTGCATATGTGGCTTGCTTTGTGAAAGAAGGATCTGTGATGACTAGTGGACATTCGGACGACAGATGACTTGCCCCACAAGTTACACAAATAAGATGAGATCCTTGCACCATATTAGTGGATGAGGAGTATTTGAATGCTTCCATCTGTTTTAACAAAGCATCAATCTTAGCTAGCATCAAAGTACTCACATCCACTTCATGCATTCCTGCTACTCTTTTATGTGAGTTTCTATCTAGCCACATCACTAACTGCTCACTCATTATCTCGAAAAGGTCATGAAGCTCCTCGACTGATTTATTTCAAATAGATTCTCTTGTTGTAGAATCAAATGCAAAGCGACTATGAGGAGTGAGTCTAGCATAGAAATAGTGATTTTGAGCTGGTAGTGGAAAACCATGACTAAGACACTTTCTCAACAGCTCCTTGAACCTCTCTCGTGCTTCATGAAAATTTTCAGAATCAGCTTGCTGAAAAGTTGAAAACTCATGCTTAAGCTGATTCTGAAAATTTGAAAACTCATGCTTAAGTTGAAAAGTTGAAAACTCATGGGAAGTATTTGAGTGTGAACTTCTGTACCAAATCTGCCTATGTAGTAATACTGCCTAGTGGTAATGAGTCTAACTATTCTCGAGCCCTATCCTTCAGAGTGTGAGGGAAAAGACGCATCTTGAGTGCCTCTTCATTAATTCCTTGGTACTTGAAATTCCCACAATACTCTAGAAATCGAGACAAGTGGTAGTGTGGATTTTTCTCGCTCATTCCATAAAAAGGCATGTTGTTGGCGAAGAGATTAATCACGTCTAGCCTCGAGAGGATAAATTATGCTTCACCGGTTCTCAATTATTGGGGGCATCATGAAGTCCCCCATCAGAATGTTTATTTCGTTAACTTCAACGGGTTGTGCCATTTAAACGAGTTGATTGGCGTTGTCACCCATATTATTCAATTACTTTTCCTTCCTTGCTATCTGTTCACGACGCCTTTGATGGAACGTTCTTTCTATCTCAGGATCGAACTCATAGATATCTGAACGTTCTGAACGGCTCATGCATTATCTCAATCCCTACACACACACAAATTGAAATAGCTAGCCCAAAAAATAATGAAAACAAAATTTGACAATTAAAGATAATATCAATCGAAGAGTAATCAAAATAGCTAGTCCTTGGCAATGGTGCCAAAAACTTGTCCGCCTATTTTATCTTGCAAGTGAACGGATTGTAACAAGTAATATAGTGATGAATAGAGTGTCATACCCACGAGGACTAACTTTTGATGTTTACTCTAACTGATTTAACCTTAACCTAACACACACATTAACAATGACTTCAACTATAATAAAAACTAATTTACGAATAAAAGATGCAACTAGAACAATTTCTTTGATTCAAAAACTCACAAGGATAAGGCACTAGGGTTTGTGAATCCACCGTCGGCCTTCTATGATTCGATTATTCATTACTCAGATCTTGTTATTCCTAATCTTAGGGTGAAAATCGATAATCCAATTACAACCAAAAGCCTCTCTCGATGGTCATTCAGTTCTATGTATATATATGAGATTGACTATCTCTAGTCAACCTTCGAACATATAAACATGCATTCAATCACAGAGATCATCACAAAATGATTCCATAAGGCATAATGGTATCTCTACCTATTATAGGACCCTACGTTATTTGCTAGCATTTCTAATCCATATTAAATCTCTCGAAAGTAATATAAATCACAAATACGTTTCAATGGTGATCAAGCATCAAAACGGCATTATGAGCACAACAAACAATCAACCCGAATGATTAAGACAATAGCAAACCGAGTAACTTTAAATCGAGCTATTAGAAGTCAAGGTTTCATCATTCACCCTAGTTATAAACACTTAACAATGCATTCTTTCAATTAAAAGACAAAGAAAAGAGTTAGAATCCATAACAAAGATTTGATAAAGAAAAGAAAAATACAACCCAAGAGTATAGTTTTCAATCTTCCGTCGGCTCCTCCTCCCATCCCAAAAAACTCTCAAATCCCTCAAGAATAAGTCTTTATATAGTATTTTTTAGGTTATTAAAGTCGTGCACAGTGAAAACTCTCATTTCCCATTGATTTGGACGAAGACGGGCTGAAATCGTTGAATTGAAGTTCAGAACTCTATCGCAGTATGCTTGTTGCTGCAGACCCGTGAGCTCTAGATAACAATTCCTAAAGCAATCTTACAGCGGTATGCTTTTCGCTATAAGACTGTGAGCTCTAGAAACTAATTCTTATAGCGATCCTACAGCGGAATGCATACCGCTATAGGCCACTAGATTTCTTCCTTAGTCTCTTTCTTCTTCGCCTTCCACTTTTCGCTCTTGTTCCACTTTCACTTTCTCCACCTCATTTCTAGTTGATAGCTAACCATGCCTTCAAGTTTTATTTCCACTCCTATCATGCATCGAAATCGTTTTATTTCCACTCCTATCATGCACCAAAATCGTTACTTTTTGTTTCATGTCCGTTTTGCATGTGATGTGCACCTATATTGACAATATTGAGCCCAAAATGAGTAGCAATCACGTTCATTGAATACTTAAATGTTAAGCTTGGACAACTAAATAAGAGTGCAAAATATACTGATCACATATCTTCTGGCACTCATTTGATGTATGATACCTTGGAAGTTATCATCCATAAAAATTTCTCAATTCAACTCATATCTTAAAAAGACATGTATGTTTTGTCACCTACTGGAGGAAGTCTCCTGCACAAAGTTAAAAATAAGAAATAATAATTTTTGAAATATTTATGGCTAGTAGTGTAACTTCTTCTGATATAGCTTTATCTTGAGAGGCAAAATGTTGTTGTATGCTAATGCATGTTTCCTTTTGATGTACAGAGTGGGAGATAAAACCATTGCATTGCTACTCTTAGCTACATTTAGGATTCAATATAAAGAAGTTCGATCAGGGTGCAAACTGCAGCGTTGGTAGTTGCTCCTAAATTCTTGACACTCTTGACAAAAGAGGAGACGAAATGTGAGTCTTAAGTACTTTACACACTCTAATAGTACATATACATACATACATATATATAAGCATCTAATCTCATCAAATGTTGACTAATGTTATGCTTGTGGTCTTGAAAGTGTATGAAGTCACCCAATCCTTAATGGCTGCATTTAGGAAGTGTAGACTGGGTAGACCCTGATTTCAGAAAGCACTTGTTCTTAGGAGAAAAAAGAGACCCTCTGATTAACTATTTTCATTTTGGGATTTAATGTTGTTTTCATTACATATATTGGTATTATGTACTAGTCACATTCAAAACAGTTGGAGATTGTGGCTGACATTAGTTTTATTTTATGTAATTAATTAAAAATTTTTGAAGTTATATATTGTGCTTTAAATTTCATCTAAATTGTAAGGGTTGGTTTAGATTTAGAGAAAATATTATTTCCAAAAAAGGATTTTTTTTTTTTTGCTACGAAATTGAATTTAGTGATATCGTAGTGGTTTATTAGTTACATATAAAATTAACTATGAAAAATTAATTTTTGATTACAAATATATTGGTAGAGAAAATTAACTTGCTACGAAAATTGTTTTGTGAAAATCAATTACTACAAAAATTGGTATGTGAATCAATTTGCTATGAAAATTGGTATGATTAGCTACAATTTGATGTTGTTAAAAATAAGTGCTTTCTCTACAATTTGACATTCGTAGAAAAATTTGTGTTATCTACTACGAAAATTGGCATCACCAGTTACGAAAATCAACATAATTAGCTACAATATGTGTCATATTAGAAAATCAATGCTTTCTCTATGTTTCTTTGATCGTAGCGAAAAGTGTATTATTCTCTATGAAACCTTACATCGTAGCTAAATACTATTAGCTACAAACCTTTGGCTATGATTCATGCTACAAATAAAATTTTGTAGTTAATTGGTTTTTGTTACGAAAATTGAATTTTTAACTATGAAAATTTTCGTAGAGAAAACCAAAATTTGTTATAGTGAATATCATCTTCAGAATACTAACTTGACCATCAGAGGGTCCTCGCGGGAGGACACCCCCGCGTACCTTCTAACCTGTTTTGTTGTCTTGGCAGCAACATAGGTGTAGAATCAATAAGTGACATCAATTGTTTCCTGGCGTACCTTCAGGGCACACCTTCAAGGCGTACCTTCAAGGCATACTTTCAAGGCACACCTTTGGGGCATACTTTCAAGGCGTACCTTCCGTGTGTACCTTTAAGGCGTACTTTCAAGGTATACCTTCAGGGTATACTTTTAAGGCACACCTTCAGGGCATACATTCAAGGCATACTTTCAGGGCACACTTTTAGGATATACCTTCAGGGTGTTGACATTGCTCCAAGACATTGACACTACTTCTAGACAATACCCTATCACCTTGGATCCTTCCCACTTCACAAAATTTTCATTGTTGTATTTTGGGCAACAACAATATGCACTAGCATTAAAACATATTGTATGTTCCTTGTCACACAATTAACTTATGCTAATCAAGTTATGTTTAAGTCCTTCTACCAAGAACGCATTTTCTAAAACAAAATTTGAAAAATGAATAGAACCAACACCAAGAATCTTACCTTTGGAGTTATCTCCATATACCACATTACCTCCATTCTTGTAGGTGATGTTGTTGATAAGCTGCTCATCCCTAGTCATGTGCTTAGAGCACCTGCTATCGAGGAACCATTTGCTCCTCACTTCATTGGAAACTAGAGCAACTTGCCACAAAACAATTATGTTGCTCTCGTTAGTACCCAAAATTTCTTGGGTCCATTCATGTTAGCACAAAGTTCTTCATTAGGCACCCAAATTTGCTTAAACCTATGTAAGTTGTTTCCTATGAAGCATTTTTTAATTGAGTGTCCATGCCTGCCACAATAGTGGCATGTAATCTTATGTCTTTGAAAAGATGGTTTATGAAATAATCTCTTTGAGCTAGATTTTTTATAAGAAGCTTTCACAAAAACAGTTTTGTTTTCCTTGACTTGAAATGGATCAAAACCTATTCCTTGTTTACCACCAAAATTTCTTTGAGCTCCCAAAATCATTTCCAATTTCTTTTGGCCTTCTATTAGCTTTTCTAAGGACTCTTTCAAATCCTCATTTTGTTTAGAAAGGCCTCATTTTTCATCAAACAAAATCTTCTTTTCATTTTTCCAAGATTCTTTTTCCTTTTTCAATAAACTTACTTCCTCATTTAAAGATTTTAACTTCTTCTTTAAAACATTATTTTTCAAATTTATCTTTTTCAAATTCATCCATCAATTCATTGAATGTATCATGCAATTCATCAAATGTAAAGTTGGAAATTGAATGAGAAGAGAAACTAGAAGTTAATTACCTCATCTTCCTCCTTGGCCATTAGACATAGGTCGCCACTTCTTCCACTTGAGATTCATCACTTGATGAATCCTCTTCACTCCATGCAGCTAAAGCTTTCTTCTTTCCTTTCTTGACATTCTTTTTCAACAAAGGACACTCGATCCTTATATGACCTAATTTCCTACACTCAAAGCAACGAATTTCATTATAGTAATTTCTTTTTGTTGTTTATCTTTCTTGAAATTCTTTTTATGGTTAAACCTAGCCTTTTTAAAGAATCTATTAAATTTCTAGCAAGTATAGCAAAATCATCATTTTATCTTTCTTGAAATTCTTGAGATTATTTTTCTTCTTTTTCAAGTTTGAATGCTATATTTTTATTTTTCTTTGAATCATCTACATCATCCCTTTTCATCATAATTTCATGAGTCATTAATGATCCTAACTGTTGTTGTCAAATTATAACAATTAAATTTGTTTATCTTGGAATCAGCCAAAATAGAGTCCTTCACCGAGAGGGTCCAAATGTCGCAGGTGAGGTCAACCGGGTTAGGACCGTGTCCACATCCTGGGAGTTCGAAGCTTCAAGATCCCAAATAGAGTCCTCGATGTAGAGAAACGCCAACATTTGGGCTTTAATCGGTTTTCAAAAACCATACAAGAATAGCGGAAAAATTCAAGAATCACCTTGCAAGACTTGGTTTCCAATGACCATATGCAAAAAAAATTCAAATCATGCCATAGAGGGTTTAACATTTATACCTCATAATGGTTTGAAGTCCGATAAAGAGGCTGAAATCTCCTCCAAGATAGCAACGGTTGCATTCCACCAGAACCCGAACAGCATTTCAAGTGACAAACCCAACCCCCCAAAACACGAAGGGCTTAGTTGGTCCATGCTCCAAGTAGTGGGTGAGACTAACAAGAATGCCTATGAGCTAGCCAAGCTTTTTGTTGGTAATTAAACAAAAATTGGGTTCAAAACAAAGGGGCTCTCAATCTCAATAGTCTCACTATTATATAAAAGTTGCTACTCTAGTAACGAGAGGAACAATTGAGCATAGAGGGAACAAATGAGGAGGGCTTCTAGGATTTAGAAGAGGAAGAAAAATGAACTAGGTCGAGAGAGAATTGCACACACAAAAACCTTAGACATTCTTCATCATCACAGCTTATATATGCCTCTTATAGAAAACCTAGGCACCTCCAAATTAGCCCCAATCGAACAAACGACTAGGAGAGAGAAGGGACAATGAGAGATAAGGTAGAGCCATGATGGACGCACATCGTCCTCCTTTTGTCTTTCCCAGCCATATGTCATCTAATTTTCATTGTAGAAATGACAAAAGATCATGTTGAATCGTGATCCTCTACGACATAAACAGTCGACCATTATAAGGAACTATCAACCATTTGGCTTGATTTGGTTGACCAATTCTCAACTTGTTGATCGATGTTGGCCTTGATCCAGTCGATAGCCTCCAAGGCCTATCGATCAATTTTGTCCCTTTTTGTCCATGTTTTCAAAAATTGTATTTAAGCCCGCCACTAACTCTTAATGACTCTTTCATCATCTCATGATCAAACCGAGTGACTGCACTTAACCTTATGTAATTAATTCAAACAAACACAAACAAACAAACAAAAACAAGCATGCAAACATAAGATGTTTATACTCGTTAGTGTACGAGTGTGCATTGCAGCACAAATTTATTTACTGGATGGGAGTGTAGGTCGATTCACTAGAAGATCTTTATTAAGACAGAAATAAAGGTCGCGATACGAATTGGGTTATTAGGGCAATTCGCTTATTTATGTATGAGAAATGAAGTACAAAAAATTAAAATGGTGAGCGTGTGTGGATCAGATCAGATCAATTAATATTGGAATATTACTAAATTGATATTAAAAACAAAATGTCTCGGGTCAAAGACAATTTTAGTGTCAATCCAAATATTTTTCAAAAATCACAAATGATGGTGTTATCAGGTTAAACTAATTTTAAGATCTTTGCTATTGATTACGCTCAGGATGATGATGGTTCTAATTATAATAACCGACATAAATGACATGCCGACTTTAACTTAAGCAACCACCATAAACCGACATGTATATAAAGTGCACTTAAGGTTGATGATGATGATATTTTTAGGTTGGGCAACCCATATATATGGCATGAGGATTCCGGATTAGGCATATATCTCCATCCAAACTCAAGTGTTTGGCAAAAATCAAAAAATTAATTTTAACATCTCAACTTACAATGAAGTTCGGCTAACTCATGCAATTTTGGCATCGGATACTGTCCTTGTCTTGGCCCGAGAATTATTAACCACACATCTTCATTATTTAATATAGAAAATTAAAATACAGGTAAAATAAAATACAGAAAAGAAAATTGCAGTATTTAAATATACATAAATTAAATGACGGGAAGTAAAATTATAAGTGTTTAAGTGCTGAAAATTAAATTGCAATATTTAAAATACATAAATTAAATGCTGAAATTTAAAGTACTGAAATTAAAATACAGAATATAAATTTGCAATATGGATCTAAAAATAAATTAAATTGCAGAAGATATACTGCTGAATTTAAATGCTGAACATTAAATATTCTGGAATTTAAATGACAAGAGTGAATAGAAATTAAATCTTGCTGGAATATAAACAGAACAGAATTTAAATGAACAGAAATTAGAAGAACAATTAACAGAAATTAAAGAACAAAACCCCCCTCTGTCTGTGTATTCCTTCTTCCCAGCGCACTGTGCGCTTTCTGAAAGTTCCAGCCACTATGCTCCCTTATTGCTGTCTGAAAATGCCGCTGGGAGACTCCTTTTCGCTGTTCTCTCCTCATATATATATATATATATATATATATATATATATATATACTAGGAATAACTCGTGCCTGAAGACACAATGCAACTAAAAAAATCGAACATTAAATTTGAATGCGAAATAATCAAGTACTGAACTCAAACATGTACAAAACTAAAAGCCTAAATTCGTCCTATATCACGTGTTTGAAGAGAATGTATATAGTTTTTAAAAACGAAATAATCAAATAATGAATATAAACATGCATTAAGTTGAAAATCATTTGATTATTTTTAATGTCATGATTTTAAATAAATGAAAAGCGTCAAAATGTGAATACTCTATCAAAAATTTGACAGGATATCTTCTGAAAATATGTTGCAACAAATATATCAACTTGTCTACAAAACTTATATACTTCATAATCACAATCAAGGTTCAGGGTCAGAGAACCTTGAGTTCCCCACCATGAGTGGTCGGGAACCCTTGTGTTCCCGAACCTTGGGTTCCTCGACCATCCATAATTGGGAACTCTTTAATTTTTATATTATTTTAATTTAAAAGGATTTTATTTTACCTAAAAATTAAATGAATTCTTTTTTAATATTTGCATCTTTAAGTAACACAATAGGATAGATTAACTAATTTTATATTTCTTTAAGTATCAAAGATTCAACACCTAAAGATAAAAAAAAATTAAATTTCGAATTAAGCTTCCTACTTTGATATCATTATTTGAATAAAGTTTTACACTAAAAATAACTTCTTTAGAATTGAATCATCCATGTTAAATTCTTATACATTAAAACTTACATTGTTGGTATTTTTTTATTTAAAACTTACATGATATTTCAAAACTTACACTGTTGATAGTTAGAATACTTAAAAGTTAAGTATTAAATGCTTTTAAAATTAATGACATTAAAAAATTAAATATTTAGAATGATACTCTTTAAGAAAAATTAAAAAAAAATCATAGTCTATAATACTCTTTATTTTACAGTGGTCGAGTAGATAGACACAAATTATAAGTGTAATATTTCTAATTTTAAATATCGATTAAGATAATTTTATCTAAAAATATTTTTACTTTATATTAATGTTTCTAACTTTAAATATTTTATCTAAAAATATTATAAGTGTAATGCTTTTAATTTTACTTTAAATTTTAAATATCGATTAATGTTTCCAATTTTAAATATTTTATCTTTTCTTTCTTTATTTTCTTTTCTCCTTCCCATCTTCTTCTTCCTCCTGTTTTTCCTTCACGCACAGCTAAACCACCCGCGCTAGTTGCCTCCAGCCACCGACCACCAGCTTGGGCCCTCGCTGACCATCGTCGCGGCATTTCCCACCGTCGTCTGTCGCCCCCTAGCCACCATTGGACACCATCGCCGATGCTAGCCTTCGATCGCCATCGCCGACCCTACTACTTCTAGCCGCTAAGCGTCGCTGCATCCGATTGCCATTGGCCGGCCATCACCGCTGCATCGGCTCTCCATCGAGAGCCCTGCTCGTCGTCTGCCACCTCTGGCGCTCCATCGTCGGTCATCGGTCGCCACTGCAATAGGCCCCATCGGCTAGCCGCCGTTCGACCTTCACTGCTTGCTCTCTGTAAAGGGAGGGTCAACCAGTGAGTGAATGAGAGAGAGAGAGAGAGAGGGGGGTAAGATAGAAGACAGTGAGAGTGGGCGAGAAGGCTTAAAATTGAAATTCATTTCAGCCATTCATATACACTGAAAATCATCTCAGCCATGAAAATTCATCGCAGCGAGAAGAATAGCAGCCAATGACAGCGATGGCCGATTGCAAGCTGCCGGTGGGGGCGATAGTGATGGCCGACGGTTGTGGGCGGAAGAGATTGAAATGCAACTCGACGGCGACTTGTAGCAGCCTAGCTAGACGACGATGACGGATCTGGAGAAGGGGCAGCAGCAACAATAATGGCAGATGATGGGAGAAGAGAGCAAAGAAGGAGAAAAAGATGTAACTTGAAGGCAAAATAGTATTTTTGTCGGTCAACTGTGTAGTATTTTTTACAAAAATTGGGGGCATCAACTTTTATAAAATGCTAATACAATCGTTTTTAAGTTATATAACTTTTAAACTAATTATCATTGTTAAACACTTTATTATAAAATGCCATGTAGGTTATGCAACTTATAGGTGATCAAAAGTTATATAACTTCATTAAAAAAAACTTTTTTTAATATAACTACTGAAAATTTCATTGCTAAATTTATTTTGACACTTTTATGGTTATATAAATTTACATTATTAAAATGATGTAATTTAGACAACTTAACTAAAAGCATTACTAAATAGAAATATTACTTGAGCATTTAAGGTTGATACACTTGTATTAATTAAACAAATATAATATAAAAATATAAGTCCTATATGTCTAAATAATATTTTTTTGGTTAATATTTTGAAAAGAAAAAAAAAGGTGTTAATAAAAGAAACTATAAATATTAATAATTACCAAATTGAAATTATAACTCAATTCACATATAATAAATATATAAACATATATATGCAATTTACCCAAAATATTCATCCCACTTCCCAATGAATTAAATTAATTGATGACTTACAAACTACAAACTGCGCATGGTCAAGGTCAGGGTGGCCTTTGGAATAAAAACAAAATGTTTATCACTCACAACTCCGTCTCAGATCATTACAAAAATATTAAAATTACAAATAAAAACTAAAGTTCATACAGTCATGGGAGAGAGATACTCAGATACTCCTTTGTTGTAGCAAAGCATCGGCAGCAGTCTTTTTAATTAATCCAATTTCCTTAATTCATACACTGATTAATTACACTAATCAATAATCGTGCCGCCGCAAACAGGGAAAGAACTCTCCCACCCACCGCCCCCTCCACCCACCTGCTGTTTTTAAGGGGCTAAAAACCAAACAACAAATCGATGGACGGTTTCCATTCCTGGGCAAAAGTGGTGACCCCAAACCCAGGGGTTGGGCTGCTAGAGAGGGCCACCACGCCAGAGTCATTAAAATCAAGAGGGGAGGGTAAAACTGGAACAAAAAAATACTTGATCCTCTTATTCTTCTCCAAAGCCCAAACCGATCAGTAGTACGTAGTCATCATGTCAGAAGGCGAAGCCGTTCGCCCAATTTCTGGCCGATTTTTTGCTCTGAGACGATGATGATGACGACGACGACGCTGCCGCCACTGAACAGTTGCAAAACGCTGCACCTGCACTCCACACTGCAAAACGCTCTATCCCCTTTGTGCCACCACAAACAAACAACACCCAACCCAAATCAACCCCAAAACAAAAAAGAAGAGAAAGTACTTTTAAATCTAATTTAAAATAGAGGTAATGTATACAAATACGATCGTTGGAGAAGGAGTGCTTGTGCTGTGAGGTGTGAGGGCGAGAGCAGAGAGAGATGGGCTTACTTGTACATGTAGACGACGGCCCTTCCTGTCGCCCCCTAGCCACCATCACCGATGTTGGCCTTTGATCGCCATCGCCAACCCTGCTACTTCTGGCTGCCAAGCGTCACTGCATCCGACCGCCATCGACCTGCCATCGCCACTTCAAGTCGTTGCCGCGCCTTCAACCGCTGCATTGGCTCTGCACTGCGAGACCAACTCGTCGTCGCCGTTGCAATCGGCCCCAGCAGCCAACCCATGGCAAGCCACTGTTCGACCTTCAGTGCTTGTTCTCTGTAGATAGACAAAGAGAGAGGGTCAGCTAGAGAGAAAGAGAGAGGGAGAGAAAAAGAGAGAGGCAATGAGTGAGAGAATGAGTAAGTGGGTGGGTGTGAGAAAGAGATAGGGGTAAGACAGAGAGTAGTGAGAGTGGAAATTAAAATCTGAAAATTGATTCAAGCCATTCATTTACACTGAAATTGATCTCAGTCTTCTATTTGACATCTATCAACACATTTTAAAAAACAGTTGTGCCTTATTATATAGATATAGATATATATATATATATATATATATATATAAAGCTCACAGATTGCCGTTGTAATTGAACAAAATTACCACTCACAGGGACCGCATTCTGCTGCCGCGTGAGTCTTCCATGAGCTGGGCTGCTGTTTGGGCTTTAAATTGGGCTTGATTTGGGTCTTAAAATGGGGCACACAGTGGGCCTTTAATTCCACTTTAGTGGGCCCTCAATTGCAATCCAATTTTGAGCTTCTAAGCCCCCTGCTTCACGCATGTATGCAATTAAGTTATTAATATATTATATATTATATGTATATATGTATTAGGCATGTATTTTCCAATGAATATATATTATAATGTAGTATATATATGTGTCATGAATATATATATATTGAATACATATGTAATATTATTATTATTATTATTATTTTAAATCTTTGAATATGTCCGATTGATTTAATCTTTATTTTTCATATAAACTTACATATCATCACAAAATATTCAATTAAATTTAATTTTAAAATTAAAATATGTGTATAATTATAACAAAATTTACAAAATTGATCACTAATCACACCCCCCAACTTGAACATTGCTAGTTCTATAACAATTAGACTTCATGCTCGATATTTTTTATTCACAGTATCAACATTAATGTTTAAATTTCAAATTTGAAACTAAAATGTATAAAACAAGAACAAGGTACCACCACAAGAAATATATTATTTAGCGATGAATTTTCGTTGCTAATTTTTTTAAATATTTTTTAAATTTAATGACGGAACTAGTGACAGAAAGACCCGTCACTACATTTAACGACGGAACTAGTGATAAAAAAAATTTTTACTAAATAATATTTAATATTTTAAATAAATTTAAAATTTTAGTGACTAAAAAATCCATCTCTAAAAAAGAAAAAAATAAAAAATAAAAAATGTTAGTGACAGGGATGCACCTGTCCCAAAAAGGGAAAAAAATAAATTTAAAATAAAACATTTAGTGACGGGGTTCACCCGTAGCTAAAAAAGAAAAAAAATAATTTAAAAATTAAAAATTTAGCGAAGGGTGACCCCGTCATTAAGAAAGAAAAAATAAATAGATTTAAAATACAAATTTTAGTGACGAAGGTGCACCCGTCGCTAAAAACGAAAAAAAAAAGATTTAGAATACAAAATTTAGCGACAGGGGTGACTCGTTACTTAAAAAAGGAAAAAATTAAATTTAAAAATTCAAAATTTAGCGACGGGTGTACACCAGTCGCTAAAAAGGAAAAGAAATTAAAAATACAAAATTTAGTAACAAGGTGCCCCCGTCGCTAAAAAAAAATAATAATAAATTTAAAATTTAAAAATTAGCGATGGGATATGCCCATCACTAAATACAAAAAATTAAATTAAAAATTTAATGTAAAATTAAAATTAATATTTATTAATTTGCAGAAAATAATAAAATACTACATTACAAATTAAAATCAAAATAAGAACAAAATTTTTAGCTACTAATATAATAATTTATAAATGTCTATTTGAATTAGTAATGAAATAAAATTAATAAATATTAAAATTAAAATTAAAATTAAAATTAATATTAATATTAATATTCATTTTCCTCTACTAACATTAATATTAAAATTAATATTTATTAAATAAATTTTAAAAATTTTGAAGTGTAAATATTGTAAGGCACCCAAGTCCCCAATGAACCAGAGCGGGTGCCCTACTAAATTAGAGACAACCTGATTTGAAAGAATCTGTCATGCATGCCACTGATAAATATCAAGAGAAAACTGATAAATGAAACTTATCATCTCAACATGTATATCAAAACCTCAATCTGCTATACAACAACTAATCTCTAGGCTTACATAGCCCAGCATGCATAACATACAACACTGGCACACCGACCACAAAATAACATAATCCATATAGACCCAGATAAATTGAAAAATAATACAGTCCGAAAGTGATAATGTACAAACATAAACCCCCAGGCTGACAACAGCTAGGCCTGCATGGTAATGTACACCGCCTAACCAAGAAGTCGGAAACCACTAGACTCACCCCCAACCGGGTCCTTGCCTTTACCTGGAATGAAGAGAAAATAAGATGAGTCCAAGTGACTCAGTAAGCTCATAAAGGAAAGACGGATAGAGTAAGTGCTAAGAGTAAACTTACATCTCAAGCACATAACCAATCGAAACTCATGCATAACATGCCATGTAATCTAATAAACTGACACATGTACCAACTACATAAGTAACAATGCACATATACAGAATCTTGGGGCCCAAATAAGGAATGCATTAGCACCCAAGTCCTTATCACAAACCTACTGCTACCTTGAAAGTAGATTGTACCTATACTACAAGTCAAAGCTTGCTTGGGTGAGAGTTACCACACCTACTGGCACACATAGCCTCCAAGATAAAAACTGGGCATGCTGAGGCGTCCCTAAATAACTCAGTTCAGAAAACCCGACACCGTACAACTGTATCTCAAAACTGGTGCCAAGACTAATGCAGATGCAGCAAATAAGGGGTGGCGTAATAGACTGTATAGGATACAAAGCCCTCATAAGCCAAGCATCTTGTCAAGCCTCGCCCAACTAGTAAATCACACGCCAAATGCAAATACTTGTGCTTAACAACTAGTAAATAAATATCATGGTCATGTGACAAGTACTCAAGTTACATGGAACCTCCAATGCATATCCCAAGCTTTTGCATGCATATGACCTGGCTATGAACTGGAAATAAAATGAGCATATACAAATACTTTTAACCATAACAACCTCTACGAGAACCTACCTGCACAACCTAGCTTCATTCCACAACAATCACAAGGAAGAATCAAGCCCTTCAAATCTCACATTAATAGATGGATCAAATGTTTTTCAAATGGATTGAATTATATACCAAAATGAAGCCTATCAAGTCTAGTTTATAGCACTTTAAACCGTTCATCAATTGGATATTTATACATAAAGTTATGGCTAAAATCGTACATGGTACGCAGGCTACCAAGCAAAATGAAAAGGAACTGTCGACAGATACCTTACCATCTGCAGATAGAAAGCAAGGAAAACACCCCGGATCATACCCAAATGCAAGCCAACACCCAAAAACACCCGCATAATCCACACCCTTTCAAATACCACCACATTTCCTATGGATTATAGAGTGGAAGAGACTCTACTTGAAATTCCAAAAGACTTCAAGGAAAACAACCAAGGGTTGAGGGATATTTACAATCATTTCTACATAGACATCAACATGGGTGTGACTTTGCAAAACATAGAGGTATACAACTCAAATCCTCAAAAAAACCACAATCAAAGAGTATAGAAGAGTTTGAGAGGAGAAGAGTTTGTCTTTAGAAGCTTTTTCTTTAGGATTCCACTTGAAGAGCAACCACCACAAAAGCAATACTTCACTTTACACCCCAAAACTAAGAAACAAACAAGAGAAAGGAGAAGAGAACAAAACACCAAGAATTAAAGAAGAGAAGAAAAAGTGAGCCCTACCTCTCCCCTTTGCTCTCCCGATCAGTTCTCTCCCCTTCCTTAAATTTGCCTTTTTAATTTAATACAAAACAAGCCCTCCTTACTTATATATATTTCCACATATCTCCATAATTACAAAACTACCCTTGTGCACAATAACTTAAATGGAAAATGCATATATACAAATAATAACTTGGTTTGAATTAAATACCACAAACTCTTCAAATAATAGCCACACAAATACCTTGCAAATAAGTGAAGGTCTCCCTTCCTCTTAAGTCAAACTTTTGACTTTTTCACATTTCCATTTCCTTTGCACAACACCTGAAAATTTCATGCATAACACCTCATAATTCATACTCAAATAAAATAAATATCCTATCCCCATCTATCTTACACAAACCCACAATCGAGTCGTTACAAATATAATTCTAGAAAGTTTGGAAGAAAATGTTATAAATATAATTTATGCACTTTAATAGCCAATAAGGCTTCCAGATCGACTGATTCACCCGCTCGTATAAAGGTTCATGGTGTTGGGAGGTTGGTGGTTCGATTCCAAGGTACGACACTTGGAATTATTGTTAGGATTAATATCTTAGCGCTGTCATGCGACGCGCACATGAAAGGAGGGCAGGGGCTAGTGCGCATTTAATTTTGGGGCATGCACTGGATTTTGCGACGAAATTTCGTCGCTAAAAAAAAATAATAAAAATAAAAACTTTAGAGACGGAATAAAACCATTGCTAAAAAAAATATAAAAATTAAAAACTTTAGCAATGAAATAAATTTGTCGCCAAAAAAATAAAAAAATAAATTAAAAAATTTGAAATTTTAGACCTTAATTTTTCCACTTTAAAAAATGTGTACAATTTTGAAAAAAATTTATAAAATGTGAAATTCAAACTTTAATTTCACATTTTAGTAACTAAATTTATATTTTTTACTCAATTTAATTAAATATACTTTTTGTAATTGTGATAACCGAAACTTTTCGTTATTTTGATTAGATCTATGTACTTGTATTTATCTTCTTTTTTTTACACATTAAAGTAATGTGGTTAAATTAAATTAAAAATATGGGTATAAAAATAAATTTAACTTAAAAATATAAATAAATAAGTGTAATTAAAAAACACAAAATTCAAATGACTGTACAAAAAAAAATCATAATAGTAAATAAATAAAAATCTAGATGTGGCTCATATACGCATGCATTTTTTAAAGATATTGATCTTCATTATTGAATAATATGTTATCCTTTAGCAGGTGTCCATATTTTTAAATGAATAATATGTAGATAGAATAAAAATAATATTCAAGATGTTCAGATTATTCGTTTCACTTGTTTTAAATTTTATCATTAATTATATGATGTCACGCTATATAATTCAAGAGTTTACACAAGAACTTAGTAATGTTGCTGAAATTAACCTTTAACAAAATATTAATAAAAATTTAATGTGAAATTTATAAAATATTTAAATTAAATTTAAAATTTGATTTGAAAATGAAAATTTTCATAGTTAAATATATAATTTATAAAAATTTCAATTAAATTCAAAATTAGTGAGGGAATATTCTGTTTTTAAGTTATAAATTAATAAAGATCGTATGACGAGGATGTCATGTGCTTAAGGGGGGCAGAATGTAATGCTTAAAGAGTCCAAAGAAAGGTAGTATATATCGATGATAAGTAAGAAAGAAAATAATACCAGCTGGATACTTTTTGAGCTAAATATAGGTGCATAACTCCCGGGTTAAACGTGCTTGAATTAGAGAAGTTCAAGGATGGGTGACCCCCTGTAAGATTCTGTTTTAACATAAGGTTATCACGTAATTTCGGTGGGATTAAAATACCGAAAAGTGGGTTTAATAGTAAAATAAGTCACCGAATCGACTGTAGGGAATGCCCCGGAATATAATTGGCTATGAAAAATAGTATGATCTCGATGAGTATTCCGAGATAAGATTTATGAAAGTAAAAGAAATTTGAATTGAAATGGTTTTCGGTACAACTAAAATATAATTTTGTTTCAAGCTGAAATACCGAATTATCGTAGGAGATTTTCGGGAAGTTAATAGAATCTTGAGGGAGTTTCGGTTTTTCATAACGATCAACCCTGAAGTGGTCTTAGGATGAAACAAAGGTCCGATGATGGTGCATGGACAAAATTGCCCTTATCGAGTAAGTTTGGAATTATTAATTTAGGATTTAATGTATCATAACACAAATTAATTTATTGTTTGAGGATATAATTGCAATTAGGGAAATTTCTAAGTGAAATATTGATGAAAAGTGGGATTTAAATTTATAATTTTTTTTATTATATAATATACAATTATATATATATATATATGTGTGTGTGTGTGTGTGCGCGCTCGTGAGATGACAGTGAGGAGCAATCAGGCTGCGCAATGGAGGCGTGGGAGGCGCAGCACGATTGTCGTGTGTGCGGGTGTGATGGTGACAAGCTTCTACGAAGTTTCTTGGTAGCCAAATTGCAAGTGTGGTGGCTTGCATGTATATATATATATATATATATGAGAGGATTGAGAGAGTTGCAGAGAGCTTGAGGGAGGCCGAGAGAAGCTGAGGACTTGGGCCAAGCTATGAAGAGAGCAAGATCGAGAGAGAGAGGGAGAGAGAGAGATCAGGCCATGAAGATGGCCGACGGAAGCAACCGCAAGCTCCCATGGCCGCAAGCTCCAAGCGGCCATGGCAGCTTGACAGTTAGCGTGGGCGTATATCGAGGGAAGGGTCGGTGGAGGCTCGGGAAGCTTCCAGCATGGGCGTCGACGACCAAAAGCAGCTAGAGGCATTGGCCACGGCAGCTCGCAGGAGCTGCGAGCAGCGAGCTTCAGCGGCCATGGCCGCGAGCTCGGCTGGGCGAGGAGGAGGCGCGGGCTGCTCACGGTGCCGCTGTGCGTGTGTGCGGTGGTGGCGGCTGGCGAGACCGTGGAGGCCGGCGGAAGCGCGAAGGAAGGACGGCGGAGCTGGCCGTGTGCGCGCATGGCGGTTCATGTGTTGCAGGAAGCAACCAGAGGAAGAAGAAGATAGGTGGAGAAGAAAAGAAAGAAAAAGGAAAAAGGAAAAAGGAAAAGAAAAGAAAAGAAAAGAAAATAGAAGAAAATAAAGAAAAATGTCAAAAAATCTTAGAAAAATAGGAATTGGAGATTTTGTAATATTCTGGAGATTTTGATAAGAAAAAAATTGTTCGACACGCGTTTCAAGGTTCGGGCACGTATATCGAGGAAACCTGTGAGGCTAAGTGAAGGTAAGTAAAATTCTCTAAAAAATTTCAAAAATTCAGAAATATTATTTTATGTATTGTCATAGTGAGATATTTGAGAAAATAATTGAGAAATATTTAGTTTGGATTTATTGAGGAAAAATAGGAAGAAATAGAGAAAAAAAAACAAAGAAAATGCAAGAAATTATGAAAAATAGGTTTTAATACTTATTTAAATAAATGTGATGATTAGGATGCTTTGAGGCTTAAGTTGAAGTGACTTGTGCAAGTTTAGAGGTTGGCACGCAAATCGAGATAATGCACGCAAATCGAGGCAATCGCACTTGAGGTTAAAAGACACGTTTCTCAAGGTTTAAGCAAATTTCAAAGGTAAGCTAATTTTCTCAAAACTTAATTTATTTATGAAAATTACTTTCTAAAATGTGCCTTATTGTTTGAAATGAAATGCCTATGTTGAAATGATGTATGTTTCAAAGTATGTTTTGACATGTTGACATATTATGTTACGATGTCTTTGCATGTAGGTGCATTGACATGTTATGATGAGATACATACATACATAAACTTACCATCCATCATGCATTGCATATGTTTGAGAGTACGGACAAGCAATGTCGGCTCAGACCGGTATGAAAGTTGTTAAAGGCTTGTCGGCTCAAACGGCTAAGTGGATAGGACATTGTTTCATTTTGCACTCACGCATGCAAATTTTTAAATGAATGCTTATTTAGATGATTCATCATCTAACTTGGGCTTTGCCCCTGGAATATTCAAACGTTCCAAATGGAGATTGTAGCAGAAACGAAGATGAATGAGGCATGAAATGGCACTTGACAAAGTGCATGATAAGATGAATGTGAAATGAAAGTGAATGAAATGTATGATATGTCGCCCATGTATTTAAGTTCTGCTACTTTATTCTCTGAACATTTTGAAAGTCCATGATGTAAGATATGATTTATGATTGAAGTTTGAGGAATGATAATGTATAACCCTATTTAGGGTTAATGTTGGTTAAGAACTTATGTTCCATTAATGAATAGCCTTGTATTAAGGATTAAGTTCAAGAAGCGATGATGTAAGAGTTGATTTATGATTAATGTTAAGATGTCAGGTTCGATTCTAGGGTAAGTTCGTGTAGGCCCATTAGGGTAAGTTGTTCCGGTCCTTCCTATCGCTCGTGCGGGATGTTACAGAATGTAATACCGCAAGAGTCTAGAGAATGGTAGTATATATCAAGGATAAGTAAGGAAGAAAACAACACCAGCTGAATACCTTTTGGACTGAATGTAAGTAAAGAACTTCCGGGTTAAGCGTGGTTGAGTTGGGGAAGCTCAAGGATGGGTGACCCCTTCGAAGTTGGCGTAGATCCATCAAGGTAAGTTGTTCTAATCCTTTGTATCGCTCAATGCGGGATGTTCCATGTGGTATCGGAGCTGACCCTTGGAAAAAGCGGTTTGATGAGGGTAGGGAGTGGTGCTAGGGCTCGAGGGCTTGTACAAGAAGCGGCTTCAAGTAGGTTTCTAATATGGCAATCTCCAAAGGGGAGAAAATTTGTGATCAATTATAAGGTCGCATGATGAGGACGTCATGTGCTTAAGGGATGTAATACCCAAGAACTTTGGGTTATTATTTTAAAGGAAAATTGGAAATTCGGGAAAGCTAGGTATTTGAAAAGCTCAAAAAATTTACCGAATCAACTGAAGGGAGTACCCTAAGGCTTAAATGTCTAAGGAAATAGGAACGCCTCTAGCGAGCATCTTGAGGCATGATTTTTAAGACCGAAAGAAAATAGATCATAAACAGTTTTCGGTACAGCTAAAATGGAGCTACCATTTAGGTTGTAAAACCGAATTCTCGTAGGAGACTCCCGAAATGATAACAGACGCCTTGGGAAGCTTCAGTTTATTGAGTAGAACAACCCTTCGAAAGTTTCGAGAAGAAACCATGAGGTTTAAAGGTAAAACAAAAATTCGGGCCTAAGTGTAATTTTTCAAAATTGCTGGAAGGGGTCAAAATGACATTTTTTTGAAAGTTTCAAGGGAGAAATGGACTTAAGGGACCTAATGGAAAGATTCAAAAGTTGAGGGGCTCTTATGAAAGAGGGTCAAAACAGAAAGAAACCAAAGCAGTGGGGCAAAAGTGCAAAAAAATGAAAATCTAGGCCATGGAATTCGACCAAGCCACGAGGTGTAATACCCAGGAAGTTATTAAGAGTATAAATAATTTTTAAAGAAGGGTATAACTGGAATTAGCAAAAGAATAAGGCTATATGGCACATTAACGCAGTTTTAGACAATCAAATCAGTCGGAGGAAGTAACCTGGACCTTAGATAGTTAAAGATAATTGTACAGTATAGACGAGCGATTTAAACTATGATTTTTAGTGATGAAATAAATTGAATCATGAACAGTTTTCGGTATAGCTGTCGACCGGGCTGAGAAAATCGAATCGGCATAGGAGACGTCCGAAAAGTCAACGGAACGTGTTAGGGACTAATATTTAATGTGTAGAACAACCCTTAAGCAATTTCGGGTTAAATCAAATGGAATTAAGGTCAAAATGATCAGCTGGGCTTAAGTATAATTTTCTAAATTTGCTCGAAGGAGGTCAAAATTGTAATTTTTCGGAAGTTTCAAGGACCAAATGAAGAATACAAGTCTTGTGGGCCTTAGTGGTGGTCCCGGAAAGATCAGGGTTGCTAAGGAAGGGGCCAAATTGAGAATTGATGAAATTAGGGGGCTAAAGTGCAAATTAACAAAAGCTGCACAGTGTAAACCCAAGAAAGATTTCAGCCGCCGCCTTTCGTTGCACGTGGAGGTCGTTTCAGGCGATGGGATGGCCAAGGGTGGTTCGGGGGAGGTAGTATTCGGCGCTAGAGAGCTTGTAAGCCAAGCCTCGGCCGCTGATTGGCCGGAATGTGGCCGGAGGTTCACTATAAAAACCTAGGTTTTTGGCCGAAATTTAACATTCAAATTGCTCACGATTGGGAGCAAATCGAAGGGAGTGGTTAAGAAGCTTTTGCTCCTTACATCGATTAGAAGGGTTCTGGAGCATTTGGAGGATTTTCGTCAAGGTTTGGAGGCTGTTCGAAGAAGCGAGCCGGTCCGCTTCGCCGGACCTGCAACTACTGGTTTGGCAGCGTTACTGGCGTCCTTTCGGCCGATAATTGGTGCCACTCGGATCGACATCAAGAGGGCTTTGAGAGGGTGTGCTCAGATCTGGGATCGGAGCAGTCGCCGGCATCGAAAATTTGGGGAAGACGATCGGCGCGTGGCTGCACGCGCCATCCTTCACGCACAGCCACGCGCATGGCACGTAAGGGCGCGTGTGACAGGGTCAAATTGGTTATTTAATTCTAGTATTTTATTTTAATTATTTTAGGAATTATCATGTTAAAATATTTTGGAAAATATTTGAGGAGATAATTATTTTGGAATTATTGAGGTGAAAATGGGAGAAAAATAGAGAAAATTAGGAAAAAATTGAAGAAAATAGATTTTAATACTTCTTTAATTAAATATGATGTTTAGGAAGTATCTTGGCTCAAGGTTGAATATAAGTTCAAAGGTTTGTGATTTGGCACGCGAATCGAGGCAGTACACGAGGATCGAGGTGATCCGAATGAGTTCGAGGTGAGTGATTTGACCCTAGTTTTTACCCTTAAATTTGAAAATATGTTGGAACGTGTGTTGTGGGTTCAGGTGGGCGGTGTTACCCTCTCGAACTTAGGTTACACGAAATTGGGACCAGTTCTAATGAGCGGTTTTTACCCTCCGAAACTTGGGTTGTTCTGCGAAAGCGTTCCACTTATGTATTCATGTCATCATTTGCATATTGTACATGTGATATATTGCATCAACTGTTTTTACTTACAAAAGAGTCTGTGCATGGCGTGTGATTCTCATATCATCAGGGTATTGATATTCGTGTCAATGTTATTTTCTGTGTGGGACGGGATGGGGTCTTCTTGAGAATGGGACACGGTTAGTCCTGGCGATCGGGTGACACGGTAGGGCATCCGGGGCCGGTACTGGTGATCGGGTGACATGGTAGGGCATCCGGGACTGGTAACCGAGTGACATGGTAGGGCACCCAGGGATTAAGTATGTCAGGGTGATTTCTCAAGTTAGACGTGTCTTGCATATTTACGTTTGTCTGAGTATGCCATGCTCGTGTGTCTCTCATGCATTGTATAAACTATTTTATGCCGTCACTTAGATGTTTATCATCTAACTTGGGCTATGCCCCTGGAACGTTTAATGTTCCAGCCAGGGACTGTTGCGAGGGCAAGGATGTGGCCGGTTGAGGGCCAATGGTGTTTAGTTTCTTAAGTCGTTGTAACGTTTGGAGGATTTAATATGCATTTCAGGTTGTAAATGAACAGTTGTATAATAGCGATTTTATCATTTGATTTGTATTACGTATTTTGCTATGGAAATATAATGTAAGAACTATGGTGTTTTGGTATTAATGTATTCGCTGCATTGTATTAAGACTCGTTTAGTTTAAGATTATTGATCTTGATAGTTAAACGGGCAAGGCTGGGGTTCGTGGGGTTTTGTATCTGCATGTGAAGATTGTTCTTGATGTACCGCGCATGTTGAACTTGAAGAAAAAAAAAAAGAAATCCCAGGAATACCCTTAAAGTGACACGCCTGGCGAGATGGGGTGTTATATGAGGGGTCGCCGAAAGCACTTGGGTTTGCATGGGGGGTGGTCAGGGAAGGCCAAGTTGTGATGATGAGCCGACATTAGCCATCGGAGTGGCCGAAATTTTGAAAAATTTGGCCCAAAAAAATGGCCGAAAAGTCGAGCCCTGCAACTTGCTTTTACAGTCGATTATTGATGTTTTCAGGTCGATCTAGGGGCGGTGAAGACGCCTAAGGTAGTGGGTAAGCCATCCAAGGCCATTTCGAAGCTCAACATTCGCCTATAAATAGAGCTCTTGATGGCCAAAATTTTCAGAAGTTGGAGGCTCAAATCAAAGGCTATTTTGAACGAATTGAGAGGCAAGGATAAGGAGCTTTTGTTGCCCATAAGGTAAGGATCATTTATGTGCATTTTGAAGCATTTTGGTTGAGATTTGAAGGCTATTCGAAGCCTCGCCGGAAAACAAAACGGACTGCCTAGCCGAGCCTTCAAGTGGCCGGTTGGGCAGTCTCCGATGTTCCTTTCGGGCTGAAACCTATGCCATCGTGATGGACTTGACATAGGATTTTTGGTGGTGCAAAAATCCCACTTTCCGGCAAGGCCGTGGCCAAAGAAGACGACAGGCGCGTAGGCCCCACGCGTCAATCTCAATCGCCCTAACATGCATCGGTGTGTGAGGGCGCGTGTGACCTTGTTATTTTCTGAGATTATTTTTAAAATGTTTAGAAAATTATTTGATTATTTTCCATGTAAAAATATTTGGAGAAAAATGGGTGTGGGTATTTATTTTAGAATATTAGTAAGGAAAAATTGAAGAAAAGTAGAGAAAAAGGTAAGAAAATAGAGGGAAAATAGTGTTTATTGATTATTTGAATAAACATGTTGCCTAAGGTGCTTTTGGACTTGAGGTGAAACATTTGGTGCAAATTTCAAGGTTGGCACGCAAATCGAGGCAGTTTACACACTTTTCGAGGTATCCTGATAACTGTGAAATGTGAGTGGTTTTGTCCCTACAACCTGTATACGACATGAATACCGTTCTTTGCATGATATCTATGTATGTTACGATAATCTTTATCATATTTGTTCATAATCTATTGCATGGAAAGTTGTGATGTTCACATGGCACGATATTATTGTCATTCAAATTTGTGCATGGGACTGGGATGTCGCCCTAAGAGTGTAGTCGTAATTCCCTAAGGGCAATTGATGGAATAACGTTAGGCTTACCCTACAGAGATTTGGGGTTTTGCCTAGGGTTCCATGCCAGGCTGGTGGGCCAAGGAAGTTACACTAGGGTATTTGTTTGTAAATGTCCATGGATCATTCATTCATTCATGCTTATCTAACCCTCACTTAGAAGATTTCATCTTATAATATCGAACTATGTCCCTAGAATATTCCACGTTCTAGGCGAGACAAGCGATCGGAAAGGCAAGGAGGTGATCGAGGCCTGAGCTTGGAGGAAATTTTGTGGGTCCGATGTGGGACTAGGACCATGTATTTCATTCAGCTATGTTATTTAGATTTTAAATAATTGCTTGTAAGGATGTGGTTGGAAGACGATGTTATAAACCATGTTATATTTTCGAGGTTTTATGCAGGTTCTGATCTTGCTTCCACTTATAGTTAAAATGTACCATTCCTTCGCTTTGTTTGAGAGTGTTATATATATAATGGTTATGTTGAAGATTTATTGTTGATTTATGTTTATGTAAAAAAAAAAAAAAAAATTCTAACATATATTAATGCCCTGGAAGGCAGGATGTTACAAGGGGAAATGGAGAGAATGTAATACCCCAAGAGCCTAGAGAATGGTAGTATATATCAAGGATAAGTAAGAAAGGAAACAATACCAGGTGGATACCTTTTGAGCTGAATATAGGTAAAGAACTCCTGGGTTAAACGTGCTTGAGTTGGAGAAATTCAAGGATGGGTGACCCTTGGGAAGTTCGCGTGGGCCAATCAGGGTAAGTCGTTCCGGTCTTTTGTATCGCTTGATGCGGAATGTTATGGGTGGTATCATAATTGACCCTTGGAAAAGGCAGTCCGATAAGGGCGGGGAGTGGTGCTGGGGCTCAAGGGCTTGTACAAGGAGCAGTTTCTAGCAGATTTCTAGGGTGGCAGCCCCCAAATGGCAGAAGATCTAGGACCAGTTGTAAGGTCGCATGATGAGAACATCAGGTGCTTAAGGGGGGCAGAATGTAATACCCCAAGAGCCTAGAGAAGAGTAGTATATATTGAGAATAAGTAAGGAAAGAAACTACACCAATTGGATACCTTTTGGATTGAATATAGGTAAAGAACTCTCGGGTTAAGAGTGTTTGAGCTGGGGAAGCTCAAGGATGGGTGACCCTTGGGAAGTTCGCGTAGACCCATCAGGGTAAGTTGTTTCGGTCCTTCCTATAGCTCGATGCGGGATGTTACAATAACGGCTCCCAAAGCTAACATGAAAGAACCTTTCCAGGATGATGAAATACCAGAACTCTCGCAAATTGATCAAAATAATAACTTTAGAGATACTTTACAAGATTTAGATGGGATAGTCGAGGAAATAAATGTTTAAAATGTTGTTCAGGAAGAAGAAAATGACGGTGCAGAGGAAGAATCTATATCAGAAGACGACGAGAAAGAGTTGTTGTCTTATGATATAGATAGTGATGAATTTGTAGAAGAAGATTGATATATTTATGAATATGTCAATTCACTTATATATGATATGATGTAATATCATTTGTATTTTTGAATGCCTGTGACCTTGTATGTTTTACCATGTTTTTATGTTTCATGTAATTCTCAAAAATAGATGTCAGGACATTCATCTCCCGAACCAAGTAAGGGTAGGGGTAGAGGAAGACGTTGATCCTATAGGGACACACCTTCCCTAGATCCTAATAGTGTTGGTTCATAGTCTTCTCCTTCTATCTCCACACATGTTGTCCCATCCACTCCTTTATGTCCTCAGTCATCGCACCCACATGCTTTCGTTCCCATGACTCAGTTCCAATAGCCATTTCCCCCTATGGTATATCCTATGGATTATACTGTCCCACCCATATCCTACCCACCTGAGACTGCACCACAATCTATCCCCTCTCATAGGTCGACTTTTCATCCCCTAGGAGGTTCATACCCATACTCATTTATGCTGACACCACATGCACATCTTTCGTTCTCTTTTCCTGCGCAGAATGTTGAGCCGACTCCATCTGAGTCAGTTGATACCAACCGAGCTAATCATCGAGTAGAGTTATCCTGCAATTAGAACTGTGATCAGTAAGTATCTTATATATATTATTTTTAATTGATTATTTGTGATTGTTATATATAGAAATGCATGTTCTTACTTGATAAATATTGGTTATACAGTTTTTTCGCTGAGGTTGCCCCACCAGGTGTACAATCAAATATTTGAAAGAGATGGTACATTGAAGCTTGGTTACATTAGGATGACGTGCCAGAATTAACACGACGGATATGACTGGAAGAATTTAGCGTTAGTATAATTGCAATTCTTAATTATAGAAAGTTTTAATTTAAAATTTTATATATATTTATTCATTTTTAATTTCTTGTAGAAGGAGTTCAAGTGGCAACCTGATGAGAGTGATCATATATGAATCACTTGGAATAAATCTGGTCAAAGAAGTTTCAGAAATAATTTGAACAAAATTAAAGGAGGTGCTGATAAGGGTGAGTAGATGGATCCGATGATGCGCGCGAGCATTGCAGGCAAAGTGGGATGAAGACGAGTATAAGAAGCGAGTAGAACAAAACAAAAAGAATCGCGCTTTCGAGACTGGTGGGTCAATCCACACAGGCAGATCCATTCCTTTCACCGAGAGCTGAAGAATGATGGTAATTATTTTTTTACTTAAATGTAAATTTTATAAACTTATATAGTAGTTTATATTTTATTTTATTTACTTTATATATTTGTCATGCAGGCAAAGGTATTAGACCATGAGCCTAATAAATTTGAGATTTTCAGGAGAACCCACACTCGGAAGGATGATCAACGACAAGAAGTGTGGGTTGATAATAGATTAAAGGCCGTCGCGGTAATTGTATTTATGTACAATTTAATTAACATTACAATTTAATAATTTTTGTTATTAATTAACAACATTAATGTTTTAATTTATATAGGAGGCGTTCAAGAGATTAAGTGCAGAGGCATCTTCAGCATCAGCCGGTGGTAGCGAGTCATCCTCTCCACCTACAGTCGACGAGTGTCACATTTTTTATTAGACTGTTTCTGTTAGGAACAATAAGGGTCGTGTCTATGGTCTTGGCTCTCAAGGGCAGTCCTACCTGGTTGGATCTAATAACAGCTCTAGTGGTTCATATGGGTTGTCGTCAGAATTAGAAGAAATGAGAGTGAGGGTCACCCAGATGAACGTAGAGTTGAATTCTGCTCGGACCCAGGTGATCGAGGTGCAAAATGAGCTGCATTCTGCTCGGGCTCGGATGGACGAGGAGCTACATTCCGCTCTGACCCAGGTGATAAAGATGCAAAATGAGAATGTGTAGCTGCGTTAGTGGCAGCAACAGATGATGGCATGGCAAGAGAAAATGAATAGACAAATGATGGCGTTATAACAATCTGGCCCATCGACTCACCCTTATCAGCAGCAACCTAAACCGTTGACTTAACTTGGACCGAGTAACCAGTTTTATAATAATGAGGAACAAAATGATGATGATTGCAATGATGATGATTGTAGTTGAATATTTATGATTGTAACTGAATATTTATGATTATATTTTATTAATTAAATTAATCAGTTTGAATTATGTATTCAGTTTTGTTATTTTATAAATTTATTTGAATTTTAATTTTTTTAAATTAATGATTATATAAATATATTTTTAATTTCTATTTAATTAATTTAAATAAATTGTTAATTATCATCATTTTATTTATATATATTTTTTAAATAAATATAAAATATAAATAATTTTTTAAATATTAATTAAATATGAATTTTTTATATTTAAATTTTTATTTATATAAATTTTTAATAATTTTATTTTTAATTTACATTTAAAAATCTTATTTTTATTTTGTCTTCTAAATTTACTTATTTAAAAAATAATTTTTTATTTATTTCGTTGTTTAGCGACGGGGAAAATGTCCATCGCTGATCAGCGACAGGCATATTACCCGTCTCTATTTCTGTCGCAAAACCCTTTTGTCAATATACTCCGTCGTTAAAATTTAGCGACACCATCTTTAGCGACGAACAGGCCCCTGTCACTAAATCCTTCGATAAATCTTTTAGCGACGAATTTTGATATTTTAGTGACGAAAAATTCCGTCGCTAAAACATTGATTTTTTGTAGTGTACTCTTACACACAATCGACCATTCTTGTTAGATTTTCGTCAAAAGACACTCAATTGCAGAAAATAGCAATCAAATAAATTAACACACCCACATTATAACCTCTAAGTTTTGACTTCAATCCTCCCGAACATACACTCCAATGAAAATGATCCCTTATGGTTACTCTCGGGGAAGCACCGTAATAAGATTAAATGTAAGCAACTTTCAAATTGGTGTGATTAAAAAATGAAAAACATAATTATATGAAAGAAAAGGGACTTTGACATAGCTTAATGATCGGAATATGCACAAATGCACAACTTCAGAAATTAAACAAAATTCCAACTCTAAAATTCAAATCCCAAACTCCATGTATTATAGGATCTAGAGGAATTACATATAGGTTGTAACGGGGCTTAGGAATGGACGGGTTAACAAAGAACGGATAAAAGATATAACAAGAAATGTGTGCCGAGAAATTGATGATCTAAACAAACAAACCTATTTTGACTAAAAGGATCTATTCTTTCTTTTTTTTTTTTTTTAAATTTAAAAGAATGCGAATAACAACACACAATCATATATAATCTTCTCAGCATCTTTATTGAATTATTACGCCAAAATTTGGCCAAAACAGTTGAGATAGTTTATTTTTGTATGCTATTTTGACTTGAAATATACAAAGATCAGTTTTTTTTTGCTGTGCTAACATAGACTATTTCCCGAACACATTAGGTAGGGCAAAAATTTGCAAGGTTAAGGGGTTAGATGAGGATAAATGAAATAAAATAATTTAATTGGATCAATGGGGTTAACAAAGGAAAATAATTAGAAAAGAAATAGGTTAATAGGTTCAAAATTTTAACAAAAGAATCTCACTGTCATATCTTATTGACATACCTTTACTCAGTCATCAAATTTAGAATTTGAAATCAGTTTAATTCTTCTATTGACATTTTTGGCATTCAAAGCTAAATAATGTACTGAAACTATTGAAAAACATGAGAGGCAAGGAAAACTGCAACTAGAGTAAGCATTAATTCACTCAGAAAAAACATTAATAGACTAAAATTGCTCACATTAGCTAATAGTCTCCACTTTAAGTTGAGGAATCATGTGGTGCATTAATCAATTAATCACCATCTCTTTAGATTTCATGACTTAAAGACAAATTTCTAATCAAAGAATAATCTATACATGGAAATCACTCATTCTAAATCCTATACATATTTATGTTTCTAAATAAGAAATCAAAAATCCATGTATCAAATTGCAAACTCCAATTGGCTAACAGCATAAAAGGCTAATGCGATAAGACTAACATCATTAAAGCACATTGATCCTCAAATAACTTAATCATAACCAATTCAGGACATACAGGGGTAGAAAAAGAATAAAAGATTCCTGAAATTTTTTTTCTTTTTTTTTTTAACAACACACAAAAATTAAAAAGCACGAAATTAAACGAACATGAGAAGTAACAAAATTAAAAAGAAACAAGGTGTGATACTAACATAATTTGGATCATTCTACCTATACATGATAATGGCCCCTCCAACTTGAGTTGTTCATAATAAAAAAGATAAGGGCGGAGAATACCTGATATGCTTCATGGCATGAAATAACTCCCAAGTAGAAGAGTTGTTTTCTTCCTTGTTAGTACCACAAAATAAAAAAAATCATCAAACCACATGCAAATAAGAAGAAAACTTATTATTGTTTATCATTATGTTATTTTTTCTGCTTTTTCCAATTCATTATCAAATAAGTGGTCATGCCTCGAATTAAAACGTTAAGCACCAACCGTGAACCACTTACAAAATTGTTTTCAAAAAGATGTAACTTGATTTTTCCAGTTAAAGCATATGCATCAATTGAAAACCTCTTAATCAGGGGTGCTGGTTGTATTAAAACTAATTGTGGAATATTAATTCGCACTTGTTTAAAAACCTCGAACATGCCTGGTATAAGTTGATCCCCTAATGTATAGACCCACCTAAAGATCATAAATTTAGGTTCAATTTTGGATAGATTTATGATATCTTTACATGTTTCATCCTGGTTTCTATCTTTTTCTTCCTCCTGAGCTTCTTCTTCTAAACCTGTTTTATTTTGATCTAATTTTTTTTCAATAATGGCTTGCTCCGTCCTAGGGTCTTCAAATGTCTCAAATGGTTCATCACTCCTAGGGTCGAGCGTACGTTGGACCGGGTCATGACCTATGATATCACTGGACGGAAGTTCCTCCAAGACATTGACCTACAGAATTTTGATTGGATTGGGTTGGGTTGGAAACTCGCCAGGCTCACTCATGCTCAAGGTTTGTGGTAGCTCGGTCAATTGATTACTAATATCATTCATGGTCCTAGTGGTTTGTTCTAGAAATTCAATCACTTGTGCATTAAAGCTCATTTGACCTTGCATAAACTCCTGAAGGGTGTCTTATAAGAATTTCTCATCTTGAGGTTGATAAACATTGGATCTAACCTCTTGCTCTAACTCGAATTGGTGAGGTGGTGGAGGAAAAGGTTCATGAGATTGGAATGCAGAGTTATCACTCCATGGATAATTTAGATGATCATGTGAGTTGGGGTAGCCCAACAAATGAAAACTGTCTTCTGGATTCTGAGAAAAATGAAACCTATCCTTGATGTGGGGTGGGTGAAAATCATAATTTTGCCTATTCACAATTTTCTTCAAATTAGGTATTTTAGGATAAAAATTTGTTTTATAACTTGACGACTCACACACTGAACATCTAACCTTTATCTTTTTAAAATTTTGAAAATCTTATTTTTCTAACAACTCTACTTTCCAAATTAAATAATCCAACCTAGTACTAGGGCCGTCATCCTCACTGAAATCTAGATGGGAATGGTCATGATTTCTAAAAGAATCTATAGGTGAAGACTTATTAGCATAAGCGTTGAAATTAAAATCATGGTGCATAACCGGAGGTGTGGTATAGGATGGAGTTGGTTGCCCAAGAAGGTTCAGGTAATCCTTAAGGGGTGTGAAACTATTTTTCTCAATGGGATCGTGATAACCAGAAGCATTTCCAAACACAGACATGTAATCAAAATACTAAGACATAACTGAATATGAGCGTGACAATTCAAAGGCAGATAAGAATTCCAACAATCAATGATATAAATTAATGGTTCATGAATCTTACATAACTTATGTCTCATGTATTACTAATAACAACAACAAAAACAAAAGATACTAAATTACAATATTTTTTCGCAACGATAATTCTATCACCAATCTCCCCAGCAACTATGCCAAAAATTTTGACTATGCTTAACCTTGTGCAATTAATTCAAACAAACAAAAACAAGCATGTAGGCACAAGGCGTTTATACTCTCTAGTATATGAGTGTGCGTTGCAGCATAATTCTATTTATTGGATAGGAGTCTAGGTTGATTCACTGGGAGATCTGTATTAAGACAGAAATAAAAGTAGTGATACGAATTGCGTTGTCAGGCTAATTCGCTTATTTATGTACAAAAAATAAAGTATAGAAAATTAAAATGGTGAACGTGTGTGGATCAGATCAGATCAATTAATATTAGAAGATTACTAAATTGGTACTGAAAACAAAATGTCTCAGGTCAAGACAATTTCAGTGCCAATCCAAATATTTCCCAAGAATCACAAAGGATGGTATCATCGGGTTAAATTAATTTTAAGATCTTTGCTATTGATTGCGTTTTGGGATGATGATGGTTCTAATTCTAGTAACCAATATACATGGTATGTTGACTCTAACTTAAGCAACCATCATAAATTGAAATGTATATAAAGTACACTTAATGTAGGCACCTTAGGCGAATCCCACATTGGCCATGCAAAAGGGAGAGGGGGGGAGGAACTAGACATATAAGTGCGGATGATGTTCTACATAGTGATGCGCATTTTGAGATAATTTTTCAGAGCAAAAAAATCGAGGATTGGCTGCAACCTAAATCGGACAATACATTGCTACATGGACCTCGGCCGTTACAGAATAGTATCAAAGCCGACCCCCAAGCCTTTTAGCACGGTGATAGGGCAAACCTCAACAAGGACGCTAAATCCCTAAGGGGGGTGCGTGTAGGCACCTTAGGCAAATCCCACATCGACTATGCAAATGGGGAAATTGGGTATATAAGTGCGGAGGGCATTCCACATACTGATGTGCGTTTTGGGATTAAATCTCACATTGACAAAATCAGAAATTGGTTGCAACCTGAACTAGACAATACGTTGCTACGTGGACCTCGACTGTTATACTTAAGTTTGGGGATGATGATATTTTTAAATTGGGCAACTCACATACATGGTATGAGGGTTTCAGATTAGACATATATCTCAATCCAAACTCAAGTGTTTGGCAAAAATTTAAAAATTAATTTTAACACCTCAACTTACAATAAAGTTTGGGTAACTCAATTTTGCCATCGGACACTATTCTTGCCTTGGCCTGAGAATTGTTAGTCATACATCTTCATTATTTAATATAAAAAATTTAAATGCGAGTAAAATAAAATACAGAAAAATAAATTGCAGTATTGAAATATACAAAAATTAAATGACGGGAATTCAAATTGCAAGTATTTAAGTGTTGAAAATTAAATGGCATTATTTAAAATACATAAATTAAATGCTAGAATTTAAAGTATTGAAATTAAAATACAGAATATAAATTTGTAAAATGGATCTGAATAGAAATTAAATTGCAGAAGATAAACTGCTGAATTTAAATGCTGAACATTAAACATTCTGGAATTTAAATGACAACAATTAAAATGTGAATAGAAACTAAATCTTATTTGAATGTAAACAGAAGGGAATTTAAATGAACAATACAAAGAAATTAACAGAAATTAGAAGAACAATTAACAGAAATTAAAGAACAAAACCCCCCCTCTGTCCGTGTATTCCTTCTTCCCAGCGCACTGTGCGCTCTCTGTCCGTTCCAGCCACTGTGTTGCCTTATTGCTGTCTGAAAATGCCGCTGGGAGACTCCTCTTCACTGTTCTCTACTCTCATATATATATATATATATTTATATATACATACAAAGCTCACAGATTTCCCTTGCAATTGAACAAACTTACCACTCCCAGGGACCGCATTCTGCTACCGCGTGAGTCTTCCATGAGCTGGGCTGCTGTTTGGGCCTGATTTGGGTCTTAAAATGGGGCACGCACTGGGCCTTTAATTCCCATTTTAGTGGGCCTTCAATTGCAATCCAATTTTGAGCTTCCAAGCCCCCTGCTTCACGCATGTATGCAATTAAGTTATTAATTATATTATATATTATATGTATATATATGTATTACGCATGTATATTTTAATTGAATATACGTTATAATGTATTATATATATATATATATATATTATAATATATTGTATTATATTTATTTCTTAATTATTCTTATTGTTATTATTATTATTTACTTATTATTTTTTTAAATCTTTAAATATGCCCCCGATATTGATTTAATCTTCATTTTTCCATATAAACTTGCATATGATCACAAAATATTCAATTAAACTCAATTTTAAGATTAAAATAAGGGTATAATTATAACAAAATTTACAAAATTGATTGCTAATCACCGAGGTCCTCGTTAACTCCAAGCGGCATGCCCGTCAACTCTTGACAGTTGCTCCAATTAATTTGAACCTTTGAACCTAATCTGTTAACTCTTAACAGTGACATCATTAATTCTTAATGATGATTACAACTTTAATTGCATAGTCAACCACTATATCTGGATATGTGTGTGACCTTCTAAATTCACTACTAAGTAGCAATTAGGACGTATCAAACTGTTTGATATCGAGCAAATATTTTAGTCTACAATGAGGATCTATCCATCTCCTCGATGTACCATGAGTGACAACTACCATTATGTCTGGACGATTCTACCAGTAATAAAGTCATACTTCAAAGATAATTTATTTGGGATTTTGATTTCCATGTGCTATAATCTTTCCATCAAATAATATCTCGATCAAGTGAGAGTCATGGAGTGATTGTAACACTCCACTTTTTCAAGGCATGTCAGTATGCTGGGGCTCGACATAAAAATATACATTCTCTTTCCACGATACATTTCTTAACACCTCAACTATTGTATTTTAAAGAAAATCCCCCAACATATCATTACAAATGTGAAAACAATAATCGAAACTTGATATGGTACATGATCGAATCTATTTTATTCATAACAAGAAAAATCGTACTATAGTATAACATCATATTTTCAAATAAAATATATGGAGAACCATCTCTCTAAAATAGCAACTGAATACTTCAGATATAATTAAATGATACCTCAAATAACATTGAACAATATTATATGATCAATAAAAACATCATTTGTAATACATGACATACTTTGATTTTTCAAGACCAATCCACAAAGGAACATAAGTCCAATATGACTAAAACATAACCAAATCTTCCCGATGAAGCAAAATACCGAAACAACATGTTAAATTCATCCGGCACGTCAACATGTGTCGTCACATCTCAACCACCTCCTTGCCTAAGTTGCAAGTCCTAACTGGAATGTTTGAATGTTTCAGGGGCATAGTCCAAGTTAGATGTTGAATCATCTAAGTGAGTGTTTAAAAACAGATATATGAATGCATAATGCAACGACATGAACAAACATATGCCCTAGTGTAACTTCCTTGTCCACCAATGCTCAGCACGGAACCCTAGGTAGTAATCCCGACTTGCTTACGGGATACTTCTAACGTTGTTTCAACAATACCCTTGGGGAATTACGGTTACACTATCAGAGCAACATCTCATCCCAACACAAGTATCAATATGCCAATAATATCATGTCGAATGAAATATCATGACTATCGATGCAACAACACATGCATAGATATGACATGATGCTCATATAAATCATATAACTTAACCACTTTTATGACTATCATGCTCAATATAGGCAAATCATAACTACATAAGCTTTTGAGAAAAATCACTCACTTGATGCTTTGACTGCACGCTTATCAAGGCTAGATTGATGTGAAACCCAAGAAACTTGAAAGGTAAACACCAAATCTTTTTAACCAGACACCTTCATCTTATTTTTCTCTATTTTTCAGTATTTTTTCATATTTTTCTGGCCAAGGATGCACCCTCATGTGCCACCTCCTTCTCCTTCACGCGCCTCCACGTGCAAGGGCCAGCTAGCCTATGTTTTACACATGTTGGTCTTATTCCTTGTGCAATTTGCTGGCGACCGTGAGCTGCTCTAGTTTTTTCGATGTTTCTCCTTTGTTTAAGCTTTGTTTCACCTCTCATTTGAACCTACGTCTTCCTCTCTTCATCCTCTATAGGATTTTAGCTTCAATCCTCACGATTGAAGCCATTTTTTGACTGCCCAAACCCAGATTCTAGCGAAGCCTGATTTTCCAGCTAAGCCTTGAATCACCCTCAAATCTCGACGAAACTTGCTCAAAATTTTCAGAAACTACCTTCTAGGTATGGGGAACAAAAGCCCTTTATCCATTTCCTTCAATTTTCTTTCAAACTCTCAGTTTTTGAGATTAATTTTACCATTCCTTCCGGCTATCTCTAAAACCCTCATTTATAAGCAACGTCAAGCTTCCGAATGCTCGTAACTGGCCAAACCAAGGCCTCTGAGGCTTCTACCTGCCCCAGATCGACCCAAACATGCCAACATTCGTCTCCAAAACCCAATTAAAGACATTAAAATTTTGGCCAAGATACGACCAAAATTTTCGTAAAATCGGCTATTATCAAGGTTGATGTCGACCTAGGCCTAGCCCTAGGGCCTCCTCGACCACTTTTCTCGAGTCCCTCATGGCTGAAAGCGGTGGTCGGAGGCCGAAAAGATGGCTGGTCAGCCATGGCAGTGTTCTCACTACAAGTTTGTAAAATTATACTTTGACCCAACCTCTTTCCAATTTGCACTTAGGTCATTTCCTTGAAGCCCCTGAGCTTCCCAATAATTGCATTACGACCCACAAGTTCTAAAACTTTCATTTCATCCCCGAAGATTCAGGAATAACGTCATTTCGACCTCTCTCGGGCAAAATTAAGAAATTGTTCTTAGGCCCGAATGTACGTTTTGACAGTAAACCCTTTTTGTTTCATCTGAAACTAATTAAGGGTTGTTCTACATACTAAATCAAAGTCTCCTAAGGGTTTTGTTGACTTCCTGAAAGTCTCCTATGAAAATTTGGTCTTTCAGCCTAAAATATCGCTGTACCAAAAACTGTTTCTGACCCGACTTCTTTCGATGCCATAAATTTTGCCTCAAAATACTCGTCAATACCATATCATTTTTCTTAGATATTTTTACTCCAGGGCACTCTTTGCAGTCGATTTGGTCGCTCATAACTGTGAGAAATTATACTAAAATCCTCAAAGCTTCTAAAAATTTCATTTTCACCCCAAGATAAATTACTCTCGAGTCTTTTGAAAATGCTTGGGTATTACAATGATCAAACTCACTAACTCGATAGATATGCCAAGATAAGTGTGGTGTGATTGAGATGACACAATGAAACTCTTTCCGACATTATTGGAAACACTTTCCAATCAAGTGTACCATGGCCAGGAGTTTTTACAGTCAAAACCACCACTAATCACATAAGATGTTCACCTTACGCAGGAGGTTAATGGATTCGATTAGAAATCACCTACCTCTATATGCCACTACACAAAGACTACATGTTCTTAGCAATGGCAAATCCCTAGCACTGACATACAAGACAATTGTGTTGCCTCCAGTCTAAGGACTAGTAACACAATTGAAACTTGTGGCTGATCATTGATCCTTTCAACCATGTGATCTACCATGTGCGTTATATTTGGTAGATATTTAACTAACTTCTACCCACATGTCTATTATATCCATCTCATGGATTATGGCATGTGATTCACCATCCTTTATCATCAGTATCTCCTACTAATCAAAGGTAGAAACCCATGTGACAGTTTGTAATTGATTACTCATAGCCCTCGTTTGATAAATCTATGGACCGAGAATTATATTAAGAAATCCTTAATCTGAAAGTCTTAGTCACACATTCTGAACACTTAAGAATGAGACTTCGACAGGAAATCTAATGGTTCATTCAAATGATTGATTAGATAGATATGAATGAAGATACGACATTAACATATGAAAACATATTTTATTATATTTGCAAGAATTGCATCACTAGTCCCATAATTACAATTGCTAGATGCCATCTAAATCTAGCATTAGGGCACTAACACTAACACTCAGGGCCTTTGGGATGGCTAGCCCGAATGAGTCTTCAAAGGGGACCAATAGGGGGTCCCAAAAAGTCTCTGGGGAAAGGGGCCATAAGGTCTTCAGGATCAAGGTCCTACCTTATTCTGCAAGCACAAAGGACATCAAAAAGGCACGTGAGAGACCTCCCTATGCAGGCTATCCGATGCCTAAGTCAGACAATAGTTCAAGAAGAAAGAGAAGTGTGCAAGTAAATATCAATTGTATGTATGTAGAATATCTTTCGATGTCTTGAAGAGGGTGTTTTGAATGGGGTTTAGGGAGAGAAAGAGTAGGGCTCAAATGATTCCAAAAGATCCGTTTGCCTTGGAGGAGGCAAATATTTATAGAAGATAGGTGGGTCCCACGATAGTCTTCAGACTTTTTTGAGAAATGCATCAAAGAGGCCAAAGGGCTTGGAGATGTCATGGGGAGAAGTGCCCCGATAGCTGTCTCTAGGTGGTCTCGACAAGGGCTTCAAGGCCATCGGGTGGTTTTGGTCCGGGAGACTCGAAGGTGTCTCTAGACTTATGCAAAGAAAAAGATCAAACCATTCTGTGGGGACCTATCAGGGGACCCAGGAGACTACTTCCCTTGAGACTCTTCGAGGAGCTTGGATACATCGAGAAATTACTTTAGACTTAGGAATTTTAAGGCACTCCACAACAATAGCTCCCTACTCTTGCCTTGGGCTAAAAGGCTAAGGAAAGAGTATAAAAAGATGGGTGCTTGATATGACTCATCGGGAAAGAGTCTCTGAGGGATTGGTGACACTTGGTCTGCCAAGGACTTCGACTACAAATATGAGGTGGTCCCCTATGGGCCACATTTCCCTCGAATAGCCAGAGTCATCCCAAGCTCTCAAAGACTCTTAATCGTTCTAAAGACTCCTTGATGCTTTTGGCCCCAGAGATTCTGCTTCTTTGGAAGACTCTTGCTTGCTAAAAAACTAACTCCTTGAGGTAAGATGCCTTCTTCGCAACCTCCCATTGAAATTACTATCTCCCATGAATGAAAGCCTCGATTTTAAAAGGAAAAATTACGGAAGACTTTGTATGGTCCTATCGCATTCCTTAGTCATGGGACTCAAAAGGCCTTAGGGATGAGGAGTTTAATGCTACTATTAGAAAAGGATCGGTGGTGATGCATTAGATAGCTTACGAGTAGGACTTAGGATTCCAATGCACCCTTTTAGGATGCAATTCTTAAAGGAGGAAACATTGGTGTCGGCCCAATTGCATCCAAATGGCTGGGTTGTGCTAGGGGGATTTTTTTGTTTTGTGCAAGGAGCGTGAGGTAAAACCCACCACATCCTTATTGTTCTACTTTTATCAAGCCCGAACCATAAGAACAGAGAAGGAACTTATTTCCCTCCAAAGGACGCCTATTAGGGCTAAATTGTTTAGGGGGAGACCTCAAAAGATAGATGATTTTGAAACTAGGTGGCAAGTGGTCACGCCACTCCCAAGATGTTGGAGATCAACGCGATAAGTGGTCATGCCGCTCCCAAGATGTTATAATTCTCGAGCGGCCACCTGAGAGTATTTTGGTCATTAGACGCCTAAGGGTATTTTGGTCATTAAGCCCAAAGCAGGTGGACCCCAAAAGTGGTCCCGGGCCAGAACATGTTTCCCAAGAAGAAACCATGGCTATATGGCGAAAGAATCAATATGGTGCCCAAAGTGCAAATGACCAAGCTTAGGGAGGTGAAAGTGTAATAAGCCAAAGAGGGGGCCAAGGGTATAAAGGGAGAAAGAAGAGAAAGTTACAGTGAGAGCTTGGAAAATGCTATTTGTCGATCTCTCTCTGAGAGAGATTTTCCTCTCTTAGAAAAGATCTTTCCCCTCTCGGTGATATCTCTCTCTCTCAGCAAGATGAAGCTCTCTCAGGGAGCTTTTGTTTTCTCTCGGAGAAGGAGCAGCAAGCTCTTGAAAGCGGCAATGACAGCAGCTCTCTTGGAGATAGTTGCGTTCTCTCGGCAAAGGGGCAAGCCCCTTGGCATGTGGCAGCGTTTCTTCTCAGCAATGGCACCTCTGTTCGTCCTCCCTCTCTGCAACCATGGCCGCTCTAGGCTACCTTGTCCCTTCGCAGCCTATCTGTCGGCATCTCTCTCTCTCTCTCTCCAAGGGTTGAGCTTTCCTCGACGTGGGCCTCTCTCCGCAAGTCTTCTCTAGGAGAAGCTTGAACCTCTCCGTGAGGCTCCTCTTGGGAAGGCTTCTTCTCGAGAGGCTCATCTTCGGCTTCTCTCGGGAAGTCGTCTCTCGGAGAGATGGCCCTCCCTGAGAGCTCTCTGTCTCTCTCCCTCTATTTCTCTCTCTGTGTGTGTAAAATATGTATGTATATAGGTGACATGTATAAGCGTGGTGGTTGTGCAAGGCATATACATATCTATCTATCTATCTATGTGTATAGTATGTAGGATTATGTATGAACGTGGCAGCCAAATAGATTGGCCCATGGTTGTGATATGGTGCAGTGGCACGCCATGCTATTATGATGCACCATCATACCCCAATATCTTTTAATGTATATCACACTACATGTTGTATATAAGGTTTATATTATCTCACATGTTGTATGCCTATAGGATGTAATATGATATGTTTATGTCCATGGAATGCGATGTGTCCTTAAGGGAATAGTGGTCAAGTAAGTATTGCATCGAAGCACCTCTTGTTAAGCCCGGAGCTGCTCCCAGGTAGGTCCCTTAAGGGCTGAGACCCTACTTTGGCAGCCCACTGTGAGGCTCACCTTCTCTTGGAGGGCCCCCTAGGCATGTTACTAATATGCAGGTACATCTCCGGTTCCCTGTAACAGTACTGTGATCAACCCTGTCTAACCGGGTAAGGTATAACTCTTCTATATTTAATGATAGCATGCTTACTTGTCTATTGCACTTCTTTCTTGCTAGTACTGACTTAAGCATCGGAGGGCATATGCGGATGAGCAATCCCTGTGTGCCTTCTAACTTGTTCCTGTGAGTGCAGATATGCCCCAAGCACATAAGAGGCTACTTCCAGGCGCTCCCGAGGATGCCTGGTCCACCTACGATCTCGGTCAGTACATCGAGGATCGAAGCTACCCAACGTCTATCTTCACTAGCAAGCTCCTGTCAATTGTCAACCTCGCTCTGCCTCGGCTCCAGCTTTCCCTCACTACAAATTCTATTGTCATAGTTTTCGGGCTACAACAATTGGTGCTCTGTGTGGAAAACTGATAAGAAGCTCAAATCTATTAAGAAGTTAGCTAAGTCTGCTAGTGTTAGATATCAGTTGGGTAATATGAGAAGAACCAACACACCCCGTCAGAGATCGCATACGGGCTTCCAAAAACCTTTAGTGGCCCTAAGACGAGGTTCTTTAGTGACCGTGGCCACCCCATAGTCCTTGATCGAACGTCAATAATTGTTTTGCTCAGTAAGTACAAGGGATCAAGGAAGGATCACGATGCACTCAGGGTATAACAAGAATGTTAAAGGAGACTGTTCTACATTGCTAACAAGAGGGTTGCGACCGCTTCTCTCAGATCATCATTTCTTAAGTCGATCCATGGAGTATCTCCAAGAAACACGACCCTAAGGAGCACAAGCTAGGATTATTCAACCGTTCCTTTACAAGCAGGCAACTAAGGATGAGATAGTTGAAAGATTGAAGATGATACTTGAAATAGCCAGCCCAAAGATGATACGTCGAGAATATGACCCCAAGAAGGAATGAGAAGCCAACTTAGAGTTTGCGATGTATGATCATTAGTAACTGGGGTGCCATGGATGGCCTAGTATAGAGCCCTTGAAGAGAGAGCCTCTTCTCATGCTTCAGAGTGGGTGATAACAACAAAGTTGATTATGGACCCAAAATACAATAAATCAGCTATAAGGCTATGGAAGTGAGGTCCGATATCCGAGCTTGAGGTGGTTCTTGATTTTTTGGAGAAGCAAAAGCAAGTACTGAGATCCTCTGAAGCAAAGTATGGAACCAGTAATGAGGAGTCATCGATTCCATTTGCTGTAGCAAGGGTTGAATTTTTATGCCATAAGAATTAAGGAAATGAAGTCCTGGAAAGCATGAAGAGGTGGAATAACATTATGGCGTTACTGTAATAGTCGGTGTTGAATTTTGGCCTTTTGTAGCTATTTGCTTTGGCAACCGTGTTATTGCTTGTCAAGCTCTGAACCAGATTGCTGGTGCCATCGTAGGTTGCAACCTAGCTGTAGCTCTCGATAGAAGTCATGAAGGAAACTTCTAGAAGAACTACTTTACCCGAGACAACATTATAATCACTTTGAGAATGCTACTATGGAAGTTCCCAACCTACGGGTAGGCATGACAAACTCCTCGTTAGCCAGCGGTCTTCCAAATAAATTTTGTTGTCAGGGCCAATAAACGTTTCAAGCAAATGGAGACTTCGAATATTCTCAACCCTCTGAACACCTTGAGCTCGAGTAACGAGAAATGGATAAGAGATATCTGAAGTGCTCCATGAACAAAGCGAAATCAAATTGAGGATTAACTAGTCGAAATAAATTAGATCAGTCTAAATTTGGCAAGCTAAGGCCATGATCCAACCAATAGTAGGGGTAAAAGCTAACATGCGAAAGATGACTGCTTTGGCACAATCATGGTAATAAAGGCAACTACAACAAGGATAGCCAGAGAAGGGATGATGCATCAAATACTCCCAAGGAAGCCGACCACAAGGTTGCTTGGGAGTGTATCCGGGCTATCATGATAAGAAAAAGCAAGATGAGGGATTTCACAATGGATTCAAAATGTTATGCTCAACAAGTGCTATGCATTAGCCTAAGCAACCTGGGCCAAGCAAGATAAGGATTCGAGAAAATCTCACTCTGCCCGACTAAGGCGACGTGTTGACACCTAAGGAATGCTTCCTCATCATGTCTATTGCAATCATTAAAGCATCTCATTAAGGAAATTGGGACTTACCAAATTCCACCGAGGAGATATCTTTTAGCCTCTAGTGAAGGAGAAATGCTCTCATCCTGATGGAGGTAGATCTCGGTTCACCAGGTGTCACGACTTTTAGTGAGGGGAAGAGCTCGGACCACTTGGAGAAGAACCTGGAGATAGTAAATGAGCTAAGGGAAGAAACAACTACATGGTTGGTGGTGTGTCAGAGAAGAATTGTCTGCTATTACAATGAAAAGACTCACCCTCGAGCATTCCAGGAGCGGGACTTAGTGTTTCAAAAAATGGTTATCGCAATCGTATTAAGAAAGAAGATAAGCTTTAGCAAGCCATGAAAGGCCTTATAGAGTCACAAAATGCTGGGACTTGACAAGAGTGTGTTACAGAAGTTGCTAGGAGAGATAACTAGCAGAATGTTAATGGCGGTACATCTCGAGGAGTACCTCCCAATTTTGGGACGAATGGTATTTCCTTTTTAAAGTTTTGTCATATACTGTAACCTTTCCAAAATGAATAAAAAAATATACCCCCTTGTATTCCTGTGGACTAAGGTGATCTTATAAGCTGAACTACGCAAATCCCCTGTGCATTGTATATATGTATATATATAGCTATCATGAAATACGGTACAAAAACTATGGCACGAAGACACGATGGGCTGTGATACTCCCAAACTCAATGGTAGTATATCAGTTAAGGTGAGGAAAAGTTCAAGTCCTAAAAGGTTTTGCTTGACGAATGGCTATCTGGCACTAAGACTATGAATCTCCCCGGATTCCCGAATGTGTTCTAATGCCATGCTTGCAGGCTAACTTGGATCCCTTACTTGAGTCTAATGGCTAAGGTGCTAACCTTGACTCCTTGGTGGATGCAACGCAAAGCCTCTCGGCAAACTTGAAACGATCGACAGTAATTCGATGGGTGATGTTGGGTCTAACCTAGATCCGTCACATTGGACGACCTTGAAGGGGGCCAAATGACCACAGATGTAAAATGTTGGCGCGAGTATCATCAAGTTGATGATGTAGGCCAAGCATGCCGAATCGCCAAAATAAAATATCAATACAAGTATTCTCTTGTTACAGAAGTAGGCAAGACATGTCAAGCCGCCGAAAAAAAAATATTGATATCAAAGATCTTAAGTTGCGGATGTAGGCTAGGTGAGCTGAACCACTGAAACAAAATATTGATATAGAAGATCTTTTATCACAGACGTAGGTAAGACATGCCGAACCGCCAAAATAAAATATCGTTACAACTATCCACTCCAACGCATAAGCATGCCTCTGATACTCCTATCAAGGAATTCTTGATGTGAACATAAGCGAGGTATGCCTAACCCTATAAATTGTTTCATGAGTAATACTCTTTGTGTATTCACTGTAAGATCTAGTGCATGTATCACGACCTGAGCACAACGTGAAAAAACGACAAAGCTACCTAGTATAGCGGCAATAGGCCAATAAAGGTAAAGGTATGCCCACATCCTAAGAGGTCCGGTTCGATGAATTGTAATCTGGTGCTAAGACCTTGGACTCACATAAATTCTTAGATGTGTTCTAATGCTATGCTCGTAGGCTAACCTAGATCCCTTATGTGAGTCCGGTGCTAAGCTTATGAGCTAACCTTAACTCCTCGGTAGATCAGCGCAAAGCCTCCTGGCAAACTTGGAATGACCGATGGTAATTCAAAGAAGGATCCTAGGTCTAACCTAGATTCCTTGTGTCGAATGAACTCGAAGGAGCGACGTGGAAGAAATGGGCACAACCCTACCTTCTCAGATGAGCCCGCCTAGTGGTGATTTGGCATAACGGCTTTGAACCTTCCTGGATTCCCAGAGGTGTTCCAATGCCATGCCCGTAGGCAAACCTAGATCCCTTGTGTGAGTCCGGTGCTAACCTTACGAGCTAACCTTGACTCCTTGGTAGATCCAACGCAAAGCCTCCTGGCAAACTTGGAACATCCGGTGGAAATTCGGCCACAGATCTCGAGCCAAACACAGATCCCCTGCGGCAAACAAGTCTAAGAAAAGAATGAAGAAATGCTAAGCGCATGTAAGGGTTTAGTGTCTGTCCTGAATTCCCGGATGTGTTCTGGTGCCATGCTCGCAAGCTAACCTGGATCCCTTGCCAGAGTCCAGTGCAAAGCTTATGGGCTAACCTTTACTCCTCAATAGATCCGATGCAAAGCCTCCCAGCAAACCTAGAATGATGAATGGCAATTCAAAGGTAGGTCCCGAGTCTAACTTAGATCTCCTGTGGTAGATAAACCTGAAAAAGAGAATGAAAGAAACGTGAAGTGCCTATAACGCTAAGTGTCTGTCCCGAATTCCTGGATGTGTTCCAATGCTATGCCCACAGGCTAACCTGGATCCCTTGCCAGAGTGCGATACTAAGCGTACGAGCTAACCTTGACTCCTTGGTGGATCAGGTGCTAAGCCTCCTAGTAAACTTGGAACGACTGGTGGGAATTGAACAACTGACCCTAGGTCCAACCTAGATTCTCTATGGCGAACTAACCCAGGAAGAGATGAAATGAAGAGACTCAACAAAGATATAGCGAAAGGATCACCAAGCAACCTAGGGCTGCGACGCAAGTTAAGCCCATACATTGTGCTAAAACGGAGGATGCAGACCCCAAGCTCAGGTTGCGAGTGTAGATGGGAAAGGCTAGAAAGTACACCTCGATCCTCATTAAGAACGCATCTGTCAACGCTCGACAACCTACCCTTCCAAGATCGTTTAGCGGATAATCTAAATAGAAAGGTAATGTATGCAATGTGCCCTAGAGAAGAAATAGGCATTGTGTAACGCCCCGCTCGAGCGATAGGAAGAACCGAAACAACTTACCCTGATGAGCCTACATGAACTTCCCAGGGGGGTCACCCATCCCTGGATTACCCCAGGTTAAGCACGCTTAACTTGGGAGTTCTTTGCCAACATTCAGCCCAAAAGGTATCCAGCTGGTATTGTTTCATTTCTTACACTATCCTCGATATATTCTAACTTCTCTGGGCTCTCGGGGTATTACATTCTCCCCCCCTTAAGCACATGACGTCCTCATCATGCGACCTTACAACCGATCCCAGATCTCCCCCTGTGCATGGCCGATGTGGGATTCGCCTAAGGTGCCTACACGCACCCCCCATAGGGGCCTCACACCCTTATCGGGACTCAGCCTCCTCGGGGGTCGGCTCTGATACCACCTGTAACATCCCATTCGAGCGATAGGAAGAACCGGAACAACTTACTCTGATGAGCCCACATGAACTTCCCAGGGGGGTCACCCATCCCTGGATTACCCCAGGTTAAACACGCTTAACTTGAGAGTTCTTTGCCAACATTCAGCCCAAAAGGTATCCAGCTGGTATTGTTTCCTTTCTTACACTATCCTCGATATATTCTAACTTCTCTGGGCTCTCGGGGTATTACACATTGAATGTTAGGTGTCTCTCTGAAAATTGACATTAGGCCGCTTCTAGGACAAACATGATTTTCTTGACTTTGGGAGGCTAGGCCCGTGCTGTAACTTTACGTTGATCTTTGCCTAGCCCATGGTGTTAACTCGAGTGACTTGGTGTGAGCAGCTTTGCCTTAGAACCACTCGGCGATTAGAATGGGGGCAAACCCTTCCTAATTATCAGTTCATCGTAGTGGTTTAGCTCTAGGGGTCCCATATACTTAGAACCCACTGAGATGTTTAGGCTAGAGATGGCCACACCATAGATTCTTATAGTAGCTCGGCGAAAGACTGAGGGACAGTAAGACTAGCATGGGCAACTTTGCCCTAGTTAGTCACCACTATCTTGCCGCGCTGTAACGACTCGCTCCCACTTACGAGTGCCACTGGCAAATGACCGACCGAATTTCTCACCCATCAAACCACAACTGACGGGTTGGACTATGTTTCAAGACGAAGGTGGGAACTAGGTTTCGTCCTTCCCTTCGCTCCACTCAGGAATCGATCCCAACTCAAACAAGAAAACTCAGCGGACCGGGACCCGAAACTCGAGTGAGCTTCACCTCTCTCCAGCTTGCCTCATAGCAAGTCAAAGGTGACCCAGGCACAAAGCTAGCATAACAATCACTGAGTACTGGGGATTTACGGGAACATACCTCTTCGATCCTTGCTCGATTCGAAACTTGGCTTCACCAACTAAGCCACATGCAACAAGTAATCTCCCAATCATTTATTACACTATGATGATTACAACAATTAGATACATCTAAGGCTCAACAACACATACATTTACTCACAAGGGTATACATACATAACACCACATGGCTACATACAAGGGATAATAAAATACACAACTCGGGCAACAAAGGTAGTTGCCACAACAGCCTCCCGACGCCATCCCTGCTTGCATCTGGACTTGCAACATCTACACATGAGGTAAAACCTCATGAGTCACAAAGACTCAATAAAGGTGCAATGCATGTAAATATGAATATAACCATGTTTATGTATGCCAAATGCATGCAAATGAGGCTAGGTCATCCATCATCACAACCCTTCAAGATTTGAGACATCAACCTATCAGCCCCCACAACACTAGTCCTCCATATGGCCATAGGTCTACTAGGTCTTGCATCACACAAGTTAACCACTAGGTCTCGCATCACACAAGTTAACCACTACATGCAAATGCTTCATAAAAACATTATCAAACATATTTACCAACTTGCAAGGCCACCTCCACATGGGGCCATCCTTTACCTGGCTCGAAGCCTTATCTCTGCCTCGACGAGAACGCCTGCCCGAGCTCTTCTAGGGTCACCGTCTCCCAGTCGAACTTGGATACAAATACACACAAACCCAACTCCATTAACATCCGGCATTAAACCAATGCCCTCAACTTCGCCACACACACCATCAGAACAATCCATCAACAACTCAACAAAAATATACCAACCACAGCATAGACCAGCCATCAATAATTTTCCAAACAACCTCGATATAGGGTTTAATCCAAAAAATAGCTATTTCACATTAACTCGCTTAATATAAATAACTTCAGAAGAAAATATTAATTTATCTCGACTAATCTGGAGGAGAAAACCAATCAAACGCCCACACCGATGTTGGCTCTCGAGCTGCCACTTGAGCCCAAAATCTCATTTTCGACTTCCGACATACTCCTCAAGCCCCGAATTAATTTCTAGAATTCTACTAGAATTTTCTCAATTATTTTTCTATTTTTCCCCATTTTCCAAATTTTTCCATTATTTCTTTTTTTTTTCTTTTCTATTTCTTCTTCTCCCTCGTTCTTCTCCTTCTCCCGCTCTTCTTCTTCCTCTGTTCTTCACTGCGCGCGGCTATTGGCAGCGCACGCTGCCGCCGGTCTGCAAGCCTCCGTCGGCCACCGTTGAGGACAGCCTCTCCACCACCGGTCGCCTCCAGCACCGCTGCGCACCTCTCTCACCAGCCGCCTCACGCCGCGAGCCTCCCGTGCCAGCACGCACAGCAGCGTTGCAACCGCCATGGCCGGACCTCGAAGCTCCCAGCCGTCGTCGCGCCTGTCAGCTGCAGCACACTGCAACATCGTCGGCCACCTCAATGCATACCCACACGCCATCGACGCTCGCTGGACCGCCATCGACGTGGCCTCTTCAGCCGCTGCAAACGGCCATGGCTGCAGTCGCCTTGAGCTCTCTTTCTCGCTATTTTTCTCTTCATCTCTCGCATCATCTCTCTCACAATCTCTCGACCAGCTCCCTCTCGATTTCATCTCTCTCGTTCGACTCTCGCTCTATGCTCTCCCCCTCGCGAAGGCTCTCGGCCATTTCAAATTGCCGAGGCACACGAGGCTTCCTGTAAGCTTCCCTCTCCCACACTATATATATATATATATATATATATATATATAATTTTTACACATTTAACCCCTCAATTTTTCATTAATTCATTTGAGAAATTTTTTAATAATTTCACTTGAGCCCCCAAGCTTTAATTTAATATCAATTAAGTCACAAAATATCTTAATTTCTCCAAAATTAATAGCTGACTTTACTTGGAAATGACGATTTCATTCATACGCCTACACAGAACCTTCATTCCACCTGAAAACACATTAGGGTTGCCTTACTCGCAAAATTGGACCACCCCTAGGGTCTTTTTAGCTTCCCGGAGGTTCCCTACAACCATTCGGTACTAGCACCCATTCGGGCTTATATAAAATTTATTCTGAAAATTATTCCCGGTCGGACCGCTTCCAGCGTCATTATCCTCATCTCGAGACGCTCACCAACTTTTTTCCCTCTTTCCTGGACATCCAAATCCCGAGGCACTCCCTATCGTCAATTCGACAATTTTATTAACTAATTTCTTGAAACTGACTCTTGGGCTTCCCGGACCACCTAAGATCATTTCAGAATAATAAAAAATTATTTATTTTTAATACCATGTAATACTGGGTATTACACGCGTTGAGCCTCCAGGTTCTAGTGGCATGGAATTGTTTGGAGTTCATCGTCCCTCAAGTTTTAAGCTCCCAATTCAGAGGCTAGTACAACCACCTTCTGTTTCCTCCATCTAGGAGCCTAACTTTAAATGTATCAAATGCTGAAGCCACGACTATTGTGCCGTATGATCAGTTATCAGTTGAACCTGACAGGGAATCTCCTCTGCCCGATGGGTAATCATGTCTTAAGAAGCCAGAGCCATCTTCTCAGTGTCTTAGAATTGACGGATTTTCGTGACCATGAGACCATGGCCAGTGATGCTAGTTCAGTTTTCAAGGCTCCAAATGGCTTGTTTGTTGATTATCAACCCTTCAAACAATGAGTAATGGAATTTGTCAGCATTGCAGCATCATTTGCAGAAGCTGAATTGTCTACCCAATAAGATAGCTCCTTGTAGCAACTTGTTGACAGATACAATTGCCACAAACAACACTTGAAAAATACTTCTCATCATCGTGTAGAGATTGTCGCTACTCTAAAAGCTTCATCCAAGCACCTTGAATCTCTCAGAAAATAGGCTACCTAGGTCAAGGCCACGTTGCATCGCATAGAGGAGGAGTTGTTATCCTATGAGGCTGGTAATGTGGAAATCCTAAATTGCTTAGAGCAAGTCAATGAAGAGAAGTTGAAATCTCAACAAAGACTACAAGTTGCACCATGGAGATGGAAAACAATATTTCAAATTACGAGCATGGTTGGCAGATCAAGGGAACGTGCAAGAATGTTACCAGGTACAATCTCTAGCCAAAATTGCTTCTACGCCCAGTACACACCTCTCTACTTACTCACAAATGCATTGCATGAAATGCATAAATTAGCGGTATGTGTCAATTGAGGAAGATGTAAGAATAGCTGGGGAAGACAGGTTTGATCTGAGACGTAAGCTAGAAACTCTCTTTGAGGACAATGAGTTTGTTCCAAGAATAAATTCTATGAGATTCGGGAGCTCGTATAGTGATGTCAGAAGACCAGAAGATAACATCTTTCTGAAGAGAGATAGAATAGAGAATGGATCTAATGTAGAAATGTATTCTGGGACTTCTTTAGGTAAGAGAAGATGAGACAGTGACTGTCGATCTTCAATACAAGATACAATGGAGTATGGTTATAATGTAGATGCTCGTTGTTGAGAAGGCATTGACATCAATCGCCTAGTGAACTGGTTTAAATCAGGGATAATAGCTGAAGATGGACAACTTTTACACGGTGATGGAGTCAGAGTTGAGCACATGGAAAGTCATATCTCACCAATCGTTATGACATAATACCAATAGAATCCCTGGGATAAGGTAAGTAGAGCCACTAATAATGGCAGGAGAGAGAAACGCTCTTGGCACAATGATTTTAGGTTGGTAGCATCATTTCTCACATTTGATTCAAAACACTCGTAGGAGTTTAACAAATCGAGTTTGAATGAGCGATGATCCAAGGCATTGGCGAGATTCACTGTAGACAAATATATTGTCTTAGGATAATGCCCATCGAGACACTTTGATCCTAGAAAAATCCGTCTTAGCTCAAGCCCAAGTCTAAATAAAGCGAAATCGCTAGCATAATCTTCTCTGCGCCCGAAAGCCATTCTATAAAGAATCCAATGCCCTTGAGCACTCAAAACCTGATCTATCTATGTTTATGTCCTCGGCCGTGGTGAAAACCCCATCGTGACCATAACTTTTATAGCTCCCAAGCATTGGGCTGGCTTCTGGGCGCTTCCTCGTTAATAAGGCTCGTGCTTCCTCAAGCTCTTCATGCAGCTCCTTAGAGGCACATCGGTATCTTTCTCTCGAGTGGGTCATTCTTTATTTTAGACGCCTCAAGTTGTGCTTTCTTGTCTTTCACTACCCACTCGTCATAGTGGGTTGTGTCTTTTGTATGGCTGTTAAGCCTTACCTCAGTAAATAATCTCGTTTTAGTGGCGGTGCAAGGCTATGAATCCTAAGATACAAGTTTTGTCCATCGAGGTAGGTGGATGTGAGTGATATTAGTCTTTCCATTGACTTGATAGTCAAAGCAAAGACTGGGGGGCAATTGTTGTGCCATAGAATTCCCGAGTGCCCACCTGAGGGCATTTTGGTCATTAGACGCCTAAGGGTATTTCGGTTAGTAAGCCCAAAGCGGGTGGACCCCAAAAGTAGTCCCAGTCCAGGACATGTTTCCCAAGAAGAAACCATGGCTATATGGCGAAAGAATCAATATGGAGGCCAAAGTGCAAATGACCAAGCTTAGGGGGGTGAAAGTGTAATAAGCCAAAGAGGGGGCTAAGGGTATAAAAGGAGGAAGAAGACAAAGTTGTAGTGAGAGCTTGGAAAATGCTCTCTACTGATCTCTCTCCAAGAGAGATTTTCCTCTCTCGGAGAGGATCCTTCCCCTCTCGGCCATATCTTTCTCTCTCGACAAGATGAAGCTTTCTCGGAGAGCTTTTGTTTTCTCTTAGGCAAGGAGTAGCAAGATCTTGAAAGCAGCAATGGCAGCAGCTTTCTCAAAGAGAGTTGCGGTTCTCCCGGTAATGGCAGCAACTCTCTCGGAAAGAGCTACGATTTTCTCGACAATGGTAATAACTCTTTCGGAGAGAGTTGCATTCTCTCGATAAGAGGGCAAGCCTCTTAGCATGTGGTCGCGCTTCCTCTCTACAAGGGCACCTCTATTCATTCTCTCTCTCAGTGACCATGGCCATTCTCGGCTACCTGGTCCCTTCGCAGCCTCTTTGTCGGCATCTTTCTCTCTCTCGGCAAAGGCCGAGCTCTCCTCGGCATGGGCCTTTTTCCGCCAGTCTTCTCTCAGAGAGGCTCAAAGCCTCTCCATGAGCCTCCTCTCAGGAAAGCTTCTTCCTAAGAGGCTCCTCTCCAGCTTCTCTCGGGAAGTTACCTCTTGGAGAGATGGCCTTCCCCGAGAGTTCTCTGTCTTTCTCTCTGTGTAAAAAAAAATATATATATATGTATGTATATATGTGGCATGTATGAGCGTGGTGGCCGTGCAAGGCATATACATATATATATCTATGTGTATAATATGTAGGCTTATGTATGAACGTGGCAGCCAGATAGATTGGCCCATGGCTATGATATGGTGCAGTGGCATGCCATGTTATTATGATGCACCCTCAGACCCCCATATCTCTTAATGTATATCACACTGCATATTGTATCACTACAAGAAAAATTAGTTTTAGTGACAGAAAAATTCGTCATTAAAAATAGAAATTCTGTCACTAAATTTTTTAGTGATGGGTTTAGGAATCCATCACTAAAGTGGGCGTCACTAAATTTTAGTGACGAATTTTTGGATCCCGTCATAAATCTATGACGGGAAGATATCCCGTCACAAATCAGTGATGGGACACGTTCCATCGCAGATCTATGACGGGGTTACAGAGCCGTCACAGGTCTGTGATGGGGTTGTATAGTCGTCACAGATTTGTGATGGCTCTGCAACCCATAACTGATCTGTGACGGGATTTCCTCGTCATAGATCCTTTTACAAAATTAAAAAAAATAAAATTTTAAAATAAAAAAAATAAAAAAATAAAAATTTAATAAATAACAAGAAACATTTTTAAAAATTTAAATTTTATATAATAAATAAAAATTTAAAATTAATTATAGAAATAATTAAAAATTAACATTAAAAAGAAAGTATTAAAAATTTGAAATTGAAAACTTTTACTATTTTAATAAAAAAATAATATTTATTAATATAATTACATAACAAAATAGCATTTATACTATGACTACTAAATAACAATCAATAAATTTTACATTTTAATTTCTAAATGTAACAAATAATATAAACAATTAAACTAAAACTAAACTACACAAAATAAATAAAATTAAACTAACACAAAATAACTAACTTTAAACAATTAAGATAAACTAAACTAACAACACAGAATAACACAAAATAAGTAAAATTAAACTAACAAAAAATAACTAACTTTAAACAATTAAACTAAACTAAACTAAACTAACAATACAGAATAATTAAAATTAAACTAACATAAAATAACTATTAATTGAATAATAAAACTAACCTTAAATTAAATTACCTCCAAAAGATTGACAAAGCGATAGTAATGGCACAGAGGCGGCACTAGTGAGAGGCAACAACGGACGAATAAAACAGAGCAGAGAGAGATGGGGGAGAAGAGAGAAATTACAGAGGGAGATAGAGAAGAAAAAAATAGCATGGAGGGAGATAGGGGAGAAGAGAGAAATCGTAGAGGGAGATGGGGGAGAAGAGAGAAATTATACAGAGGGAGATGGGGAAGAAGAAAATAGCATGGGGAGAAAAGAGGGATGGCAGAATTTTAAAGTCGTTGTTTAGTGACAGGGCTGACAACCCATCACTAAATTTGTGATAGGGGCTGACAGACCCGTCACTAAATAGCGAATTCAGTGATGGGAATGTCAACCCCATTGCTAAATTTGTGATGGGGCTAACAGTCCCGTCACTAAATAATGAACTCAGTGACGGGGCTGACAGCCCCGTCACTAAATCTTAAATTTTACATAAAACTAACCTTAAATTTTGTAGTGACGGGTGTCTGTCACTAAATCCGTCACTAATTTGTGACGGGTATATTCCTGTCACAAAATCCGTTACTAAATTTAAATTTTCTTGTAGTGTATATAAGGTTTATATTATCTCACATGTGGTATGCTTATAGGATGTAATATGATATGTTTTATATGGAGTGCATTGTGTCCTTATGGGAACAGTGGTCAAGTAAGTATTGCCTCAAGGCACCTCTCACTAAGCCCGGAGCTGCACCCGAGTAGGTCCCTTAGAGGCCGGGGGAGATTCTTCTAAAGCCTATTCGAATGCTACTAATATGTAGGTACATCCCCAGTTCCTGTAACAGTACCATGATCGACCCTCTTTGACCGGATAAGGTATAATTGTTCTATATTTAATGATAGCCTGCTTACTTGTCTATTGCACTTATTTCCTCCTTATACTGACTTAAGCATCAAAAAGCATACGAGGATGAGGAATCCCCGCGTGCCTTCTAACTTGTTCATGTGAGTGCAGATATGCCCCAAGCACATAAGAAGCTACTTCCAGGCGGTCCTGTAAGGATGCCCTAAGAGGTTCACCTACGACCTCGATCAGTACATCGAAGACCGAAACTACCCAACGTCTATCTCCACTAGCAGGCTCCTTTCAGTTGTCAACCTCGCTCTGCCTCAGCTCCAGCTTTCCCTCACTACAAATTATATTATCGTGGTTTTCGGGCTACAACAGAATTAAAGGTGGATTGTCTTTAGATATGTTTTCTTTTTTATTCATTTATGTTTCAAAATTTTATGTTTGAATTTTCATTTCTTGATAAATAGATTTCTACTTATGCAAAAAGTATATTTATTTTTAATTAAAGGAGAATTACTTTTAGACATGTTTTCTCTTTCTCATGCAAAAAATAAATTTATTTTGAATTAAAGAGAATTATTTTTAGACATGTTTTCTATTATTCATGCAAAAAGTAAATTTATTTTGAATTAAAGGAGAATTATTTTTAGACATATTTTCTTGTTTTAATCATTTATGTCTCAATAGGTTATATTTAAATTTTCAAATCTTGAATTAAAGGAGTATTTTTAGATATGTTTTCTCTTACTCATGCAAAAAGTAAATTTATTTTTAATTAAAAGAGAATTGCTTTTAGACATGTTTTTTTGTTTTAATCATTTATGTCTCTAAAGTTTATATTTGAATTTTCAAATCTTGATTTCTTATGCAAAAAGTAAATTTATTTTGAATTAAAGGTGAAACATGTTTTCTTATTGTTTGAAAACGTCTAAATATTTTTTGAATTTCGAACTTCATATTAACCCTTTTTTTAATGGCTAGTGTGTTTGGAAGATGTATATATATAGGGTAAGTATGGAGGCTCAAGGTAGAACAAACTTGATAGAGCATTCAAACAAGAGTGAGAAGGTTCAAAGTGCTGAAAATGTGCTAGTTGGTGGAATTCTCAACCATTGGTGACTTGATTGTAATTGTCTCTGGTTGTAAGTTTGTTATTTTTACTCACTTGTTGTGTGAAGGGATTGTATTTGCTAGTAGTGTGCTAATGGTTCTTGGTTAGGCAAGCGATTGTATGTTGGTTCTAACTATAATTAAAAACTAGTGTTGATTCTCCCTAGTGAAATCTCAAGTTAAGTCTTGAGAGCCTCAAGCTAAGTCTTAAGAAAGAGCATTAGGCTTTTTAGAGCCGAACCTTTATAAATTTCTCTTATTCTGTGTGGTTGTGTGATTTTATTGTTTTCAATCTTACTGTAATCACTACATATTAAGATTACAAATTTAAGAGTTTTCAAAAAAGTTAAAATTATTAATTTTTGAAAACCCAATTCACCCCCCCCCCCCTCTTGGGTATTTTTTTGGATAACACTTACCTAAAGAGTTATTTTCCAAAATAATATGAAAATACATTATTTGTCATATTGTCTTGTGTTGAGATGCATAATACATTTAGAAATGCATTCATATGATGTGTTGTGATGCATATGTACATTCATAATATCTCTTTGGCATGTATCACATATGGAATGATGATATCGCTAATCTATCACAAATGTTGTAAGTACATCCCGCCCTTGGAAGTAGGATCGCATAAATGATAATTTGCATGAATGATGATATCGTTAATCTATCACATATGTTGTAAGTACATCCCGCCCTTATAAGTAGGGTTGAAAAATGATAATTAGTATGAAAGGAATGATGATGCATTTTGCACTTGCATGTCATGCATGAAATTTCATTAAATAAAAGGTCACTAAGATGATTCAACATCTAAGTTGGGCTATGTCTCTGGAATATTCAAATGTTCTAGATGGAGATTATAGCAGAAACGAGGATGAAAGATGCATGTAATGGTACTTTACAAAAGTACATAATGTATTGACTATATGTATATGCAGCATATGTATTTAAGTTCTGCTACTTTGAATTCTGAACATTTTGAAGAATGATGATGTATAACCTTATTTATGGTTAATGTTAAAGTTAAGGTTCGATTCTTACCTTTTGCATTTGATGCCTATGATGATTCTTATTCGAGATAGAAGAATAAAAATTTTAGAATAGATATAGTGAATGATATGATTTAGCATTAGTTTTGAAAAAAAAAATATTATCCTAGAATTGTCCTAAGTTATAACACGTCTAAGAAAGCAATGTGTTACACTTGCGATGACAATACCTTCCTCTGAACACTTTGCATATAAAACCAAGCATTAGATCTTGAATAATATTTCGACCTAAACATCAAAGCGAAAAGATGTTTGCCTAAACTAAGTGTCGTTCTGCTACTTCTAAAGCCTTCAATATGTTCCACATGAACTCTCATTCTTTTGTGACAGTTTTTGAAACCAATCGACTGTTTTTATTGAATATTTGAAAATCTCTAATAGTTTAAGGAAAACTTTCGGCATCTTTAGAAAAATGGTCGACTTATTTAAAAATTCAATCTACAGATTTTGCAACTTATCAACTATTTTATCAAACAAGTCAACAGTTTTGAGAAACTTTTGACATGTTTCAGTAACGGTAGACATTTTTTGAACTTACGCAAAAATTATAGAGAATGTGAAAGTGCCCTATTGACATTTCCAAACAACCTCGATATAGGGTTTAATCCAAAAAATAGCTATTTCACATTAACTCGCTTAATATAAATAACTTCAGAAGAAAATATTAATTTATCTCGACTAATTTGGAGGAGAAAACCAATCAAACGCCCACACCGATGTTGGCTCTCGAGCTGCCACTTGAGCCCAAAATCTCATTTTCGACTTCCGACATACTCCTCAAGCCCCGAATTAATTTCTAGAATTCTACTAGAATTTTCTCAATTATTTTTCTATTTTTCCCCATTTTTCAAATTTTTCCATTATTTCTTTTTTTTTTCTTTTCTATTTCTTCTTCTCCCTCGTTCTTCTCCTTCTCCCGCTCTTCTTCTTCCTCTGTTCTTCACTGCGCGCGGCTATTGGCAGCGCACGCTGCCGCCGGTCTGCAAGCCTCCGTCGGCCACTGCTGAGGACAGCCTCTCCACCACCGGTCGCCTCCAGCACCGCTGCGCACCTCTCTCACCAGCCGCCTCACGCCGCGAGCCTCCCGTGCCAGCACGCACAGCAGCGTTGCAACCGCCATGGCCGGACCTCGAAGCTCCCAGCCGTCGTCGCGCCTGTCAGCTGCAGCACACTGCAACGTCGTCGGCCACCTCAATGCATACCCACACGCCATCGACGCTCGCTGGACCGCCATCGACGTGGCCTCTTCAGCCGCTGCAAACGGCCATGGCTGCAGTCGCCTTGAGCTCTCTTTCTCGCTATTTTTCTCTTCATCTCTCGCATCATCTCTCTCACAATCTCTCGACCAGCTCCCTCTCGATTTCATCTCTCTCGTTCGACTCTCGCTCTATGCTCTCCCCCTCGCGAAGGCTCTCGGCCATTTCAAATTGCCGAGGCACACGAGGCTTCCTGTAAGCTTCCCTCTCCCACACTATATATATATATATATATATAATTTTTACACATTTAACCCCTCAATTTTTCATTAATTCATTTGAGAAATTTTTTAATAATTTCACTTGAGCCCCCAAGCTTTAATTTAATATCAATTAAGTCACAAAATATCTTAATTTCTCCAAAATTAATAGCTGTCTTTACTTGGAAATGACGATTTCTTTCATACGCCTACACAGAACCTTCATTCCACCTGAAAACACATTAGGGTTGCCTTACTCGCAAAATTGGACCACCCCTAGGGTCTTTTTAGCTTCCCGGAGGTTCCCTACAACCATTCGGTACTAACACTCATTCGGGCTTATATAAAATTTATTCTGAAAATTATTCCCGGTCGGACCGCTTCCAGCGTCATTATCCTCATCTCGAGACGCTCACCAACTTTTTTCCCTCTTTCCTGGACATCCAAATCCCGAGGCACTCCCTATCGTCAATTCGACAATTTTATTAACTAATTTCTTGAAACTGACTCTTGGGCTTCCCGGACCACTTAAGATCATTTCAGAATAATAAAAAATTATTTATTTTTAATACCATGTAATACTGGGTATTACACGCGTTGAGCCTCCAAGTTCTAGTGGCATGGAATTGTTTGGAGTTCATCGTCCCTCAAGTTTTAAGCTCCCAATTCAGAGGCTAGTACAACCACCTTCTGTTTCCTCCATCTAGGAGCCTAACTTTAAATGTATCAAATGCTGAAGCCACGACTATTGTGCCGTATGATCAGTTATCAGCTGAACCTGACAGGGAATCTCCTCTGCCCGATGGGTAATCATGTCTTAAGAAGCCAGAGCCATCTTCTCAGTGTCTTAGAATTGACGGATTTTCGTGACCATGAGACCATGGCCAGTGATGCTAGTTCAGTTTTCAAGGCTCCAAATGGCTTGTTTGTTGATTATCAACCCTTCAAACAATGAGTAATGGAATTTGTCAGCATTGCAGCATCATTTGCAGAAGCTGAATTGTCTACCCAATAAGATAGCTCCTTGTAGCAACTTGTTGACAGATACAATTGCCACAAACAACACTTGAAAAATACTTCTCATCATCGTGTAGAGATTGTCGCTACTCTAAAAGCTTCATCCAAGCACCTTGAATCTCTCAAAAAATAGGCTACCTAGGTCAAGGCCACGTTGCATCGCATAGAGGAGGAGTTGTTATCCTATGAGGCTGGTAATGTGGAAATCCTAAATTGCTTAGAGCAAGTCAATGAAGAGAAGTTGAAATCTCAACAAAGACTACAAGTTGCACCATGGAGATGGAAAACAATATTTCAAATTACGAGCATGGTTGGCAGATCAAGGGAACGTGCAAGAATGTTACCAGGTACAATCTCTAGCCAAAATTGCTTCTACGCCCAGTACACACCTCTCTACTTACTCACAAATGCATTGCATGAAATGCATAAATTAGCTGTATGTGTCAATTGAGGAAGATGTAAGAATAGCTGGGGAAGACAGGTTTGATCTGAGACGTAAGCTAGAAACTCTCTTTGAGGACAATGAGTTTGTTCCAAGAATAAATTCTATGAGATTCGGGAGCTCGTATAGTGATGTCAGAAGACCAGAAGATAACATCTTTCTGAAGAGAGATGGAATAGAGAATGGATCTAATGTAGAAATGTATTCTGGGACTTCTTTAGGTAAGAGAAGATGAGACAGTGACTGTCGATCTTCAATACAAGATACAATGGAGTATGGTTATAATGTAGATGCTAGTTGTTGAGAAGGCATTGACATCAATCGCCTAGTGAACTGGTTTAAATCAGGGATAATAGCTGAAGATGGACAACTTTTACACGGTGATGGAGTCAGAGTTGAGCACATGGAAAGTCATATCTCACCAATCGTTATGACATAATACCAATAGAATCCCTGGGATAAGGTAAGTAGAGCCACTAATAATGGCAGGAGAGAGAAACGCTCTTGGCACAATGATTTTAGGTTGGTAGCATCATTTCTCACATTTGATTCAAAACACTCGTAGGAGTTTAACAAATCGAGTTTGAATGAGCGATGATCCAAGGCATTGGCGAGATTCACTGTAGACAAATATATTGTCTTAGGATAATGCCCATCGAGACACTTTGATCCTAGAAAAATCCGTCTTAGCTCAAGCCCAAGTCTAAATAAAGCGAAATCGCTAGCATAATCTTCTCTGCGCCCGAAAGCCATTCTATAAAGAATCCAATGCCCTTGAGCACTCAAAACCTGATCTATCTATGTTTATGTCCTCGGCCGTGGTGAAAACCCTATCGTGACCATAACTTTTATAGCTCCCAAGCATTGGGCTGGCTTCTGGGCGCTTCCTCGTTAATAAGGCTCGTGCTTCCTCAAGCTCTTCATGCAGCTCCTTAGAGGCACATCGGTATCTTTCTCTCGAGTGGGTCATTCTTTATTTTAGACGCCTCAAGTTGTGCTTTCTTGTCTTTCACTACCCACTCGTCATAGTGGGTTGTGTCTTTTGTATGGCTGTTAAGCCTTACCTCAGTAAATAATCTCGTTTTAGTGGCGGTGCAAGGCTATGAATCCTAAGATACAAGTTTTGTCCATCGAGGTAGGTGGATGTGAGTGATATTAGTCTTTCCATTGACTTGATAGTCAAAGCAAAGACTGGGGGGCAATTGTTGTGCCATAGAATTCCCGAGTGCCCACCTGAGGGCATTTTGGTCATTAGACGCCTAAGGGTATTTCGGTTAGTAAGCCCAAAGCGGGTGGACCCCAAAAGTAGTCCCAGTCCAGGACATGTTTCCCAAGAAGAAACCATGGCTATATGGCGAAAGAATCAATATGGAGGCCAAAGTGCAAATGACCAAGCTTAGGGGGGTGAAAGTGTAATAAGCCAAAGAGGGGGCTAAGGGTATAAAAGGAGGAAGAAGACAAAGTTGTAGTGAGAGCTTGGAAAATGCTCTCTACTGATCTCTCTCCAAGAGAGATTTTCCTCTCTCGGAGAGGATCCTTCCCCTCTCGGCCATATCTTTCTCTCTCGACAAGATGAAGCTTTCTCGGAGAGCTTTTGTTTTCTCTTAGGCAAGGAGTAGCAAGATCTTGAAAGCAGCAATGGCAGCAGCTCTCTCAAAGAGAGCTGCGGTTCTCCCGGTAATGGCAGCAACTCTCTCGGAAAGAGCTACGATTTTCTCGACAATGGTAATAACTCTTTCGGAGAGAGCTGCATTCTCTCGATAAGAGGGCAAGCCTCTTAGCATGTGGTCGCGCTTCCTCTCTACAAGGGCACCTCTATTCATTCTCTCTCTCAGTGACCATGGCCATTCTCGGCTACCTGGTCCCTTCGCAGCCTCTTTGTCGGCATCTTTCTCTCTCTCGGCAAGGGCCGAGCTCTCCTCGGCATGGGCCTTTTTCCGCCAGTCTTCTCTCAGAGAGGCTCAAAGCCTCTCCATGAGCCTCCTCTCAGGAAAGCTTCTTCCTAAGAGGCTCCTCTCCAGCTTCTCTCGGGAAGTTACCTCTTGGAGAGATGGCCTTCCCCGAGAGTTCTCTGTCTTTCTCTCTGTGTAAAAAAAAATATATATATATGTATGTATATATGTGGCATGTATGAGCGTGGTGGCCGTGCAAGGCATATACATATATATATCTATGTGTATAATATGTAGGCTTATGTATGAACGTGGCAGCCAGATAGATTGGCCCATGGCTATGATATGGTGCAGTGGCATGCCATGTTATTATGATGCACCCTCAGACCCCCATATCTCTTAATGTATATCACACTGCATATTGTATCACTACAAGAAAAATTAGTTTTAGTGACAGAAAAATTCGTCATTAAAAATAGAAATTCTGTCACTAAATTTTTTAGTGATGGGTTTAGGAATCCATCACTAAAGTGGGCGTCACTAAATTTTAGTGACGAATTTTTGGATCCCGTCATAAATCTATGACGGGAAGATATCCCGTCACAAATCAGTGATGGGACACGTTCCATCGCAGATCTATGACGGGGTTACAGAGCCGTCACAGGTCTGTGATGGGGTTGTATAGTCGTCACAGATTTGTGATGGCTCTGCAACCCATAACTGATCTGTGACGGGATTTCCTCGTCATAGATCCTTTTACAAAATTAAAAAAAATAAAATTTTAAAATAAAAAAAATTAAAAAATAAAAATTTAATAAATAACAAGAAACATTTTTAAAAATTTAAATTTTATATAATAAATAAAAATTTAAAATTAATTATAGAAATAATTAAAAATTAACATTAAAAAGAAAGTATTAAAAATTTGAAATTGAAAACTTTTACTATTTTAATAAAAAAATAATATTTATTAATATAATTACATAACAAAATAGCATTTATACTATGACTACTAAATAACAATCAATAAATTTTACATTTTAATTTCTAAATGTAACAAATAATATAAACAATTAAACTAAAACTAAACTACACAAAATAAATAAAATTAAACTAACACAAAATAACTAACTTTAAACAATTAAGATAAACTAAACTAACAACACAGAATAACACAAAATAAGTAAAATTAAACTAACAAAAAATAACTAACTTTAAACAATTAAACTAAACTAAACTAAACTAACAATACAGAATAATTAAAATTAAACTAACATAAAATAACTATTAATTGAATAATAAAACTAACCTTAAATTAAATTACCTCCAAAAGATTGACAAAGCGATAGTAATGGCACAGAGGCGGCACTAGTGAGAGGCAACAACGGACGAATAAAACAGAGCAGAGAGAGATGGGGGAGAAGAGAGAAATTACAGAGGGAGATAGAGAAGAAAAAAATAGCATGGAGGGAGATAGGGGAGAAGAGAGAAATCGTAGAGGGAGATGGGGGAGAAGAGAGAAATTATACAGAGGGAGATGGGGAAGAAGAAAATAGCATGGGGAGAAAAGAGGGATGGCAGAATTTTAAAGTCGTTGTTTAGTGACAGGGCTGACAACCCATCACTAAATTTGTGATAGGGGCTGACAGACCCGTCACTAAATAGCGAATTCAGTGATGGGAATGTCAACCCCATTGCTAAATTTGTGATGGGGCTAACAGTCCCGTCACTAAATAATGAACTCAGTGACGGGGCTGACAGCCCCGTCACTAAATCTTAAATTTTACATAAAACTAACCTTAAATTTTGTAGTGACGGGTGTCTGTCACTAAATCCGTCACTAATTTGTGACGGGTATATTCCTGTCACAAAATCCGTTACTAAATTTAAATTTTCTTGTAGTGTATATAAGGTTTATATTATCTCACATGTGGTATGCTTATAGGATGTAATATGATATGTTTTATATGGAGTGCATTGTGTCCTTATGGGAACAGTGGTCAAGTAAGTATTGCCTCAAGGCACCTCTCACTAAGCCCGGAGCTGCACCCGAGTAGGTCCCTTAGAGGCCGGGGGAGATTCTTCTAAAGCCTATTCGAATGCTACTAATATGTAGGTACATCCCCAGTTCCTGTAACAGTACCATGATCGACCCTCTTTGACCGGATAAGGTATAATTGTTCTATATTTAATGATAGCCTGCTTACTTGTCTATTGCACTTATTTCCTCCTTATACTGACTTAAGCATCAAAAAGCATACGAGGATGAGGAATCCCCGCGTGCCTTCTAACTTGTTCATGTGAGTGCAGATATGCCCCAAGCACATAAGAAGCTACTTCCAGGCGGTCCTGTAAGGATGCCCTAAGAGGTTCACCTACGACCTCGATCAGTACATCGAAGACCGAAACTACCCAACGTCTATCTCCACTAGCAGGCTCCTTTCAGTTGTCAACCTCGCTCTGCCTCAGCTCCAGCTTTCCCTCACTACAAATTATATTATCGTGGTTTTCGGGCTACAACAGAATTAAAGGTGGATTGTCTTTAGATATGTTTTCTTTTTTTATTCATTTATGTTTCAAAATTTTATGTTTGAATTTTCATTTCTTGATAAATAGATTTCTACTTATGCAAAAAGTATATTTATTTTTAATTAAAGGAGAATTACTTTTAGACATGTTTTCTCTTTCTCATGCAAAAAATAAATTTATTTTGAATTAAAGAGAATTATTTTTAGACATGTTTTCTATTATTCATGCAAAAAGTAAATTTATTTTGAATTAAAGAAGAATTATTTTTAGACATATTTTCTTGTTTTAATCATTTATGTCTCAATAGGTTATATTTAAATTTTCAAATCTTGAATTAAAGGAGTATTTTTAGATATGTTTTCTCTTACTCATGCAAAAAGTAAATTTATTTTTAATTAAAAGAGAATTGCTTTTAGACATGTTTTTTTGTTTTAATCATTTATGTCTCTAAAGTTTATATTTGAATTTTCAAATCTTGATTTCTTATGCAAAAAGTAAATTTATTTTGAATTAAAGGTGAAACATGTTTTCTTATTGTTTGAAAACGTCTAAATATTTTTTGAATTTCGAACTTCATATTAACCCTTTTTTTAATGGCTAGTGTGTTTGGAAGATGTATATATATAGGGTAAGTATGGAGGATCAAGGTAGAACAAACTTGATAGAGCATTCAAACAAGAGTGAGAAGGTTCAAAGTGCTGAAAATGTGCTAGTTGGTGGAATTCTCAACCATTGGTGACTTGATTGTAATTGTCTCTGGTTGTAAGTTTGTTATTTTTACTCACTTGTTGTGTGAAGGGATTGTATTTGCTAGTAGTGTGCTAATGGTTCTTGGTTAGGCAAGCGATTGTATGTTGGTTCTAACTATAATTAAAAACTAGTGTTGATTCTCCCTAGTGAAACCTCAAGTTAAGTCTTGAGAGCCTCAAGCTAAGTCTTAAGAAAGAGCATTAGGCTTTTTAGAGCCGAACCTTTATAAATTTCTCTTATTCTGTGTGGTTGTGTGATTTTATTGTTTTCAATCTTACTGTAATCACTACATATTAAGATTACAAATTTAAGAGTTTTCAAAAAAGTTAAAATTATTAATTTTTGAAAACCCAATTCACCCCCCCCCTCTTGGGTATTTTTTTGGATAACACTTACCTAAAGAGTTATTTTCCAAAATAATATGAAAATACATTATTTGTCATATTGTCTTGTGTTGAGATGCATAATACATTTAGAAATGCATTCATATGATGTGTTGTGATGCATATGTACATTCATAATATCTCTTTGGCATGTATCACATATGGAATGATGATATCGCTAATCTATCACAAATGTTGTAAGTACATCCCGCCCTTGGAAGTAGGATCGCATAAATGATAATTTGCATGAATGATGATATCGTTAATCTATCACATATGTTGTAAGTACATCCCGCCCTTGTAAGTAGGGTTGAAAAATGATAATTAGTATGAAAGGAATGATGATGCATTTTGCACTTGCATGTCATGCATGAAATTTCATTAAATAAAAGGTCACTAAGATGATTCAACATCTAAGTTGGGCTATGTCTCTGGAATATTCAAATGTTCTAGATGGAGATTATAGCAGAAACGAGGATGAAAGATGCATGTAATGGTACTTTACAAAAGTACATAATGTATTGACTATATGTATATGCAGCATATGTATTTAAGTTCTGCTACTTTGAATTCTGAACATTTTGAAGGATGATGATGTATAACCTTATTTATGGTTAATGTTAAAGTTAAGGTTCGATTCTTACCTTTTGCATTTGATGCCTATGATGATTCTTATTCGAGATAGAAGAATAAAAATTTTAGAATAGATATAGTGAATGATATGATTTAGCATTAGTTTTGAAAAAAAAAAATATTATCCTAGAATTGTCCTAAGTTATAACACGTCTAAGAAAGCAATGTGTTACACTTGCGATGACAATACCTTCCTCTGAACACTTTGCATATACAACCAAGCATTAGATCTTGAATAATATTTCGACCTAAACATCAAAGCGAAAAGATGTTTGCCTAAACTAAGTGTCGTTCTGCTACTTCTAAAGCCTTCAATATGTTCCACATGAACTCTCATTCTTTTGTGACAGTTTTTGAAACCAATCGACTGTTTTTATTGAATATTTGAAAATCTCTAATAGTTTAAGGAAAACTTTCGGCATCTTTAGAAAAATGGTCGACTTATTTAAAAATTCAATCTACAGATTTTGCAACTTATCAACTATTTTATCAAACAAGTCAACAGTTTTGAGAAACTTTTGACATGTTTCAGTAACGGTAGACATTTTTTGAACTTACACAAAAATTATAGAGAATGTGAAAGTGCCCTATTGACATTTCAGAAGAATAGTCGACGGTTTTTGCTCTAAGATTAAAAATAATCGACTCTTTTAAAAAAAAATGTCGATAGTTTTTGCTTGATTTATCAGCCTATTTTATAAGACACAAAACGATCAACAATTTCTCTACTATGGTCAATACATATTTGCTTTGTGTTTTAAACGTGTATAATTTTGAATGAATTTTATTACACATATTTTAAGTTTGTTTGATTTCAAAATAAATATTCTTTAATAACATCTATTGACTTCCAAATTAAAAAATTTATGTCACAAAGGATTTTTTGCATATATTGAAAGCAAAATGAGAATAAATCTCTCCTTTGGCATTATTTTTTATTTTCAATTGTTATAGATATAAAATATATTTTATTTTCAAATTTTAAAGATATAAATTTTTTTATCCCCAAAATATCATCAAAAACAAAACAACAATATAAGGTTCAAAAACATTTAAGAAATCTTATTATTAGAGAAGCTTATCACATATTCTTAACAACTTAAGAATGAAATCTCAAACAAAAAATCTAAAAACTCATTCATATAAATTTGAAGAGTAATAAATGAAAATAACTTTATTTTTAATATATACAAAGATTCATCAAATATTTAACCTGTTAAACGTCATCTAAATCTAACATTAAAATACATCACTAACAAGTTTTTTCAGGATATAAATGTCTTACATCTCATATTAGTATTAAAATTTAAAATATAGAATAATGAAAAATAAAAAGAGACATATACAAAGTAATGTTAAAGAAATAAACAAAGGGCGACGCCGCCGGCTACTCACTTCCCCGGCAATCAGAGCCAAAGCTTCGGACTCGGTGGGAAGGGCGGGGATAGCTCCTTTCTTGGTGGCTGTGATGGCTCCACACGCATTCGCAAATTTAATCACTGCCCTCAACTTTCCTTCATTCTGCAATTAGTAACAGTGTTTGTTTTCTACTCTGTTATTAACATTATAAGTAATTAAATGAAAATAAATGAAAAATGATTACATTCCAAACTAAAACCATTTTTTCTGCCTTCTGAAAAATTACTTTTGAATTCCAATAACATAAACTGTTTTTATTGACTGAGGGATAAAATCGTAATTTTGTCTTGTAGGTCTACCTAATCCACTAATTTGATTCACACCAAAACTGCAATCCTCCCACAGTATTACCTCGAGGACAGATCGATCGTCGACAATTTTGCACAGTAGAGCTCCGACGAACGAGTCGCCGGCACCGGTTGTGTCCACTGCTTTGACATGGAATGCGTCCACAGCTCCCCTGAAGTTCTATTTACACCGCGAAGGGAAACTATTTTAGGATCTAACATTATTGGAGATAAAGATAAGTGAAGAAGAGAGCAAATTCACTTGAGATGTGACCTTAGTGTAATATCTACAACCCTTTTCGCCGAGTGTGACGAGGAGGAGCTTTAGATTGGGGTGCCAGAGAGACATGGCTGCTTCGTCGTCAATCTTATTAGACTATGTGAGGAACTCGAGCTCGACGTCGTTAACCTTGATCACCTCCGCCTGGTCCCAAATGCTGAGGATTCGCTTACGCGCCTCCTTAGGCGACGGCCACAACGGCAGCCGGAGATTGGGGTCGTAGGAGAGCAAGGCGCCGGCTTCCTTTGCCACCTGCATTGCCTTTAAATGGGCCGATCTGCATGGCTCCGCGATCAAGCTTATTGACCCATAGTGAAATATTTTAGCCTGCATAGATGAGGTAATTAACTTGAATTATTAAAATACGACAAATAAAAACACAAATAAAATAAAATTGTCCACATTACAAAATTAGAGAACAAACAAGAACTTGGATGAATAATAATAATAATAATAATAATAATAATAATAATAATAATAATAATAAAGACACCCTGCACATTAATTTATTTGTAATTAATGTATATTAATTGTTTGTACTTTGGTATTTTAGAACTTAGGGTTCAATTAGTTGTATTTTATTAAATAATTTATATGTAGTTAATGGATTTAGAACATACTTTGTATGCAAAGAAAACAAATTAGAAAAAAAAAAAAAAAAAGGCCAACTACCCTTCTAAAATTGTAATCCATACAGTTACAGGCAGGAGCGTATAATAGATCATTATAGATTGTAACTTTATGAGCACTGCTAAAGATTAGCTTAGTTACTTAGAGAGATAAACCGTACGGATCGGATTTGATCGAGGTTGAGCTCTTCCGGCGTCAGAAGCATGTCGGCGCTAGGGTTCCGGTAGAACGTGAACTCACGGTCGCCGTCGGCGAGGAGCGTGACGAAGGCCAGCGCAGTACGCGCGCCCTTGTCGAAGAGGATTCCGTCGCCGCTCACGCCGTTCTCCTTCAAGATCCCGGCGAGCATTTGCCCAAACTCGTCGTCGCCGAGCTTCCCGACGAACGCCGCCCGGCCACCGAGCCTGGCGACGGCGACGGCAACGTTGGCCGGCTCTCCTCCAGGCGCCTTGAAGAAGCCTGGAGCTTCCGCTAGTGACACCCCCGACACCGTCGGCACGAAGTCGATCAGCATCTCGCCGAAGCTGACGATCATCCCTGCCGATCCGCCAGCCGGCCAGACGACTCCATTCTTTGCCGCCATTGTAGATACGAGAGAGACGGAGGTTGGAAGAGTCGGAGACGGAAGATAGGAGAGAGTGAATGAATATCATGAAGAGGGCGGAGGGCGTTTATATATGGGCAGGCGATGTAGAGAGAAGGCCGGTTTAGATTGAGAAGTTAAAGAGTGCATCTGATACGAATTAACAAGGCAAACGCAATGTATCTGATACGAATTGTTTTCAATTTTTTTTGGATAATTATTTATATTATTATATGTTTCAGGGGTTATATTATATTATAATATTGTATTTTAAATTATTTAATTGTACAGTTTATAAACAAGAAATGCAGGGTAAAAGAGACAATTTGCTCTCTGGCCACCCATCCATTTGGTTTGCTAATTTCTAATATCATTAGGAAAGTAAATAGATTCTTATTTAAGTTTATTTTATATATTTATCTTAATAATATCTTATTTTTGTACTAGTTTAATTTTAAATGGGATTAAAAATTGACTTCTATTTACATTACTTTCATCATTCTTTTTAGATAGAATTATAATACAAAATTAAATGAAATTATTCTAAAATCATTTATGAGCCAAGCCCTATAAAGAATATTTGAACTGGTTTGTGAATATTTTTTTATGTTTTAGATTAACAAGGGAGTTTGAGTTTGAATTTGTTCATCAATAAAATATTATTTTGTTCACAAATGAGAATCAAGCAATTTTAGAGATCTCCTAATCTAGCAATTTTAGATCTAGCAACATCCTCGACAATACCTTAGGTGACACTTTAGTTCACAAATGAGAAAAACTTGTCGAATGAATAGACACTATAAAAAAAATCAAAAATAAAAATTATTTTCATCGTTAACAGAGACAAATTTTTTAGATGTAACTGAAAAAAGTTTCTAGAGACGAAAAATTCCATCTCTAAATCAGATACGAAATTAGAGACGAAAAAATTTCATCTTTTAATTAAAGACGAAAATTTTCTTTCTCTGAAACTTTTCTTCCGTTAGAAATGGAATTAAAGACATAATTTTTCCATCTTTGAATGTTACATGCCTTCAATTTGATTTTGTTTCTGTCAGAGATGGAATTAGAGATAGAATTTTTCCATCTATAATGGTTTAGACAAAATTAGAGATAAAAAAATTTTATCTCTAAAAGAATTGTCATTAATAAATTAGAGATAAAATTTTTGTTCCGTCTCTAATTAGAGATGGAGCTTTTTTCATCTCAAAAAATAAAAATCCATCTCTAATTTTGTTCTAAAATCAGTGATAGAACCAAATTAGAGATGGAAAATTTTGCTTCTAGACACAGAATGTTGTTTCCATCTCTAATAAAGTTAGACATGAAAATGAATTTCGTCTCTAAACTTCGAGCCGAATTTTCGAAGCGGAATCCATTTTTGTCTCTAAATTTGGCACTCCATCTTTGATTCCTAGATTTTCCAAAATGGCTAAAAAATAACCCAAAAATGATCGATTCGAAACCTGTTAACAAATAATATCCACAATTCCTACACTAATCACACCAATAATCTACAAACAAATACACAAATAACTCCAAATACACAAATTTATCAATTACATAAAGTATCATAACAAGTATTCAAAATACATAACCAAAATGCAACAAAGTCCTTGAATACATTTGCATTCATCAATTAAAAGTCATCATCAAATTCATCATCATACCTATGAGTGTTATCTCTAGGGTCATGAGGAGTTGGATCGAATGTGTTGGATGGAAGGACTAACTGAGGTGGAAACTCTAGAGGGTTGGGAGCTAGTGAATGATGACTTGGGGGCACCTGGGTGATCCCCAAATGCTGGAAGAAGCTCATATCATCTCTTGCTATAACTGCACCTTGGAATTCAATTAGCTAGAGACTTTCTATCGCATAATCTCCATCTCATATGGAGACATGACTATACTAGATGAAGGCGCCATATAGTACTCCTAATATGTTGTCCCAAGGCCAAAAACACGTCATTTCTTGTTTCGTCCTCCAACCATATCCATATATATATATATATATCATTATCAAAGATACCTAACAATTGACCTTTAAAACTCCCCTCTGTAGATGCTTATGATGAGTTTCTCTCTTTTCGTTGCTTATTAAACTTATCCTAAAACAAGAAATTTAGGTGCAAGTAAATTATGTGAAACAAAATTACATTTCATATTATAATGACAATATTACATATATTAAATTTGATTAGAAAATTAGTACTTATAGCAACAGATGCAGATTTTGAAGAGACCTAACTTTCTTTGCTTTTCTAGTGTTTTATCCATATAAATAGCTTAAAGTTGATTGGTTCCCTACTCAACTCATTTCTCTACAAAAGACAAGAGATGCATGTTATTTCAATTGAGTTCAATATATAGTTTTGTCATGGGATGTAACTAAACTTAATACAATAATTTATTTATTAATGATATGTAAATAAAACTTATCAATCTTTTCCTATGCTCAACCACCAATATGCCGCCACCGATGTGGAGTAAGGAACCTTTTCCGAAAAATCTATTTTGGAAATTCTTTAATCTCTTTTACAACCACCCCGAGTCTTTTCATTTTTCCTCCAAGGTCTTCCAAATATTGAGAGAAATCCAATTTCCTCTATCATCTCCATCCCTGACTTTTTTCATTCCATTCTTGAATGCCATGGAGCCCTTGATGTTGAAGTATTTCCTCACTGGGTACTCATCATGTTATAGCCAACGTATTCTTTCTACATACATGTAACAATATTTTAAACTTAGAAGACTTAACAGTATACGCATAAAAAATATTATTACTAATTAATTACTAATACACTTTTACTTTAAACTCTTCAAACCACATATCTTTCATAGCAACGTCTACCTTTCTCCATAATCTCTAAGCGCCCTCGAACTTGGACTTCAATATGCTGGAGATATAGACCGATAGTCCCTTAGTTGGCTCAAAACTATAATTATATAAAAAAAATGTTAGGACCAATATATATTGATAGTTTTGAAAGTTCTATGGCACACACCCAAGAAGGGGGTGAATTGGGTAATTTAAAAACTTGATAGAATTTGAAAAACTTTTGATCCAATTGAGGTTTGAGTGAATTAAGACATAAAACATATAAAATGAAAAATGTAAAGCTTCAAGAATGTAAAGGAAGAAAGATAAATGACACAAATGAGTTATAATGGTTCGGCTTAAACCATACCTATTCCATTACCTTGGTTGCTCACTAAGGATTTTAAATTCAATTCACTAAAACCCTCTACTTAAACCAAGTAGGTGCTCTAGTCCAAGATGAGGAATTATAATCTCCTACTTACACAAGTATACCTTTTAACTACCCAAGGTAGAAAATACAAGAAGTGTAATAAAGAGAGGATCTAAGAGATAAATCTCTTAGTTATAAGATCTCTCAAAATATGAACAAGGCTTGAATAAATGTATACAAATTAAGATCAAATCCTTGAAGAGAGAAAAATGAAGCACGATCAATATAAATACAAATGTGTATAAAATGTAAGCCCATATCATTTGCTTTCCATCTATTAGTCTTCTCAACTTCATCTATGACTTGTATTTATAAGCATTCCAAAAGATTCAAGAGAAATATAGTCGTTTGTGACTATTGGGATTTGAAAAACTAGTCGTTATGACTTTCTACGAAAAGAGTTAGTCGACAAAAAAAAAATAGTTAGTCGACAGATTCATAAACAAAACAAGACATAGTCGACAGAAGAGATGGGATAGTCGACAGAATCAAGAATATGAATAAATACCTTCTAAAATACACATTGATAGTCGATAGATCAAATTATTCTGTCGACAAAACTATGAAGATAGTCGACAAATCAAAACATAGTCGACAGATGCTAGGCATAGTCGACAAATCAAATGCACTTAGTCCACTATTCTCTTAGAAAAACTTAACACTTAGTTGACAGATGCTACAAATTTGCCTTTAACTTCATTTTTCAATATTTTGAGATTTAATTGAAATTTAATGCTTTATTTTTCCAATATCCTAAATCATAAACAACACATATATATTGGAAAATACTTTGACCAAATATCTTTGAAATTTGAGAACCAATATGAAAAACTTTGGGGAAATAATATGAGTTCATTTAATTTGGAGCATCAAGATAATAATCATTAATAATTTCATTATCAAAATACAATTATTTTTTATCATCAAAACTATATCAAAAGCAAAACATCATATATAATAATTAAAAGCTACATATGGTTTGAGTTATAAATACTTACTCTAATCTAGGGACATGCCATATCCATATCCATTGGTCAATAGGATCCATCTCCCCAAATAGAGGTTGGGGAGATGACTGTGTAGACTTAGAAGCCAACGAAGTGATAGGAGACACTACAAAAAAAAAAAAGGTTTTTAACGAGGGGGAAAACTAATCGTTAAAAGTCAATTTCCCATCGTTAAAGAGTTTTCACGATAGAAAAAATTCCGTCGTTAAAACTTCTGTCGTTAATAGTATTAGCGACGAAAGAAAAGTACCATTGTTAATATAAGTAGTGAGAGGCAAAAGTCCCGTCATTAAAAAAAATAACAACGACGAATATTTTCATTGCTATAACAATGTGTATGGTCGTTGAAAATATTATTAACGATGGATATTTTTATCGTTATTGCAATATTTATCAATCACTAAACATAATATCAACGATAGATATTACCGTTGTTATTGCAATATTTACCGGTCACTAAATATAATATCAACGATGAATATTTTTGTCGTTATATCTATATTTATTTGTCATTATTACTATTATATAAAAATTTATTTTGTACCTAGTAATTTTAGCAAGAGAGATACTAATAATAAAAATGTGATTCTCAATTAATTTAATAAAAACAAGATAATTGCAAAATATTATCATTGACATTGATTATGTACTAATTACAATCATCTTAAGAACTTCCATACATTCACAATCATAGAAATGAGAAAAAAAAAAAAAACTACAGATTTCATATTATCCTAATCTCTCTTTATAATCAAAATCAAAAAATTGTTACAAGTGTTATTAGAATCCATGTATTATAGTCACAACCAATACCAAGTGTTCTATGCTGGACTTGTATCTTCAAGTACCTACAAATTGCCAATAGAAAATCATATTACTCATCATCCTCTAGAGTAGTAGTACTAAATTTCTAACACTATCTCTATTCAATATATATATATATATACCTAGCTAGCTAGTTAGCTAGCTCAAAAGAGAAGAATTACTAAGAATTTGAAGCATCATGCACTGTAAGCTAGCAGCATCAAAATCTGAATCATCTGAGGGTGGGTTTCATACCTCAAAATCCCCAGTTAAAAAATATTTAGTCAGAAGCCATTCCTAGTCCTCCTTATCCATACTTTGTGGCTTATTTTTCAAAGCCTTAGCTACAGTTTTGCAAGGTTTAACATATATAATATTTAAACTTGATCTCCAATTCGACCACAAGACATTCATATGTTCCAAGGTGTGGTCACGATACAACTCTATGTCAGGATTATCAAATTTATCCTATTAAAAATGACGTATAATTAGTAAAATTGATAAGACATCAAAGACTATCTTAATTTTATAAGCTGAACTCATCCTATCAAAGTACAAAGCCACATCCTTAGCCATATATGATAAGAGTAAGCAAACAAAAGAAAGAGTGATCTAAGTTGGAAGTTTAGTTATCAGCCTATTATGGCCCATGAGGTTGGGCCATCACTCACCCATCTACAATACAAAAACTAAGAGATAAGTTGTCCATGTCACCATATAAAATTAGTGCAGAACCTCATAGACCCAAGTTTATGGTTCATCACAAGGCCCACCATTAGATACTAGGACAACCATATAGGTTAAGTTCGTGTAAGTTAAAGCAAATCAGTATTCTAATAAAAATTAAAACATGCTCAGCAGTTTCAGGTAAATACTCGCCCCACCCCCTCCCCCCCCCCCCCCAAAAAAAAAAAGAAAGAAAGAAAGAAAGAAAGAAAACCCACAACCACTAAAATAAGAATTTAATATAATTAGATAACTAACCAATCCATCATGCACAACTTTACAGGATTGAAATTACATGTGCAGTTCAACACATTTCTATGAATCCCAATAACTTCTCTAACAATTCCATCCAATTTGCATTAGAAAAAGGGGAAAATCAGTTTATGAATCTAAATAAACTCAATAGTTGGAAGAAGATTAGTAAAGCAGATTTTAGCTAAGTTCCTACTCTGAAAAACCATAAACTATCTATTAGTAAAGCAGAATAAATAACATTTACATATCTACAACAAATAAAACTATAATTACCAATATCAGCTTTGCAACCATTCATGTTCTTATAGCAAATCAAGAACTAAAAATAAACTTTCATAAGATCAAATATCATTTGAGTTGTATGCCATTGCAGCTTTTTCATTAGCGAACTAGAGAATTTACTAGTTTGGTAGAAAGGCTAGGCTTGTGATATCATATTTAAATAAAATATTCTTTTCCAAAATCACTATCAAGTAGCATTCCTACTACAAGTGTTGTCCAATGACAATAAATAAATAACATCAACTCACAATGTTATTTTTTTTCCAAAGATACAGCCACGAAACCCCAACTACATCAAGGTAAAATACATAGACGTTAAAGGTGCGCTTAGGCGCAGGATGCCTTAAGGCGCCAGTTTGGTGCCTCGATTGGGCTGAGGTGAGGCATTTTTCAGGAGGCGCGTGCCTTGCACGATGAGGTGCTGGGCACGTCTCATGAAACTAGCGTTAAGTAGCCCGCTGCCCCACCGAAACCAGTTGCCATTCTCAGTTCTAGCCTCCCCTTTTCTCGGTTCCAGCCTACTTTCATGAGTTTTTTACTTTTTTTATTTGATTAGATTTAGAATTAAAACAAACTCGATCACAATTGGGTTCAACTTTAGCTTCAACTTCAAAGCGGCGAGTAACTTCGGAGATTGAAGAGGAGGAGGAACTCTGATTACACCCTTAATCCCTTTTCACCTCGCCCCCTTAATTAGATGAATGAGAATATATATATATATATATATATAGAGATTAGGGTTACTCCATACCATCACAACTCATGAAAAATTGTCGTCATTTGGGTCTTGTCCCAAATTATCCGGGCCGGATCAAATAACAAGCTTCATTCTAGAAATCAATACATACTTCAACAACTTCTTTATTGATTGTGGACTTATAGTGTTTATTGATTGTGGACATATAGTATTTATTGATTGTGGACTTATAGTATTTATTGATTGTGGACTTGTAGTGTTTATGTGTTTGTTTAGAACTTGGCATGATGATTGGTACTTGTTTGACTTTAAGACTTTGAGTTTGAACTTTGATGATGTTTCTAGTTTAGAATTTGCATAATGAATGAATCAACTTTGATGTTATTGGTTTAGAATTTCAAGATGATGAATCATGAATGATATGCATGTGTTATTATTGATAATTTGATAGTTGTTTATGATTTTACAAGATTTTGAGTTTTTTTTTCTCTAAAAGGTGCGCCTCGCTTCACAAAAGTACGCCTCGCCTCGTGCGTCTTGTGCCTCAGGCTCCAGGACCCTTTGCACCTCAATGCGCCTATCGCCTTTTAGAACTATGTTAAAATAGCAAGTCACAACACACTCCATTGGTCAAAACACCAACTACTTGTGAAAATTACTCCCATAAAAATAAATCTCACTAAAAGATAAGAGTAAAAAGGATAATTTACCTTAACTACTTCCCACATGTGATTTTTTTCATTTTCCCCTATTTCTTTCCAAGCTTTTACTTGTATATGACAAATGGTTTGACACACAATTCTTCCCAAGTGCCTTGACCATAATTGATGATTCTCTCCCACTACTCGATTGCTGTAGAATATAATTGGAAGCTTTTCTCCAGTTTTGAGCCTAGCTACTTTCTTGTTTTGATTTTTTCCTCGAATTTTCTTTTTTTGAGTGTGAATTTCACCTTTAAGAATTTGAAAAATAAAGAAAGATTAAAATACATATTATTAAATATAAACCAAATTAAGACTTGAATTGCATATACTTACCCTTTAACAACTTGTTTTGAGGTAACAAACACTGCTTCACCTAATCATCATGAGTCATAAAAGTATACTTTGCAACAATGTAATACCCAACAACTCCTATTGGTAAGAGAAATTCCTAAAATATTTTGCAATATCGTTCAATATTATAGATCAAAATTACAAGTTAATATATATATAACAAAATTGAATTAAAAAATAATTAGCCTTGCATAATATATACATGCCTTTTAAGTACTAGACATGCTACTCTCTTCAAGACCATTCTGAATATCTAATTGGGTAGTAGTGGTTTTATACCAATGAACTACACTAACAACTTCAGCCCCTCCAATAACAATGTCGGTAATGATTATTTTATTGTTCACTTGGAGATCACCTTGTATCTTCAAATTTGTTACCTTTGGAGGCTCTAGTAATTATGAAACACACAAATAGTCAATAAACATTTGATAAATTAAAGAATATGGTAAACATAATGTAGAATGCAAACATTAATAGAGAACTATACCATAACTTGGATTATCATGTGGCAGTCTAAAAGGGACAATGTCCATTTTTGTATCTTCCTCAACATAGACATGGATGTCTCTTATACCTTTATGGTCATTAAACATAGCATAAACATCAGCATCCCTAGTTAGTTGCTTCCCATCCCCATAGGAGATTTTGACACCAACTGAGTATATGCCCATGAATTTTTGGCATATACTCAAAATGTCAATGAAAGAGCTACAATCTCGTTGAAAGTCATTGTAAAACTAAATAATTCACCAAAGTGAACAAAAAGATGGTGGGATGTGAGTTCACCTAAAAAAAAAAAAAGCAATCATTAGAAGTTTTACATTTGTGAGAAATTTGAATCTGCATAATATTTACCTGATCTAGCATATATTCTGGTAGCACTATTTGAATATCCTCTTCGTAAATTTGCAGCACCATTTAAATCTCTTCTTGTCTGTAATTGTTTTAATCCCCTACCCAATGCACCTAGGGCTATAAACTTGTTCACTCTAGACGACAACCTTTTTCCAGCTTTCATCTTTCGCATCATTTACTTAAACTTGGAGTAAAACAAAAACAATAAACTTTGAGTTAAAAATAAAACACATAATAGATGAAGGTGCAACAAAAAAAAAAAAAAGATTTTAAAGGATATATGCACACATGCACACACACACATATATATAATAACTTACCTTTACAAAAAACAAAATGAATAAGAATGACACCAATTTGAGAGTTCCAACATCAAACAAAATATAATGAGTTTCAATCTATCAATAAGAATCCAATAAGTAAATAAGTATGCCTAATTCAAATACATTTAAGTATATGAAAAGATGCATGAGGAACAACATTATTAACTATTTCTTGTTCATTTTGTTCCAATTTTGAACTGAATTAACGACGCTAATCATTGATAAGAAAAGATGTGTAACATCCTGAAATTTTAGAGATAAATAACAATTATTAATTCTAGTATTTGAGGTCATTATTGAATATTTGAGGATCTAAGAGAAAGTATTTATATATGTTGTTTTGAGGAAATAGGAAATTAAGGTAATTAATTAATTTATTTGAGAGTATTTATGGAAATAATGAAAGAATTAAATTGGTTGATTTCTAAAAATTTTGGGGCATAAGTGAAATAAGGGTAAATGTGGCAAGGGGTGCAAGTGTTGGTTCTCGAAAATTCTGGGGGTGTTGGTGTAAATCCCAGAAATAGGCTTAGGGTCACCTTAAATTTAATGGTGTGCATAAATATACCGAAGGGAGCAGCTAGCTTGGGCAGTACGTGCTCAAGAGGGCATGCGGGAGGTTGCGGGTTCTATTCTGGTGGGTTGCACGCTCGAAAGGAAAAGGCCAATTAATTTGGCCAAGAATGAAGGCTAAAATGACGTCATTTTGGCCCCAGAGGTGATGGCCACGTGCGCGGCCCAGCAGCTACCACGTGTCTGTGCCTCAACCTTTTGTTTTTCCAATTTAAAGGCCAATTTCGGCCTTTTTTTAGGCAACGAATAGAGGAAAAAATGAGGGAGAAGAAGGAGGCTCGGCCAGCAGCAAAGAAATGGAAGAAGTGGGTGGAAAGTGAAGGAAATTAGAGTTATTGGGTGTTCAAAATACTCAGGTAAGTTGGTAAAAATTAATAGAAGCGTTATAGATTTAGATTATGTATTTTACGCAGTCAAATTCGATTATTATGAGCGTTAATCTCATTATTTCTCATAAAACGTTTTACTTCGCAGTGAAAGTGTAGAAAAGGCAAGAATCGGCTATTTTAAGGCAAACTCCTAATCCTCTCCTTACCTTCTTGAGTTCCTATGTAAGTCTCCGTTATTTTTCATATTTTAATCCCTCTCTCATCGTGACTCGGTTCCACGCATTAATAATGATAATCCACATGGTAACCTTTCCATGACTTATATGTTATTAATGAGTTTATTGGTGATGAAAATAGTCAAGTAAATGGTGCCTTGGTGTCATTGATTTCGTCCATCATGGAGCTTTGTATCTCTCCGCTTTCTCTGAGAATGATGTTGTACCCGTTGGGGCTAGGTTTTTAGAAGAGTTGGTTGTGGTTTTACGAGGTTATATTAAGAGTTTGAATGAGAGAAGTTGTAAGGCCCCATTTTCCAACCACGCTATAACTTAGAACAATTCTTAGATAATAATTTTTTTTTTATTTAAAACTATGACTAAACCATATCATTGCTCTTATCCATCCCAAAATTTTCATACATTTATCTCGAAACTAGAATCAAAACCTCAACATACCTCAAACGCTAATAATATTACATGATCATCTCAACATAATTAATAATACAAGATTATTCGTCATCATAACATAAGTCTTCCAAACATAACTAGCAACATGATATAAGTTTTTCAACATGACTTTAAACATGATATAAGTTCATGACTTTAAACAAAACACAAGTTTTTCAACATGATTTGAAAACATAACATAACTGATATATAATAGGATCCTCATACGGAAACTAAATGCAGAAAATATTTTATTTGCACCCATAGTGCCCTGGATAGATTACTCTTCATTCCACTTCTGTGCCTTCACTGCAAACCCGATCTGGAACGTTTGAATGTTCCAAGGGCAAGGCCCACATTAGATGATGAATCATCTAAGTAAAAGAACAATAAACATATTTCGTGCATGAATGCAAAAATGTCATTTTTCATTTCCTTTTGGTTTGAGCCGACCGTACCTTATTGTTACTCCCTATTTTCATTGTCTCCTTATTAGGCCGAGGTGTATGGGTGCACCCTTGATAGAGCACATGCCAAACCCTGGCCTTGCACACCCGCACACAGCTACTGTCACAAACCCTCACCATGAGCGCACCGGCGTGCGTGTGTCCGCTCGCTCGCCCCATCGCGCCTGCTGGAATTTATTCCAGCAATTTCTAGCAAATGGAGTCCCCAAGTTTCGATCCCATGACATTCTATAAAGACGTGCACGCGCGAAACCACCTGATCTGCAAAGCCACCTTGTAATACACTCGCGCATATTAATTGTAAAGTAATCAAACCACTATTTTTCAGAATTCCCTCTGGACCCACAAACTCAAGTTTTTGAAATTACATTTGGGCCCAAATTAAATAAAATAAAATAAATAATTTTATTTTTAATTGAACTGCATTAAATTAAATTAATTAATTGAACTCTCAAAACACCTAAAAAAGAGTTAACATATTAAATTAATTAATTGAACATAAATTTTTTAAACTAATTAATTGAATTAAACAAATTAATTGATTAATTAATTTAATATAAATAAATTAATTAATAAATTTAAAATAAATAAATTATTTAATTTAATTGAATTAAATTATATAAATTAATTGATTAAAAAATAAAATTTTAGATTATTTTGTAAAATTTAATTTAATTTAATTTTTAAATTATTAATTTTTTAAATTTAATTTTTATTTTTTTATTACTGAATTTTAAAACCGCAACAAAATTTAATTTTTTTGAATTTTTTTATTAATGAATTTTGTGGCAATTTTCAAAAAATTGCCTCTAAATTTAATTTTATAATTTAAATTAATTAATTTTACAACTGTTTTTCAAAATTGCCGCAAAATATTAGATAAACCGCCGTAAAAAACATATTTTGTGGCGGTTGAAAAACCGCCACAAAATACCATGTCTTGCGGTGGTTTTGAAAACCACTACAAAAAAACAGTCGCAAAAAACCCATTTTTTTGTCGTGCACCTACATAACCACACATAAAACGAAATTAAATAAAAATCATGTCCATTAAATGAATAAATGCTAAGTTTATAGGCCAATACAAGTGTATAAAAGACACTTATCATGTCGCTTTACATATTCGCTCAATTGTCTGTTGCATCGATATTTCCTAGATTTGATTGGACTTGTTTTATGGTTATGCTCAAAATGGACCATACTTATTCACCATGTTCCTAAAACATATGAACATTTTGTCATCCTAACTTTACACCCTAACTGAATGGTTGGTTAAGGTTTTAGAGAAGTGTTAGTTTTAATATTTCTTTTGCCTTCTCGACTACATGTATATCCTACATATTGTACCACCCCATTATCACCCTTCTTCGAATTCCTTCTTTTAATAGGAAAACCAACATGGTAAGCATATCTTTTGTAAAATTCAAAAACTTCATTATCATTATTGAACTTTATTCCAACCTTAGGGACAAGATCACTGTCTTTTCTTAGCAATTCGTCATTTAACGTAAGACACTCATTATCTTCGATAATTTCCTCATTATCAATGAAAGTTTCCTCATTATCTTCAAATGATTTTGCAAGCACAATATGATTTCTTGGATCAAAAAAAGGTACAATCATATGAAAATATAATGTTAACTATATAATTTATACTATCACAGACATTATGTTTTTCTTATTTTTTATGGTTGTATTCTAAGGAAGTTGTGCTAAATTTGGGAGAAAAAAGACAAACATATCTATGTCACTCATTTTTTATTTCCTTCGTCTTCTAAAATAGAATTGATTATCTACAATAAAATCTAAAAAATAAATTATGTTGACAGCAACAACTCACAACAAATTCAACAACAAAAATCTATTCATAGAAACAAACCACAAGAAAAATAAAAAAAACAGAGCAACTAAAATTTTTGTTCACAAGAACCTAATGTAAGTTAAAATCATAATATTGTATGATAAACATAATATACAATTAACCATTATGCCCATAATCCTAAAACTCATGTAAATCACATAATACTATAAATAAATGTGTAACTGAATCCATAACAGAAAATACCGTGATGAGAAATACCAGTTGATGACGAAATGTCAGAATCTGATTTCTCCCCCTTCACCTTAACCGTAATGATGGAATAATATAAGTGTAATGCTGTTTTTTTTTTGTGTTGGGCAAGGAGAGGACCAAACCCCTATTTATAATAGTAGAAGTAGTCTCCCATCAAGACTCTTAGGAGTTTTCATTAACATCTTCTAAACCAAATAGAATTAGGATTGACCATTATCTTATTAAATCCTTATATTTATCTTATCAGATTAATACGATTATATCTGATAATGAACTTGATTATCTCATTAGATAAACACCATAATATCTGTTGAGATATTTACTTAATTATCATGTGAGCCACAAGATAATTCTTACATTCTCCCACTTGGCTCATATGATATTACTTTTATGATTTAATAAGAAATAGCATAATGTGTATTAACAATCATCCTTTAATTCTCTTTATTTTGGTTCTCATAATGTCATTATTAATTTAAAATATTAATGCAGGTCATGGTGGTTGTGAGTCAATTCTTTCTGATCCAGTTCCTTCCATGTACCACAACACTAACTTCCAACTTAACATGACCTTTAATGAAGATGATCATGACGGTCCAACTTTAATTATTCCTATCAACTTTATTCTAAACAGTTATGTATGCAAATAGAAAACAGGAATATCATAAACATATGAAATCAAAGTGTCAAATGTATAAACTTTAATAGAGTCATATTACATAATACCCAAAATACCCATCATTTCAACATGTTCATTAAATATTTTGGGTCGCAATCCTTTTGTCATTGGATCTGCAATCATAAGGTCGGTGCTAATATACTCTATTGACACTGTATGTTTCTGAACTTCTTCTTTAACGGCCAAGTATTTGATTTCCATATTCTTAGCACTCATAGAATACTTGTTTTTAGAGAAGAATACTGTTACGGAGTTATCACAATGAATTTTCAGCGGCTTGGTAATACTGTCGACAATCCGAAGCCCTAAAACAAAATTCCGTAGCCACAAACCATGAACGGTGGCCTCAAAGCAAGCCACGAACTCAGCTTCCATAGTGGATGTAGCGATGACAAACTGCTTTGCACTTTTCCATGAGATTACTCCTCCGGCTAATAGGAACAAGTAGCCGAATGTTGATTTTCTAGTATCAATACATCTGACGAAATCTGAATCTGAATAGCCAATCACCTCAAGATGATCGGATCTTTTGTAAGTGAGTATGTGATCTTTAGTTCCTTGCAAGTATCTAAAAATCTTCTTTGCAGCTTTCTAGTGATCAAGGCCTGGATTAATTTGATATTTGCCCAAAACCTTGACAGCGAAGCTTATGTCTGGTCTGGTGCAAGTTTGAGCATACATTTAGCTCCCAACTGCAGATACATAAAGAATATTTCGCATTTGCTCTCGTTCCAATTCAGTTTTCGGGCATTACATAAGGTTAAATTTATCTCCCTTCTGAATTGAAACTACCCTTGATGAGCACTTATCCATATTGAAACTCCATAGAATGTTATTAATATATGCTTTCTGAGACAACCCTAACGATCCTTGTGATCTATCACGGAATATTGCTATTCCTTTCACATAAGTTGGCTTTCCCATATCTTTCATTTCAAAATTTTCAAAGAGATACTTCTTGGTTTCATGTAATAAACCAAAATCATTAGCAACAAGCAGAATATCATCAACATACAAGATTAAAAAAATAAATTTGCTCCCACTGACCTTCATATATATACACTGATAAACGATGTTTTCCTGAAAGCCAAAAGACATACTGGTATTATTGAACTTTAGATACCATTAACGGGAGGCTTGCTTAAGTCTGTATATTGATTTCTTTAATTTACACACCATGTGTTCCTTTCCTTTAACTGAAAAACCCTCAAGTTGATCCATATAGACCTCTTCCTCCTAATCCCCATTAAGAAAAGTGATTTTGACATCTATTTGATGTAATTCCAAATCATAATGAGCCACTAAAGCCAAGATGATTCTAAGAGAATCTTTCTTAGAGACTAGTGAGAAAGTCTCTTTATAATCGATGCCGCCTTTCTGAGTATAACCTTTGGCAACAAATCTGGCTTTATGTCGTCCAATATTGCCTTTAGAGTCACGTTTGGTCTTAAAAATCCATTTACATCCAACTCTTTTATACCCTTCAGGCAATTCAACGAGATTCTAGACTTGATTTTGATCCATAAATTTTAACTCTTCTTTCATGGCATTTAACCATTTAGTAGAATCATCACATTCAATGGCTTGCTTAAATGAAACTGGATCGTTATCAATTCCCAAGTCAAATTCCAACTCTTGTAGATAAACCACATATTCATCAGAAATAGCATATTTTCTGTCTCTTTGAGATCTCCTTAATGCTATTGCTTGTGATTCAATTGCTGCCGATTTATCATGAAGTGTTTGTTATTCTTGACTGTTATTTGGTTGGATTGCAATTTGAGGAACAACAACTATATTAGTCTTGGGCATGGGAACTTCTACCCTAACTTCTTGAATGTTAACATTATGCATTCTATCACTCCCACTAATTTCACCATTTTCAATGAACCTGGCATTTCTAGTTTCAACAATCCTAGTACTGTGATTAGGATAATAAAATCTATACCCCTTGGACTTTTCCAGATATCCAATGAAATAACCACTGATAGTTCTTAAGTCCAATTTCTTTTCATGTGGATTGTAAACTCTTACTTTTGTTGGGCAACCTCAAACATGTAAGTGCCTTAAACTAGGTTTCCTACCCGTCCACAGTTCAAAAAGAGTTTTTGGAACTGCCTTACTAGGAACCCTATTAAGCAAATACATAGCAGTCTATAATGCATACATCCACAATGATAAGGGTAAATATGAGTGACTCATCATGCTCCTACCCATTTCCATTAGGGTACGATTACGCCTTTCAAAAACATTATTTTGTTGTGGTGTACCTGGCATTGTGTATTGAGCACAAATACCATGTTTTTCAAGGAATTTGGCAAACAGTCTTGGACATTGACCTGATTCATCAAATTTTTCATAATATTCACCACCTTTATCTAACCTTATAATTTTCACCTTTTTATCTAATTACCTCTTAACCTGTTTAATATACACCTCAAGTGCATTGATAGATTGAGACTTGTCATGCAATAGATAAACATAACCGTAACGTGAAAAATCATCAATAAAGGTGATAAAATATTTTTCTCCACTAAAAGATGGAGTATCAAAAGGTCCACAAATATCTGTGTGTATAATTTCAAGAAGTTGTGTGCTTCTTGTGGCTCCTTCCTTATCGTGTTTTGTTTGTTTGCCTTTAATACAATCAATACACACTTCAAGGTCAATAAAGTCTAAATATGGAAGGATTTCATGCTTTACTAATCTTTCCATCATTTCTTTAGATATATAACCCAAACGTTTATGCCACAAGTAAGCTGAATTTTCATTAACTAAACTGCATTTAATGCCAACATTATGATGCAAGGTTATTAAAGTCTCAGTAAACACATTATCAAGTTTAAACTTGTAGAGACCATCACATAATATACCAGAACCAAAAAAACTGTTATGTTTGAATAAACTGAAAGATCTAGAACCAAATTTAAAAGAAAAACCAGCTACATCAAGTTTCTGTAATGAAACTAAGTTTCAAGTAAATGTAGGAACATAAAGAGTTTCTAATAAATCTAAATAATGTCTGGTATCCAGAATCAAACGATAAGTGCCAATGCCTTCAATGGGAACTTAACTTTTATTCCCCATGAACATGAAACTTTCATTTGGCCTTGTGGTACAGATCATAAGGAACCCCTGCATCTTATTAGAAATATGAGTAGTGGAACCAAAATCAATCCACCAAGTATTATGTGAAACTTCAATAAATTTTGATTCATAACATACTAAAGCACAAGACTTACCTTTCTTTTCGAACCAATCTTTACGTTTTAGGCAATCTTTCTTCATATGTCCACTTTTCTTATAAAAGTGACACTTAACAGCTATAGATTCTTTATGAGCGCCTTTCAAAGAATCATTCAGGTTACGATGACCTTTTTTCTTGCTCTTACCACTTCTCTTCTTGAAATTGTTACCAGCTTCTTGATGCTTCAGAAAATGAACGGAATGAGATCTTTGGTTCTTTAGCCTCGTCTCCTCTTGAATGAGCATACTGGTCAATTCATTAATGTTCCACTTATCCTTTATGGTTTTATAGTTCATTTGAAATGGCCCGTATTGCTCTAGAGGTAAGGAATTTAGAATAAATTGTACCAAGAAATACTCATCCACAGTCATTCCCAGGTTCTTTAATTTTGCTGCTAAGGTGGTCATTTCTAGTATGTGCTCATGCATGGTACGAGAACCATCATATTTCATGGTAGTCAAAGAACTCATTAATGTACCGGTCAGAGACTTATCAGCAGTCTGGGAACGCTCTTCCACGAATTTCATAAGTTCCTTAGTGTTTTCAGTTTTGGGAAGCGCTGACTTTATATTGTTTGCAATAGTCATCCACATAAATATAAGGCACAATCTGTTCGATCTCTCCCATACTTTATAGAATGCCCTCTGCTCATCGGTGTTTTTATCAATGAGATCAGCGAGTTTCTCGGTTCTGAGTGCTAAATAAAGATTCAGAATAGCTAAGTGAAACTGAACTTGTTCACTTTAGTTGGAGAAATTTAATCTGTTGAAAAACAGTGCAGATGATACTTGCGAATGCATTGAAACAGGTACAAATACTGCAAAAGAAATCTAAATACTCAACATTAATGCATAAAAAAAAATTTCACGTAAGTTCATATTCAAACATTAATCATAAGGCACATCATAGTTCTGTTTTGGGCAATACTAAGATGTACAAAATAAAACAATAATTGATAATTAAATATGCACCAATTAAATCTATTTGCTATCTTTGGATCTGCAAAATAAAATTAACAGAACATAATAATTATCACATTTTTTTTTTACAATTATAAGGACAAATAATTAACCTTTCGGCTAATCTCGAATAGCCTTATAATACAAACTTCAATTTAACCACAAACAAATATCAAACAAAACTTTAATGTCATCAACTATAATATTTATGGGAAAATTGAAAATAATTTATAGCTCAAAATTTATTTACTTTGCAAAATTTGGCCACTTTAGTGACTAACAAATTTTTCTTAATATAAATTTTAAGCCATAAATATTTATTTCATTTATTATATATATATAAACACCATAAGAGTGTGTTTGATTGCACATATTTTCCATAGAAAATATGTAATTATTACACATTTTCTATGGAAAACAATCAAACACTTTTTATTTTTCTATGGAAAAATATGTATGGTATAAATATTTAAAACTTATTTCCATGGAATTCATTTTCTAAGGGGGTGAGGTAGTTTTTATTTTCTAACCAATATTACCTAGAATTAAATTCTAGGTAATGTAATCAAACACATCCTAATTGTATATATATAAATAAATCCAATTATAGATCTATTATTTTATAATTTAAAATTTATTTACTTTACAAAATTTGGTCACTTTGGTGACTAACAAATTTTTTTCTTAATATAAATTTCAAATTATAAATATTTTATTTTCTTTATTATATATAAACCATAATTATATATATATATATTATATTTAATCAGATCTGATTATGGATATGTTTAAATCATAATATGGGTCAAAATAAACCCAAACCAAACCACTTGGGTCTATAACATTAATGGGTCAAATTTGCTGACCCAAATTAATCAATGGGTTGCTTAATGGATCGGGTCGGGCCAACCCAGATCCGACCCAAATATTTGACCCAGCTTAAACCCCATCTTCTTCTTCACTTAGCTAGGGTTTGCAACAGTCACCGCCACCTCTCATCTTCTTCTCTGTGCACTGCCCCCTTCGTCGCCTCTTTTTCCTCTTAGCCATACCGTCGCCGATCAGCGACTTACATCGACACCATCATGTCGTTGGTCATCAAAAATGAAGACCAACGACTTGCCAATCATAACAACCATGGAAGAACACAAATATCCCCATAGCCATCGCAAGCGGAAAGAATGGCGATGGTAAATCGATCAGCCGCGATGCTGCTATAATAGAAGAGGCGATCGAAAGATTGATAGTGATGATGATGGCCAATAATCGACGGTGGTAGCAGCCCACAAGGCCAACAATGGCCATGGCTTTAAGCTTTCTGCCACGGTTGTTTTGTTGGCCACTGTTATGGTTGACCCAGAGGACCTTACCAGTGATATGCGCAGTGAAGAAGAGCTTTCTGTGACTGTCATCAGCCATTGAAGAAAACCCCCCCTGATATGGCGTGCTTAATACATATATATATATATATGCAGAATAATGGAGAGAAAAGAAACTCACTGTAATGGCCACTAAAATGGCATGATATATATATATAAATATATATACTTATGAACATTGAAAAGTAAACGCATGATGGTGAAAAGAAAAGGGAATAATGGCCACTATCCAAACTTTTATTTTATTTTAATATATGAGCATAGTTCATGAATGCACATAAATTAATGTTGTTATTTGTACGTATATTTGGATGATGCAAATATGAACATTCAATTATTTATATATGCTTAGATTATGCAAATACGAGCATTCAATAAATTTATATGAAAAATACACGAGTTTTATAAACAAGGCTTTCATACCACATGTAAGTTAAAATCATAATATTATATGATAAACATAACATACAATTAACCATTATGCCCATAATCGTAAAACTCATGTAAATCACATAATACTATAATTAAATGTACACCTGAATCCATAACAGAAAATACGGTGATGAGAAATACTAGCTAATGACGAAATATCAGAATCTGATTTCTCCCCCTTCACCTCAACCTTAATGATGGAATAATATAACTGTAATGCCTTTTTTTTGTATTGGGTAGGGAGAGGACCAGACCCCTATTTATAATAGTAGAAGCAGTCTCCCATCAAGACTCTTAGGAATTATTATTAACATCTTCTAAACCAAATAAAATTAGGATTGACCATTATTTTATTAAATCTTTATATTTATCTTATCAGATTAATACAATTATATCTAATAATGAACTTGATTACTCATTAGATAAACACCATAATATCTGTTGAGATATTTACCTAATTATCATGTGAGGTACAAGATAATTCTTACACCTAAACATCAAACTAATCACAACAACCCTAAACAACAAAAATCGCAATAAAAATACGTTCACAGCAAACCTCCAATTTGTAGACAAACCTCTAAGATTTGAGTATTTTGGAGCAAGCAAAGGATTGTAGAAACATCACTAATTTGCTGTTAGATATTCTAATTTCAAAGCAAGCAAAGTATTCTAATTTTTATTTAATATCACTTATGTTAGCTAACATCACTAATTTTAATTTTAACAACTGTTAAATAAAAATTGACATCAAATCTAGAAAAAATTAACAATTGAACATAATATCATCAAAATATACTGCCCAATAAAAAATAAAAAATTGAATTTCATGGGTGCAGAAGGTTGTTACAATGTAAGAGATCAGCCTCGTCGCCGACATAGGAGACGCACCGAAGACAACAGTAAACATTAGAGAGCAAGAACATACCAAGGGATGTTGGAGGTGTAGGATACATCAGATCCAGACCAGGCACATTATCAAAATCTAGTTGTAGAGACGATGTTGCAGTCGCCCTGAATCTTGCCAGAGATGTCTCAGAGAGAGAGAAAGAGATATGCATGTAGGAGATGTTAGATCTAGACTAAGCGACATCATCGAAATCTGGCCGGAGAGACGATAGAGCAATCGCCCTGAATCTGGCAGAAGATGTCTCAGTAAGAGATAAAGAGATATGCACATAGGAGATATTAGATCTAGATCAGGTGATAGAAGATAGAGCAGTCACCTAGAATTTGGCAAAACCAACATTGCAATGAAAAAGAAAGAGAGAAAAATAATAGATGAGGTGGAGGAGATCTCAGCGAAAATAAGGGCGTCCGAGAGAGAGAGAGAGAGAGAGAGAGCACATATTGCAAAAGCCGACGACAATGGTGGAAAGAGAGAATGCTTCTCAGCTTGAAAAACTAGGCAACAATGGTGGAGAGATGAAGAGAAAGAGAATGAGGAAGAAGGTGTGGGCGAGCTTTGCCAATATTGGCAAGGGTAGATCTGTAGTTGCAGTAGAGATAGATGTGTAATTTGAACTAGGATTGTCAACCAAATTGTCACCCAGATTGGTCGTGTAGCATTATCCATGTGGCCATTTATAGACATATTGTGGTAGGGCCCACGTTACATATGGTATGCAAATGGGAGTCTCCTAACTCTTCGAGAAGACGCATCAAATGAGGTTGGAAGGGCTGGAGGTATCTTTAGGGTCAAAGTCCCCTAATGAATATCCTCAGGATGGGCCTGGAGACCTTTCGAAGCTATCAGAAAGGTTGGGCCTAAGAGACTCTAATTGAGTCTTGGACCTTGGCAATAATGAGGTTTGACCTCCCTAGAGATTTTTAGTAGGCTCCGGGAGACTCTTGTCCCGATTAACTTTTTGAGGTTATTTGAGTTTTTAATTTATTTAAAATATTTCTATGAATTTTAAGATTTTTTTGATTTAATTTTCACATGGGCACCCTATAACAATAACTTGTCGAGGATTTCGATTTTAAATGGATTAATTTTTCATTTGTCTTTTTGGAGAAGTTTAATTTCTCGATTTGTTCGCCATGTCCATGATGTCTTTGAGAGTTTCAGTCAGTCTCTCGAAGCTTTTTTTTCTGCCGTCAGTCTCCCGTCGACGATTTGCTTCTTTTGTCACCAGTTTCCTACAGCCTTGCAGTCAGTCTTCCGCAGCGATGTACAGCGCGTTGACAGTCTCTCGCAGTGATCTCAGGCACTTCGTCATTCTCTAACAGTGCTCTTTGGCGCTTCGACGGTCTCTCACGGTGGTCTTTGGTGCTTTCGACGGTCTCCCACGGCGGTTTCAGGCACTTCATTGGTCTTTCGCGGCGGTCTCCGATCCTTCGACGGTCTCCCACGGTGGTCTCAGGCACTTCATCGGTTTCCCGCAGGTTCGAAAATGGGTCTCCGACAGTCGGTTTCACTTGTCGGTTTCCCGCAGCCCTTGTCATCATCCGTCTTCTACAGTCGCCGTCTCTACTTTTTTTTCACCGTCTATTTGGTTTTTAATCAGTCTCCCGAAGACCTTTTCCTCGTGATTTTCCCAGAGACCGTTTTTCGACATGCTTCAGCTTTGCGCCTACCTCACTGCCACCACACATGGCCTCCACTTGTACCACACATATTGCCTGCTTCTGTGCCTTGCGGCAATTTACTGGGACCACGCGTGCCTTGCTTGCATGCCAAGCCGTGTGGCCTGTTGCCTGCCTGCCTGCCTGCTTCCGCCTTGCTGCTCTTGCGGATTTTCACTTGCTGCATCAGTCTCTGGGAGACTGCTTCTAGGAGGTATTTTTGGTCTCTTGAGAGACCATCTCTCGGAGGCAGTTTAGTTTTTTCTTTTTTGCTAAAAAAGTTTATTTCACTGATAACCATTTTTTTATCCTTAAGTTTTTTAACATTTCTTGTTGTTGCTTAAATACAATAATGAATTTTTTGAGTGAATAGATAATGTTTATTCTTATCACAAAATTTTTAGAGAGATTTTTCAGATATCAAAGTTATTCAATTAGAGTGTTATGTAAACCGCGTGACAATTAGGGGAAAATTATATCTTTTAACCCAAAAAATTATTTTAGGCTTTTACTTTTTTTAGTCTTTTAAGAAACTTTTGATTTATAACACAATAATTGCTTTCCACTCTTCTATTCGAATTTCTCAAAACAAATAATAGATTGTGTCATGACCGACCTATCCTTATTTCTCTTTAAAGACAGTTCTCATCTTTTTACACTTTGATTTTTAAAATAAAGAATGGTACATCGTTCTTGCGCATTCTACACTTTGATTTCTCTTTTATTATTAAATAGTTCTCACTCCTTGCGTTTCAATTTTTAGAATAAAGAGTCCTAGATCGTTCTTACGCATTGCACGTTTCAATACTAGATTTTAAATAATAAGCCCTTGTAATTTTTTATTCTTTAGACTTGCCAACCACATAGGTTAGGGTTAAAATGAAGCAAGAATATTAAGTAGTAGCATGTCTTGATTTTACAAATAAATAGTTGAATAAAAGTTAATAATCTTAAATAAAATCCTTTCGGTTGCCAACTCCCCAATTTGAGCCTATGGAAAAGTCAAGCTCAAACCAAAAAGTGATGAGGATGTTGATCATGTTGATTAAGACTAGGGTTAAGAGCCCATATCAAAGATTAACAAACAAAATTATATGTAAATACAATCAAAGAAAAATGATTGAAAAGCAAAAAGAGTACCCTTGTTTATTAGAAGACACAAAGCACTAAGTCTTTATCGTTCAATGCAGATGGATGGACGACCAAATCAAAATTTTAAAGACACATGTAGCTGACCTACTTTGTTTCAACAGCAAGCAACTACCACAACCAAGCAAGAATACAAACAACAGAAATACATAAAAGAAGAAGAAAATAAACAGAGAGCGACGCAGCCGCCGGCCAGTCATGCCGACTACTCACTTCCCGGCAATCAGAGCCAAAGCTTCGGACTCGGTGGGAAGGGCGGGGATAGCTCCTTTCTTGATCGTTGTGATGGCTCCACACGCATTCGTTCAATAAAATGAAAATAAATGAAAAATGATTCCATTCCTACTAAAACCAATTTTTCTGCCTTCTTCCAAACAGACGAAAATGGATGAAAAAATTATTTTTGTATTCCAATAATAAAAAAATGTTTTCATTGATAGAAGGACAAAATATTTTTGTAATTTTGTCTTGTAGGTCTACCCAATCCGCTAATTTGATTCACACCAAAACTGCAATCCTCCCACAGTATTACCTCAAGGATAGATCGATCGTCGACAATTTTGCACAGCAGAGCTCCGACGAAGGAGTCGCCGGCGCCGGTTGTGTCCACTGCTTCGACATGGAATGCGTCCACAGCTCCCCGGAAGTTCTATTTACACCGCGAAGGGCAGTTATTTTAGGATCTATCTAACATTATTAGAGGCAAAGATAAGTGAAGAAGAGAGCAAATTCACTTGAGATGTGACCTTAGTGTAATATCTACAACCCTTTTCGCCGAGCGTGACAAGGAGGAGCTTTAGATTGGGGTGCCAGAGGGACATGGCTGATTCGTCGTCGATCTTATCAGACCCTGTGAGGAACTCGAGCTCGACGTCGCTAACCTTGATCACCTCCGCCTGGTCCCAAATGCTGAGGATTCGCTTACGTGCCTCCTCAGGCGACGGCCACAACGGCAGCCGGAGATTGGGGTCGTAGGAGAGCAAGGCGCCGGCTTCCTTTGCCACCTGCATTGCCTTCAAATGGGCCGATCTGCATGGCTCCACGATCAAACTTATTGACCCATAGTGAAATATTTTAGCCTGCATATACGAGAGTTTGGCACAACACTTGAAACCTTCTCCCATAATAAAATAATTCTAACAATAATAATAATTCAACAAATCAATTAATATTAGCTGCTGCACCTAACATTCACAGCTCAGGCATTCATTACCCAAGTTTGAAAGCAATCTCAAACAACCAGCATTAAATAACAAAGTAGGTTCTGAAATGAATGGGGTTGAGTTTTAGGACCGATTGCCACTTTTTTTTTCCCTTTTAAGCGGATTAGATAATTGTTTTACCAATTGGATCATTAATAAGCACATCAATAGATGCATGCATACTCATATTAATATACACATATAATGTATGTCTGCTGTAAGTTTTTGGCTTACAACCTGATGATATATATGCACATATCATAAGCTTTGAATCAAGATTCCAGACAGGAAACTACTAATAATTTTTAGGAAGGGAAGCCAATTTTTCTTTGGGATTCAATAATATATTGACAAGGAGCATTGGGATACCGGAATTAGGGAATCGTTGCAAAATGTCAGTATATATCTCCAGGCTCATAAGCACGTTGGGTAATTATGATGGGACAGTGTTCAAATCAGGCAGACTGGTCTAGCCACATTGTACAAAGTCTAACTCCGCCGAACAACCCAGCTGGCAACTACCAGCCCCGGGCGCATTAAGTTTAATGTTCAAATTTTGTCATTTCAATAATTTTTTTAAATTTGTTTGTAATTTTTTCTTATAGTACAAATACATTACAATCTCGCATGGGTCACTTTACTGACAAGAATTATTAAAATACAACAAATAAAATACAATTCTCCACAGTTACTAATAAGTTGGTACCGAATTACAGAATTAGAGAACTAAGAACAAGTTGGATGAATAATAATAATAATAATAATTAAATAAAGACACCTTGGACATTAATTTATTTGTAATTAATGTATATTAATTGTTTGTACTTTGGTATTTTAGAATTTAGGGTTCTATTAGTTGTATTTTATTAAATAATTTATATGCGTGTAATGGATTTAGAACATATTTTGTATGCATATAAAACCACAAAAAAAAAAAAGGCAACTACCCTTCTAAAATTGTTTGTTTTTTTTTTTTTTTTTCTGTAAGGTATCCTTCTAAATTGTTATCCATACAGTTACAGGCAGGAGCGTATAATAGATTATTATACATTTTAACTTTATGAGCACTGCTAAAGATCAGCTTAGTTACTAGTGAAGTCCATCTTTTTGGTCTTTTAAGTAAAAGGGCAACTCTTGAATCCCACAAAGAAATTATTGAGCAAATTCCCAAGTCATTTCTACAAAACAGATCTAATCTAGGTCCACTCTTTTAAGAGTCAAAACTTTTGGCATTCCGCAACAATAGAAGCCAGCAACTCTTCCCATCCTTCATTGCAATTATCCCATCCATTTAGCAGATGGTGTCAGCTCGTACTATATATTTAATTGGGTTTTTATCCTGTGATATGTTTTTTTTTTTTTTTTTAGACGAAATATATATCTATTACACTGAACTCTAAGATTTTAAAATTCTACTGTCAGAAATATATTTTTAAAAAACCTTTTTAATAATATTAAATCACATAAATGATAAATTAGATTTTTTGTATTAGAATCAGAGTAATTTGTTAAGCCATAGAAATATCTGATACGAGTATTGGACCGAAGGTAGGAGAGTGGGCCCCACCGTAACCACTCCTCGTCAGCGCTGAGATGGCCAGATCGCGAAATGGAACCCGGCCTGCCGCTGATCTACTAACAGAAAAGAAAAGTTTAGAGAAAGAAACCGTACGGATCGGATTTGATCGAGGTTGAGCTCTTCCGGCGTCAGAAGCATGTCGGCGCTAGGGTTCCGGTAGAACATGAACTCACGGTCGCCGTGGGCGAGGAGCGTGACGAAGGCCAGCGCCGTACGCGCGCCCTTGTCGAAGAGGATTCCGTCGCCGCTCACGCCGTTCTCCTTCAAGATCCCGGCGAGCATTTGCCCGAACTCGTCGTCGCCGAGCTTCCCGACGAACGCCGCCCGGCCACCGAGCCTGGCGACGGCGATGGCCACGTTGGCCGGCGCCCCCCCAGGCGCCTTGAGGAAGCCTGGCGCTTCCGCTAGTGACACCCCCGACACCGTCGGCACGAAGTCGATCAGCATCTCGCCGAAGCTGACGATCATCCCTGGCGATCCAGCCGGCGAGACGACTCCATTCGCTGCCGCCATTGTAGATACTAGAAAGAAAGAAAGAGAGAGAGAGAGAGAGAGAGAGAGAGGAGAGAACGAATGCAGAGGGCGGAGGGCGTTTATATACAGGCAGGCGATATAGAGAGAGAAAGCTGGTTTAGATTGAGAAGTTAAAAGAGAGTTTTATTTTCTTTTTTTTTTAATTAAATTTTATTTTTCTAAAAACAGGGATAATATCGTATTTTTATCACGAATTGACAAATCAAACGCAAGATATATGATACAAAAATTTCAGGAGCTGTATTAAATAATTGATTTTAGGATAATATCGTATTTTTGAATTGTTTAATTTGTATAGCTTAAAAAAGAAGTGCAGGGTAAAAGAGACAATTCACATTTTACTACAAAATTAAATAAAATTATTCTAAAATCAATTTCATTTTTATTTATATCAAAAGCAACTTGCCCTTAATTAAAAGCCTGTGAGACATTTTTATAGGTTGCATAAGTCAAGATCACGCTTCCCAAAGAGAAATTCTAAATTAATTAATCTCAAATTCAAAAGCTTAGATTATTTGGATTATATTATTTTTTTTTCTTTTCAGAAGGGTCGAGAACGTTAGTCCATGCCTCTGCCTCGTGTGGACCTAACAAAACAGCTGCCCAAATACAAGAACTATTTGGACCCACACATATTTTAACTAAGAAAGGGCAAGAAGTTGATTTTTTTTTTTAATGTTTTGGACGGCAATGTCATATAAATTAGAAAGAGCAACTTGCATGAAAACATTTAGGAGATTTTGACTTATTTATTGTACATTATAAAAATTTTATATTTTAAATTTGGTTTGTGAATAATTTTTTTAATATTTTAGACTAATTTATTTAAATTAAACAAGATGAATTTAAGTTTATTCATAAATTAAAAATTATCAAGTTTGTTTGTAAATAATTTATTAAACTTGTTCATAAACAACAAGTTATAGGGTTTGTTTATCAACAAAAATATAATCATTTATAGATGAGTTAATTTCTCTTGAAAATCATAAATATTAAAAAAAAATCAAAAGAATTATACTTAGTTGATTATGGGTAGGTAGATGTGGTGGGGTGGGGGAGCCCTGTCCCCAAGGTCAGAGACTTAGATCTGAAAAGAAGTAAATAAATTAATAAATAAATAAGAAAATAGAAAGAGAAAGAGAATGATTTGGTTAGGTGGTCGCTTTGCACGAGGCCGTAGCCCAACTCTCACGGAAAATCCCTTCTCTTGGCATATCTTTTTCATTTTCATTATATTATATGTATATTATCAGATAAGAGTAAATTGTGTCCTAAATTTAATTACATGTTACTATATATTTATAATAAAAATATACTCTTTTAGTATAAACACATTAACAATGTATAATTAAATAAATTAAAATTTACATTAATAAGTCGTGGATTCGAGTCTTTATCATGTATAGTGACATAAAATTTTTACTTATAATTTTTTTTTATTGAAATTAAGAGCATAAATAATAAAAATTATGCAAATAAGTGCAGTAATCCCAAAACACACTCTACTTATATAATATCCCTACAACACAAGAGAATTTCTCCCCTCCCATGCAACATCAGAGCTATTTATATTTATAATAATAATAATAATAATAATAATAATAATATTCTATTAATAGTTGAGATTGCCCAGCTGAACGATTAATGTATTCCACTTTACTTAGGGATGAGAATTCCTACCTGTTCTGATGGGTACCCAACCACCGCACCCTCGTGCATTTTGGATTTTAATTTTTATTATTCTGATTAATGCATAAAATATAAGTATAATGGGGATGATAAAATATCTCATGCCTAACATCCTTCGATAGAGATCGAGATTTATAACTCTTCTACGGTCCCACCTTCACTTCTCATGTGAATATTAAAAATTTAAATTATTACTTTTATACATGGAAGACCATCTTGATGAGGTGTGCCAGTGACTCCGACTCCCTTAATGATGGGTGACACTTTAAATGATAGGTGACGCTGTAGATGATAGATGATCCTTTGATCATGGGTGGACTCTTCGCATTCAATCTCGGTTCTCTTCGTAGACCCAGTCTCGTTCATTTCCTTAGATCCAATTTCAGCGCTCTTTTTAGGCCTAATCTTGGTTCTTTTTCTGGACTCAATTTTAGCCCAGCGCCAATCTGTCACAGCTGCCTCAGATCTCATTCTTATTAATGGTAAATCACATCCACATTAATGAGGCTCTCATTGCCACCATGCTACTACCTGAAAATCTCTACAGTTACCAAATAGTCAGTCTCATCACTTGCAAATACACGACGCATGCATGTAGGAGGACATCTCCTCCTTCTATATCAGCCAGCTTTTCTCAGAGCCAATGTATGTTCTAATCTCTGACTGACTGATACATTGTCATTTCCTTATTCTCTTACTCACTCGAGTATCGGAGTGCTTACAGGTGCCAGTCGCCCCCCAGACGGACTCGTCGCCAAAGCCCGCGCCCTGCCGTTGCGACCTCGCTTCCGATCGTCCTCTTTTGATCATGAATGAACATCTAACGCCTACCGTAGGGCCCGATAACACTTACATACCCCATATTTCATGAGTCTTTCAAACCAACCTCCCCGTCGCCATACCATAGCACGAGCCAAAGACACCTATACCCAAGGATCGAATAGCACCCGCCACCACCCAATTACCGACACCCCTACCCACATCAATCCACCCCCAGCTGATTGGATAACCGGAGTCATTGACACCATTTCTGGAGGTTTTGCCAACAGAATGCCAAACTCAACACAAAAGCAATACCTTCACACAGTCATGTCAATGGATGATACTAAAAAGAAATCGGGAAGAATGGCCCGACACCCTACGATATGCTTCACAGACAAAGACTTCGAAGGAATCGATCTGCACCCCGACAATCCCATGGTAATCTCGATCATCGTCGCGAACTTTTTGGTAAAAAAGGTCCTGGTAGACCAAGGTAGCTTGGATGACCTGTTGTATCTACCAACCTTAAGAAACATAGGTATTCTCGAAAAAAGGCTAGGGCCATTCTACGAGAACCTGATTGACTTCTCAGGAGAGCAAGTAGGTGCCAGGGGCTATGTCGACCAGTCGACCTCATTTAGGACAGCTCCGTTAGTCAAGACTATCATTATCCGGTACCTAGTTGTAGATTGCCAAGCGCCATACAACGCGCTCCTCGGCTGACAGTCCCTCAATGCTTTGGGCGCGATAGTATCCACCCCCCATCTAGCCATGAAATTCCTAGTATCAAACACCAAGGTCAGAGTTATCCATGCTAACCAAGAGAAGGCCCGGCGATGTTACCACAATATTATCAAATCTTAAGGCTCCAAGCCTACCAAGGGTGAGAAGAAAAATTAGGCCCCCGGTGGTCGCTAAGCGACATGCGTTAACAATCAAGGCCTGCAGCACCATATACATATGATTGAATTGGATCTGTGAAGCGAACTCTCGGACAAGCGCTCCCAACCCACAGAGGAGCTCTACCTTGTAAGCCTAGATCCTCGCCCTGAGCAGGTCGCTCACATAGGCTCTACGTTACCAAGCAAACTAAAGCAAAGGCTCATCAGTCTACTCCGACAGAATGCCGACCTTTTCGCTTAGACCCCCGCTGATATGCCCGGGATAGATTGTAATACCCAAAAATTTTCAAAGGGCTCAAGAGTAATTTATCTTGGGGGGTAAAAATGTAATTTACAGATAAATTGAGGTTATAGGGTAATTTCGATACAGTTATGAGCGACCGAATCGATGGCAGGGAGTGCCCTGGAGATAAGATGTCTAAGGAAATCAATATGGTATTAACGAATATTTCGAGGCATGATTTATAGCATCGAAAGAAATTGAATCAGAAACGATTTTTTGTACTGCTAAAATATAGCTGTGATTTAGGTTAAGAAATCGAATAATCATAGGGGATATCTGAGAATTCAAAGGAACCTTGGGGAGGGTCATATTTGGTATGTAGAGAAACCCTTTAGCGGTTTCAAGAAGAAACAAAAGAGTTTACAGCCAAAATGAAGATTCAGGCCTAAGTGCAGTTTCACGAAAATACTAGAGAGAGGCCAAAATGACATTTTTCTAGAATCTTCAGGAATTAGATGGAAGTTTTAGGAATTGAGGGTCTCAATGGAAATTATGGAAAGTTCAGGGGCTTGGTGAATATGGGTTAAAGCATAAGAGACAAAACTGGAGGGGGTAAAAGTGCAAAATCTAGAAATGTTGGCAATTGAAAACCGACCAGTAGTTTTGCCAGTCACCGACTACTGATTTTAGCCACTAGGAACCATGGGGGTTGGTCGAGGATTCTTTTGGGTTCAAGCTTGGCTGACAACAACCACGAGGGTGGTTGGATTTTGACAAAAACTGACCGAAAATTTGGTCATTTTTGTCAAAGCTCTACAAGTGGCTATTTTGGTCGGATTTTGATGTTTTTAGGTCAATCTAAGGAAGGTAGAAGCTCTAAGGTATTTGGGTTGGTCTGAAGCGACCATTTGGAGGCTTGAAATCACCTATAAATAGAGGTATTCAGAAATGTCGAAATGAAGAAAAAAATTAAACTCTCAGATTTGAGAGTTCGGGAATAAATTGAGGGCAACGGATAAGGGGCTTTTTTTCCCCCAAGTCCAGAGGATCATTCTTGTGAAATTTGAACAATTTTCATTGAGAGATGAATGAGATATAGAGCTTCAACTGAAAATCGAGTTTTGCCAAAAAATTGAGTTGAGCAGTCAAAAAATGGCTCCAATCGATTGATTTGAAGCTATAATCCTGTAAAGGATGAAGAGAGGAAGGCGTAGGTTCAAATAGGAGGCAAAACGAAGCTCAGATGAGAGAGATATGACAAAAAAACGAAGCAAAATACGAGCTATCCAGTATGCTGGAGGAAGAAAACGACCGGAGCTTACAGTGCACGCACCAGCTGGGCCCCGTGAGTGCGGATGAGTGAGCCATCTTGTGGGGCTGGTGAGGGATCGAAAAATTATGAAAAAGATTCCTAAATTCATGAAAAATTGAGATCTAAAGGCCTGTGCAAAAAGTTTGGAATTTGGCCTTTCCGGTTTCTCAATTTTTGTAACAACCAGCCTCATTTTGCATGCAAACAAAGCTTTGAGGTATGATTTAGAATTTTATTTTGAATTTCTTAGAATATTATGAATTATTGTGAAAAACTATTTGAGAAAATAGTTAAGAAGGTATTTATTTAGAATTTTAGAGAGAAAAATGGGAGAAAAATAGAAGAAATCATGGAAAAATTATGAAAAATAGATATTTATGTTAATTTGAAATAAATATGGTGTATAGGGATCATTGAGGCTTGAGGTGAAGTAATTTGTGCAAAAATTGAGATTATGCACGATAATCAATGTTAGACACGCAAATCGAGACAGTGCACATTTTCGAGGTGTTAGAAACTTAGTGCAAAAGGTAAGTGGTTCAACCCAAAACCAGTTTTATGCAAATGATTCTATTATATTGACATTCTATGTTATGTTACGCATCATATAGAGTGCATTTACATGTATTGATGATGAATTATGCATATGTTCACGATAATAATATTGATCATGCTACGCATAAGGGTTTGGGATTAGGGATTGGTGTCGTTACTCTGCCAATGGTGCACCCATACATCTCAGCCTAGTAAGAAGGCAGTTAAAATAGAGAGTAGCAATTGGGTACGGTCGACTCAAACGAAAGGATTGATGTTATGTTGCATTGCACACACGCATGAGATATGAATGATGTACCCTTAGATGATTCATTATCTAACTTGGTCTTTGCTCCTAGAATATTCAAACGTTTCAGATGGAAATTGTAGTAGAAACGAGGATGAATGAAGCATGATATGGCACTTAGCAAAGTGCAAGATGTAATGATTGAATGTTATGTAGCCCATGTGTTCATGTTATGCTACATCGAATTCTAAACGTTTTGAGAAATGACGACGTATAATCTTATTTACGGTTAATGGTAAAGTTAGGGTTCGAGGCACGTGATGACGTGGTCGATGGATTCAACGTGTAGATCCGATATTCTGCTTATTCATGAAGATTTGGTTATGTTATGTGTTATACGTATTTCTCGTATTTTCCGAATGGGCTGGACTCGCTCGGATGGGCCGGCCCGATCACCTGGAAATAAGAGGGCCCAAACGACCTCACTGGGTAAGGTCGCTTCCACTACCAGAACCCGAACTTGTAAACACGACACCTGACAAACTCCCGACATCCTTCGAACAAGCCTGAAGCCATCCGCAAGCGAACTCCAGAGAGCATCCTTCAGATCGCTGGACCATCGAGATCGTTGGCCCAAAAATGATCAGCTCGCATAAAGTGGTAAAAGCTGCCAAGAAGTCAGAGGTAGGGACCATCCGCTGCAGCAGCCCATGCTCCTCGAGATGAAGACCCCACTTACGATTTTGAACAGATGATAAAGGACTATTTGTCCCCCATTATATCATCTTTTTTATTTTTATATGTTATCCGAACTGTAAAGCCCCCTCGATTATAAATAAGGGGCAGAGTAACATAAGCAGGAGAAAAAATAATCAGAGGAACCACCACTATGAAAGCATAATCAGAGTGTGGGCGTGGAGTAGGTACCTTTTTTGGCCGAACCACGAAAAAATGGTTAAGTGTTCTTCATTGGCTTCCTAAGAAAACGGAGGGGGGCGTCTCTTCTTACCGTGACCTATAATCACTCAGCGCGGCCCAAAAAGAATCGGATTCGACTGGAATTGAACGTCGACATTTTGGCGCTAGAGGAAGGGGCCGCTCTGATCGATAGCCATGGCAAGAGGAAGGAATACTCGAAGTTCCGAGGCAGCAATTGACCCTCCGGAAAATCACCACGACAGACCGCGAGATTTTCCGTTGAATGGAGGGCCCGTTGCTCCTACAGCAGACAACTTTTTATAGCTACCCGCCGGAGATGCTGCTGGAATACCACCACGAATCCCTGTTCAACCCGCAAGCCAGATTGCCGGGACCGGAACGATCCGGGACTGGCAGCAACGTCAGGAGGCGCTAGAAAATACAGTAATGCAGCTCGCCGATGCGGTCAGAATTCTGGCCCAAGCCCAAGTACGAGCCACTCATGACCCACCGACTTCGCCTCGGAGAATCCACCAACCGCGGGAAGAACGACCTCCCCTTGAAGAAGAAGATATTGGGGACAACTACCCACTCCCGAATCACCACTCCCCGGACCGGGAAAGGAGCAGACGGTCGCAGGTCCAACAATCGGTGGGCCCGGACTTAACTGTGGAGGAATTATATCAGAGAGTCCGGCAGCTGGAGGAAAGGCAAGGGGTCCGCAGCCAGAGTAATGGCCGTGGAGACAGGACACCTTTCACCAGAAAGGTCGAACTTGAGCCTCTCCCCCGGAGATTTAAAGTCCCGAGCATGCCACAGTACAACGGGGATAGCGACCCCTATGACTACCTGGACGCGTATAACATGCAAATGGACTTACAAACAACTAGCTCGCTGGTTAAATGTCGCGCCTTCCCAGCCGTTCTGGGTGATATTCCCCGTGCATGGTTCAGAAGTCTTCCGCCTCGCAGCATCAGCAGTTGGGAGGAATGTCAACAGCGATTCATCAACCAATATAGGGCCCTAAGAAGACAGCTCGCGCCACCGTATTCCAAAAGGAAAACGAGCCTTTGAGGGACTATATTGCTAGATTCAGACGTGAGGTGAGCAATGTTGAGGATCCATCTGATGAGAGCGTCCTAACGGCGATCTCCGCCGGCCTCCGAAAAGATGGCAAACTCTATGAGAGCATCTACAGGACCCCAGTCAAGGACCTGGGGGAATTTTATGAATGAGCCTCCAAGGAGGTCCGATGGGAAGACGCCTTTGGGTCAAAAAAGCCCACAGGACCCAAAGAAGAAGCCGGGGGCACCAGCCAAAACAAGAAAAGGAACAACGGAGACACCGGAAGGGAAGTTCGAGGAGATCGTTCGAGCGGCGAAATGTTTAAACGGGCCCACAAGGCGGAGCGGGACGAACGACCTCTGAGGCCGCAACGCTTTGATAGTTATTGCGTCCTATCTGACTCTCAAGATAGGATCTTCGCCATGGAAAGAAACAAGGAGGAGTTCGGAAAACCCAACCCGTTGAGAACTCCCAACAAATTCCGAAACAAAGAGAAGTTCTGTGCATATCACAACGAGGCGGGTCATACCACCTCTGAATGCTGGGCCTTGAGGGACGCCATTGAAGACCTGATACGAAGAGGTCGCTTAAAAGACTACGTGGTGCGACCAACCAATCAACCAAGCTAGCAACTGGCACAGCCGCCCCCCTCTGATGATGAACGCTTGCAAACCGTGCGAACTATTTACACTATTCATGGTGGACCCCATCTCGCAGGATCCTCCCACAAATCCCGCGACAAGTACGTATGAGAAGCTAACCATGTCCTGGTGGCGAGGACGGGAGAACAGTCGGTTCCTACGAAGAGATCTAGGGGTGGACCAACTCCGGAGAACATGGTTTTCTCTGAAGGAGAAGCCAGCGACGTTCATTGGCCCCATAATGATGCACTCGTTATCCGGGCGCAAATCGGTAACTCCGAAGTACGAAGGATAATGGTGGACACGGGAAGTTCGGTGAATGTGATGTACAGAGCGTGCTTCGATCAGATGGGCCTGGGAATAGAACAGTTGAGCTCGTCACCCGAGCCGCTCTATGGGTTCATAGGTGACGCAGTGACTCCTGTCGGACGAATAAGCCTTCCCTTCACCATCGGGGACACAAAACGCCAAGCTACCACTTTAGCAGATTTCCTGATCATAGACTGCCCCTCAGCATATAACGTCGTGTTCGGAAGGCCAGCAATGAACGACCTCGACCTAGTCACTTCGACAAGGTCGCTTACTGTGAAATTTTCGACCCCCAACGGGATAGGAAGTGTACGGGGCGAGCAGCACCTCGTAAGACGTTGTTATGAAGATGCCCTAAAAATGGGGGCAAAAGGAAAGAAAGTGAACATAATTGCAAAGAACGATCCGCGACCAGCCAGCCAATGGAAAACTAGTCACGATCTGGATCCCCGCGAAATCGACTGCAACAAACCCACCGGTCCCATGGAAGAGCTCGAAGACATCCCGGTCGGTAAAGCGGATGGAGAGAGACACCTCAAGCTAGGAAGGAATTTAGCTTTTGAGGTAAAAGAACAACTTACAAATTTCCTTAAAGCTAACCTTGATGTATTTGCATGGAACCATGAGGATATGGTGGGAATCGCCCCAGAAGTCATGTCGCACAAGCTTAACATAGATCCGAGCCACAAACCAGTACGACAGAAGATGAGGCCAATGACGCCAGAGCGTTATACCGCCCTTAAGGAAGAAGTGGACAAACTCTTGGCGAACAACTTCATCAAGGAAGCCCATTACCCGACCTGGGTGGCCAACCCGGTCTTGGTAAAAAAGAAAAACGGGAAGTGGAGGACCTGCGTCGACTTCACCGACTTGAACAAGGCGTGCTCCAAGGACAGTTTCCCCCTCCCTAGGATCGATCAGCTAGTAGATGCAACGGCTGGTCACCAGCTCCTTAGTTTAATGGACGCTTATTCAGGATACAACCAGATCCCCATGGATCCCAATGACCAAGAGCACACCTCGTTCATTACGGATCGGGGGCTCTACTATTACAAGGTCATGCCCTTTGGATTGAAGAATGCTGGTGCGACCTACCAAAGGCTGGTCAATATGATGTTCGAAGCACTCATCGAAGGACCATGGAGGTGTACGTTGATGACATGTTGATAAAATCCGAGCAAGTAGCGGACCATGTTTCCGATCTAGAAGAAATGTTTGGGATCCTCAGAAGCTATCAGATGAAGCTCAACCCACTCAAGTGTGCCTTCGGGGTAGCCTCCGGAAAATTCCTCGGGTTCATGGTAAACAACAGAGGCATCGAAGCCAACCCGGACAAAATAAAGGCTTTGTTAGATATGAGGTCACCCGTAAGGAAGAAGGAGGTACAAAGCCTCAATGGGAAGGTCGCAGCCTTGAGTCGCTTCATTTCAAAAGCAACCGATAAATGCGCCCCTTTCTTCGAGCTGCTAAAAAAGGAGAAGGACTTCAGATGGACAGAAGAATGCGAGTTCGCGTTCCAGCAACTGAAAGAATACATGGGACGACCCCCACTGCTCGCCAAACCAAAGAACAGAGAGAAGCTGACCTTATACTTGGGAGTATCCCAACAGGCTCTCAGTGCGACTCTTGTCCGGGGGGAAGAAACGATGTAGCACCCCATTTACTATATTTCCAAAAGTTTGATTGACGCAGAAACAAGGTACGCACCGATCGAAAAATTGGCTTACTGTCTAATAGTGGCATCAAGAAAGCTGCGACCTTATTTTCAAGCTCACAAAATCGAAGTAATGACCAAATACCCGCTGAAGCAAATCTTGCAAAAGCCAGATAGCTCGGGTCGCTTACTAAAATGGTCGATCGAGCTCGCTCAGTTCGACATTGAATACAAACCAAGAACGGCGATAAAGGGTCAAGCATTGGCAGACTTCATCGCCGACTTTACTGGGCCAATTAACGAAGATGCAGAAAGCTTGAAAGAACCATCCTGGGAGCTATACGTCGATGGATCATCGAGCGAACAAGGAGCAGGAGCCAGGGTTATGCTAATAAGTCCCGAAGGTCACAAAATCCTCTGCGCCCTGAGGTTCAGTTTCTCGGCCACTAATAACGAATCCGAGTATGAAGCCCTATTAGCTGGACTCTGCCTGGCAAAGGAAATACGAACTGGATCCTTGAAGATTTTCAGTGACTCCCAGCTGGTTGTCAACCAAGTACGGGGAGAATACCAAGCCAGAGATACAAAAATGCTCGCATATTTGCAAAAGGTACGCGAGCTCCTTGCTCTCTTTGAAATATATGAAATACATCAAATTCCCCGTTCCCAGAACTCCCATGCGGACGCGTTAGCTCGTCTTGTAACTGCTCGGGATGCAGAATTCTCGGGAGACATACCCATGGATTTTTTAGCTGTCCCAAGTATAGAGCAACGAGCTGAAATAATGGCGGTCACCGTATCCCAAAATTCGTGGATGATTCCTATCTTGGAATATCTACAAGACGATAAATTACCTGAAGATAAGTTGGAAGCACGTCGTATGCGAGCTCGAGCAGCTCTGTATTGCATCTACGACGAAAGGCTATACAGAAGGGGGTTCTCAGCCCGGCTCCTGAGGTGCATTGATGGCCCCGATTGTCGGACTGTGCTCGAAGAAATTCATGCAGGTCACTGCAGTAATCATACAGGGGCACTTTCGCTGGCACAAAAAACCCTCCAACAAGGATTTTATTGGCCCATCATAAAGCAAGATGCCCTAGAAACAGTCAAGAAATGCGAAAAGTGCCAAAGGTTCGCCAAAATTCCGTGAGCTCCGCCGGCTTATCTACAGCAGATGAGTAGCCCATGGCCGTTCACCATTTGGGGGATGGACTTAATCGGGCCACTCCCAACAGCTCGCGGAGGGTGCAAGCACGCCATAGTAGCAGTTGACTACTTCACCAAATGGGCGGAGGCCAAAGAGCTCACTCAGATCACCAGTGCGAAGGCACAAGCATTCACATGGGATAACATAATCTGCAGGTTCGGGGTGCTGCGACAAATAATAACAGATAACGGAACCCAATTCACCAGTGAGCAGTTCATCCAGTTCTGCGAATCGATGGGGATCCAAAAGAGCTTTACCGCAGTAGATCACCCCCAGGCCAATGGGCAGGTTGAAGCTGTCAACAAAATAATCAAGCAGACCTTGAAAACTAAGCTTGAAGCCAGAAAGGGGGCTTGGGTGGACGAACTACAGACGGTGTTGTGGGCCTACCGAACAACAGCCCGAAACAGCACTGGAGAAACCCCATTCTCGATGGCATACGGGTCGGAAGCTATGGTCCCCGCCGAGAATGAAGTGACCAGCCACCGAAGGGCCACCTTCAGCTCAGACCGCAATAACGAGCTTCTGGTAGCTAACCTTGACTTGCTCGAAGAATCAAGAGATATGGCTCGCATAAAGGTCGCCGTTTATCAGCAAAGGGTAGCACGATACTACAACCGGAAGGTCCGAATCCGGTGTTACAACATTGGAGACTCGGTATTGCGTCTGGTACTCCCAGGGGCACGGACGACTAGCGACGGCACACTAGGCCCTAACTGGGAAGGTCCGTTTGTCATCAAGGAAAATCTAAGTAACGGAGCATACCATTTGGCAAACTTGGACGGCTTTTCTCTCCCACGAGCTTGGAATGCGGAGCACCTCCGTCCTTACTTCAAATGAGTGTAATGGTTCCCACCTACTCTTCGTCTTCTTTATCACAAATAATTTTCGTGGTTCTGTTTAAGATTCATGAACTTTCATTGCACTTTCTCAGTATTTGATTAAATATCCCAAAAACAAGGAATTAAAAAACCATGGTTTGCGAGCTGGAGCCTAAATAAACCCTACATTACGGTTTGGGGGCTCAACTGAGCATTCACCTTGGTCCCTCCTGAAGCCGGAACCATTCATCTTGACTTAATGTCATGGTTTGGAAATTTTCGACGAACGACCCCCACAAGTATCTTTGAGTCGGGTGCGCTAGCCGAGGTCCTTTCATCTTAGCCAAAAGCTACGGTCTGTGACCTACCTGGGTGTTCTCTCTCGGTCCGAATAAAAATTGCAGAAGCCACGGTGTGTCAGCTGAGGTCGTAACGCGACCTATCTGGACACATATCTTGGCTCAGCGACTGAATGAAATAGCAGGCCATGGTATGTTAGCTGGGGTCACCCTATGACCTGCATGAACATATAGCTTGGCAATGCTGGGTCAAGATCTCTCTAACCAAGAGTCCCTTTATCTTGGCAGAAAGCCTTAAATTACGACCTACATGAGTATTTACTCCGAATTTGTTAAAATTATCAAGTGCTTCAAAAAATGCCAGTCGAGGGCATGGCATGATCTCATGCTTAAGAAAAATCTTCATGTTCAAACGAGTCAGCCGAGATCCGTCTCAATTTGTATAAATAAGACCTATTGGATACACTTCCTGACCGTTTATCGTGAGCTTCTCAGCCACTATACTTAAACCAAGACAGCGAGGGGTTTTCTTAAACCCTGTCGTTCAATCTAAACATGCTGAAGAGGGATTTTCTTTTGGAGACTTTTTTAAGTATGAACGTTCGCGTTGATTATTACAACTATCATGGACGACCTGATTCGAGCCTATGTTCATTCTCAAATTATGATTCTGAAGACTTCCTCTGAGAAGATTGTTTTTAAGGTACGAACTCTATTCCGAGATATATCATGAAGAATGCTTTGAATTATTATTTCTTTAAAGGTCAAATTCATCTGAGCTCACAAAGAAATCTGAAGCCATGTACGCAGAGTATAAAAAAAATACCCGTTCTATTAAGTGAAGTTAGTATTACAAAAAAAAAAAAAAAAAAGAGAAAAAGAAAATGTGTACATATACATATGAGAAAGTCCTAGCTGGGAGGGGCAGCTTCCTCTACAGAATTGACCTCAGCAGATTGAACTGTAGGAGGCAGAACCGGCCGAGAATCCATAGAAGACTCCTCGGTGACCTCCCCGGGCTGATGAGCGATAGCCCCGGATAGCTCAACCTCGTCCAGGGGAGCCTCAGACGACTCGAGGGGATCAGCTTCGATGGCGTCCTCCGCGGCCTCGGCAGCATACCGCTTCACCTCCTCGACGGCCTGCGCATCGAAGAAAGAGAAATCCATCTCAGGATGGTTCACCCAAAGGGTGTACAGGAACGCCGAGCAGGTGTCGGATCTGGCCTTACGGCGCGTGGCCTCCATCCGAGCTTCGACCTCTCCTCTGACATCGTCTATGGCCCTCTGGGCGAGCTCCTCGCATCGGGCCGCACGATCATCTGCCCGAGCCCGCTCCTCAGTCACCGTCTTCAACTCTGCCTCGACCAATTTGAGCTGCTCCTGAGCCCTCCGCAACTCCTCTCTCGTGTTATTCAGCTCGGCAGTGAGCCTGGATTTGGCAGACTCCCACATGCCCTTTGACCTACGAAGCCCTTCCTCGAGGTCTTTATTCTTCTGGATTTCAGCCCGCAGACGCGTCTCAGAGCCCTCCATCTCTTTCTGAATTGAAAGAAGCCCAGCCTGGAGAGTTGCCTTCTCGTCCGAAAGCCTCGTTATTTCGGCCTGCTGGGCTTTCTCCACGTCCTGAAGCTTTTCCACTTCAGCCTGAAGGGACGTGCTCATCGTACGAAGCTGGTTGTCAAAATCCTTGTACTGAGCACGAAGCTTCGTGGCAGTAAGGGAAGCCTATGAAAGAAGAAAAGTTATCAGCCCCCGCCACAAAATATATGTATATAAATATATCGTCTTACTTACCACCAGGCTATGACGAGCCATGAAGTCGCAGAGAGCGACCCCCCTCAGTTTCGGGTCATCAAGAGGTTTTGAGGTCGCTCCCAAGAGGTCGGGCGCAGAGTTCAGGAGGGAGTTAACATAGATCCCTCCTGGCAGAGCTTCCAGGGGCAGCTCCTTCTCGGGGATCCTGGCCCGTTTATCCCTGGCGTCCTCCCTCGCTTGCGGGTGATCTATCCCCCTCTTTGAACCGGCAACAGGGGCGTCTCGAGCCACTGCGGCCTCTTTCCCTCGGCCCGCGCCCGAACCATGATCTTGGGGGACTGGGGGTCGATGCCCTTGCTCGTGGTGTTTTTCCCTCTGGTGCTGGGATTGATGGGACGGAGCCCTCTGTTGCTGCTCCGGTTGCCCCCCCCGTACTTGTCGTTTTTGCTGTTGCTGCAGGCGCGTTTGCTGTTTTCCCGACCTACCGTCCGGCGAGCTTGAGCTCGGGGCTGATGACGAGGTGTTGCTCGATCTTGCCTTAGGTCGCCTCGGCTCGAGGAGGTCGAGGTCGATCTCGCCTTGGACAGCTCCTCTTGAACTACTCGCCCCTGCGACCTGAAGAGGTAACGAAGGGATGTCCGCACCCAAGTCCATGATACGGTTCCCCTGAACGATCTAGACGTTAAGAGGAGGGGCGAGCTTGTTTTCACGGAGAAGGTCGTCTGAAAGCTCAAGGATCTCTGAACTCGCCCCCGCAGCCAGAAGTCTGTCGAGGATGTCAGTCTCCTCAGCCGACAAAGTTGGTCTCTTGCCCCCAAAGTCTGCATCAAAACGCAAATGGGTTAGAGCAAGTAATCGAAAAAAAAAAAAAAAATTTATGTGGATTGATATTCACTTACCAGGAGTCAATACGAAGCTATAATTCCTAAGAAGGGAAAGCGAAGAGTAGGACACGAAAAACCAACTGGACTTGTAATCGCCCACATCCAACGGCCGCACGATAACTTATAGGTCCCACAGGTATAATCATGCGCCATAATGGGGGAGAGTGCGCATTAAATGCGTTACAGACAAGGCGTGCTGCGTGGAACGACGAGATTCAAAACGATTGGGCAGGCATCAAAGAGGCGGAAAGACAGCTGGCACGTGTCAGTTCCCAGCACGAGGATCGCACCGCGAACTGGGGGCTTATGTTATACGTATTTCCCGTATTTTTCGAATGGGCTGGACTCGCTCGGATGGGCCGGCCCGATCGCTTGGAAATAAGAGGGCCCAAACGACCTCACTGGGTAAGGTCGCTTCCACTACCAGAACCCGAACTTGTAAACGCGACACCTGACGAACTCCCGACATCCTTCGAACTAGCCTGAAGCCATCCGCGAGCGAACTCCAGAGAGCATCCTTCAGATCGCTGGACCATCGAGATCGTTGGCCCAAAAATGATCAGCTCGCATAAAGTGGTAAAAGTTGCCAAGAAGTCAGAGGTAGGGACCATCCGCTGCAGCAGCCCATGCTCCTCGAGATGAAGACCCCACTTACGATTTTGAACAGATGATAAAGGACTGTTTGTCCCCCATTATATCATCTTTTTTATTTTTATATGTTATCCGAACTGTAAAGCCCCCTCGATTATAAATAAGGGGCAGAGTAACATTAGCAGGAGAAAAAATAATCAGAGGAACCACCACTCTGAAAGCATAATCAGAGTGTGGGCGTGGAGTAGGTACCTTTTTTGGCCGAACCACGAAAAAATGGTTAAGTGTTCTTCATTGGCTTCCTAAGAAAACGGAGGGGGGCGTCTCTTCTTACCGTGACCTATAATCACTTAGCGCGGCCCAAAAAAAATCGGATTCGACTGGAATTGAACGTCGACAATTGAACGTCGACAATGAAGATTTGGTTATGTTATGTTTTAAGTCATGTTAAAAAACTTATGTTATGTATCAACTCATGTTGAAAAACTTATGTTCTATTGATGAATAGTCTTGTATTATGGGATATGTCCAAAGCGATCATGTAACATTAATATGGTTCGATGTATGCTAAGATTCGATTCATGCTTCCGCTATTGGTGAATACCTAGCCTAGCATTAATGATGTATGATGATTCTCATGCTAGGAAGGTAAATGGAAAGTTTGGGAATTAATATGATGTTGAGATTGTTCTTAAGGGAAAAAAAATATATTCCAAATTTCTTAAGTTATAACATGACCGAGAAAGTGGGGTGTTACATAGATCCACTTGTCATTTGCCACAGGTTGGCGTTGAATCCAGAGGCCAGACTCGTCTCCTAGAGAAAAAGAAGGCTAGGAGAAGAAAGACGGTGTGCAGCCACCGAAGAGACAGCCAAACTCCTAAACACCGGATTCATCAGAGAGGTTCCATACACAATGTGGCTCGCCAACTTAGTCATGGTAAAAAAATTCTTAGGAAAGTAGAGAATGTGTGTCGACTTCACCGACCTAAATAAAGCATACCCAAAGTATTCATACCCGTTGCCCAACATTGACCGACTAATAGATGCAGCTTTTGGGTACAGGTACTTGAGTTTTATGGATGTTTACTCTGGTTATAATCAGATCCGGATGCACCCCGAAGACGAAGAAAAAACAACATTCATCACGGAAAATGCTAACTTCTATTATCGGGTCATGTCGTTTGGACTAATGAATGCATGTGCAACATATCAACGACTGATGAACAAAGTATTCACCAAGAAGATTGGCCGAAACATCAAAGTCTATGTAGACGACATGGTGGCAAAAACTTCAGAAAAATAGGACCATTGCTCGGACCTATCTAAAATCTTCAAGCAACTCCAGTAGCACAACATGAGGCTTAACCCTGACAAGTACGCCTTTGGGGTTCAAGCTAGCAAGTTCCTAGGATTCATGTTAACCAGCCGAGGAATAGAAGCCAATCCTGACAAATGCGAAGCCATCTTGGCAATCTGTAGTCCTACCAGCCTAAAAGAGGTCCAGTAGCTAATAGGCCAAATAATGGATTTATCCCGCTTCCTCCCCAAATCAACTTACCGAGAGAAGCAATTCTTTCAATGCTTAAAAAGTCAGTCGAGTTCTAGTGGACGAAAGAATGCGAAACCGCCTTTCAGGAGTAAAGGCCTTCCTAGCAACCCCCCCCATCATTTCAAGACCAAAACTTGGAGAGGAACTTTCACTCAACCTCTTCGTCACTACTAACGCTCTCAGCACAGTCCTGGTCAAGGAGGAAGGCAAAACACAACGACCAATATACTTCATCAACAAAACCTTTCAAGGAGCCGAATTACGCTACCAAAAAGTCGAGAAGCTAGCACTAGCACTGGTGACAGCGGCCCGAAAGCTCAGGTTGTATTTCCAAAGCCATCATATCATAGTCCAAACTAATCAACCGATCCAGCAAATACTCCAGAAGCCAGAGCTTTTAGGAAGAATGATCACATGGTTAATCGAGCTCCCAGAATTCGGCATACAATATTAGCTAAGTAAGCACATCAAATCCGAGGTACTCTCCTATTTCTGTGTTAAACTTTCTCCCTCTAATCAAAACCCGGAGCCCAACCCTTGGATATTGTTCGTTGATGAAGCCTCTAACATCAAAGTAAGCGGGGTCAGGATCATCCTAGAAGGACCAAACGGGCTGATACTCGAACAATCAGTTCACTTCAACTTCAAGGCAACCAACAACCAAGCAGAATATGAGGCCCTTATAACCGGGCTAAGCTTGACAAAAGAAGTCGAAGCATCCCGATTAATCGCTAAAAGTGACTCCCAACTGGTGACCAACCAAGTCAAGGGCGAATTCCAGACAAAAGACCCACAGCTTGGCCGATACCTTCGCAAGGTTAGAGCCCTAGCCGAGTCCTTCAACTATTTCCAAATTGAATATATCCCTAGAGAACAAAACGCACGAGCAGATCTGCTCTCAAAGCTTGCTAGCACCAAGAAACTCAAAAACAACTAGTTGGTCATACAGGGAGCTATGGACTTACCCATCGTCGATCTTCCCGACATACGTAGAAACAACACCGAAATTCTAGGGGACCCCCATTATCCAATTCCTGCAAAATGGGACGCTCCCTACTAATGTTAAGAAAGCCAAGAGGCTCAAAAGAACGGCTTACTACTTTACCCTACTCAAAAAATCAACTATACCGAAGAGGCTACTCCATGCCACTTCTCAAATGTGTCGACCTCGACTAGTCCTCCTACATCATGACCGAGATACATGAAGGGGTATGCGGAGGTCACCTCGACGGACGATCCCTGGTAGCAAAGGTACTGAGAGCCGGATACTATTGGCCAACGATGAGAAGCGACTACCTGGTCTATGTAAGACGCTGTGACAAGTGCCAGAGGTTCGCAAACGCGCACCATTCCCCACCAGAAGAACTCCACAATTTCGGCAGCCCTTGGCCATTTTACAAATAGGGGATAGACATCCTCGGACCCTTTCCGACTGCAGTAGGACAACTTAAGTTTATGGTAGTAGCAATCGACTACTTCATGAAATGGATTAAGGCTAAGCCCCTAGCTACAATCACCACCGAAAGAATCTGAAAATTCATTTGGAAGAATAACGTTTGCCGATATAGCCTTCCTGGGGTGTTAAGCTCAAACAATGGCACTCAATTCACCAACGGTAAGCTCCAGGACTTCTGCTAAGAGCTCGGTATCCACCAGGCCTTTACCTCAGTCAAGCATCCCCAGACTAACAACCAAGCTGAAGCCACCAACAAGGTCATCTTGGCAGGCTTAAAGAAGCGACTCGATGGCTCCAAGGGAGCCTGGATAGAAGAACTCCCCATAGTGTTGTGGTCATACCACACCACCACTCAAACCTCAACCAAGGAAACACCTTTTCGACTTACTTATGGGTCAGAAGCTATGATCCCGAAAGAGATTGAGGAGCCCAGCCCTAGGCGACAGTATTTTTGGGAAGACAACAATAATGAAGAACAGTGAGTCAACCTTGAACTTGTTTAGGAAATTCGAGACCAAGCCCAAATTCATGAACAAGCCGTCAAGTAAAAAGCGGCTCGAAAGTACAACAAATGAGTTCGTCCCAGACGATTCCAGGAATGAGACTTGGTCCTAAGGAAGATTGAAGGTCGAAGAAAATAGCCCTCCTAAGGAAAACTCGACGCCAACTGGGAGGGCCCCTACCGAGTTACCAACAACCTCGGCGCAGGAGTCTACCACTTAGCCAAATTCTCAAGAAGACCTTTGACCAGATCATGGAACACCGCTAGCTTATGGAAGTATTATAGCTAAACGACTATTTTCTTACATCATTCAGATAAATATACTTCCTTCTATTACTCGTTAAATCCTTATACAGGTTCAGACTCAAAATTTTTCTTTTTATCACAGATCTCGAGTTACCTCGGCCTGCTGCCTTTGGCCTCGAGTTACCTCGGCCTATCTTCAACAAAGATTTGTAACAAACAAGCCCCGGCGGACCTCGAGTTACCTCGGTCCGCTGCCTTTGGCCTCGAGTTATCTTGGTTTATCTCCAACAAATCTTTGTAACAAATAAGCCTCGATGAACCTCGAGTTACCTCGGTCTACTGCCTTTGGTCTCGAGTTATCTCGGCATATCTCCAACAAAGCTTTGTAACAAAACATGTCTCGGCGGACCTTGAGTTACCTCGGTCTGCTGCCTTTGACCTCGAGTTACCTCGGCCTATCTCCAACAAAGCTTTGTAACAAACAAGTCTCGGTGAACCTTGAGTTACCTTGATCTGCTGCCTTTGGCCTCGAGTTGCCTTAGCCTATCTCCAACAAAGCTTTGTAACAAATAAGCCCCGGCAGACCTCGAGTAACCTTGGTCTGTTGCCTTTGGCCTCGAGTTAGTTACCTTAGTCTACTCCATGAGTCGCTTCAATACTCCCCATTTCATTACTCAAAATAGCACAAAGCCTATTCAAATAAAAGCAAATAGAAGCTTCGTTAGCCTTGTCAAAACCCATCGCAAAGTAGGCAGATGCGACAACCCTAAATCACTCGATACTCACAAACGATTAGACGGTCAAGCACTGCAGCAAACAAAAGCAAAAGAAAAATGCAAGGCACCCATACTTGGAAAACTTTTATTTCATTACTCCATTCCATTACAATAACATGTCAACAATACAAGATCTTTTATTACGTTCTCGGCAATCCACTTACAATAAAAATACAACCAAAGCTAGCTCAATATTTTACCCTAATCAAATCTTAGCACAACAAGACCGACACACCTAATCAAGTCTTAGCACAACAAGGCCAACGCAATTGTTGAACGCCCATCCTCCATAGAGCCCCCAACAGCTTCCAAGCACGAGCTGCCAAAAAATTGACATTAACATCATGACCTGCACTGGAGTTGATAACTCGGGGTAGATATCAACTACAGGCCCTCTTGGTCATACTTCTGTTAAATGACCCCCCCGCAACTGCATCTTAGTGATGCAGACCCATGCAAGTGAAGGCATGAGTAAGAACCCCAAAGTGAGGTCTAAGAAATGTGACAACACCAGCGTGAGAATCGCGAGCCCCAGAGAATCCGAAATTCTAGGAAATGCAGAAAGGCGAAGGCAATGGAGGGCAAACCCCTCAAGGTTGAGGAGTAAATCAGCCCTCGTATTGTGACCATTGGGAACTACCAACTCACATATCACAAACACCTGGAACCAAAAATCACAGCCAACTCCAGCAGTTAGCGCATCGTCTGAATCGGCCATGTTGCAGCCAGAGATAGTACTACAGACCGACAAAACCTCGACTTGATTTGGCATCACCAACCATCAGGCCCTGAGATATCTAGCTAAAAAAAGGACGCTCAAGCACTAAGTAGAAGATACACAAAGGAAGCATAAACCACCCCTTTTTATAGATGTAATAAGGAATGTCAAATGTCACCTACCTCGCCTATGATAACGCTACTCATTTCAACATTAATGCCCAGCATTCACCGATAGAAAGGCACCAATGAAATAGAGCCACATACCCAAGTAGTTAGTGTCCTGCCCTAGGGAATCGACGCACCTCTTGGTGAAGTGCCCCATTTCCATTAAAAATGCCCCACGGGAAAGTGGCGTGCAACCACGCTCCCCCGACTCCATGTCACGCACATTCCCATGACACGACGCCCAATCCGCTACATTCGAGCATCCCAAGAAAAATCAGGGATAGGATGGAGTAGCCCTGCATCCCGCTAACCCATAGAAACGAACCAACTTTGGCACCTCGATCCCAAGCCTAAAGCGATAACAAAAAAGGAAATAGTCAGAAATATCTCTTTTTTTTAAATAAAGCCAGGGTCACAGTTCCATAGAAGGAAAGAAAAAGAAGTAAGAGACACCCTGAGGACTGGCGGTAAGCTGATCCAACCAAGTAGAATCAAGGGCCCCACCTTGTTGCTCGGCACCTCCCTCTACCTGATTGGCCACCCCTCGAACCTTTTTTAAAGATCTGTCCTCGACGACTAGATCCACCGAGCCCAGATCCACAAGTTGACCACCCACTACCTCCTTGGAAGGGTCGCACCCAGTGAAATCCACCCCTAGGCAGAGTAACGAAGCTTGCTCCAATGCCTCGCCAAAACCCCCAAGATATTGCAAAAGAGACTCCCTCCTTACCCAAGCCTCCAAGAGGGCAACTTCCTAGCCAGAAGCATCCCACTCCTCCTCCAACTCCTTGACCCTCTCGCTCAACTCGACTAATTCCCGTCGAGCCTCATCCCTCTAGTCTGCCACTCTCAGATATGTAGATGTCAGCTTCTCCACCTCCTCACCAGCTGAAGTAGTCCTCCCATAAAGACTGTCAGAGTCAGCTTTAGCCTTTGCTTTCTTTAGTTTCAAATCCATGAATAACAAGTAAGTGGCACTGACAGCGCACAGTTGCAGCATCTTTACCCATCGATACAAACCCTCATCCCCAAGAGAGGTGAGCCTCTTACGATCGGCCTCCACGAAGAGCTGGTCCTGCACAAATTTCCACGGTCGAATGGCATGGCTCTAAAGACTCCGAGGATCACCCTCGGTGTCATCGCAACCCCACAAGCATAGCCTCGGAGCACGCATCAGTCTGGGAGGTGCAAACTCGTTATCAGCTTGATCCGAACCTGACGAGTTTGAGGTATCTGTGCGAACTCGCTATCAGCCCGATCTGAACCCAAACAGCCTGCAACGTCGATAGTCAGCCCATGACCCAAAGAAGTCAACACATTAGCAGCTTGGCTCAGAGAGCCCGACGCGTTAGTAGCTTGATCGAAAGCCACCCGATGTCTCTTCTGCTAGAGGGCACCTCCTTGGTCTTCGACGGCGAGGGAGTGCCAACAGCGACTTCGATAATCAATCGGGCATGAAGGGGATCCCCTGGCTTCGCAACAGGACTTTTTCCTTATTAGCAAGTGCTCCAGACGATAACCCAACACCCTTCTCTGCTGTGCACCTCACCACTTCTTCCGCCGTTAAACTCGATGCCCTTTGCCCTAAAAACATAAAGTCTTGATAAAATCCATTATTGAAGTAAAGAAAAACGCGGACACATAGCGACAACGTACCCATATCTGAGGATCCTCTCCCAGTTCCATGAGCTTTGCAAATTCGAGTTGAGGTGAAAACGTGAAGGCATCCACCAGGGCTTGATCCTTCAGATTGAGACTTCCATACTCTACCTCCATGGGAGGATTTGGTTCTGATTGCTAAAACAAAAGGTATTTCTCCTTACCTTCCTCGTATAGGAAAAAACTGAGCTTTTCCTGGCTCTAGCCCACCTTGAAGAAGCCATCCTTAAAATGCTTGAAGGACATAGTAAAGGCCTTCAGCACCGATTTCCCCATACGACTAGTCAGAGAAATCCAACAACTCCAGTAGCCTCCTTTCCAATGATAGCAGTAGAAGAAGACCGCTTTGTTAGGTTTGCAACCAAGAAACTCGACTAGTACCTCGAAGCCACGGACGAAGCCCCAGCTGTTAGGGTGCAGCTACGTCGAGGCAACGTTCATCGCCTCCAAAACCAAACTCTAAAATTTGATCAGAGAAAGCTGCAACTGTAGCTTCATATATAGCACCTCGTACATATACAAAAACCCCGAGTCCGCAGCTGAATGAAAAACACGCTCCTCTAGGCCATAGGGAAGGCAGATGAACTTTTCCCCCCTAATCTTCCATTTCCCCATCCTTCTCCTTTCCTTCCCCGCTCTAGGAGGTGATCCTACCCCACACTATACCCAAAGACAAATCCGTAGAGAACTTCGACGCAATCCAAGTAACCTCCTTGTTCACCCAATCATACGGGCGAGCAGCACGGACATCAGACAGGGCCACTTTCTACCCTTCCTTTCTCGACTCCTCCGCTTTCGTCTTCACCCTTGCCATCTTGGACTGAGCAATAACCACCTCAACCATCTCTCACATCCTTGTCATCGTCACCTCGAATTTGGTTAAGGCCACCTTTGCCTCCAGCTTTTTTAGTTCCTTGCCGTCAGGATCCAACTGAACTTAGAGAACACCAGCTGTATGACCGGCCTCATCAACCTGCTTCTTTGCCTCACTGTAGCTGCCTCCACTGCCTTCTTAACCTCTCTCCTTATCAACTCCTGAGCTCGATGCAACTCCTCTTCACAATATGCCTTCATCTCGGACAGACGAGTTGTCACGCCCGTCTCGAGCAAGCAGCAATCCACGGTAAGTTGGAGCACCTGGTGCTCGACCTGATGAAATACGGCTGGCAAGCCAGCGCCTGGCAATCCCCCTCGATTTGATAACGAATCAAGGTAGGCATCAATGAAGAGGTCACTTCGAAACTCTGGGTCCTGAAACAAAACCAAGCAGCTGCCACTCCTGGCAAGATTCGAACCACTGGGAGATCGAGCCTCTTCATCAAGACCCTTCGGCCCCTTCTTATGCTGGGCCAACTCTTCAGAAATGCTAAGCTCCCCAGAGCCATTGCCTGGAACTGTGGTAGCAGCAGCCACAATAATAAGTTGTGCGGTAGGAATAGTCGATACCGGCGCAGCTAAGGCCCTCCCAACCGCCTTATCTGCCAGAGCGAAACCCGACGCAACCGCACCTCCCTCCTTGTGAAGCAAGTCCATCTCTTCCCTGATATCTTTCTTACGATGCGTGGAAGCCATTCACCCTACAAAGAACGTAGGCGTAAGAGAAATCGAATAGATTATCGCTCGCAAAGTCTGCCAAAACCCCGAGCCTACCTCCATCGTCCTGTCACTGAGAAAGTGAGGAATCCCTCGCCCAAAAGGGGATCCATATAAGGATCATCAAAAAGCACCTACAACATGCCCCACGGATCTACCGTCACAAAGCTGCCACCTGTCACGCATCAAAAGGAATCAATAGTTATTACCCAGATAACACCTCTATATCCTAAGCAAAACGACTCGAATCCCGAAACCATGCGCACTACAAGTCAGCACACAGAGAAAACCACTTTGCTCCCAAGGTCAGGCTGACCTCGAAATGTCTCCAGGGCCACTATTTAAGCAATGCCAAAGTTAGCTCAACCGACCACCTTAGTCACGTTTCAATCCAACTCTTCGAAACTAGAGCATGTAGTAGAAAATTGCTCAGACCCTTCTTTTTCTAGCTCGAATGCTCGCTATTCGAGCATCCGACCTGGGCAGTTGTGGACCGTCTGGGCCCGATATCCTCTTTCTGGGCCCAACCTTGGCTTAACGCTAGCTTGTCACGGCATCATTGCAACCTCTACTAGGTATCCACGCAGCCATCTCAGATCCCATCCTCATTAATGGTGGATCCCATCCACATTAATGAAGGTCCTGTCGCCACTATGCTACCACCTGGGAACCTTCACCAATGCCGAATAGTCAATCCTATTACCTACAAACGCACAATGCATGCATGTAGGAGGACATCTCATCCTCCTATGTCAACCAACTCTTCTAAGAGCCAAGGTATGTTCTGACCTCTAACCTACTGATACAATGTCCTTTCCTTACTCTCTTACTCACTCGAGCGTCAAAGTGCTTGCAGGTGCCAGCCGTCTCCCAAATGGACCCTTCGCTGGAGCCTGCGCCCTACCGTTGCCACCCCGCCTCTGATCGTCCTCTTTTGGTCAGGAAGGAACAACGAGTAACCTCCTTAGTGTTGAGAGACTCGATGATTGGAAGGACACAACAATTGTGTGTGCTAACGCCTAACAGTAGATGCATGAATACAAATATGTATTAAAAATTTTTCAAAAACAAAATAAATAAGCAATGAAAACGAATCCTTTCTTGCAAGATATAGTAATAGCAACCTATACATATAAGAAAATCATATATTATGAAAATACAATAAATAATAACTTTTACATCAGACTTAAAAGAGTATACTAGTTGCTTCTATTGCATATCTAACTTGAACACTTCGGTCCCTCAATTGAGCTATCGCAATCCATCATATACCAACCCCTTGTCCGCTCCAATACCTATTCTTAGCTGACCAAGTCACTATCACAAGTGTAAGGGATCAAGTCAGTCCACTCATAAGTTATCCTATAACTCTTCACTAGATCCTGCTAGAACCATTTCAATAAAGGTGAAAAGAAACTAGAACTGTTCTTTCAACGAGATGTCCATCTCATGAACTTTGAGTGTGTTATAATAAAAGAGGTTGTGACTGTAAGTTTACCACAGACAACTCTTATCAAATAGTTGCTGAAGGCTCGCTGAAAACTCCAACTATTGTTACTACCGGTAACTCTTGCTGTCATAGCTGCTGGAGTTGCTAGAGAATGAACCAGGATCGTCGTTGGACGCCTTCAACAGTTCACTACTGGCTGCTGATAACTCTTGCCACGCTGGAGATGTTTTCTAGCTTCATGCGTTGATCTCTTATAACAGCTAAGACAGGGGCGAACCCATCCCATGGACAGGGTGGGCTGGAGCCCCCCTCCCCAAATTTTTTAAAAAGGTAAACTTTTTAGTATTAAAAAAATAATTTTTTTTCCAAGCATACCCCAACCAGTCAGCCCAAATATTTTTTTTGCCAACCAACCAATCAACCCAAAAATATTATCAACCCAAACCTAAAATAAATTTCTAATCTTTTAACTCTCAAATCTCAAAATTAAATCTAAGTTCATTCTTTCAAATTGGCTTCGTAGACTGGGACGATCTTCTTCTTCTTGCCTCAACAATCAGCTCTCACATCTTCCAGAATCTAGATTCCTCGGGAAAGCCATCATTCTCTCTACTTCTTCCATTTATATATTTTAAAATATGTTCACTTTACTTCTTCAATCTTTGTTGTTGCTTTTGAGTTTCGACGTCAGTTGCTACTTCCAAGATTCTTGTTGCTTCCAAGATTCCTTAAGAATTGATTACTGAAATGTTTTTTTCTTGGCAGGTAGGCAGTAAGCATCCCATTCCCTTCATACTCTAGAGATTAAGAGATTAAAGGTAATATATTTAATTATATTTTATTTTATTTTGGCCAATTTAACACCTATGATGGGTTTATCAATTAGGACTTTAGGGTTTAACTAAAGCATTTGGCTTTTTGTTAATTGTTATTTGACTACTGCATTTAGTTAGGAATTGCCTTAATTGAGATTTGTTAATTGTGATTGAATATTTGAATTGTTCTAGTTGGGATTTGTTAATTATGATTGAATATTTGAATTGTTGTGGTTGGCATTTGTTAATTGTGATTGAATATTTGAATTGCCTTAGCTGGGATTTTGTTAATTGTGATATACAGGTATATTAAAATGCACAATCGAAATATCTTCTAATACTTCACTAAGAAAACCGATGGTCAATCATCAAGTGACCCTAATGGTTCTTGTAATGCTCCTTTTTCAAGTTCTATATCACCATCCAAAACTAAAAGATCAAAACCTTCAGATGAATGTATTATTGGGCCACTTGAAAGTAATACCTTATATTATGAATGTGATCCTAGAAAACAAATCCCAATATCACAATATCCATTAGACAAACAAGATGAGGTTCGAAGAGCATATATCGATATGGGACCGTCAACCTATTTATGAGTATCCTCATGTAAAATTTGGGGCTCAAAATCGTCGATTTCAATCCACTTGGTTCACACAACATCCATGGCTTGAGTTTTCTGTGGAGAAAGAAAGTGCATTTTGTTTTCCTTGTTATTTATTTGAAAGTAATACATCACAACCTGAAACATTCACTATCAAGGGGTTCAAAAATTGGAAGAGAGTTAATTGTAAAGAATATCCGTTGAAAAAACATGAAGGAGATGGTAATTTACTACATTACATTACTATGGAAAAATGAAAAAACTTGAGAAATCCAAATCAATATATTGAGAAAAGGATACACAAACAGACTGGAAAAAAAAAAAAAAGAAACATAACCGTTTGCTTATAAAGAACTCCATAGTGAGTGTGAAGTGGTTAGCATTGCAAGGTTGTGCATTTAGAGGTCATGATGAGTCTCTCGAGTCTACTAACCGTGGAAATTATATTGAATTAATCAAATTGCATGGAAGAGCAAACAAAGAAATTGATGATGTTGTTCTAGAAAATGTAGCTAAAAGTGCCAAGTACACATCACCGCATATTCAAAAAGAGATATTAAAAATGATTGTTGATTGTGTTCGACATAAAATTCATGAAGAAATTGGAGATGCTAAATTTTGCATTCTTGTTGATGAAGCAGCTGATGAATCACATAAAGAACAAATGGCTATTATTTTGAAATATGTTGATGGTGATGGATTTGTAAAATAACGATTTTTTGATGTTGTGAGTGTTAAAGATACAAATGCTTTTGTAACACCCCAAATTTTTTGGGCGTGTTTTAACTTAGGATTTCATGAATATAATTTTTTTTTTCACACCACATCCACTGACATACATCACATAAATTCCCAAAAACCCTAATTTCACATTCTCAGCCTAACAAACCCAATAATCGAATAGCTAAGACAGGTGTTAAAATTTTAAATGCGGAAGCTAGATCGAACCTGATATGGTTTATAACTATAATACTTTATTTATAATAAGAAGTTGTTCGAGACATTTACAAAACGCATTACATGGATACCCTCTCTTGAAGCAACAATCATACGTCTCAAACATAACCAAAACATACATAGTGTAATACCTCGAGAAATTCTTGAGGTTATAAACGGGATTTTACGAAGGGTATAAGTGAAATTTTCATAAGAGCGGGGCTACAAGGTACACTATCACAGTTTTAAATAACCGAATCGACTGCAAAGAGTGCCCCGGACTCTAGATGTTTAAGAAAAATGATATAGTATTGACGAATGATTCGAGACATGATTTTAGGCATAAAAAAAAGTTGGATCGGGAACGATTTTTGGTACAGTTATGGGTCAGGCTAAAAAATTGAATCGACGTAGGAAACTTTCGAAAAGTCAACAAGTGTTTTGAGGACCAATATTTTATATGTAGAACAACCCTTGAGCGATTTCGAGTTGAAATGAAAGAATTTAAGGTCAAATCGATCAACCAGGCCAAAGTATAATTTACTAATTTTGCCCGATGGAGGTTAAAAATATAGTTTTTCAAAAATTTCGAGGATGAAATGAAAATTAAAAAACTTGTGAGTCTTAATGGTAGTATTGGAAAGATCAGAGATGTTATGGAAAGGGCCAAAATGGCATTTGAAAGAAACAAGGGGGTCAAAGTGTAATTAACCAAAATGCAGTGTGAACACAGCCAAAAACGGTCGTCGCACTGCCACCGCATGTGGAACCATTTTCTGGCTATGGGACGACCCAGGGAGGGCTGGGGGAGGTTGTATACAGCGTAGGGAGGCTTAGAGGCTAAGTCTTGTCCTCTCATTGGTTGAAGAATAGCCGAATTTCACTTATAAATAACGAGGGTTTGGCCAAAAATTTGTACAAAAATTGGTCGAGTTTGAGGGTGAATCGAGGAAAACCAATAGAGGGCTTTTGTTCTTGGAGTTGTGGGCATCGTTTCTGGAGCATTTGGTGTTTGTTTGAAGCTGTTTCGAAGCATTGCTGGAAAGTGCAGTGGATACCATGGCCGAAGATTTGGCAGGTCGTTTGGGGGTCTTCTAAGGTTTGCTTCAAGTTGATGGATATGCCATTAGGATCGACTGGAGATAGAGATTGAGATAAGAGGAGAATCGGGCATCACCAGTGTATCGGCGCTGGAGAAGACAATCAACGCGTGAAGCTCATGCACCAATCTCACTCTCTCTTTCATGAACGACGCATGTGGGTGCATGAGGGGCTGGAAAATTCTTGAAAATTGAGAAAAATAAGATCTAGGTATTTGTGCAAAAAGTTTTGGTATTGGCTTTTCTAGTTTCTTGGTTTTAGCAACAAGCCCCGTTTTACGTGTAAACGAAGCATCAGAGTAAGTTTTAGAATTTTCTTTTAAATGTCTTAGCATATTATGAATTGTTGTGGAGAAAGATTTGAGAAATTAGTTAAGAAAGTATTTATTTGGAATTATCGAAGTGAAAACTAGGAAAAAAATAGAGAAAATTATGAAAAATTAAGGAAAAATATATTTTGATGCTCCTTTAAATAAATATGGTATTTAGGGAGTTTTGTGGCTTGAGGTTGAGCATAAATACGAGTGTTTGAGGTTTGGCATGCAAATCGAGGTCGTGCACGAGAATTGAGGCTTTCTGAATATGTTCGAGGTGAGTAGTTTACGCTAAAAACTTGGTTTATTGTGAGTGTTCCTATTCTAAAAACTTGGTATTTGTTCTATCTAAATGTGTTATGATTTCATGCAAAATGTTTTTGTTGCATGCAAATGGTAACCGATAACGGTTGGTTTCATGTGGGAGTTTTGTCCCAAATCATTTTATACGTGTGCATTGTATTTTATTTAATTAATGGTGTTCATAAAATGTTGTTTATGTGTTGTATTGAGTTGTGGTATGTGGCATTGTCGTGCATTTTGTGTTGTTCATATGGGATGTCAACCTAGAATGTTGTCTAGATAATATAACCGTAATTCCCCAAGGGTGTTTCCTGAATAATATATAAGGGTATCTTGTGATGGTGTGTATGCCGGGATAGCTGCCTAGGTTTCCATGTCGAGTCGTATGGCCAAGGAAGTTGCACTAGGATAACTGGTGGTCCATATGGGATATGAGATGGAATTGGGTAATGGTTCTTAAATGCTTTTGAGTGGGAACATAATTCCTGACGTAATTGTGGTGAGCCGGGTTCCTGCGTTGATGTGACCCTCCTGGGTCGCGAGTAGTAACGATTGTTCTCGAGGTATTAGGGAGATGCATTGACCTTGTCTTTCTTAAGTTAGGACCGTGTTGTGTCAATGTGTCGGTGTCACTACAAGAAAAACGGGTTTTAACGAGGGGAAAATCAGTTGTTGAAAGTTGATTTCCGGGCATTAAAAAGTTATAACGACGGGAATTTTCCTGTCGTCGGTCGTCGTTATTGCCTCCGAGGATAAAAGTCTTTAACGACGAGAATGATAAACCTTTCGTTAATTGAATTAGTGACCATATGATTCCCGTCGTTAAAAATAATTATTAACTACCAAATTATAACCCAATAACGACAATATTTCCCATCGTTAATAGTCTAAATAATTAGCGACCGTATGATTCTTGTCGTTAAAAATAATTTTTTAACTATCAAAACATAAACCAATAACGACAATATTTCCTCTCGTTAATAATGTGAACAATTAGTGACGGTATGATTTTTATCATTAAAAAAATATTTTTTTAAAAATTTTTAAATTTTTAATTTTTTTTAATAGTATGAAAACAATTACTAATCATCAATGTTAAAAACATCCTGGTTTGATATAAACCACCAAACCTATATATCATTATCCATATCAAATTGGAATAAAACTCATAAAATTAAACATGTCATTTAAATAACACCAAAGTAATCGTTATCCATTAACATTTACACACCAAAAGTAGTATATATATATATAAGTGTTAATTGCCAACAAATTACACCAAAAAATATGTTCAACTAAAAATAACATTTTGACAATTGTATATACTATTCAAAAATAAACAATGAGATTTGTTTGCCACTTCACTGCATGAACTGGGCCTTCACCAGAATGTAGAACCTGGAGACCAAATAAATTTATCAAGTCAGGAACTAAAAAATTTAGAAAGAACTTCTAATTGGATCCTTCTAGATGAGAGACAAACTAGGCATCTAGAAAAAACTTGGTCACGGTAGCCAATCCAATTCTTCAAATTCTCTGGAAGATTTTTTTTGCATAATCTGGATCTAAAGCAATTGCCTTTATTGGATGTAAAAAATGAACCCTCTCATTGACCTCTAAGCCTCAGTGGAAGGAAATTTCATACAAAATTTAGGCACAAGCGTTTTGATGGTTTGAACATCGTAGAACATTTCATCCTTAATAAAGCTCTAAAATGCTAAAGTGAGATGCTGCAACAAGAGTATTGCCACAAATTCTGCCCTCATGTTGATGTTTTGTTGCATGCTGATTTTTATTTCAATGTATTAGTCAAATCCAATTGATGGAGCCATAGTAAATGTTAAGATATAAAACATTGTTTTGGAAAAGTTCTCTCTGAATTAAATAGGGACAAGAATAGAGAGAAAAAATTACAGAAGCCATCAAGCACAAATCACTTATAGCTCATTAGCAACATCTCCAAATTTTATCTGAAATAAATATCATGAGGAGAAAGTGATAAACTCTTCTAGGATTATTTAGATACCTTCTATTCTAATGTGCTTGAATCTATAAAAAGTGGTTAAAAAATGACAATTCATCTTCAAAAAATGAAAGCAGAAACAGCTACATAAGTTGTAAATAAATTTTCATACACCAGAAAAATCAAGCCTCACCAAGTTGCTTTAAATCACGAACTCTGCAATATGAAGAAAATCAACAGGTTATTAGTCAATGCTTCAAGTAGAAAGAAACAACTATTAACGAGCACAATACGGAAAATTGGGGAAAAAAAACTCCTATAGTTGTAAAAATCAGACTTGCCTCTGAAACTGTTCTATATCAATGAACTTCAGAGAGAGCTACAATCCAGAAATATAATCAAGTTTTCTACTTAATAATTGTTTGAAAATTCTCAAACGAGTATATAAGCATCAATTATGAATAGAAATTACATTAGACCTTTATCCGTCTTTAAATATTGAACTAATAATAAGAAATTCACCTAAATTATGAAAGATATTTGCAAAGAAAGAAGAAGAAATTAGGTTATAAGCCATAAACAATATCCTACAGAATTCAAAGCTCATGCACGCAAAGATGCTCGCAAAACATCTCAAGCAGATTAACCTTCACAAAAAGCATAAAGGTTCAAGTTTAAATTGGTAAGTTAAGACTCTTCCGGTTTATCTTCACAGATTTTATTTCTTACGCACGAAGCAAATCCATAACCTCCACCGGATTCTGAATTTAAATACCTCTAAACCAACTATCAACGCAACCAAACAAAATATCTTAGTTCAATTCAAATATTTGAGTATTCCAACGAACAACTATATTTGAACATATGCAGAAGTGTTTACATATTCGCAATCTGAAATCATCCAATCGGACGTACAAAACTCTGTTGTGAGTCGAACAAAATACAAACTAGCAAGCTCCAAGCAGCTCTAGATGTCTGCTTGATGTATGAATCAAAGAAACAATTATCTCATACAATTTCGAAAAAAGTGAACACAGAGAAAGAACAAGAAATAGAAGACAATTACTGGATCGAGTGAGATGTTGTCGTGCACGTTATCGTGGATGAGCTTCAAGACCCGCCGATCCTCTATTAATGCCGTGTAGCTCGAGCTCGAGAGGTCCTAGTTGTATGAACTTCCCATTCTTCACTCACTTATGCGAAACACGCTCAGTAGCAAAGAGACTTAGGGTTTTCAACCTATTCGAATCCAAGAACACAGGAGAGAGGGAGAGAGGTGACAGGTACATCTTTTGCGCGTGGAAGAGGGAAGGGGGTTCTGTGTTATAAAGAATTGCTGAAGCGAGTGCGCTGAGGAGGCAGAGGCAGCGGAGAAGATGCTGCGATGGAGTTGGAGACAGTGGTGGTGGAGGCGTTGAGGCAGCAAAAGCGATAGAGGGAGGTGGGTGGGAGTGCAGGGGAAAGGGATTTGGGAATTAGGGATTGGGGGGAAAGAGATTTGGGAATGCAGGGGGGAAAAGGCGAGGCAACTCTAGCCAAATATTTTGGTTTTTTTTTTTTTAAATGTTGAATTATTAATTAATAAAAATTAAAATAATTTATAAAAATAATATTAATAATTATTTGATTGATAAAAATAAAATAATTTAAGATTATGATAATTGATCAAATAATTTAAATGATTGTATCAAATTAATAATTATATTATAAATAAATCTAATAATTATAATAAATTAGTTTGATAAATTATATTCTTTTTAATATGTTGATATTTTTTTAATATATTATATTATCAATAAATAACTAATTATATTTGTGCATTTATAGAAAAATATAATTATATTAAGAATTGCTTATATAAGTGTTGGTTAAATTTTAATAATTTTTTTTATTATTTTATGGTTCGAATTAAAAATTGTAGTCATTAACGACGAGAAAATGGTATATTAACGACGACTTATTTCACCTGTCGTTAAAAGTTATCTTATAACGACGAGATTTATATTTAGTCATTAATAGCACTACATTAACGACCAAAACTAATGTCGTCACTAATTTTTGGTCGTTAAAGCCTGTTTTTGTTGTAGTGTGTGGTGATGTTGCCTTTAGAGAGATTACTCTTTCCCCGTGATTGGGTTAAACACTATGGGATTCTCTTGGTCTAGGGCCTATTGGGTTGTGTCGACTTGTTCATGTCTTGCATACATTCATGAAAACGTGATTTGAACTCTCACTTAGATGATTTATCATCTAACATGAATTTTGTCTCTAGAATATTCAAACATTTTAGGTGAAAGTAGCGGTGTAAAAGGAAAGGGATTGATGAGGAGTGACGGCGATTAGTAGATAGTTTATAGTATGTCGTTTTCAATTATGTTGTTTATTTTGATGACGTTATGTAAAACGATGGTTTGACTTTAAAGTTATGAATAAGATGGTTTCAGTTGTATACCATTTGAGGTTTCGATCTAACTTTCGCTTTTGAGATGGTTTACCTATCTTAGTCTATTAATGATTCTAAGTTGATATACTGAGAAGGTGTAACGGGATCTTCGGGAAACGATTTATGTGTGGAGTTTTTGTTGGAAAAAAAAAATATATCCCCAAAATTTTACGTTATCTAACGCTTTGGGAGAGCGGGGTGTTATACATAGGTTAGCACATAATCAAAACATGTTAAACATACTACATGCAACAAAATAAGCCTATTCTTCAGCTATCTCCTTTCCCTTAGAGTCGCTTGTCAAATCTGGAACATTTGAATATTTCAGGGACATAATCCAATCAGAAGATGAATCTTCTAGTGAGAACTCCAAAATAGTTTATATACATGCATGAACAAATATAAAACGTATGAGAAAACGAAGACTACTCCGAAATGTCTTATGAACATGTCAGTCTCCTCCAATGAAAGTTTTCTCAATAACGCACGCATAGTGCCTCTCGTGAGGTCCCGACCATGCCATTCTAGCCTGACCTCATAGAACTCATACAAGCACCACATTTGTTGTCCCTTAGGTTCACGGTCTTTCCTACAAAAGCTCTCTCAATGGCACACGCATAGTGTCTCTCAGAGGATATCCAAACTTTTGCCTTTGAGCAACAATAAATAGGTACAATAGTATGACTACACGGATAAATGCAACAGTTGAAAAACCAACGGCATATATTTCTAAGAAAACACATTTCATATATACAACAAGATTTCACGTAAAAAAACAATAGGATTTTACATATAGGAATTTTATACAAACATGTTTCATGCAATAAGAGATTTACACGAAAATAGGAGTTTGAGTACCAAAGTCTCACCTTGTACTTAAATTTGGGATTCCTCAAAATTTGTACCTGACGTCGATTCTCGTGTCAAGCGTACTATTACTCAACCTCAAGCTTCAACGATCCCTAACCATCATATTTATTCAAAAGAATATCAACCTCTATTTTTTCCTAATTTTTCCATAATGTTTCTCCTATTTTCTCTCTATTTCCTCCTCAAAAATTCCAAAGTAAATACCTCATCAGGCATTTTTCCAAATTTTTCTCCACCATAAATCATAAATTATTTTTCTACAAATTTTAAAATAAAAATTAGAAAAAAAATACCTTGGCACGCGTCCCCACACGTTGGCATGTGGATTGTGCACGTGAGACCCACGTGCGTCTTCTTCTCCAGCGAGCTGTTCACCGGCCGGCGATCGAAATTTCTCCATGACTTCACCAACTTGAAGCCCTCTTCTAGTCGATCACCATGGCATGCCTTGGAGCTCAAAAAGCCACTAGAAAAGCCTCCAAATCGGTCAAATTCAATCTAGTTTCGCCTACCGTGCACCTTTTCAGCCACCTTCGAAAATAGTTTCAAGACACCTTGAAACCTCTCCAAACGTTTTAGAATTGATCCTCAAAACATGACGAACAAAAGCCCTCTATCCTTGATGCTTGATTCAAGCCAAAACATGAGCAATTCCTCTCGATTTTGTTTTTGAAACCCTCGGCCATACCCTATTATTTATAGCCAAAATTGAGCCTCCAAATGCCCATGGCTGTCAAATCCAAGGTCTTTATTACCATTAAGACCATTAAATGGCCTCACCATGCCCTTCTCTAGCTACAAATGCCCCACCAAAATTCTAATTTTTTCAATGACCCATACAGTCGAAAATCCGGTCAAATCGGCTATCCTTGTGGCCAATTCTCGTCCAAGGGTTGGCCATCATGACCCTAGGCCTAGCCTTAGAGCTCCCATGACCTCTCTGGAAGCCTTCCATGGCCGAAATCAGTGATGGGAGGTGGCTGGCGGCCATGGCAGTGTTCACACTACTGGCTTTTGCCAAATTCCAATTTTGCCTCTCAAACTTTTAAAATTCCATTTTTTTCCCTTTCCAAATAGCTCGTGAGTTTTCTAATTATTCCATCAAGGCCCATAAGTTCTAAAATTTTCATTCCATCCCTGAAAATTTAGGAATAACGTCATTTCGACTTCCCTCGGGCAAAATTAGAAAATTACACTTAAGCCTGAATGTTTGTTTTGATCGAAAATCCTTTTATTTCAATCCGAAACTACTTAAAGGTTGTTTTACGAACAAAATCAAAGTCTCTCAAGCCTTCTGTTGCCTTATCAGAAGTATCTTACGACCATTCAATTTTTCAACCCGAATTGTATCTATACCAAAAATTATCTCGGATTTGACTGCTTTCAGTGCCATAAATCAAGTTTCGAGATGCTTATCAAAGACAAGGACATATCTTTTTCGTTAGGTATCTAAGTCCCGAGGCACTCCCTACTGCCGATTCGACCCTTTAATTTACCATAAAACCCTTTTTTCAGTATTTTAAACTCACCTAAATCACGTGGCAACCTTACAAAAATTATGGGATATTACAGCTTTGACTTTGAAAAAAGATATATGTACTGTATTAAACCAATACAATTTCTTGGTTACAAATTTACGAGGTCAGGGGTATGATGGTGCTAGCAACATGAGGGAGGAATGGAATGGACTGCAAGCATTATTTCTTAGAGAATGTCATCTGCTTATTACATTCATTGTTTTGCTCATCGTCTACAGTTACCTTTAGTTGCAGTAGCTAAGGATGTTCATGATGTGTGGCTATTTTTTCAATCATTAAGTTCTATTGTCAACTTTGTTAGTGTTTCTGCTAAGCGTCATTCTCAATTAAAGTCAATTCAAGAGGATGAAATTGTAGATTTGAGAGCAGCAGGAGAAGTTCCAACTAGTACTGGGGTTAATAAAGTTTGTACTTTACAACAAGCTAGAGCTACTTGTTGGAGTTCACATTTTGCCTCTATTAAAAGATTGATTGAGATGTTTGGTTCTACTTGTACGCTTCTTGCAAATCTTATTAATGAGGGGCTGAACAATAATATACGTGGGGAGGCTAAGGGTGCTTTGAAAGTTATGAAAACATTTGAGTTTGTATTTATCTTGTTGTTAATGCATTAAGTGTTGGAAAAATCTGATATTTTGTGTCAAGCATTGCAAATGAAAGATCAAGACATTTTGAATGCAATGAATTTTGTCTCAACTACAAAGCTTTTTCTTCAAGAGATACGTGATGATCGATGAGAAAGTTTTATTTGGTATATGGTACAATTTTGTAGAAGTAATGATGTTAATGTGCCAGAATTAACTGATCGTTATATGGATGGTACAAGACGTTATTGTCAATAGAGAAATAATATTACAGTCGATGACTACAATCACTTTCAGATATTCAATGTTGTAATAGATTTTCAGTTGATGGAGTTGAATAATAGATTTACCGAGAGAACAATAGAACTTCTTAAGTTATGCGAGGCTTTAAGTCCTATAAATGGTTTAAAATAATTCTCTATAGATGCTATTTATGGTTTAATTGAGGAATTTTATCATTTGGATTTTTTAATAAAGAAAAGATAAGTGATTTGAGGAGATAGTTGGATCACTACAAGTTTGATGTAATTTGGCATTCGTAGTTTCATAATCTTAATTTTCTATCTCAATTATGTCGGATGTTGGTTTAAATGAATAAGTCATGTCATTATTTCTTGATTGATAAATTGATTCGTTTAGTATTGATTCTTCCAGTTTCTATAACAACAACAGAACGGGCTTTTTCAGGAATGAAACTCATCAAATTATCACTTCGCAATAAAATAAAGAATGACTTTCTATCAAACGTCTTGACTATCTACATTAAGAAAGAGATTGCTCTTAGTATTGATACAGAAGTATTTATTGACAAATTTAATCTTTTAAGAAAATCATAGGTTACGATTTTAAATAATTTTATAAAGTATTTGTATTACACATTTTTAGTATTTTTTACTTTTTTAAGTTAATAAATTATGTTAAATATATATATAAATTTTGTTAAACTCTCATTTTTATCTTTTTATTTTTTTTCATTGATAAAGTTCACGACTGAAAAAAAAAAAAAAAAGTAAAGCCCCAAATAAAAAATCCTAGGTCCGCTCCTGCTGAGACGAACTCCTTCACCGCATCTGCCGATGCTGTCTGTTCTTTCAGCTTCAGATATCCGATTAATATCTGCGTGAGCCGCCACAGTCTGTTAAGATTCTCCAAGAAGCTTATGGCCGACAGCCTTTCTTGTTGACGCATACACACTTCTCTCTTCTTTACTATATATATCGCATACATGTGTGCACATCGGAGAGAGAGAGAGAGAGAGAGAGAAATGCCAAGAGAAAAGCATAGAAGAAGAGGACGCTGTGGGCTGCGCACTACATACATAATATCATATATATATATATATATATATGTGCGGCTTGCTGGACGGACCAAAGAGAAGGAAGACAGGAAGAAGGGCGCTCGGACTTCTCCATAAATAATCATAAGATATATATAATATATTATATATATACTTCTCCAGGTGATGATTGCGCCTCTGCCTCTCCACCATCTTTTGAATTGCCTTTTCAATTTGCTTTTTCAGAAAAGCAATTGTCACTTTATTAATTTAATTAATTATATATAATATAATACATATATATAATAATTATATATATTAATATTATATAATAATTAATTACACAAAAAAAAAATTCTCATATTTAATATCTCGCTAAAAATCTTATTAACTCTTAATGATATTCTTATTAATCATTAATTTTTAATAATAACTCTTAATAGTGGAATAATAATCTATCAATTCAGATTCACTAATTCAACACATTACCTATTTAGGGTTTGATCTTTTAGGTTCACAGCTATGCAACAATCAAGACATGTCAACTCTTTGATATCGATCGAATACTTCAATTTACTAAGAGGATCTCTTCATCTCCCCAAATCATCTTGAAAGATCTTAAGTATCATTTAGACATGACTCAGAACGATTCTAATAGTAATGAAGTCAGAACTTCTTATAAACCTATTTAGGGCTCTTGATTACCATGCACTATAATTTCTCCACTAACTAACATTCCGACTGAGTGAGAGCTATGGATTGACTAAACTCACAAAACTCGATAACTATGCAAGATCCAGTTTGGGGTGATTGAGATGACCCATTAGAATTCTTTCAAATATCAGAAACTCTTTTCGATCATACATGCCTTAGCCAAGAACTTCTACAATTGCTGATTGACTGAAATCGCATAGGATGTTCATCCTAATCTGATAGAGGACAATGGATCCCATCAACGATCATTTGCCTCCATACACCATTGCACATATACCACACATGGAATATCCCCATCTTTCACTCTAGATGGTTCCACTCAACGATAAATTCCCAACACCAGTGTACAAGATAACTTTGTCGCTTCCAGTCAAAAGATCAGATACACAATCGAAAGTCAGTACCAGATCATTAATCCTCTAAAAAATGTGATATGTTACAAGTGTCACATTTAGTAGATATTCAACTAACACCTGCCCACATGTCTACTATTTGTATCTCATGTAATATGGCATATAATTCATCATCTTTTATCGTTAATATCTCATACTAATCAAATATAGTAGTTCATGTATTACTCCGTAATCGATTAATCTTAGTCCCCTTCAAAGAAGTCTTATGATTATGAATACCTTTAAGAAATCATGTGTTATAGATCTATGTCACATATTTTTAACAACTTAAGAATAAAAGTCATCCAGATATCTAGAGACTCATTCATATATGAGTGAAAAGTTATGAATGAAGATATAACTATTTAATTAACAAGTAAGATTATATCATTAAGCCCAATATTCATACTGGATGTTATCTAAATCTAGCATTAGAGCATAACAGTTAATGAGAATCATGGAGGGTAGACTAACAATGATGCAATCAGACGAGTCAACCTAGTCAACCATGTCAGAATTGGATGATTGACAAGATTTGCGCATAAAAAAGGAATGGTTGTTGATTGACTGGTTGATTGCAAGATTTGGGTGTATGATTGATTGATTGATTAATTGATTGACAAGATTTGAGAATATAAAAAGGAATGGATGATTAATTGATTGTCTGATTGATTGATTGAAAAGATTTGGGAGTATAAAAGGAATGATTGATTGACAAGATCTAGTTAGTTATTTTCTATGTAATTTAGGATTTTTATTAGTTTTCAAGTAGAATTATGATTTAATTATTCGCCAATTTAAAGGTTTTTTCATTATAAACATTAGACAGAGATTATTATAAATTTTTGAATTTGAGAGATTTCTCTCTTCTATCTTGTTCTTCAATGAACAAAATTTTGAACTTATCAAATGAATGATTCCTTTGTGGCATTCAAAACCCGAACTTATGAAAGATCTGAACACATTTCTTGGTTCTTGTTTTCGCATAATCAATAGGTCTGGATTTTAACATATTCTAGTTTCTTAGTTCGTGAATCAACGGGTCGAGAATTCTTTGTCTTATATTTAATTTTGATTTTTCTGAAATTTGTTTCAATCTTTTGTGGGTTCTTTTAGCCTTGTTCTATTGCAAGTTCACATTAGTACAATGATGACAAACCTCTTTAGTGACGAGAGATATATTGAGAAAAGAGCAAGTTAAGGGCATGAGATGTCACTTGTAAATTTTTCGATACTTAAATTAGCGTTGTGTCCCAAAAGAAATTATAATTATAAGAGTGTAGTGAGCATATTTGGGTAAGGGGGATGACTCTTTTATTTAAAGAGTAGGAGGAGACTGATAAATGGCAAGAGACAGATCAGATTGACCGGTTCAATTGTAGCCTTTCACCTCATCAGGCTGCATGGCGGTAGCACGGGCATGGGTCTCTCGGCGCCTCGTGACTGGGTGTGCAGGGGTCAGTTGGTGTCATGCAGTCACGTGCCCAATGGTCATTAAGCCCCTCGCGACCACAGGTGTGGGGGGTTTCTCGATGCTTCAGAGCTCCGAGCGTGTAGGTTTCTGAATTCAGCGCGATCGTGCAGGCGGGTCTCTCGGTTCGAGCCTGATTGCGTATCCTCACCCACACACAGAGCCGCTTGGCCTATGTGCACGCCTGTCGTGTGCACTTGATGCCCGCGTGCCAGGTCATGCTGTTGCTGCCTGCTTGCAACGCCTGGCCCACTACTTGTTTCTTCCCTGTTGCTGTTTCTGTCACTCGCCTTCTTCCTAGCCATTCAGCCCCCTTTTCTCCACTCACTTGGTTTCGCTACATGATGGACTTACCCAATGTACCACGGGCTCATTTTAATATATATTTGAGCTCTTTATTGAGCATAACAATAATTTCCTACTCTCTTTTTTTAAGTTTTTCAGTAGAAAGAATAACTGTCAACCTATCTTATCTTGGAGACTTTTCCCAGTGTACCATGGCCTCATTTTATTATACATGGACTCTTTATTGGGTATAACACATATTATATAATGTATTATAAATATAAAAATAAAGTTGAGATCAAATCATTTATATTTGTGAATGGAGTAAGGTTTAAAGCATTTTGAGTGAATAACTAATTTATTTTGATTTTAATTAAGAAATTTTGCTATATTTTGTTGTTCTTGATTAATCTGAAAAATTCTTAGTAGATTTTGTAAGCATTTTCTTAATTATATTATAATTTCATTTATTATATTTTTTATCTTAATATTTTTTATAAATTGATAATATATTTTGCAACCTTCTACATTATCTCATTCATCTTGTCTCACATCACCCTTTATATAAGTTGATTTATTATTTTATTTGTTAACACTTTTTTCTCTTTCAATTTTGTGGCTATTTATTAAGATAGTATTTGTTAAAATGAGTAAGATAAGTTTATATTAAGATAAGATTAAAATTCTTTTTGAACTAAAATATGAAATGGTCAAGATAAACTTGCGGACTATTCTAAAATTTTTATCAAATTATTTGTTAAATTTTTTATGATGCATTGGGGGGGGGGATATAGGTTGTTTTTTCTTATTTGTAAAGTTTAAGATAATTAAAATATCTAAATAATCTCAGTTAAAAAGTCACGTGACTTTTTTTTTTGTGAATTTTTAAATAAATTTAACAAATACAATAAAAAATATTTTTACTTGAAATGTTTTGTATATCTCACTTTTTTCGGACCATATCTTAGTTAACAAACACTATTTAAGAAAAGAAATGTATCTCACAGAATATGAGAACACTAAAATCAATCCTAATTTAAATACTTTTCTGTATTAACTAAAAAACTGAACTCTTTATAATATAATCAATAAGAACTGAAAACAACAACTTCTATTTATAGATTAAAATAATTTAAAATTAAGTCTAATTAGGATTTTATAATTATTTATAATTATAATCTATTCTTGGAATCATTATCACATACTAAGTAGTGCTATCTACAATTACCAAAATTCAATTGAATAAATTTAACATTCCCCCTTCAAGTGATTCTTTTTTTTTTTCAAAATTGTACAAAGTTTATTGCTTCAGGGAGCATCCCTTACCTTGACTGCCATATTTCCAACCTTAAAAGCTACTATGGCAGGCACCATATGAATCTTGAACATGCCCACTTTTTTATTTACCTTTCACTAGCATAAGATTGGATGTATATTATTGGGTTTTGCAGGAAGATGCTGATGAAATTGTTAGCTTAAGAGCGAAGGTAAATTAAGCTTTTTTTGTTTTTAAAAAATAAATAATTGAAATAAAATGAGAATATAATGAAAGTAAGAATACAACACATGAGATTTAAAGTGATACAGTTTTTAAAGCCTGCTCAACTACCTTGATTTATCGCCAAGTATTTTGGCAAACACACAAATATTACCTTTCCTTTACCTTATAGCTTTTAAATAAAATCAGCTACTTAATCTTTATAAGTTAGCTTTTACACTTGGGTCAGTCACAATTGTTGTTACTAAAATACAACAATTTATTTTTAATTGTGGACAGATGTAAAAGCCTTAGGAGTCGTGCCATTAACAATGAGAACCTCGATGAGCAACTGGATCTGGCAGCCGAGTAGATCTGGTGATCCAATAGAGCTGATGGTCTGATAAGGCTGATGAACTAGTGGGCTAATGACTTGGTGGATCTGGTAGATCTGGTGATCTGGTGGGCTGATGATCAAGTGGCCCAAGATAACCGCGTGGCCTTAGATAATCGAGTAACCTGAGGCGATCGAGTGGCCTTGGATGAACGAGTGACCTGAGACAACCGAGTGGCCTTGGGCGAACGAGTGACCTGAGGCAACCAAGTGGCGTTGGATGAATGAGTGACTTGAGACAACCGAGTGGCCTTGGATGAACGAGTGACCTGAGACGATCGAGTGGCCTTGGGCGAACGAGTGACCTGAGGCAACCGAGTGGCCTTGGATGAACGAGTGACATGAGGCAACCGAGTTGCCTTGGATGAACGAGTGACCTTAGGCGACTGAGTGGCCTTGGACGAAAGAGTGACCTGAGGTAACCGAGTGGCCTACAAAACAAGAGCACCGTTAGGGCGCAGGTGGGGTCCCCGCGCAAACCCTCTGACGCTTAAGTCAAATCTCAAGAAAAAGTGAAAGATTGTACTTGAATTACTCAAGAATACGTACCTTGTGATGGAGACGGGACCTGGTATTTATAGCGGAGGGTGAGGAAGGCCTCACGATAATCTCGGTGAGGATCTTGTGGCCCGTTCCGGAGATCTCGCAGCCCATTTCAAGGATTTTCAAAGCCCATTTGGCTGAACGTCCAATGACGAGAGGGGGCCCATTTGGTTATGGTCGAGTGGGCCATGAAAATGGTCGAACTAGAGGGCACGCCTTGTGGCAACGACTGGGGTTTCTACCCGTGGTGCTTAAGGATCTACTAGCTCTCGCCCTCTTCGATCACGCAGGCTTGCTAGATTTTCTTCTACGGGGGTGGAAAGGCGTCGTCGCCCGAGAGGTGATACTTCGGGTGTGGAAGCCCCTTCTCCTATGGAAAGTCCAGCATCGATCCCTCTTTCTCATGAAGAGACTATTGTCGTTCCATCTCCGGCTCCCAGTTCTCGCGAGGGGCGAAGCTCATCTTCTCGATTTACCGGGGACATGGCACGAGTGGAAAAAAAGTGTCGTTGTCCTATGGTTCCCAATAGAAAAGATCGTCGTCGCCTGGAAGGTGAAAAATCAATGCGACTGCCTCCTATACTTCTTGCTCCCGGCGAGGTGAGGCACACTATGATTTTTGGGGATGGCACGAAGTTTAGTGGCCAGGACTTTCAAGTTTCCCGGGGGGTACTAGAGACAGACTCTGTCTCAGAGCCTAGGATTGGTGCCCGTCTCATTTATTCCACCATTCTCCCTCGAGATGAATGGCGGTTTATTGGCAGTAATCATTCACGTGCTAGGGATGAAGCAAAGCAGCTCCTGGTGCAAGGGATTCAAGGAATCGTTGCTTCTAATGCCAGGGAAAGGGCATATCATTAACAAGTGGACATGCAGATGTCAAAATGGAGGAATCACCAATCCTCATCGAGCGAAGAACGCCAAGAGCTAAAGTGTCGTGCTCGCCGAGCGGAGGCCGGGAAGAGGAATGTAGAGGCAGAAGTTGAGAGAATGCGTGCTCAGCTGTCCGAGGCTACTGTTGGTACCTCGGGCCTTCAAGGGGAAATCCAAGATTTGCGCTCTAAGTTGAAGGCTGAAGAGCAAAAGAACGTTGGGCCGATGTCAGAGCATGAAGCGTTTCTATAAGAACACTCCTTACGCTTGACAGAGCTGAAAATAAGTCGTAAGGATGCCCGTGCCATCATGGCTGATATAGTGAAGGAATACTGCCATTCGATCGACTGCCAAGATAGGAAGGAGAGGTATGCTTCAGGTTTTTTGAAGTATGGGTTTTACCTAGCCCACACCTATCTAGAATCTCAACGTCCAGGAGAGACTTTTCCAGAGCTTCTGCTTACTCCTGAAGTTGAGGAATCTACCTAGGTGGACTAGCGTCATAATGAATCGGAGGCTCCTATGAGTCCTTCCTCTTATTTGGATTCTTTTCTGGTGGATAACTTAGAGAATCTAACTGGTCCATGGAATCTGTTTACTTTTAACTGTAGGAGAGAAGACGTGGTGGACGACCCCGAGGCAATTGAGGGGGATCCTGGCGTAATTGTTGGGGATGTACCAAATACGGATGAGGCTGAGGAAGGGGAACTTCCAACAGTATCTCCTGAGATTCCTACTGCATGATTCGGGTCTACTAGGCGCTCCTCTCGCAAGTCTCACTTCCACGAGTAGATCCCCATTGCTATTTTTTTTTTTTACCCCTTGTTGCTTTTGCTGCAATAAGAGTTATCATTTGATTTCTGAATGTTTGTCTTCTTTGGTCTGCTCAACATGCTACCCTTCTTAATGTTTGACTTATTCTTCAATGTCGACCTTAGTGATAGAACGTCAGGGTTTTCCTTTCGTTGTTGGGCCATGACCGAAACAATGGGGTTGAGAGCATTTTACCTCGTTACCAGGCCGTGAGCGGGACAACGAGTTTGAGCGAATTTTACCTCGTTGCTGGGCCATGAGTGGGGCAACGAGTTTGAGCGCATTTTACCTCATTGTCGGGCCATGAGAGGGGCAACGATTTTGAGCACATTTTACCTTGTTGCCAGGCCATGAGCTAGGCAATGAGTTTCAGCGCATTTTACCTCGTTGTCGGGGCATGAGTGGGGCAACGAGTTTGAGCGAATTTTACCTCGTTGCTGGGCCATGAGCGAGGTAACAAGTTTGAGCGCATTTTACCTCATTGCCGGGCCATGAGCGAGGCAACGAGCTTGAACGAATTTTACCTTGTTGCCAGGCCATGATCGGGGCAATGAGTTTGAATGCATTTTACCTTGTTATCGGGCCATGAGCGGGGCAACGAGTTTGAATGCATTTTACCTCGTTGCTAGGCCATGAGCAGGGCAATGAGTTTGAGCGAATATTACCTTGTTGCCGGGCTATGAGCAGGGTAACGAGTTTGAGGCTCCCTCCTACAGATAAATAAAAATAAGATGAAAATAATGAATACACAAGCATTTTTACGTGGTTCGGCCAAATGTGCCTACGTTCACGGTCCCGATTAGGACGTATGTTATTGCAGATACTTTGCTAGGTACAATGTTCATATACAACTTGAGATAATTCAGATTCCACGTTTTTCCAAGGATGTCTCCCGGAAGGGTTTGTAAAATACAAGTCTTAGGACCAATCAACTTTAGAATGCGATATGACCCCTCCCAATTCGCTCGTAACTTTCCATCATCCTTGAGAGCGTTGGTCACCACAGATCTCCGGAGTACTAGATCCCCTTCTTCCATGGGCCTATTCTTTACCCGAGAATTGAAATAACAGGCGATTCTTCTCTAATAGGCAGCTATCCTCATGACAGCATTTTCCCATTTCTCCTCAATTAAGTCCAAATTTTCGCATATTGCTTCGAAATTCCTTGCATCGTTTTCTTCGTCATATGCCGTCAGCCTAGGGGACTTAGTTGACATTTCTATGGGAATTAAGGCCTTTGTTCCATATACCAGATTGAACGGAGTCTCACCAGTTGCAATTCGACTAGTCGTTCGATACGCCCATAAAATCGAGGGTAGCTCGTTAGCCCATGTCCCCCTAGCTCCTTCAAGGCGGGTTTTTAGGCCATACAATATAGTTTGGTTACTGACCTCAGCTTGCCCATTAGCCTGGGGGTATGCCACTAAGGAGAACCGTAGTCAAATCCCTAGGTCATCACAGAATTTTCTGAAGGAGTCACAATCAAACTGTTTTCCATGGTCTGTAACGATAATTCTTGGTACCCCAAACCGGCACACTATGTCTTTCCATATCATTGATTCTACTTTTCTTGTTGTAATGTTGGCTAATGCCTTAGCCTCGATCCATTTGGTGAAATAGTCCGTGGCTACTAATAAGAATTTTCTTTGCCCTGGTGCTCGTGAGAATGGACCCAACATATCCAAACCCCACTGGGCAAATGGTATAGGCTGGAACGCAGGTTGTAACTAGGATATTGGGGCAGATTGGATTGGGGCATGTCCCTGGCATTTGTTGCACAATTTAACTTTCCTTAATGCTTCTGACTGTAATGTGGGCCAAAAGAAATCGGCTCTCAAGACTTTAGCTACTAGGGCCTGTGCTCCCAAATGTTCTCCACATATCCCACTATGGGTTTCTGCCAGAGTATATTCAGCCTCTTAGGGGCCCAAACACTTGAGAAGATGTGTGGTGTAAGCTCGCTTGTACAATATCCCACTTATAATAGTAAACCTTGCAGCTCGTATCTTAAGTTTCCTTGCTTCTTGTGGATCATTGGGTAGCTCATTGCTGGTTAGGTAGCGGTAGAAGGGCGCTCGCCAGTCTATTCCTGCTTTTGCTTCAATGCATGACACTTCTTCCTCCCCAATGCTCGGTTGATGAAGCACTTCCACAAATATTGTTCGCCCTGCCATTTCTTTAGTGGACGCTAGTTTGGACAAGGCATCAGCGTATCCATTGAGTGATCGATTTATTTGTGTTAATTGAAAACTCTGAAATGTCTGTGCCTGCAGGTCTTTTACCTTCCGTAAGTATTGTGCCATCATCTGCTCTCTGGTTTTATACTGCCCATGAAACTATTAAACAATCAACTTGGAATCACTATGGGCAATTAATCATGTTATCTCCAATTTCTGTGCTATCCTCATTCCCACAATCAACGCCTCATATTCTGCCACATTGTTGGTACTTGGAAAGGAAAATCGTAGGGAATACTCCAACGTTTCCCCCTCAGGGGGTACAAGTACTATTCCAGTGCCACTTCCCTGTGAGCTAGATGCCCCATCCACAAACAATAGCCATTCTGTCTGTTCCTTTTCTCCCGTTTTACTAGAGTGAGTACATTCCACAACAAAGTCTGCTAATGCTTGCCCTATTATAGCTTGCCGAGGTTGATATTGGATATCATATTCACTCAATTCAATGGACCATTTGGTGAGGCGACCGGAACATTCAGGCTTTTGTAAAATACTCCGTAATGGTTAGTCTGTAAGTACGATAATTGAATGAGCTTGAAAGTAAGGCCTCAACTTTTGGGAGGCATTTAGTAGAGCTAGCGCCACTTTTTCAGCAACGGGGTAACGTGTCTCTGGGCCCTGCAACACCTTGCTAACATAGTATATTGGTCGATCCACCTGTCCATCTTTTCTGATCAATACTGCACTTATTACTTCATCGCTTATCCCCAGGTATAGGTATAATGTCTCTCTAGTTTCTGGACGTGTCAATAGGGGAACTTCTTTCAAGTACTCTTTTAATACTTCAAATGATTTCTAGCATTGTTCTGTCCACTCAAATTTTTTCCCAGCCCTCAATGTTCGTAAAAATGGGAGCTCTCTCTCAGCGGACTTGGAGAGAAAACGCCTGAGAGCCGCCATCCGTCCAGTCAGTCGCTGAACTTCCTTGGTTGATGTTGGAGGTTTCATATCCAGTATCGCTTGAATTTTCTCGAGGTTTGCTTCAATCCTCCTTTGTGTAATCATGTACCCCAAAATTTTTTCAGATTGCACTCCAAAGGCGCACTTTGTTGGATTAAGTCGCATTTTATATTGTCCAAAGACTCCGAGCACCTGCTCTAACTTTTTCACATGCGGTTCATTCTCCCCACTTTTTACAATCATGTCGTCAACATACGCTTCCATGGTATCCCCTAACAATTCTTTAAAGACTTTATTCACCATACATTAGTAAGTAGCCCCCGCATTCTTGAGCCCAAAAGGCATAACTTGGTAACAATATGTTCCCTTTTCGGTGATAAACCACATTTTCTCTTGGTCTGAGGGATACATCATTATTTGGTGATACCCTGAGAAAGCATCCAAAAAGCTCATAAACTGGTATCTAGATGTTTCATCTACGAGACGATCGATCCGAGGTAGTGGATAAGAGTCTTTGGGGCATGCTTTGTTGAGGTTGGTAAAATCCACACACACGCACCATTTCCCATTGGGCTTCGAGACCATAACAACATTGGTCAACCATTCAGGATACAACACTTCTCGAATGAAGCATGGCCTCAATAATTTATCAATTTCTTCTTTTAATGCTGGTAGCCTATCGAGGGCAATGTTTCGCTTCTTCTGTCTGACTGGCTTGGACTGGGGATCTACATTCAAATGGTGACATATCACTTCTGGGATGATTCCTGGCATGTCTTTTGGTTTCCAGGCAAACATGTCTAAATTTTCCTGCAAGCATTTCACAATCTCTTCTTTTATATGTTCCAGGAGTTGTGAGCCAACATATGCTAATTTCTCAAAATCAACTTCACTCAAGTGTACTGCCTCTAATTCTTCTACGGTTGAGGCTTGCGAGCGGTTCCCTCTTCCAAGGATTTATGTATAGCCTTCTCTGCAATGGACAAGGTTTCCTCAATTCTTTTTCCTTTTGTAGATGACACATAACAGGTTCACGCCTTTTTTTGGTCTCCCCAAACCTGTCAAACTCCAGCGGGCATAGGGAACTTCATCAATAGGTAGCATGAGCATACCACTACCCTCAGATCATTGAGTAGTGGGCGGCCCAAGATCATGTTGTATGCTGCCGACGAGGTTTTAACCACCATGAAATTTGCTTGTCAGGTCACAATTTGAGGATCTTCACCCAGCGTGATGGGTAACTGAATAAACCCTGCCATTGGGATTGCTTCTCCGGTGAAGCTGTACATGGGTGATGACACTTTTCTTAATCGATCATGGGATAAATGCATCTACTCGAAACAATTCTAGTAAATCAAATTAACAAAACTGCCACTGTCTTCCAGGATTCTATTGATGGGGTGTTTGGCCACTATTGCTGAAATAACCATTGGATTATCATGCGGGAGTATGATGTCACCTCGGTCGGTAGGGGAAAATGTAATTAGCTCTTTATCATCTCTATCTTCCATCATAGAATTGACCTGGTAGGCTTGACGGGCATATGCCTTTCGCAAGGCCGACATGTCCCCACCTAAGGTTTCCCCTCCTAAAATAACGTGAATGGCCTGTTGAATTGACTCATTGTCTAAGTGAGGATCTTGTCTACAATATCTTCCTCTCTCTTGCTGCCTTGGGTTTTGCCTTTCGTGCCCCTCACGCCTGTCTTCCCTTTGCCGGGGCTCTCGACTTTCTTCTCCTTCATTTCTGACATATCTTTATAGGTGCCCTTCCTGGATGAGCATTTCTATCTGATTCTTCAGCTCTCTACAATGATATGTGGAATGCCCCTGGGTTCGATGGTATTTGTAATATTCCTCTTGGTTTTTTCCCATGGGTTTATCAACTCTACGGGGTAGTTTAAGGAGTCCTTCCCCCTCTACTGCGGCTAATATAGCTGACCGTGGTTGCAAAAGTTGGGGTATAGTGATTAAACTGAGGTCTAGGCGCGTCTGCCCTCCAAACCCTTTCCTGTCGTCGTACGGACTCTTCTTCCCCTTCACAATCTTTCCTTTTTCGTTCTCTATCTTCATTCCCCCCCACATTTCTCATGATCTCGATGTGGAGGATATACCTGTTTGCCCTAACAAACAAATCAGTCAGGGACATTGGAGGGTCTAAGGAAAGTGACTCTTGAAGAGAGGCGAGACGTGTCCCTTGCAGCATGACAAACACTACTACTTGGGTACTTGGGCCAATAAATCAGGAACTTCAAGAGTAGCATTGCAAAATCTGTCCACAAATTGACGTAAAGATTCCTTGTTACCCTGTCGTATACTGAGCAAATATATGGCATCTTTTTCCTTCAACTGTTAATCACAAAAGCCTTGATAAATTCTGTTCTAAGTTGCCCAAACGATGAAATAGAGCTTTCTGGCAAACTGTTAAACCATGTTCGAGCGTGTCCTGATAACGTTAAGGAAAAGGCCCGGCACATTATGTCGTCGTCCCATCCATGCAATATCATCAATGATTCGTAGTTTTGAACGTGGTCATATGGGTCGTCTTTTCTTGAGTAGAGGATGACTTATGGCATCTTAAATTTTCGTGGCAAAGGCCTCTCCAATATATCCGCAATAAAGGGACATTTTCTGTGTTGGTGCTCATCCGTGGCGAGGATTAACTTTTTCTGCTCAAGTACTTCTTCCACTACTCTTTTCATGTAGTCACGCATGCTGGCTACTGTTTGGTTTTCATGTCTTGTTGGTGTGCTAGCCATTATTTCATGATATCTCCGCCTTTGGGGACTTCTGGCCCTGTTTTCCATTTTTGGGTTTTCATTTCTTCAGGTCGTAGTATGAGGATTCTTCTTTGGTGGTGATGATCGAGGCCTATCCTCCCGTCGAGGAGTAGATCGGGAATGAGAATCGGGAGTGGCCTCCTGGTATGAATCAGCTCCCATCTCGGGCTGAGGCTCAGGCAATGGCATAAACTTTTTCAATGTATTGGGCAATGTCCCTCCAGGCATCATTCCTTGGAGTATACCAACCATGTCTCAGAGTGCCTGCATACCTTCAACGCGTTGTTGTCTCAATGCATAGTACTCTTCCCAGGGGACGGTATACGGCGGCAGTCGCGAAGTTCCTACTTGACTTGCGGGGAGAGATCCCGAGCCAATCTTTGGTGGAGGTGGGACTAACTGGTTCCCTCCTTGTTAGCCCGGGTAAATGGACCAATCACCCTCTTGGGATTGAGCATTATGAGGTGGCGGAAGAGCTACTTGTAGGGGAGAATCTGGAATAATGGGAGACGCTCCTTGTTGTTTAGAATTCCGTGGTGGTAGGCGTGTTTCTACTCCTTGAGAGAGAGTTCGTTGGTGTCCATGGGTGTTTGTCATTCTTAAGTTGACTTTTTGTCTTGCATTTCCCACAGACGGCGCCAATTGTTGTTGCCAAAATACAACAATCTATTTTTAATTGCGAGCATATGTAAAAGCCTTGGGAGTCGTGACTTCAACAATGAGAACCTCGATGAGCAACTAGATCTGGCAGCCGAGTAGATTTGGTGATCTAACAGAGCTGATGGTCTGATAGGGCTGATGAACTAGTGGGCTGATGACTTGGTGGATCTGGTAGATTTGGTGATCTGGTGGGCTAATGATCAGGTGGCCCAAGATAACCGAGTGGCCTTAGATAACCAAGTGACCTGAGGCGACCGAGTGGCTTTGGATGAACGAGTGACCTGAGGCGACCGAGTGGCCTTGGGCGAATGAGTGACCTGAGGCAACCGAGTGGGCTTGGATGAATGAATGACCTGAGGCAACCGAGTGGCCTTGGATGAACGAGTGACCTGAGGCGACCGAGTGGCCTTGGGTGAACGAGTGACCTGAGGCAACCAAGTGGCCTTGGATGAATGAGTGACTTGAGCCAACTGAGTGGCCTTGGATGAACGAGTGACCTGAGGCAACCGAGTGGTCTTGGACAAACGAGTGACCTAAGGCAACCGAGTGGCCTACAAAACAAGAGCACCGTTAAGGCGCGGGTGGGGGTCCCCGGGCAAACCCTCCGATGCTTAAGTAAAATCTCGAGAAAAAGTGAAAGATTGTACTTGAATTACTCAAGAGTACGTACCTTGTGATCGAGACGGGACCTGGTATTTATAGCGAAGGGTGAGGAAGGCCTCGCGATAATCTCGGCGAGGATCTCGCAGCCCGTTCCGGAGATCTCGCAGCCTATTTCAAGGATTTTTAGAGCCCATTTGGCTGGACATCCAATGACGAGAGGGGGCCCACTCGGTTACGGTTGAGTGGAGCATGAAAATGACCAAACTAGGGGGCACTCGACATAACCTAGTGGCACCCCACTCAGTTATGCCCCAAAGGGCGACCTCTCGGCATAACCGAGTGGCCCCCCACTCGGTTGTGTCGAGCTGGGGGCATCCCCACTTGGCATAGCTGGGAGGTGCCCACTCGACACAACCGAGTGGCCCCCCACTCGGTTGTGCCGAGTTGAGCACCCACTCGGCATAACCGAGTGGGTCTTCTTTTCCCTCCTCGCGATCCTTTGTCTTCTCTTTCTTCAGTTATATTGGGGCCCACCTTTGATCAGGTATTGGCTTGGCTTTCCCGGGTACCTCAACAACCAAACTGTTTTTTGAGGTTTAGGCGTAACCTTTATCAAATTTCAAAACAAATGTGAAATAATTTCTTAGGAGAAAAATAAAATATAACCATGATTACAAGTATTTCTCTTAAACAAAAGAGAGATTGAAAATATGAAAATATAGCACTCTCTCTTTAAGATCTCATAGAAAATGATCTTTTGAAAGCTTGTGAGAAATAGAAAGCTTTGAAAAGTTTTTTAAAGTCTTGTTCAAACTTTTGCAAAGAGTTTTTTGAAAAGAATTTTTTTTTATTATATATGACCTCTTTATTGGGCATAACTAAGGTTGGTAATGGCTCGGTTTGATTTCGACTTTTGCCAAAATTATAATCAAACCATTTGATTTCAGTTTTAACCATGATTTTTTAGTTTGATCCATAATCTCCCGCCATGTTTTATTTATTTTTTAAATATTTAATTAATTATTTTTATTAATAATTACTTGATTGATAAAAATAAAATAATTTAAGATTAGATTTTATTTTTATTTGTTAATTACTTTATAAATGATAAATATTTTATATATTTGTAATGCATTAGTTAAAATACTTGTAAAAAAATGCATTAATCAATATATATATATTATGTGTATATATAATAATAAATAAATATATATTATATATATGTATATTTGATTCGGTTACCCACACATTCAGTTAAGTTTCAATTCGAATTTTGATTTGAATTTAGTGAAAACTATAACCAAACTATACTCATTGAAATAGTATTTGATTTTTCTCCAAATCAAATCATTACCCAGTCAAACGATTTTTAACCGCATTGACTGATTCAATTTCGATTTAGTTCTCCATGATTCCGGTTACAATTGTCATCCCTAAGCATAACACATATTATATAATATATTATAAATATATAAATAAAGTTCAGATGACGTCATCTATATTTGTGAATGGAGTAAGGTTTAAAGCATTTTGAGTGAATAACTAATTTATTTTGATTTTAATTAAGAAATTTTGCTATGTTTTGTTGTTCTTGATTAATCTAAAAAATTCTTAATAGATTTTGTAAGCATTTGCTTAATTATATTATAATTTCATTTATTATATTTTTTATCTTAATATTTTTTATAAATTAATAATATATTTTGCAACCTGCTACATTACCTCATTTATCTCATCTCGCATCACCCTTTATATAAGTTGATTTATTATTTTATTTGTTGATACTTTTTTCTCTTTCGATTTTGTGGCTATTTGTTGTTGGAATAATTGTATAAGTGGAACAGGTAAACTTAAAGAATTTAATACATTAGACAAACATAGTGAAAAACATAAATACACACATCGTACACATCTTGAGTATTTAAACACCATACTATTTTATCATATGAAATATAATAAATGACACGATGTCAGGTAAAGTGTAAAAACTGTTTCTACACTCAGACTAAATCCTTGTAATATCCCAAAAAAAATAATAGGAATAATAATATAACCATAATAATAATAAATGAAATTAAATTAATTAAATTAAATTAATTTGTTAAAAATCTTGTGGCTGTGTGGCGGTGCTCGTGAGCTTTCAGGAAGCTTCCTCAATTCCTCTGATATTGAAATCTAAACACAGAGAGTGAGAGATAGAAGGAGGGAGCAGAGAGTGAGGGAGATGGAGAGATTAGTTGAGAGAGAGATCGCGAAGGAGAGAGAGAGCTTGCGGGAAAGAGAGAAGGAGAGATCGAGAGAGGGAGAGAGAGGGAGGTGGCTGCCATGGGAGGCTGGCCGAGCTTTGCTCGGCCATGGCAGCGGCGGGTCAGCAGCGGCGGCGGCGCGGGGCATCAACGGAGTAACAACAGGCTGCAGTGGCATGCGCGGCCGTGGGTGGCGACGCCAGCAGCGGGGTGGCCAGCGAAGCCGCTGGCAGGAGGCGGCGACGGCTGGTGGGGCTAGGCAGCGGCGGTGGCCGCTAGTTCGGGCGAGGAAGAAGGTGCAGGGGAGGCAGCGCGCGGGAAGAAGAAGAGGAAGAAGAAGAAAGGAAGAAGAAGAAGAAGGAAAGGAAGGAAGAGTAAGAAGACGCAGGGGAGAGCCGCGGGAAGAAGAAGAAGAAGAAGAAGAAGAAGAAGAAGAAGAAAAAAGAAGAAAGGGAAGAAAAGAAAAATAAAGAAAAAAATAATAGAATTTTGGGATTTTCAGCATGGGAAGTGATCAGGTACGTGGGTAAAAATTAATAGAAGCCTGATATGTTTAAATTATAAATTTTATGCGATTAAAATTAATTAATTTGAGTCCCGATTGTGTTATTTGCTAGGAAATGATTTAATTTGTATCGGGAGCTGGAGTGAGGTCGGAATCAGCTGGTTTCAGGCAAGTTCCTAATCCTTTCCTCGTATTCTTTAATTCCCGTGAGAAACCCTGTGATTCCTCGTATTTTATACCCTCCCTTCGTCTGTTTCGGCTCGTTTATTAATTATAAAATTTAAATTGTTTAATTTAAATTTAATCTATTAAGCGGGCTTCGATGATTTTATTAGCGTGATTTAATTTAAAATAAATATGAAACTCATTGAGATTTTAATTGTGGTGCGCTTACGTGGGATTTTAAATAGTTAAATTATTTATATTACATGGTAAATTTATTTAATTAAAGCCGCGATTTTATTTATTGCCAGCGAACGTTTTACTTCGCAGCGGGAGTGCAAGAAATCCAAGAAACGACCGGGTAAAGGCTAGCTCCCAACCCTCTTTTCCTGATCTTTAATTCCTGTAAAAGACCCCGTGATTTCCTGTATTTTATCACGTCCCTTACTCTAATTCGGCACCTAACCTTATTTGTTAAATTATTATACATTTGTTTTAATTTAAATTAAATCCGAGACTTCTAGAGTTTTATTTGTTGTGTGCCTAAGGGGGTTTGTACTGCCCCCATTCCTTTCGGAATGATGCTGTATCCAGTTGGGGACTAGGTTCCTAGACGGGCGGGTTTATTTATGATTTTATCGGGTTTATTTACAGTTTTTCTCGGATTTATTTATGGTTCGGTTAGAGCTATCGAGAAGTAGGGCAAGGGTCGATTGTTGATGACGTTGGAGTAGATTATTGTACGGCCCTGATGTGGACCGTTGGGTGGACACTCTTAGTCACTGGCCGTTGACCGGTGCCGGGCACTACTGACTAGCTCTGCCGGTATGTGATTTATTGCATGAGTAGATGCATTGTATTACTGTTCATGATTTGATATGCACATGGGTACGAGATGCATGTTGGGTTATCCATTTATTGAGTATGCTTGGACACAAACATTCTAGCCTGATTAGGTTGCATCCAGCGCGAGCATATGCATGGCGTGTGGTTTACTAGGTGGGCGGAGCATGGCCTGATGCCTGGATGTATGGGCGCTAGTGTATCACGTTGATGCTCACTACGCTATTGCATTTTTATGTGCATTGCATGGCTACTAGTAGTTATTAGTTCTCGGACAGGAGTACCGTTCCGAGGGAGCCTATGGCTTGGTTGTCGGGAGTACCGACGGGGACGGGCGACGGGAGTACCTGCCCGGGATCGCGCGGGCAGGTTTGTGGAGATATTTGTTGCCTTTCAGGGCAGTGGCAGGTTGGTATGGGACTTGGGTGCCGTGTGTCTTGTGTGGGCCCCAATGACCGGTATGTGCTTTTATTATGCTATACTACTGTGTTGTAGCGTCTCATGGCTTGTGTGTACCTGGGGGTTTATTTGGGGAGAGTTTTTCTAGTTACGTACAGCCTTCAGCCTTTCTTTTCCTTATGCTTGCTGAGTCTCTCAACTCACTTTGCTTTCCATCATTCCTGGTAGTGCCAGCGTGGGTCCGAGCAAGGGAGTCAGTGTTTAACGGTCGAGTCGGTATGGTGTACAGGAAGTCCCGTCAATCTCTATGAACTCTGATTGTTGTGTAGGGTCTATTCTCTTATTTTTTTGTACTGTGCCATGTCACTTCTTGTGTCTCGTGTATGTTGGCACAAGAGTCTGTCTTCATTTATTGATCTTGTGACCGCTGTGCTAGCGGGGCATTGGTAGTGCATGCATATGTTTTGCTTCACTTCCGTTGTTCTTATCTTTTGTGTATGCATGCCAGGGTAGTGCTGGTTTTGTGTTCATTCTATTTCTCCTCCCGTAAGTGCTCCCGTTCGGGTAATCCGAGTGGTTGGGGATATCCGGGCGGGGGTGCTTAAAATATTGGTATCAGAGCGTAGTTTGAGTCAATTTTGAGGGACGAGTTCCTATACACCAAGTTTGTTGGGTAGAGATAGGGAAGTCTAGGTGAATCGAATAGGGTCAGGCTGCGTCAAGTTGAGTTTTGCCTATTCGTGTGAGAGGCGGTGTCCCAAATTTTTGTTCGTGCAAAGGTGATAAGTGCACGTTAGGATGGGACCGTGAGGTGGTAGGAATGGAATTTATTTAGGACTTGTGCCTACCCCTAGGTGTTCGAGTAAGAGGTTGGTTTTGCCTTAAGATATTTTCCTGACATTTGGTGTTGGATGTAGATTTTGAGTATTCCCAATGGATCCCAGAGGCCCAGATCCTGGTGTACCCCTACCCAATCTGGATGATCTTTCAGTATTAGATTGTTTATGGTGTCGATAGGAACAGAAGTTTGTTTCTGGATAGGGAGGCAGGCAAGACGAAGAGGAGTATCTAGAAAGTTATATGTACTTGCTTGACGAGTTGTTTCAAAAGACGATCCACGAGATCTTCTGGGGATTGTCAGAGAGACAAGTCATGTTTGCCTATGGGCACATGAATGACGTGTGAAGGCGACTAACTGAAGTAATGATGAACGATGTGGGCCTTCGTTCTCATTATAATGCTTTTGCTAGGTTAGTGAGGTAACAAGTTGCCATTTGGTAGCCTTGCCAAGGCCTGGTGTAGGATGTGCCCAGGATTGGAGTACTACCTGACACCCAGTCAGTCCAAGCTATCGTGAGAGAACCATCACTGTTGTAGCCACTAGAGAGACCTGTTGAACCTAGCTCTAGCATAGCTAGTAATAAGGTCTTAGTTTACACGGCAGATGAAGCTATCTCGGTTGCTAGGGGTGATGTTTATTAGGGGGCTGTAATGCAAATCTAGGATTGTAAATTATGAGGTTTGTAAGGATATGAATTATTGAGGAAATACCAGGTACAATGTTTGAGGTATTATGTAACGAGATGTATTTAGTAAACTTATGAGTCTTGGGACCCTTAGGAATCAAGTAGTCGTTGCTATTAGCAAAGAGTATCTTGGTGACCTGATGTAATGAATAGTATGGACCTGGAAAGTCACAGGTTTGGTTTGCGATAGACATTTGGGTTGCGGACCATTTTTGCTAAGATTGAGTGGACCGGACACCTAACTTGTAGTGACCCAACAAGTCCCTAACCATTATCTATCAGTGATGTAGATTAGGGATAGCAAATACCTCACTTAAGGGAGTGATTAAGGAAACTCTTAAGGCTTCAATTAAGGTATGCGTTGTTTATGATAATGGCGTGTGTGGCTGGATTCTTTCCCCAGTTGTGAATGAGATAGGGATACTTTTGACTTTCTTGGAGATTTGCCTTAGTAAGAGATTGGATTGACCCTACAATTGAGCCGGTTAGCCTTGAGGCGTAAATGTCTTCCCTCTTGAGCAGATGATTTGTCGGGCTAATTCCGAGGTGTTTTCTAACGATTACTTGCTGTACTCGTACGGCCGCTACAAGTTCATGGTCATGTCATTTGGGGCTGACCAATGCCTTCCCAGTATTTATGGATTAGTCGGGACCGGCGACAGAGATAGGGGTCTGGAGTTCCCTTAGTCTCGCCAGGCGTTGCCGATGCCCTTCAAAAGACTTATGTCAATTTTATGAGAGATGAGGTTGTGGTAGAATATGAGGTAGAGGTCCAGGATTGGATTATGCCAAGAGTGGCACGAGAAGGTCCCACCATGTGGGAATGTGCTATAGGAGTCCAATGGTAAATGGTGGATACGTGAGTATCGAGATGTGTATATGGTGTACTGAGACGGAAAACTGAAGGTTGGGTAATGTAATAGCTTGTGTGTAGTTGACAATTAAACTGTCTGTTCATATTCGGACGAGGGATCTGTGATAGGAATTAACTGAAAGGCTATTATGGAATTGTGGACTTGGAGCTTATAGCAGTTAGGCTACTTGGAGATTTGGCATCACTAGGGTGTAGGTGCTTAGTTCTCATAGATGGAGCAGATTGCAGGCGACGCCGCAATTGGCGTGTCGAAGGACTAAGGCTGTGAGATTCTGTAATAAATACAGTAAAGCAAATGTGGTAGCAGACGTTTTGGGCCGTCGTGGAGCATCCGTGATAAAATGAATTAGAAATAAGGAAACCCCCCTAAGTTTGATGTTGTTGTAGATACCAAGGTGTATGGCTAGGATCGAAGTTAGTTGTATGTCTAAGTAGCTGTCGGGTTCTATTGTAAGGACAGTGACTGCTATGAGTACGCACGGTACTAATCAGGGACCACATGCCCTAGGGTCGATTATTAACCGATTGAGGAGATGAGATTTCCCTGGGTGCTGGTCAAGTGGTACATCGGTAGAAACATGAGATGGCTTGTTATGCCAGCTAGAATAATGTTTAACCCACGTCTTTGAGTTACTATTCGCTTTTGAGGAGACCTATGAGATGCCCTTGGGATTAGACAGTTATTGACACGGTCAGGTACTATCAGTCAAGTAGGCTACAAAATTAATAACACTAGTTTTAGAACTCGTGTTCTAGCTAGCCTATTGAGTCTTTAAGGAGGCCAGGGTTGGTAATTAACGATCAAGATTAGGTACGACCCAATTAGCTGTTTGGAGTTAAGATTGGCAGTAGGACAAGATTGAGGGTTGGTAGTCACCGAATAAGTCAAAATTGGGTGTGTTGATTCCTTTAAGGAGGGGAGATCTGACGACATTTAAGATCTTGAGATGTATTAAGTGGAGAACGTGTATCCTTTGATAGTTATGATTAAATGGCTATCCATGTTTATTGACGGGACCTCGAGCATAAGCGGCAAATTGTGGAAGGAAGTACTGCTGAGCAAATGCTGTATACCTGGTTAAGAATTAGTTGGCAAAAGTCAGACTAAAGGATATTGCTGTTGAATTCTTGATTGAGTATGTCGTGTCGTTTCCATGTTCCTATGGATCGTGAGTACGTGGTAGGTTCCAGTCACATTACCGAGTATAGCTTCTTGGCGTGCAAGAGGATGACCCCATTCCTATCATTACCAGTTATACTTGGAATTAGCTGCATTTGCATCGAGCTTCGTGTTGTGGATCGATTTATCATTGGGATTGAGTACCGCTGAATTTTGAGGTTGTCTTTAGAGTGATATGTGGTCAAGATAGTACCAAACGGAAGTGCGATGAGACCCCGAGATAGCTTTGGGGAAACGGTTCGATTATGATGTTGTAATAGGCGAACCTTGTTGTATGTAGGTGATATGATTGGTGACATTCCTTAAGCTGGTTAAGGTATTAGTGGTCAAAACGTGGTCCAACTGAGGTGGTAGATTAGGAAGATGTACAGGTGTATTAAGTCAAGTAGGATACGTAGTAGACTTAGATTTGTGGGAATTGGAAAATGATGATATGGACTGTTCAAGACGTGTTGTTGAGTAATATCATCAGAATTGCAAGCGTGTCTTGAGGAGATAGATTGAACACGAATTTCGAGGACGAAATTCTATTAAGGAGGGGAGAATTATAATATCTCAAAAAAAATAATAGGATTAATAATATAACCATAATAATAATAAATGAAATTAAATTAATTAAATTAAATTAATTTGTTAAAAATCTTGTGGCTGTGTGGCGGTGCTCGTGAGCTTTCAGGAAGCTTCCTCAATTCCTCTGATATTGAAATCTAAACACAGAGAGTGAGAGATAGAAGGAGGGAGCAGAGAGTGAGGGAGATGGAGAGATCGGCTGAGAGAGAGATCGCGAAGGAGAGAGAGAGCTTGCGGGAAAGAGATAAGGAGAGATCGAGAGAGGGAGAGAGAGGGAGGTGGCTGCCATGGGAGGCTGGCCGAGCTTTGCTCGGCCATGGCAACGATGCGACAGCAGCAGCGGCGGCGGCGCGGGGCAGCAACGGAGCAGGAACGGGCCGCACTGGCGTGCGCTGCCGTGGGTGGCGGCGCTAGCAGCGGGGTGGCCAGCGAAGCCGCTGGCAAGAGGCGGCGACGGCTAGTGGGGCTGAAAGCGGCGGTGGCCGCTGGTTCGGGCGAGGAAGAAGGCGCAGGGGAGGCAGCGCGCAGGAAGAAGAAAGGAAGAAGAAGAGGAAGAAGAAGAAAGGAAGAAAAGGAAGAAGAAGAAGAAAGGAAGAAGAAGAAGACGGAAAGGAAGGAAGAGGAAGAAGACGCATGGGAGAGCTGCGGGAAGAAGAAGAAGAAGAAGAAAAAAGAAGAAAGGGAAGAAAAGAAAAATAAGGAAAAAAATTATAGAATTTTGGGATTTTCGGTATGGGTAGTGATCAGGTACGTGGGTAAAAATTAATAGAAGCCTGATATGTTTAAATTATAAATTTTATGCGATTAAAATTAATTAATTTGAGTCCCGGTTGTGTTATTTGCTAGGAAATGATTTAATTTGCATCGGGAGCTCGAGTGAGGTCGGAATCAACTGGTTTCAGGCAAGTTCCTAATCCTTTCCTCGTATTCTTTTATTCCCGTGAGAAACCCTATGATTCCTCGTATTTTATACCCTCCCTTCGTCTGTTTCGGCTCGTTTATTAATTATGAAATTTAAATTATTTAATTTAAATTTAATCTATTAAGCGGGCTTTGATGATTTTATTAGCGTGATTTAATTTAAAATAAATATGAAACTCATTGAGATTTTAATTGTGGTGCGCTTACGTGAGATTTTAAACAGTTAAATTATTTATATTACACGGTAGATTTATTTAATTAAAGCCACGATTTTATTTATTGCTAGCGAAAGTTTTACTTCGCAGCGGGAGTGCAAGAAATACAAGAAACGACCGTATAAAGGCTAGCTCCCAACCCTTTCTTCCTGATCTTTAATTCCAGTAAAAGACCCCGTGATTTCTTGTATTTTATCACCTCCCTTACTCTAATTCAGCACCTAACCTTATTTGTTAAATTATTATACATTTGTTTTAATTTAAATTAAATTCGAGACTTCTAGAGTTTTATTTGTTGTGTGCCTAAGGGGGTTTGTACTACCCCCATTCCTTTCGAAATGATGCTGTATCCAGTTGGGGACTAGGTTCCTAGACGGGCGGGTTTATTTATGATTTTATCGGGTTTATTTACAGTTTTTCTCGGATTTATTTATGGTTCGGTTAAAGCTATCGAGCAGTAGGGCAGGGGTCGATTGTTGGTGACGTTGGGGTAGATTATTGTACGGCGCTGATATGGACCGTTGGATGGACACTCCTAGTCACTGGCCGTTGACCGGTGCCAGGCACTGCTGACTAGCTCTGCCGGTATGTAATTTATTGCATGAGTAGATGCATTGTATTACTGTTCATGATTTGATATGCACATGGGTACGAGATGCATGTTGGGTTATCCATTTATTGAGTATGCTTGAACACAGACATTCTAGCCTGATTAGGTTGCATCCAACGCTAGCATATGCATGGCATGTGGTTTACTATGTGGGTGGAGTATGGCCTGATGCCTGGATGTATGGGCGCTAGTGTATCACGTTGATTCTCACTACGCCATTGCATTTTTATGTGCATTGCATGGCTACTGGTAGTTATTAGTTCTCGGACGGGAGTACTGTTCCGAGGGAGCCTATGGCTCGGTTGTCGGGAGTACCGACAGGGACGGGCGACGGGAGTACCTGCCCGGGATCGCGCGGGCAAGTTTGTGGAGATATTTGTTGCCTTTCAGGGCAGTGGCAGGTTGGTATGGGACTTGGGTGCCGTGTGTCTTGTGTTGGCCCCAATGACCGGTATGTGCTTTTATTGTGCTATACTGCTGTGTTGTAGCGTCTCATGGCTTGTGTGTTCTTGGGGGTTTATTTTGGGGAGAGTTTTTCTGGTTACGTACAGCCTTCAGCCTTTCTTTTCCTTATGCTTGCTGAGTCTCTCGACTCACTTTGCTTTCCATCATTCCTGGTAGTGCCAGCGTGGGTCCGAGCAAGGGAGTCAGTATTTAGCGGCCGAGTTGGTATGGTGTACAGGTAGTCCTGTCAATCTCTATCAACTCTGATGGTTGTGTAGGGTCTATTCTCTTATTTTTTTGTACTGTGCCATGTCACTTCTTGTGTCTCGTGTATGTTGGCACAAGAGTCTGTCTTCATTTATTGATCTTGTGACCGCTGTGCTAGCGGGGCACTGGTAGTGCATGCATATGTTTTGCTTCGCTTCCGTTGTTCTTATCTTTTGTGTATGCATGCCAGGGTGGTGCTGGTCTTGTGTTCATTCTTTTTCTCCTCTCGTAAGTGCTCCCGTTCGGGTAATCCGAGTGGTTGGGGATATCCGGGCGGGGGTGCTTAAAACGTTGGTATCAGAGCGTAGTTTGAGTCAATTTTGAGGGACGAGTTCCTGTACACCAAGTTTGTTGGGTAGAGATAGGGAAGTCTAGGTGAATCGAATAGGGTCAGGCTGCGTCAAGTTGAGTTTTGCCTATTCGTGTGAGAGGCGGTGTCCCAAATTTTTGTTCATGCAAAGGTGATAAGTGCACGTTAGGATGGGACCGTGAGGTGGTAGGAATGGAATTTATTTAGGACTTGTGCCTACCCCTAGGTGTTCGAGTAAGAGGTTGGTTTTGCCTTAAGATATTTTCCTGACATTTGGTGTTGGATGTAGATTTCGAGTATTCCCAATGGATCCCAGAGGCCCAGATCCTGGTGTACCCCTACCCAATCTGGATGATCTTCCAGTATTAGATTGTTTATGGTGTCGGTAGGAACAGAAGTTTGTTTCTGGATGGGGAGGCGGGCAAGACGAAGAGGAGTATCTAGAAAGTTATATGTATTTTCTTGACGAGTTGTTTCAAAAGACGATCCACGAGATCTTCTGGGGATTGTCAGAGAGACAAGTCATGTTTGCCTATGGGCACATGAATGACGTGTGAAGGTGACTAACTGAAGTAATGATGAACGATGTGGGCCTTCGTTCTCATTATAATGCTTTTGCTAGGTTAGTGAGGTAACAAGTTGCCATTTGGTAGCCTTGCCAAGGCCTGGTGTAGGATGTGCCCAGGATTGGAGTACTACCTGACACCCAGTCAGTCCAAGCTATCGTGAGAGAACCATCACTGTTGTAGCCACTAGAGAGACCTGTTGAACCTAGCTCTAGCGTAGCTAGTAATAAGGACTTAGTTTACACGGCAGATGAAGCTATCTCGGTTGCTAGGGGTGATGTTTATTAGGGGGCTGTAATGCAAATCTAGGATTGTAAATTATGAGGTTTGTAAGGATATGAATTATTGAGGAAATATCAGGTACAATGTTTGAAGGTATTATGTAACGAGATGTATTTAGTAAACTTATGAGTCTTGGGACCCTTAGGAATCAAGTAGTCATTGCTATTAGCAAATAGTATCTTGGTGACCTGATGTAATGAATAGTATGGACCTGGAAAGTCACAGGTTTGGTTTGCGATAGACATTTGGGTTGCGGACCATTTTTGCTAAGATTGAGTGGACCGGACACCTAACTTGTAGTGACCCAACAAGTCCCTAACCATTATCTATCAGTGATGTAGATTAGGGATAGCAAATACCTCACTTAAGGAAGTGATTAAGGAAACTCTTAAGGCTTCAATTAGGGTATGCGTTGTTTATGATAATGGCGTGTGTGGCTGGATTCTTTCCCCAGTTGTGAATGAGATAGGGATACTCTTGACTTTCTTGGAGATTTGCCTTAGTAAGAGATTGGATTGACCCTACAATTGAGCCGGTTAGCCTTGAGGCGTAAATGTCTTCCCTCTTGAGCAGATGATTTGTCGGGCTAATTCCGAGGTGTTTTCTAACGATTACTTGCTGTACTCGTACGGCCGCTACAAGTTCATGGTCATGTCATTTGGGGCTGACCAATGCCTTCCCAGTATTTATGGATTAATCGAGACCGGCGACAGAGATAGGGGTCTGGAGTTCCCTTAGTCTCGCCAGGCGTTGCCGATGCCCTTCAAAAGACTTACGTCAATTTTATGATAGATGAGGTCGTGGTAGAATATGAGGTAGAGGTCCAGGATTGGATTATGCCAAGAGTGGCACGAGAAGGTCCCACCATGTGAGAATGTGCTATAGGAGTCCAATGGTAAATGGTGGATACGTGAGTATCGAGATGTGTATATGGTGTACTGAGACGGAAAACTGAAGGTTGGGTAATGCAGTAGCTTGTGTGTAGTTGACAGTTAAACTGTCTGTTCATATTCGGACGAGGGATCTGTGATAGGAATTAACTGAAGGGCTATTATGGAATTGTGGACTTGGAGCTTATAGCAGTTAGGCTGCTTGGAGATTTGGCATCACCAGGGTGTAGGTGCTTAGTTCTCATAGATGGAGCGGATTGCAGGCGACGCCGCAATTGGCGTGTCGAAGGACTAAGGCTGTGAGATTCTATAATAAATACAGTAAAGCAAATGTGGTAGCAGACGTTTTGGGCCGTCGTGGAGCATCCGTGATAAAATGAATTAGAAATAAGGAAACCCCCCTAAGTTTGATGTTGTTGTAGATACCAAGGTGTATGGCTAGGATCGAAGTTAGTTGTATGTCTAAGTAGCTGTCGGGTTCTATTGTAAGGACAGTGACTGCTATGAGTACGCACGGTACTAATCAGGGACCACATGCCCTAGGGTCGATTATTAACCGATTGAGGAGATGAGATTTCCCTGGGTGCTGGTCAAGTGGTACATCGGCAAAAACATGAGATGGCTTGTTATGCCAGCCAGAATAATGTTTAACCCACGTCTTTGAGTTACTATTCGCTTTTGAGGAGACCTATGAGATGCCCTTGGGATTAGACAGTTACTGACACGGTGAGGTACTATAAGTCAAGTAGGCTACGAAATTAATAACACTAGTTTTAGAACTCGTGTTCTAGCTAGCCTATTTAGTCTTTAAGGAGGCCAGGGTTGGTAATTAACGATCAAGATTAGGTACGGCCCAATTAGCTGTTTGGAGTTAAGATTGGCAGTAGGACAAGATTGAGGGTTGGTAGTCACCGAATAAGTCAAAATTGGGTGTGTTGATTCCTTTAAGGAGGGGAGATCTGACGACATTTAAGATCTTGAGATGTATTAAGTGGAGAACGTGTATCCTTTGATAGTTATGATTAAATGGCTATCCATGTTTATTGACGGGACCTCAAGCATAAGCGACAAATTGTGGAAGGAAGTACTGCTGAGCAAATGCTGTATACCTGGTTAAGAATTAGTTGGCGAAAGTCAGACTAAAGGATATTGCTGTTGAATTCTTGATTGAGTATGTCGTTTCGTTTCCATGTTCCTATGGATCGTGAGTACGTGGTAGGTTCCAGTCACATTACCGCGTATAGCTTCTTGGCGTGCAAGAGGATGACCCCATTCCTATCATTACCAGTTATACTTGGAATTAGCTGCATTTGCATCGAGCTTCGTGTTGTGGATCGATTTATCATTGGGATTGAGTACCGCTGAATTTTGAGGTTGTCTTTAGAGTGATATGTGGTCAAGATAGTACCAAACGGAAGTGCGATGAGACCCCGAGATAGCTTTGGGGAAACGGTTCGATTATGATGTTGTAATAGGCGAACCTTGTTGTATGTAGGTGATATGATTGGTGACGTTCCTTAAGCTGGTTAAGGTATTAGTGGTCAAAACGTGGTCCAACTGAGGTGGTAGATTAGGAAGATGTACAGGTGTATTAAGTCAAGTAGGATACGTAGTAGACTCAGATTTGTGGGAATTGGAAAATGATGATATGGACTGTTCAAGACGTGTTATTGAGTAATATCATCAGAATTGCAAGCGTGTCTTGAGGAGATAGATTGAACACGAATTTCGAGGATGAAATTCTATTAAGGAGGGGAGAATTATAATATCCCAAAAAAAATAATAGGAATAATAATATAATCATAATAATAATAAATGAAATTAAATTAATTAAATTAAATTAATTTGTTAAAAATCTTGTGGCTGGTGGCGGTGCTCGTGAGCTTTCAGGAAGCTTCCTCAATTCCTCTGATATTGAAATCTAAACACAGAGAGTGAGAGATAGAAGGAGGGAGCAGAGAGTGAGGGAGATGGAGAGATCGGCTGAGAGTGAGATCGCGAAGGAGAGAGAGAGCTTGCGGGAAAGAGATAAGGAGAGATCGAGAGAGGGAGAGAGAGGGAGGTGGCTGCCATGGGAGGCTGGCCGAGCTTTGCTCGGCCATGGCAACGACGCGACAGCAGCAACGGCAGCGGCGCTGGGCAGCAACGGGCCGCACTGGCGTGCGCGGCCGTGGGTGGCGGCGCTAGCAGCGGGGTGGCCAGTGAAGCCACTGGCAAGAGGCGGCGACGGCTGGTGGGGCTGAAAGTGGCGGTGGCCGTTGGTTCAGGCGAGGAAGAAGAAAGGAAGAAGAAGAGGAAGAAGAAGAAAGGAAGAAAAGGAAGAAGAAGAAGAAAGGAAGAAGAAGAAGAAGGAAAGGAAGGAAGAGTAAGAAGACGCAGGGCAGAGCCGCGGGAAGAAGAAGAAGAAGAAGAAGAAAAAAGAAGAAAGGGAAGAAAAGAAAAATAAGGAAAAAAATAATAGAATTTTGGGATTTTCGGTATGGGAAGTGATCAGGTACGTGGGTAAAAATTAATAGAAGCCTGATATGTTTAAATTATAAATTTTATGCGATTAAAATTAATTAATTTGAGTCCCGATTGTGTTATTTGCTAGGAAATGATTTAATTTGCATCGGGAGCTTGAGTGAGGTCGGAATCAACTGGTTTCAGGCAAGTTCCTAATCCTTTCCTCGTATTCTTTAATTCCCGTGAGAAACCCTATGATTCCTCGTATTTTATACCCTCCATTCGTCTGTTTCGGCTCGTTTATTAATTATGAAATTTAAATTATTTAATTTAAATTTAATCTATTAAGCGGGTTTCGATGATTTTATTAGCGTGATTTAATTTAAAATAAATATGAAAATCATTGAGATTTTAATTGTGGTGCGCTTATGTGAGATTTTAAACAATTAAATTATTTATATTATACGGTAGATTTATTTAATTAAAGCCGCGATTTTATTTATTGCCAGCAAACGTTTTACTTCGCAGCGGGAGTGCAAGAAATACAAGAAACGACCGTGTAAAGGCTAGCTCCCAACCCTTTCTTCCTGATCTTTAATTCCAGTAAAAGACCCCGTGATTTCTTGTATTTTATCACCTCCCTTACTCTAATTCAGCACCTAACCTTATTTGTTAAATTATTATACATTTGTTTTAATTTAAATTAAATTCGAGACTTCTAGAGTTTTATTTGTTATGTGCCTAAGGGGGTTTGTACTGCCCCCATTCCTTTCGGAATGATGCTATATCCAGTTGGGGACTAGGTTCCTAGACGAGCGGGTTTATTTATGATTTTATCGGGTTTATTTACAGTTTTTCTCGGATTTATTTATGGTTCGGTTAAAGCTATCGAGCAGTAGGGCAGGGGTCGATTGTTGGTGACGTTGGGGTAGATTATTGTACGACCCTGATGTGGACCGTTGGGTGGACACTCCTAGTCACTGGCCGTTGACCGGTGCCGGGCACTGCTGACTAGCTCTGCCGGTATGTGATTTATTGCATGAATAGATGCATTGTATTACTGTTCATGATTTGATATGCACATGGGTACGAGATGCATGTTGGGTTATCCATTTATTGAGTATGCTTGAACACAGACATTCTAGCCTGATTAGGTTGCATCCAACGCGAGCATATGCATGGCGTGTGGTTTACTATGTGGGCGGAGTATGGCCTGATGCCTGGATGTATGGGCGCTAGTGTATCACGTTGATTCTCACTACGCCATTGCATTTTTATGTGCATTGCATGGCTACTGGTAGTTATTAGTTCTCGGACGGGAGTACCGTTCCGAGGGAGCCTATGGCTCGGTTGTCGGGAGTACCGACAGGGACGGGCGACGGGAGTACCTGCCCGGGATCGCGCGCGTAGGTTTGTGGAGATATTTGTTGCCTTTCAGGGCAGCGGCAGGTTGTATGGGACTTGGGTACCGTGTGTCTTGTGTGGGCCCCAAGGACCGGTATGTGCTTTTAGTATGCTATACTACTGTGTTGTAGCGTCTCATGGCTTGTGTGTACCTGGGGGTTTATTTTGGGGAGAGTTTTTCTGGTTACGTACAGCCTTCAGCCTTTCTTTTCCTTATGCTTGCTGAGTCTCTCGACTCACTTTGCTTTCCATCATTCCAGGTAGTGCCAGCGTGGGTCCGAGCAAGAGAGTCAGCGTTTAGCGGTCAAGTCGGTATGGTGTACAGGTAGTCTAGTCAATCTCTATCAACTCTGATGGTTGTGTAGGGTCTATTCTCTTATTTTTTTGTACTATGCCATGTCACTTCTTGTGTCTCGTGTATGTTGGGACAGGAGTCTGTCTTCATTTATTGATCTTGTGACCGCTGTGCTAGCGGGGCACCGGTAGTGCATGCATATGTTTTGCTTCGCTTCCGTTGTTCTTATCTTTTGTGTATGCATGCCAGGGTGGTGCTAGTCTTATGTTCATTCTTTTTCTCCTCCCGTAAGTGCTCCCGTTCGGGTAATCCGAGTGGTTGGGGATATCTGGGCGGGAGTGCTTACAATCCTCCTCACTGCATGGAGGGCTTAGCCTGTCCACACCTGGCAAGCTACCCGATACCACGTTGCAATCCTTATCCCATGTTAGCCAGAAGACATTAATTCATTAGCACTCGTGTGTCTCCCCAAACTCTCCAAAATTTCACGCACGTAACTCTTACACTATGAATTTTCAGGATCATAAACATAAGCATAATTAACGTAGTAGAAGCCAAGCCTTAACCCTCTGTAAATTCCTCCCCAATTTATCCTCAATTTGCCTCCCAAATTTTCCACCCAAATCACCCCAACCGTTGACACGTGGAATCCACCATTTGCAGCTTTGGTGGCAAAAATGGTCGATTAATTCCTTAAAGGCGATTGACCGATTTCTACCAAGTGGAAAAACGGTCGACCAGTTTCCCTTAGCATGTCAATGTTATAGTGATAAAATCCTAAATGCTAGATTTACACTTCATGAGATGCAAATGAGTGGCACTTTTGATGTATTCATGATATTTATAAAAGGTCATATGTTCATTTATATCTCTCTATCTCGCCTTTATGAATGAATCCCTAAATTTTCTAGTAGAGTTCATATTCTTAAAGAGTTAAGATTGTGTGACATAAATCTCTAGTTTAAAATTTCTTAAAAGTATTATTGGTTCTTAGATTTATAAGAAGGGAAATATGATTTATTAATCAGTGGACCGACACATGGGCTACTACCATTATTAGCATGGGATGCTAATGGAAATGGGGTAGTGAGTCACATGCTACATTGCATGGGATGTATATAGTAGACATGTGAGAGTGTGTTAGTTGAAGATCCGCTGAATGTGATGCTTGTTGAGCTAACTTGTTCATATTAATTAAATTTTGATGATTAACAAAAAGAGAATTTTCAATATACAAATTATAATGTTTTGATGATTAACAAAAAGAGTATTTTTCCTAAATATACTAATTGTAGTATCGAATTATTTTTCATTAATTTATAAATTTTTTTTCATAACATATGTATTAGTAAAAATATTATTTTCCATTAAAATTATTTTTTCAGGAAATTTAATATGCATAAAAAATATTGTTTTCAAAAATTAAACCAGAAAGTCGACTCTTGGTATCTTGAAAGTCAACTCTTCGTAAGCTAGAAAGTTGACTCTTGGTATCCTAAAAGTCGACTCTTGTAATCTAGAAAGTAGACTATCGGTGAGTTAGAAGGTTGACTGTCAGTATTTGAAAAGTCGACTCTCAGCTTAAATAGTCAGATTTTTTACTGTTGTTGATTCAAACGAAAGTTGATTCTTAACTTTATGAAAGTCGACTTTTGCCATAATGATCAGTTTTTTGACCGTTGAAATAGTGTCCAAAATGCCTATAAATACTCCCAAAACTCATTTTGGAGATATCCAAATACTTCCATTGCATATCCAAAACACCCGAAAGCTCTCAAATGTTCTCAAGCAAAATATCCAAACAATTCGAGACTGTCAAAGTATTATTGCACATCTATTGAAAAGCTATAAGGCAAGAGAAGAAAAATAGATCGCAAAGCCAAATCCGATCTTCTCCATTCAAACTAAGGTAACTGTTTTATTTATTTATTTATTTAAATATTATTGCCTTGTATAATTTGTGTTTAATTACTTATTTGTATCCAAGTGTAGACAAATTATTTGTAAACATTTAAATTATCATTAAGAATTGTATATAAATTAAAGAAAATCTTGATTCTAGTTATTATGTTACGGGTGTTTTATATTTGGTGCTCTCTTCATGACATCATCCTAAGGCTTCATACTCACTAAAACGGACATTTATAGGAACCGTCCCAAAATCTCCGAACCAACATTAGGACCTTTTCTTCATCATGCATGTTACTACAAACCATTTTTGTTTCCTTAAGCCTTTGGAATGTTTCTAATGAACGGCATCAATTGTTGTGACTTGAACACAATAATAAATTTATTCATTGGGGACATTGTCTTTAACTCAAATTTTACAAGAAAAAGATCAATCAAATGGCACAGGGTAGTCACCACGCGAACACTCTAATACTTAAGTCAAAAACTATGTTTCATTTAAAACTTAGATACAGTATTAAAATCAATATCAAAGACATGTCTTTTTTGTAACGAGGGTTTATCTATTTATAAAGGAACATGATAATTCATGATAAACATCATTCGTATTTTGAGATCAAGTAGGATTATAATTCTAATAGATCACACCTATCGTTTACAAAATTCTCAAAGAGATTTTCAAATATCAAAATGATCATATTTACACTTCTTTCAGAACTTTCCCAATAGGGATTTATTGGGAAGCTTCCGAGAATCGATTATAGTCTTCGGGAGATTGTAATCTCCTCCCAAGGCTTATTTTGGTCTCTGTGAGACTTGTCCTCCCGGAGCCATTTCATGTTTACAAGAGACGTTCCAATCTCCCGAAAATTGTATTTGGGTTTGGGTATTTGGGCTTCTTTGTCTCTTAGTGGGCCTTTGCTTGTGTTCAAATGATAACAAAAGAAAAATAAGATGCTTAAAATTTCATTTTTTATCATAGATTGTCTAACCTGGCAAATATATGTGTATAAATACATATATTGCCTCAAGAAATAAAGATAAAGATTGCGAATGTAGCAGAAGAATGGGGAACCCACAGAAAGTCACCATTTAAAGGCATCTAGAGTTATAACTCTTCCAGTAATACAAGAAAAAATAATAAAATAAAAAATAAGAAAAGACAAAACAAATACAGAGTAAAAAATTGTTTGTGTTAGGTTAGTCATTTTTAAGAAACTATCTTTAAGATAATAATTTTCTCCACTAGGTGTAAAGCTTTATGAAAATTCTAAGCCCGGAATATAATGCCTAACTAAGAAACTAAAATTGTACTTTTTAATCTCTTCTACCACTGTGGTGCCCAAGATTCGCAAGAAAAGCCAGAAGCAGTTAACACATGTCTTCCGAAGTTATCTTCCGATGATGTGTCTTCCGAAGATAACATTAGGTCTGGGGAAGATATGTTCGGAAGATTGTCTTCGGAAGAGGTCTTCCGAAGATATCTTCCGAAGCCTATGTCCCAACCCCATTTTGTTCTCTATTCGCAGCCTATAAAATGAGAAGTTCAACACGAAAAAGGCATGGTAACATCGGTATTTTCTCTCATTTTATTTACTTCCGAAGAGTATAATTTCCTTTCTAATCATATTCCTTCCGTACTGATTGGAGCATCGGAGGGTCTTCGTGGGAGAGAAGCCCACGAGCCTTTTGACCATCTTTTTCTTATAAGGATCTTCGGAAGAACAACACTGCAACAATTTCGGAAGACCAGTGATTACATCTTCGGAAGACCCATGTTGTGTATCTTCGGAAGACCAAAGTTTTTACCTTCGGAAGACGGAGCCTAGTATCTTCGGAAGACCCTTGTTTGAAGCTTCGGAAGATCATTGTTCAAGAGCTTCGGAAGAGGACCCCTTAGACTCGAAAGACCATTGTTTGCATCTTCAAAAGACCATTATTCGTATCTTCGGAAGACCACTGTTTGACCAGTGCTTCATATTTTCGTAAGACACATTTCCACTTTTCAAGCTACCTCCGGAAGTCACAAGACTCGTCAGTATCATCTACGGGAGCTCTCCCTCAGAGGTTCGCCTTCAGGAGATTTGTTCACCTCTCGGAATCTACGGCATCTGCGACTATCCCATTCTTTAGAAATTTTAATTGTTGTATTTGAGCAACAACAATTTGGCGCCGTCTGTGGGAATCTGGATAAAAAGCTCATTTCACTACAAAATGCCGAGAGGGACAAAGTCAACTGGCCTGGCCTGGCCAACCCGCCCAACCTAAACCGAAGGAACACTCGTAGCCGGACGGGGGACCCCCTTCAGACACTACCTAATGTGCACGGACTTATAGGAGATCACCTTGACAATGACGTGCGCTCAGGTAACATACCGACACTGGAAGGCCGTCAGACCGCAGGATTGGGTGGTATGGAACATTCAGAACAGGGAGAGGTACATGCTATTGGGGTAGGAAGGCAAGTGATAAGGCAAGGGAGACAAACCCCGCCCATAATGCAAGCAAATCAAGACCAACACTCCCTGGGGCAATCCTCAATTCCGAGAAGAAGCCCTGCAGTGATGCTAGTACCTCCAAAACCTTCTGGAATAGCACCACCCACAGTCTTATTATCAGACTATGAACAGTTGCGAAAGAATTTTGAGGAGTTGAAGAATCAGAATAACGATCTCAAAGCAAGTAATGAGGAGAATACGAGAAAATTGCAAGGGGTTACTGCTCTGCTACAAGAATTGATGCCTGACATCCACATTCCCCAAATCGGACAGACTGGGGAGAGAAGACATTGGAGATCCCATGATGAGCCCCCCAGAACGCCACATCAAGGGGTCAGAGTTGGAAGCCCCAGAATTAATGATCAAGTCCCGTCAGCAGAGAATCGAGGAGGTAATCATGATAGGAGGCCAGGGAAAGCCCCCATGTACGAGGGGATGGCGGAAAGCACCCACTCAAGGGCTCTTTGCATCCAATCTCCCGATAGGAACGAAGCAGATAGAGCAACTCTTAAGGCGTCTGACGTCAAGCGCCTCATAGAAGAAGTGTTGGAACAAAAGCAAATCGTGGCAACACCTGTAGAAACATCAACGAAAGGATTCCCACTGGCTGAAGAGCTCCAAAGACAGCCAATGCAACCTGGGTTCAAATTGCCCCAACTCCTGTTATATTCGGGGAAGGAAGACCCCGAGAGGCACTTGCAACACTTCGTCGCAATGGCCGTGTTGCATGGATGGAATGAAGTCACCAGATGTAAAGCTTTCCCCCTCTCACTAACTGAGCAGGCGCAACAGTGGTTTATTGAATTACCCGCTGGACACATCCGATCGTTTGAGCAGTTGAAGAAAGAATTTTTTACGGCATTTTCTGCCTACGTTCCAAAGAGGAAGAGTGCCATGTATTTGATGAGCTTGCAACAGAGGCCAAATGAATCTCTGAAACAATATGTCGAGAGGTTCAAGGTCGCAACACAAGAGGTAAGGGATCTCCCGGTAGGTCTAGCCGCATCTGCTTTGCTTAATGGAACCGCCTACGCCCCGCTCAGAGAATCCCTAGCGTTTTCTGAGCTGAGCTCAATGGCCGAACTGTTTGCTCGAGCTGAGCAATTTATTGTCCAAATGGAAATCTTGGAAGCATGGGAAGGTAAAAGAAGAGGGAGGTCGAATGACATTGGGTCAGACAGATCAGTGAAGGTGCAGAGAAGAGAAGAGCCCCCGAAAATGCAGTTTCGGAGCTTCACCCCCCTTACTGAGCCCAGAGCCGCTATCCTTTCGTCCATTGCGCATACGAGACTCATCAACTTCCCTCCGCACTCTAATCAGCCAATGGGTAGAAACGCGGATTCTTTTTGTAAGTTTCACGAAACCACGGGGCATGCCACAGAGCAGTGCCGAGAACTACGGAACCAAATTGAGCAACTAATCAGAGAAGGAAAGCTAGACCGGTTCATACTGGACAAGCCGAAAAATCAGCAAGGTCGGAAAGAGGACCTTAAAAGAAATAATCAAGGAAGGCCCCCGCGACAGAGGAGTGAAGTATTAGGCAGAAGAGAAAATCAGTCGCTCCGGCAAAAAGAAGGGGAGAGAAACAGTCAAAGGAGGGAGCAATCGGGGCCTAGCATAGAAGAAGGCGGAAATGAGCCTACAATGGATAGAATACACGTAATTTCAGGAGGAGAAAATTTGGCAGGAGATTCATCCTCTTCTAGAAAGGCATATGCGCGCCAGGCACTATGTGTTCACTCGGTGGAAAAGATTCAAGAAGACGAAGACCCCCTTATTTTCTCACTCGAAGACCAGGGGAGTGTGCTGCTCCCCCATGATGACCCCTTGGTTATTTCCGCTGTTATTGCCAAGCACCCGATTGAAAGAATACTGGTGGACAGTGGAAACTCTGTGAACCTTTTGTACTGGAATTGTTTTGAGAAGATGCACATCGCCCATGATCGATTGAAGACAGTCATCTCCCCCCTGTATAGCTTCACAGGAGAAGCAGTGCCAGTGGTTGGGTCGGTTCAGTTACCTATTACACTCGGGGACCACCCACAAGTGGTTACCCGGCAAGTGAGTTTTATGGTAGTCAGGACTTTCTCCTCGGCCTACAATGTAATCTTGGGACGTTCACTCATCAATGCTAAGAGAGCTGCCATATCTCCGGGATATTTGCTGATGAAATTCCCTACTCCGCAGGGAGTGGGGCAGGTGAGGGCTAACCATAAACAGGCCAGAGTATGCTATGTGAGCTCCACTCGGGGTGTTGCAAGTAAGGGAAAAGCGATGACTGAGGAGACCTTGTTGATTGGCGAGCAAACCCTTGAAGCTAGCAAGCCTCAGCCGGTGGAACCGCTAGAAACCGTCCCCTTGGACCCTGATGATGAACGTCGGCAGGTACGCTTGGGGAGCCAGTTGGAGAATCAAGAGAAAAAAGAGATCGTCGAATGTCTACGCTCTTATGCAGACATTTTCGCCTGGACGCCCGCTGACATGCCCGGGATCAGCCCAAAGATCATATCCCATCACCTGAACGTGCGTGCAGAAGCTCGACCAGTCAAGCAGAAAAAAAGGCATGTTGCCCCAGACAGGCTGAGGCATATGGAAGAAGAAGTAGATAAGCTCTTGAAGGCAGGATTCATTAGGGAGGTGCAGTACCCCGAATGGTTGGCCAATGTCGTGATGGTGCCAAAGGCCAGCGGAAAATGGCGAATGTGCATTAATTTCACTAATTTAAATAAGGCGTGTCCGAAAGATTCTTACCCACTCCTGCGAATAGACAGGCTAGTTGATGATACAGCCGGATATGCTGTATTGAGTTTCTTGGACGCATTCTCAGGTTACCACCAGATCAGCATGTATCCGCCTAACGCCGAAAAAACGGCTTTTATAACAGAAAAAGGGACGTATTGTTATCAGGTGATGCCTTTCGGCTTGAAAAATGCGGGGGCAACGTATCAAAGGATGGTCAACAAAATATTCAAAGATCTACTAGGGGGTGATGGAGGCTTACGTTGATGACATGATAGTGAAAAGCAAACCAGGCGAGTCGCACGCCAGCCAACTTAAGAAGGTTTTTGCAATATTTAGAAAGAATAACATGCGCCTAAATCCAGATAAGTGCACATTTGGAGTAAAGTCGGGAAAATTTTTGGGATATATGATTACTCACAGGGGGATAGAAGCTAACCCTGAAAAGGTGCAGGCAATAATTGACATGCAGTCTCCCACCACAGTTAAAGAGGTTCAGAGATTGAATGGCCGTCTGACAGCATTGGGTCGATTTCTCTCAAAGCAGGCCGAACGCAGCCTTCCTTTCTGCCAGGCTTTAAAAGGAGGTAAGAATTTCCAGTGGACGTTTGAGTGCGAGAAGGCCTTCCAAGAGTTGAAAGCATATCTCAAGGAGATCTCTCTATTGACACGACCAGAGGCTGGAGAGAGGTTGTACCTGTATCTGGGGATTGGCTATCAGGCGGTAAGTGTTGTCCTCGTCAGACAAATCAGCCAGGTTGACAACCCAGTATTCTATGTGAGCAAAGTATTACAAGGAGCAGAGGCGCGATATCCCCATGCTGAAAAGGTAGCTTTGGCACTGGTAACAGTAGCAAGAAAATTGAGACCCTACTTCCAAGCACATGCAGTTACAGTGTTAACAGATCAGCCATTGAGACAGATTTTGCAGAAACTAGAATGTTCGGGAAGGCTAACCAAATGGGCAGTAGAACTCAGTGAGTACGATATCTGCTTCGAACCTAGAAAAGCGATAAAGGGGCAGGCGTTGGCAGACTTTATAATGGAGTGCACTCATTTACCAGAGACAGAAGCTCGCACAAAGACGTGGATGTTGTTCGTAGATGGAGCATCGAATGCCAGGGGAAGCGGGGCGGGGGTGGTATTGATCTCCCCTGAGGAAGAGGTGTTAGAATACTCTTTATGCTTCATCTTCCCCAGCTCAAACAACACAGCCAAGTATGAAGCATTGCTAGCTGGGATGAGATTGGCAGAAAAGCTGGAGGTAAAGAGCTTGACCGCCCACAGCGATTCGCAGTTGGTAGTACAACAGTTTCAAGGCACTTTTGAAGTAAGAGAACAAGTTTTGGCTCGTTATCTACAGAAAGTGAAGGAGCTCTCTCATAGGTTTGAACGTTTTGAACTCATTCAGATCAACAGGTCCTCCAACCAGCACGCTGACGCATTATCCAAGTTGGCCTCGGCTCGAGACACTCCGGGACGATTAATCCATATGGAGGTCCTGCAACAACCAAGTACAGAAGAAGGTGATGGGGATGTCCACTGCATTGATATAGCAGACGACTGGAGAGCACCAATACTGAAATACCTGCTTGATCAAGAACTTCCAGCCGCACCCTCAGAGGTTAAGAGATTGAAGACCTACGCAGCCTGCTTTACAATCATTGGCCAAGATTTATACAAGAAAGGGTACTCTTTGCCATTGCTCAAATGCTTGGGAGCGCGAGAAGCAGAACAGGCGCTGGAAGAAGTTCATGAGGGAGACTGCGGTGAGCACCTTGGCTCCAGAGCGTTGGTGAGAAAGATCTTGCGAGCTGGTTTCTTTTGGCCCACCTTAAAGCAAGATGCAGCTCGAAAAGTGCGAACATGTGACAAATGCCAGAAGCACGCTCCACTGACAGTACTGCCCCCTTCGTCTCTAAGACCGATATTCCAACCAATACCGTTTGCACAATGGGGATTGGACATTTTAGGCCCGTTTCCTATGGCGACAGCCCAAAGAAAGTTTCTATTGGTGGCCACAGATTACTTCACAAAATGGGTCGAAGCCGAACCCCTAGCGACCATAACTGAGAAGCGCGTAGAAGGGATGGTGTGGAAAGATATAATCTTTCGTTTCGGCATACCCCGGATTCTCAACACGGACCATGGAACACAATTTGATTCAGAGGCTTTTAGGGCCTTCTGCCAGATGTGGGGAATCAGCTTAAGGATGGCGTCCGTATCATATCCACAAGCCAATGGCCATGCAGAGGCGAGCAACAAGACTATCTTACACGGACTAAAAACTCGGTTAGAACGAGCTAAAGGCAGGTGGGCTGATGAACTCCCTAGTATTCTGTGGGCTTATCGCACAACCAGCCGCGTATCTACAGGGGAAACTCCTTTCAGCTTGGTATATGAAACAGATGCCTTAATTCCGGTAGAGACAGACCTCATCTCGCCTCGGGTTATGGCTTTCAGTGAGGAGGATAATCCAGACAGCTTGAGGGAAAACCTGGATACGATAGATGAGCTGAGGGAGAAAGCGGCTGTACAGCTAGCAGCATATCAGAGGAGAATTGCCGGCTATTATAATGCAAAGGTTCGACCCCGAATGTTCCAAGAAGGAGATTTGGTGCTCAGGAAAACAGTGATCACAAATGCCCATAGAGAAGAAGGAAAGCTCAAACCAAATTGGGAAGGGCCTTACAAGATACAAAAGATGTTGGGACCCAACACTTGCGTGCTGCAGACATTGCAAGGAGTGATGATGGGAAAAACCTGGAATACAATGCACCTCAAAAGATATTTCACCACACTGACAGCTGAGGAGAAACAGGAAGGATGCGGAGCCGAGAACAGGGAGACGCATGTGCTACAAGAAGCGCTACTTGGCTCCCCTGAGAACCCAAGTTCTCTTTGATCTTTTAATTTTCTCGTGTAATAGTCCCCCTATAAATAAAAGAGTACCCCCATGTATTCCCGTGGAATAGGAAAAACTATAAGCCGAACCACGTAAGATCTCGTGTCTAAAGTATTTGCGTGTATGACAACGTAAGATGCAGGTACTGTAGCCCAGCCGGGGTCCCTAACGATATTAGGATGACCCGGCAAAAACCTAGGCACCCATAACCTGGAACCAATTCGAGATCATCAGATGTCCGACGGTTATGCCCGCAGACTCACCTAGATCCCTCGACTGAGTTCGGTACAATGCTTTTAAGCTAGACCTAACTCCTCGGGCCGATCTGGCGCCTAGGTCTCCCGGCAAGCTCGGACACCCTGGGGGCATCCCGAATTGAGCTAGTTAATGGGCCCAGGATACAACGGTCGCAGATCAATTCCCAGAAGAGCCAGAAGATCGCAAAGCTGCTACGAGGTAAGTTGAAAAACGCCCCCACTGCACGAGGCTCAGGTCGTCAAATCGCAATCTGGTGCCCATGACCTAAGACCAACTCGAGATCATCAAATGCTCCGACATCTGTGCCCGCAGACTCACCTGGATCCCTCAGTTGAGTTTGGCGCAATGCTTTTTAAGCTAGACCTAACTCCTCAGGTCGATCTGGCGCCTAGGTCTCCCGGCAAGTTCGGACTCTTAGAAAGAATCTCGGGCTGGATCATTGGCCAAACCCAGATCCCTTATGACAGACCGAGCCTCGGAGGAGGTGAGCAAGAAAGTGAAGGCCACTGCCTGGGATCACCGGTTGCCCCGACTCCTATGCCCGCAGACTCACCTAGATCCCTCGATTGAGTTCGGTGCAATGCTTTTTAGCTAAACCCAACTCTTCTGGCTGATCTGGCGCCTAGGTCTCCCGGCAAAATAGGATGCTCGAGACAAGTTCGGCGTGGGATCCCTAGCTCCGACTTCCAGGTGGCAAGCCACCACTCAGAAACATTCGTGGTGGCCCAATGATCCCCAATTTTGATAAAGTCAGAAACTTGATGACTACTGCATGACTCTCATTATCACATCAGGGATGGACCTACCCCGAGTTTCCTGAGGGTGAAGAGCAGCGAAGAAAAGAAAAATCGAATCACCACGACAGATAAATTAAAATACGAATGCAAGTCACATATCCAGCAAACAAATGAAAATAATATGACCGAGAGATTATATATAAATGTAAAGAAGACAATTACATAGACCATGCTGAAGCAATCACCAAAGCATTGCATTCTCTAAAACTTGGATAAAATATGATACGCCCCAAGCAAAACGTCGGAAATTATAAAAAGAACACTGAAGAAAAACTAGTGTTCTACATGGACAAATCAAAAAGCCTATACTAGTCTTCAGGAGGAAGGTGGTTCGCGGGGCCCGGACCCTCTTCAGGAGGCAAACTCTGGAAGGCGTCGGCGGACGTGTCCCTTTCCAGCTCTCTCTCAATCATCTGCGCAGTGCTAAGCGAGCCGGCGCCCACTTCACCCTCCTTAAGATCTAGGACGTATGGGCTCCATGGACCCTGCAAATTACTGAGGTCATCCTCTAATGCTCGCCTCACGCATTCATCCGGCCCGATATCATTTGGCTCATACTTCCTCTAGTCGGGGGGCGTGCCGGCGGACATGGCATTATCGAAAGTCACGTCCAAAAAGGAATCATTGGGGTGCCTGCTCTCCACAAAATTGCGGCAGAGGTAGAAGCCTAACTTCGAAAAGCAGCTGGCATACTTATCCTTACGATGGAAGCAATCCTTGGAAAGACGGTACTGCCTCACTGCCTCTCTCGCCGCTTCGTCGATCTCTCGCTGCCTGTCCCCGCGCATCCTCTCCATCTCCAGTTGAGCGTGGGCCACCCGTTCTTCGGCACCAGCTAAATCTCCCTTCAGACGAGAAACCTCACCCTAGGCCTCCACCAGAAAAGACATCTTCTCTTCATAAGCCCGATTGCGAGCCTCTAGTGCTTCTTCCCACTTACAGGCATTGTCTTCGGCTGCCTGGCGGCTTATGGAAAGGTCGTGAAGCTGGGCTTCGGGCCCGGTTTTGTCCGACTCCAAGTGACGAATCCGCATATTCAGAAGCTGCTCGTCCTCTTTCCATCAGAGGGACTTCTGTGTTAATTCATAAATTTGTGCCTCTTGACGAGCCAACCGAGCGCGGTTCATTGCGTTAGTCACGACGGCGCCCTGGGCACCCTGCAAGAAAAAGGCGTGTAAGGGTAAACTAGGTTTCGCAAAAAAAAAAAAAAAAAAAACAAAACAAAAACAAAAACAAAAACTTACGATCGCAAGATAACGTTCAAACTCGTCCATATCCTGTGGGGAATTGCGAAAATATCGACCCTCGTCACGAGGAAGAATGGAAGAGTAGAGAAGGCGAGCCGCAACTCCCGGCATGTCAATTGTGTCGGTATCAAGGACTCCTTGTTGCATATTGAATTGCTCCCCCCGCACCCAATAATTATCATCCAATCGAATGGCCCCTTGGTGTGGATCGGGCAGTGCAGGCAAAATAGGCGCTAGTCCCCTAGAGGTTGATCCCCTCTCCATGTGCAACGTTCTACGATCGCCGCGTTGAGGGTTGAGCACAGCGCGACGATATAAGCCTCGACCCCTATCGTGGATGGCATCAACAGCGGCCTGGTCAAACCGAGAGGTAACTTCAGCCTCTGGATCAGCCCTATGCACAGTGGGATCACGTGGAGTCTGATGGGGAGTGCCACTCACGGCCGCGGACATGTCCATCTCCAGCGGGGAAAAAGTCGGGAGGCCCGCCGATTCTGCAGGTGAACCATAGGCCTGGAGGTCGCCAACAGGATGGAAAGTCGCAGGGTCTACCTCCGCTTCTTGGCGACAGCTCCTTTTTCTCCTTCTATGCCTGGGGCGCGGGGGAGCCAAGGTTTCCCCCACCCCCTCACCTTGTTCGAGGTTGTGGAAGTCAGGGGCAGGAGTCCCATCTTGAGGATCAGGCGCAGTAGACGTTCTAGGAGCCGTCTGCTGGTTGGCAGATCTCATCAAATGTTGCATGGCTGCAAAAGGAAGACATAACGCAATTAGACACAACGAAATAACCTCTGAAAATAAAGTTTATAGCAAAGAAAAATAGCAAGACAGCCAGGGGGTCCCCACCCTCAGGAGAAGGTTGCTCCTGGAGAAGGGCATCTCCCCCTCTCGCCGTGACATCAGGAGTTGGGTCGACTGGAGGGTCGGGATATAAGGCCCTGGGCACCCTGCGACGAGATGATTCGCCACGCTCTGGAATCCAGCCCACCCTTATCAATCTGTCCACGGACAAGAGGTCAAGGAGATGTTTATGGTCACCCCTAGTTATAACACGGCGGCTATCCTCGTATCTCTCTCTAAGCACAGATAGGGGAGCGCTCAGCACAGGTTTTCCTACCCTCTCCGGGTTAGTGCGCCATTCACGAGGAGCATTCCACACCCCGTTCGGAGGTTTGACCAAAAACCATCGAGTGTCGAATGAAGCCTCGCGAGGAGGAGATTCAGAAAAAAGAGTCTCACCCTTGACCCGCTGAAGGGTATACATATGGAAACGCTCCTTAACTAGACGTAAGAGAAAAAGACAGTAGAGGAAATCGATTGTTGGATCTATATCGTTCTCGCGACAGATGACAAAAAAACCAACTAATTGGGCCCAGCCGTTAGGGTGTAGCTGGCCCGGAGCTAGCCCGCTAAGGTGAAGAAACTTAAGGCCAAAATTATGGAGAGGGAGATGGAAGCCTAAACGAAAGCTGGCCTCGTGCACACTCATCCACCCCTCTTCTACGTCCACTGCGCAATTTTCCTCAGGACGGGGGAGTCTGGTGAGGTAATTCCTAGGGATGCGATGATTTTGACGAATAAGAGCCACGTCATTTTCGTCCATTTGAGAGTGTTTTCCCTTGAAGAAGAAATGCTCAAGCCCGTGGGAATCAACATCGTGATGATATATCTTCCCGCTGGCCATAGTAGAGAGAAAAAGAAGAAGTTGAAAAAGCTGTATAAAGATAGTTTAAGAAAATTTTCGGAAGTAAATCTTCGGAAGAGAAGACCTTCGGAAGATGTTTAAGTCTTCGGAAGATAAGAACTTCGGAAGGAGATTAGGTCTTCAGAAAACTATAATGTTTAAGGAGACTAAGTCTTCGGAAGATGAGAACTTCGGAAGACGTTTTAATCTTCGGAAACGATTGTACTTCGGAAGAGGATTGATCTTCGGAAGATACTAAAAACTACGCAAAAGTAAGCAAATGAGCTTCGGAAGGGTGATATCTACAGAAGGAAGTGTCGCGTGAATAATTTACCTACGGATGTAATTTCTTGTTCGGAAGAGGTTTAGTCTTCGGAAAAGGGCTGATTCTTTTATCTTCGGAAGATTTTATCTTCGGAAGAAAAACACAGGAGTTTTCAAGAGTGCCAAGTGAATGAGGCGCGGAAGTGGTGGACCCTATTTATAGGAAACCAGCGAAAGCCGAAAAGTTGCCGTGAAGGCTTCGGAAGTGAGCTTCCGAAGATCCGTTCGGTAGTGGCCTTCCGAACCCTCAAAAATACTATTTATTTTTATTTTTTATTTCTATAAAATCAAAAACAAAGAGTGGAGGACAATTGTAGTGCCCAAGATTCGCAAGAAAAGCCAGAAGCAGTTAACAAATGTCTTCCGAAGTTATCTTCCGAAGATGTGTCTTCTGAAGATAACATTAGGTATGGGGAAGATATGTTCGGAAGATTGTCTTCGGAAGAGAAGATCATTGTTCAAGAGCTTCGGAAGAGGACCCCTTAGACTCGAAAGACCATTGTTTGCATCTTCGAAAGACCATTATTCGTATCTTCGGAAGACCACTGTTTGACCAGTGCTTCATATTTTCGTAAGACACATTTCCACTTTTCAAGCTACCTCCGGAAGTCACAAGACTCGTCAGTATCATCGACGGGAGCTCTCCCTCAGAGGTTCGCCTTCAGAAGATTTGTTCACCTCTCGGAATCTACGGCATCTACGACTGTCCCATTCTTTAGAAATTTTAATTGTTGTATTTGAGCAACAACAACCACCAAAAAGTCAAACCCACCGATTGAAAACAATAAGAGATTAAAGAAAGTAGAAAACATTAATCAAAAGAAGAATAGAAGAGTTTTTTTTCATTGCACCCTATTTGTTTAAATCTATTTGTATAAAATTAAAGAACACGACTTTTTGAAAAATCATATCTCTTGAAGAAATGATTTATCTTTTAAAAATATCACAACTCTTCAATATATAAAAGACATGAATTTAAAATTTAAAAGTAACTATCTTTTTAAATTTTAATCAAAGGATATGTCTTTATGTCCTATAACTACCACTTTATTTAAATAAAGTAAATCAAAGAATAGATTATAATATATATATATATATCATAAAACTATCAATGCTATTATTATTAGATCATAATATATATTTATATATAACAATAGCCTCATTAATGGGACAACTTGATATAAGTACACCAAAAAGATTGTCACAATAACACTCCCCTCCAGCTGAATATAAACCCTCATTAGATTTGCAAGTTTCAACAACCACTCAGAAAGTTTTATATTGATGCATAATGATAGAATTTACGAGTCTCCAACAGATAATAGAATCACCAATAATAAGGATAAAGGATTTCCATTTTTATACAGCTAGAGGAGCACGATGAGTCATAAACTGATAATCAGGCAACAAAACCCGAAATAGGGAATGTACAAATAGGGAATATACACATTAAACCTTTGTTTGAAGAATGTAGTTTCTAATAGGAGCAGAACAGAAGAGAGTAATGACACCAAAGTAAAAGCTAACAAATGCACTTAGACAGAATACCCAGAGTGAAATTGGTCCGTTCATTTCTTCTTCGAAGGTCTTCCTTGGCAATGCAGGAAGGCTTTTCGTCTGACACCCATTACTAGGGGACTCCACACACAAGTCTGGATTGCCAGAAAATGCTCCTGGAAACTTCCAATATCCCTGTCTTCTAGGAACGACTCCGGAAAAGCAGTTATACGAAAGATTCAGATCTGTCAGGTTTCCAAGATTGGATATGTTCTCCGGGATCTGACCAGACAATGAATTATGTGACAAATCCAAGGTCCTCAAACTCCACATCTTGTCCAAAATCATTGGAATCTGACCGTCAAGAAAATTGTAAGATAAATTCAGATACTCTAAACCATTTAATCCAAACAGGCCAACTGGGATCTCTCCAAGTAGTAAATTATCAGATAAATCTATTCCAACTGCTGAAGATAGATCATAACTGAAGCTTAACTGATTGATATCAGAGACAACCACGGAGAGTTCTATTTGTAGAATCTCTGATGTAAACAACGGTCTGGTAGGCGTTGCTCTGCTTGAGTTACTATCATTGAACCTCAAACTGATGTTAAAGTTGCCATCTGGAATATAGCCAGAGAACTTGTTGCCAGAGAGGTCTAATGTTTGAATCGCTTCAAATGAGAACAGCCAAGAAGGCAGAGCCCCAGTAAACTTGTTATGAGCGAGTGAGATAAACCTGAGGTTCAACCATTTGTCAATTGCATCATTCAGAGCTCCTGAGAGATTGTTATGGCTAAAATCTACAACCTCCAATGATTTGCAGCCTGCTAGTGTTAGCGGGATATCTCCAGAAATCCCATTATTGCTAATATCAAGTATCTTCAAACTATCCAACGCATCAAGCTCTGGCTGAATTTCACCAGAAAGATTGTTATTGCCCAGTATCAGTGCAAGTAGTTGAAAACAACCAACAATGGTCAAAGGAATTGAACCCGACAGTGAGTTGTGTGACAGGTCGATGACTTGGAGATAGGTTAAATTGCCAATCCTTGCTGGGATTTCACCAGTGAGAAGATTGTGAGAAAGAAACAACACCTGCAAGCTTTTTAACTCCATTATAGGCAGGGGAATATCACCAGAGAATTGATTGTGGGACAGGTCAAGAAGTAGAAGCCCGGACTTATCAGAGGGAAGTGCAATTTTGCTTGGAAGCCGTCCGGACAAAGAATTGAAGCTCAAGTCCAAAACAACCAGCTTATCCGAAAATATGAGAGTAGGAGAAATCTCATATCTCAACCCATTGGATGACAGATTCAGCTGCCTCAATTCCCGGAGCGAGGAGATACAAGTCGGCATTCCTCCAACAATGGAGTTGTTAGCCAAATTGAGAACCGAAATCGATTCCACAGAGGCGAAAAGGCAAGGCAGAGTACCCGAAAGCGAATTAGATTCGAGGTTGAGATAAATCAAAGACTGATGAAAATCACCAAGATTTCCCCCCAAATTGTTGTGTGACAAATCCAAATACTTGAGTGATCTCAAGTAATACAAGCTTTCAGGAATTTCTCCCCCAAAGGAATTCAGCCCCAGATCAAGCTTCTCAAGCTTAACGGAGAAATTCCCAATCCAGGACGGAACAGTCCCGTTCAAATCATTGTTTCCATTAAGAGAAAGCTCAGTTAACTTGCTCAACCTCACTAAAGTACTAGGAACAACTCCACTAAACAAATTATATCCAAGATCTACAGTACGAAGGTTCAACAGATTACCCAGACAAGGAGGGATTGAACCACAAAAGCTATTGTGGGATAAAATTAGGGTTTCAAGGCACGAAAGCTTACACAAACTGGAATGAATCGGGCCCGACAAGTTCATACGAGAAAGGTTGAGTGAAGTGACCCGACTGGTCCGGTTCGAGCAGGCGATCCCGGTCCAGTTGGAGCACTGTGAACCGGCAGCGGCAGCAGCAGCAGAATCCCAACTCGACAAGCTCTGGTTTGGGTCTTGAAGCTGTGATTTGAACAACAGAAGTGAAGATCGATCTTTTGGGTGAAGGAAATGGGTCTGGGCGGAAGCAGCGGAAAATGCAGAATGTACGGTTAAGGAGAATAACAATGGAATTATTATAAAGAATAGGAATGGCATTTGAGACAGGTTAGGGGCTTTGCAGGTTTGGAGACCTAAAACCCGTCGTTCTTCCATGGTTGAAATGCGAAGCTGGATTGGAGAAAGGATTCGTAGGGGACTGCGAAGTGCGTGAATCAGAAGCTGAAACAGAAAAGAGAAAAAGGAAAGCTCAACAGGGAAAGTGGGTCGACAAGCAACTATACCTGACCCTGTTGATGTGCTCTAGAGAGAGAGAGAGAGAGAGAGAGAAGAGAGAAAAGGAGAAGAATCAATAGGAGAGCGACGGAATGTTCTTCACTGTCTGAAGACAGTCACTTTGAGTCAACTTTGTTTTGACTAATTTGGGAGAAGTAGTAATTTAGCCTTAGAAAAACTAGTCAAATTATTATTTTAGAAACACAATCTCTTTACGTTTACTCGCGTAAAAAATGAGTTCCAAAACACCGTGTTAATAATCTCACAAATGTCCTTTTTTAACATAAAAGAATTGTAAAATAATAAACAAAAATATTATATTAATAAGATTTAAACTTTACAAAATTTATTTTAAACTCTTATAATATATTTTGAATTTAAAATTTTATTTAAATTCAACTTGTTTTATTTAAAATTTTATCTAAACAAATTAAAAAGTAAATTATAATCATCAAAAAAATTTAATTATAATTTTTATTTTTTTTACACATGAGTTACTCCTCTAATATATATATATATATATATTTGAAAACATAAATTTAAATAAAAAATATCTATAGATAAAATTTGCATGTAAATATTTAATTTTGTGAAAGAAAATGGATAAAATAGAATAAATATTTTTTTCTTAACAAGGAAAAGATCAACAAAAATAATAATAATAAATTCAGAAGAAATAGTTAAATATGATGTTAATTCTAAGAAATTGAGGTAAGTCCATATATATATATATATATATATTCTAATTACAACAATAGAATTTTGATATCTTAAATAATATTATTTAATTTATTTATACTAAACAATATTAATGTGATAACTGAAATATAATGATGTGGAACTCACTCTATTAAATTGTTGTGTTGAAAAAATTAAATAGGTGGATCCTACCACATCAACGTTGTTTAGTATAAATTAAACAGCATTACTTAGAAGATCAAAACTTTATAACAATATATAATTAATTTGTTTTGAAAAAAAAAAGATATAGAACATTGTGTTAAAGGATGATGCAATAAATTTAAACATCTTATAAATACATAATTATCATATCATTCATAGAAAATTGTATGAATCTTATATAATTTGTTAATAATGATGTGCAATATAGTCTTATTCTAATTTCCATTAAAGAATACTAACAAAATGGAAACTTAGAAGGGTATTTCTAACCTATATAAGGATGTAATCACAAATTTCACCTAAAAAAAAGAAGAAAATAGTAATTCACCCATGTATACTTTATTAATAAGGGTAGTCAATATTTAATAATTCACGTCGATAAATCAATAAGGAGAAAATAGTCACCTAAGTATATAAGGAGAAAATAGTCACCTAAGTTTTGTAATATTTAATAAATAAATCATAGTTTAAGGACAAACTAATGAGACTAAAATTTTGTCGCGTTACACTTTCCTTTGGCATTAATTATCACTATAAATGTTATCTAATCATGTAAATCACATTCAACGTCATGAAAATTTGATGCCTACTTGCAAGTTAATTAGAAGTCTCTGCTACTCAAACTTCTTTTCAACCCATTAAGCAAACATCTTTTTTAATTCTTTTTTAAGTTTTTCATTTGTACTTCTGAGAAAATCATTTTCAAAAGTAAATGAAAATTACTTCTTTCTTTAAGCTAAAAGTATTAGAGTATGGTGTGTCAAAGTTTTCTAAAGTAATTCTTCAAAAGAGTTGTTCATCATGATCACAAGCATTAACTTATCATCTTTTTCTTCTCAACTTTGTTGTCATCTTAGAAGGATTTGAGAGCAATAACTTTTCTTCTCAACTTCCTCATCATTTGCTTTAAAGAACCCATAAGTTAATTAACTAACTTATGATTGAGATGCTTTGCTTCTTGAATCCTTATCCCTAAATGCTTCTAATTCTTTGGTAGACACTTGATATTTTGTCTCGCCAAACAATATTTAAGTTATATATAAATATATATTAATATTATCTAAGAATAATAACATTGATAATTTTGTGATATATATTTATATTATAATCTATTTTTTGATTTATTTTATTTAAAGAAAGTAGTAGTTATGAAACGAAAAAACATGTCATTTGGTTTAATTTAAAAAGATATATATTTTTAAATTTTAAAGTCATATCTTTTATATATTGAAGAGTTGTAACATTTTCAAAAGATGAGTCATTTCTTTAAATGACATGATCTTTCAAAAGATTATATTCTTTAGTTTCGTGCCTACTAACAGTCACTCTTTTATAGTTTATAATAGATTTGAATAAATGGATGCAAAAAAGGAGTATTGCAAGGAGGTCCATCTATTTTGGATAATAGATTTAACTTATCTATTTTGGAATGAGGGTCCATCTATTTATAAAAGAGTATGAAACTTTTCGAGATCTATGATATTGTGAGATACCCTAGAAAAATCAAGCCAAAAATCTAAAAATCCAAAGAAGTATTGTAAGGAGGTCGAAGACCCTAAAAAGTCTTCGGGAAAAATTCCCTCGATAACTCCGAAGAGTTTTCGGGGAAGCCCTGGCCTTAAGCCCTTAAGCTATTCATTCCTTTAAGCCCGAAAAGTCTTCCGAGCAAAGTCTTTTAATGACTCCGAACAGTCTTTGGGGACAAGTCTCATTAAATGCCTTAAGTCCTTAAACCCCCTAAGCCCAAGGCTCATCCCGAAGAGTCTTCCGGATAAGGTCTCCTGATGACTCTAAAGAGTCATCAAAGAAGTCTCATCTGAAGGATTATCTTTCAAGGCATCTCATCCCCAAAGGTACCTTCATGCCCTTCGGCCTCAACCGTAAACTTTTCTTAAACGACCCAAAATTTTTCTCACATTTTTTTTTCATATACATGTACATAAGCTCTGATAAACTCAAATAAAACCAATCACATCTTTTCAATAAACAACGGATGTAACAACTCGAATATGGGCCTAGATTATTTTGGTATTTTGGGTATTAATGCTATGTGAGTGAAATTTTGAAATATTAATTGAAATAGATGTTTAAAGTGTTGTAAATATATAAGTATATGATTTTTCAAGTAATTAAGGAAAATAAAAGGAATGCAGGACTAAGTGGGCATATGCGAGTTTCATGAAGGCAAAATGGGAAAAATGAGTTAATATAAAAGGGAATTAGAGAGAAGGTCATGCCATTCTCTCCTTCTCCTCCCATCACTTTCTTCTTTTCTCCCTCTCTACTTCTAAGTTCTTCTTCTTCCTCTTCATCTTGGAGCTTCAGGAAATGAATTGGAGGCTGAAACTAAGGGGCTTTTGGTGGGAACTTGGAGGCCAAGCTTGTGGTTCTTCTTCTTCTCCAAAAATCTCCCATTTGAATCAAAAGCAAGTTCCCTTCTGTCGACGTTCAGAATCGGTCGACTATGTTTCTCTTGGCCCGCCTGGTGTAATGGATCCGAAGAACGTATCTGTGATATCTGGTATTTGATTTTCTGGGCCTCGTCTCCGTCCCTGCAAGGTACTCCGAAGCTTAAGTTAATAAGCGAGTCTGTGGGGAGTTCAGAGAGAAAGAATGTGTAAATTGGAAAAAGTAAGTCTTACCCCTTCTTACCAGAGTTAGCCTATATATGTATATCATGGGATGTCTCTCCTCAGGCGTAGCATGTCTGTCCTAGGAGATGGGACGGAATTCCTAATGCCGGCGAAGGATGTCCATGCTGTAAGAAGGTACCGATGGAACCTTCATTAATGTGGATGAGACCAGTCATTAACGGCGAGAGGACCCGTCATTTAATGAAAATGGGATTGGAGGCGGGCGCGCGAAAATCCAAGCTCTGTGGTAATGATGTCGTTACGAAAGGACCAAGATGGGACTAACATGGGCTAGCCAGGGGGGCGCGGAGTGATGGGCCTGGGCTGCATGGCTGGGGAGGCCCTCGGTCTGTTGCCTCATCAACTCGTCAGGATTTTGGCCTTTTATCTCACGAGCTGGTTAGCTGAGCCGATAACCAGCGAGGTCGCTGGTGAGCTCGCCCGGATGAGATTGTTCCGAGCCGAGCTTCGGTCATGCGCGAGCTCGCTTTGATAGATCTCAGCTTGAGGCCCATCTGCTCCTTTGACAGTTGTACCGGCCCAATAAGTTGGGCCCAGCCCTCATAGAGTAGGACGGAAAATACCCATAACATCAAGCCCCCCTAGCTCGTAGTGCGACATTCGAACTGGGAGCTGATATATTCCGGCTATCCCTGTAACCAAAGTGCCTTTTCAACTTTCTGCCCAATCGCGTCATATCCCACTGTTTTATGCAGCACGTTTTGTTTGCGGCGCATTTAATGCGCACGTTTCCCATAACCGTTCAATCATCTTGTCCGTAGGACCCACACCTTTGCGCATCGCCGTTGGATCTGGGGAAGCTCGTCGGTTTTTCCATCCGACGGTGGTGTACCCTTAACTATAAAAGGGAGGATGGAAGCTTACCCTCCTCTCTTTCTACTGTATCATTTCGAAAACTCCTTGGGCTACTGAAACCATTTTCTCCCCGACCCCAAAGTTCCATCGTTGCAAATCTTGCGATTCCCTCGTCCTCATTCTTCGACGGTTTTTTGCATTCAAACCCAGCAACTATTCATCAGAAAACTGTAAGTTTCTTGGACCCCTTTGATATATCTTGTTTTTTACCTTGCCTCATCTTCTCTTTTTTTTTTTATTCAGCCTCCATATTGCGTCGTTCGGCGATAGTGGTCGGTTCCACAGGAATGGTTCCTGGGAATCCTAGGGGGTCCTGTTAAACTCAAGAACCTCGGCTCCGGTCTTCCCCTTTTCTTCCTATCTCCCCCCCCCTTTTTTTTTTTTTGTTTCACTTTTGGGTCATGCCCTGTTGCGAAGCGCGAGGCCTAATATTTAGAGAGTTTCTTAGGTACTTCTGACTCGCCACTCTGATTTGACCTTCTTTTCCCCCTTCCTTTTAAATGTCTACATCAGGTCGGAAGCACCGCAACATCGGGGTGGAAGACGACGACACTTCCAACTCGTCGAGCGCCGGAGGGAGGGTGCTGTCGCGAGCTTCACGAAGTGTGGTTTCGTCTGACTCTGAGGTCGCCGAGAGGATTCCTCAACGCACCGCCTCAACAGTGGCTGCGCGAGCTTCCGAGGAGCGTGTGGCTCGCGAGGTTTTCAAATGTTATCCTTCGAAGATGACGTTTTCTGAGCTGAAGTCGTGCGCCTCAGAGTACAGGCTCCCCTGCGGTGCTCGCGTGATGGTGCCTTCACCTGGCGACCACGCTGCTTTCCCTCCCGCAGGATACGTGGCCGTTAGCCCGCAGCACTTAGAATTTGGCCTTAGGTTCCCACTCCATTCCTACCTCGTCACCATTCTAAATGATCTAAAGCTTGCTCCCTTTCAGCTGACCCCAAACTCCTATGCCCAAATAACCTCCTTGGCCTTACTCTTTAGAAGAAACGAACTCCCTTTCCCTACTCCCAAAATTCTTAGGTACCTTTACTCTTTCAAGGGTACCAAGGACGGGTTGTATTATATGGTAGCTCGTTCGTCCGACCATAAGAGACTTTTGCCACAAGGGAAGGCAAAGGGTAGGTCCAACGTAGGGGACTATAAGTCCCATTGGTTCTACATCTCTTGTTACTCCCTTCACGATCTTAACAACTTCAGCTTTGTCCTTATGCCGAGTGAGTGGTCTTTCAACTCGTCCCTATGATTGCGAACTGTTTGTATACTCTGTATTTACGAATTTTTGTCCGTCTTGATTTTGCAGGTGTTGCTAGTGGAAAACCTGAACTGACCACTTCCGAGGCGGCAGGACTAACAAGTGCTTTCGAGGTAAAGACTGACGAAGACGATTGTGAGTTTACAGACTGCCTGCTTAGGGATTATCAGCTCGCTCCTCCCCTGGACTTTAAAGAAATTAGGAAAGAAGACATCGGGATTCGGGGTCAGAGGGAAATAAGGTTGGCCCTGGACATTGCTGATTTCGGGGTGGATCTGGTGGGAGAAAGTCGAGTTCGCGAAGAAATCACTGTTGCAGCCCCGCCACATTATCGGGAGCAATGAAACTTCAACTCCAGCGCCCTGGGGCTCCTGCAATCACGAGTATGCCCGAGGCTATTCGCGCGGTCTCCTCTCCGGCAAAGGCTTGAGCTGGGGGTACCCCTGATGATGCGGAAGGTGCGAGCCACGGCCCTGTAAACTTGCCAGGCCCCCTATCCCGTATCGACAGCGGCGGGCTCCTCGGAACCGGCTCCTGCTGGCGCCTCCTCGCGGCCTGAGACTGATGCGGCGACGGCGACGGCGACTTGCGGAAAGCAGGTGATCCGCGAGGAGATTCCGAGTGGGAAGAGGAAGACTCCACCGGTCCCGCAGATCGCCCAGCAATCTCGGGCTGATAAAAGAAAGAAAACGGATGCCGCTGCTGTGCCGAGCGCCTCCATGGTCACGGCTGGCGGGACGTACTTTACTCCCCTCCGGGACAATTTGAACAACGTCCTTGGCAACTATGCCAGGAATTTGGACAGGCGGGAGGTGTCCGGCGACGTTCTCGACGATTACGTCGCACGCCATTGCCTCTTGGTAAGGGACCTGCTTTCTTCTTTGTGTTTTGTCGTCGTCATTGTTTGTCTTTTTTTTTTTTTTTAATCTCCAAGCTTTGCAGGCTTCTTTGGGCGTCTTCAAGCAGAAGGAGGAGAGAGCTCGCTTCTCGAGGGAGAGAGAGAATCTTGAGATCACCGTGGAGGCGCTGAAGAAGGAGAAGAAGAAACTGGAAGAAAACCTGACTTTTGTGACCAATGAGTCCAAAAAATACCGGAATAAGGTTGAGGGCCTGGAGGACCGGGCACGAGATGCCGAGACGGCGAAGAAGGAGGCCGAAGACGAGCTAGACCGCGAGAAAAGAATGCATCAATCGACCTTCTCTCAGGTGACCTCGAAATTGAATAAGGCCGAAGCGGAGCTGGTCACGATGCGAGGTGACTTGGACGGGGCTCTTCGAAGGCCCGAAGCGGTGGAGGAAGAAATCAAGAAGCTAAAGGTCGACGTCGAAGTTTGGGTTTCCAAGGAGCGCGAGGAGGTCGAGTCCGACATCTGTAGCGCATTCCTCTTTACTTTATGGAAGGCGTACCCGGATCTTGACGTCTCTTGCTTCGGCGAGGAGGCGATGACAGCGGTGAAGAGATATGCCGCCGAAGCCGCAACCTCCCAGACTAGAGCCCCTGAGCCTGGACCTTCGCAGGTCGTGGTCGACTTATCTGCGGAAGACGCCACCAATCCAAGTCACCAGGACGTTGCGGCCCCGGCCTCGGACCCTCTAGGCCCTTAGATTTTAGTTTCTCTTTTCCTTCAACTTTGTACTCGGATCCCTTCAATAATAAAGTTTCCTTATTGCTTGAAGTCCTCGTCTTTCTGTATTTTTGTGGACTGAGAATCGAACATAAGGATGTTATCCAATCCGATCAATATGATAACTCCCCAAATAGGATGCTCTCTTTCACTCCATGCCACTGGGGGTCAAGATGAATAATTTTAAGTTTGTCGACCACGATCTCGGGTAAGCCACAAACCATAGCATAAAAGCTAAGTTGAATGGGCCTCAGCTCGCAAGCCCTTTTTTGTTAAAATAAAAATGACTGCTCAGGTAAGCCACAAACCATAGCATAAAAGCTAAGTTGAATGGGCTCCAGCTCGCAAGCCCTTTTTTGTTAAAATAAAAATGACTGCTCAGGTAAGCCACAAACCATAGCATAAAAGCTAAGTTGAATGGGCCCCAGCTCGCAAGCCCTTTTTGTTAAAATAAAAATGACTGCTCAGGTAAGCCACAAACCATAGCATAAAAGCTAAGTTGAATGGGCCCCAGCTCGCAAGCCCTTTTTTGTTAAAATAAAAATGACTACTCAGGTAAGCCACAAACCATAGCATAAAAGCTAAGTTGAATGGGCCCCAGCTCGCAAGCCCTTTTTGTTAAAATAAAAATGACTGCTCAGGTAAGCCACAAACCATAGCATAAAAGTTAAGTTGAATGGGCCCCAGCTCGCAAGCCCTTTTTTGTTAAAATAAAAATGACTGCTCAGGTAAGCCACAAACCATAGCATAAAAGCTAAGTTGAATGGGCCCCAGCTCGCAAGCCCTTTTTGTTAAAATAAAAATGACTGCTCAGGTAAGCCACAAACCATAGCATAAAAGTTAAGTTGAATGGGCCCCAGCTCGCAAGCCCTTTTTTGTTAAAATAAAAATGACTGCTCAGGTAAGCCACAAACCATAGCATAAAAGCTAAGTTGAATGGGCCCCAGCTCGAAAGCCCTTTTTTATTTTTTATTTTTTTTCAGTCGCGAAATATAATTCAAGTATGAAAGGTTCATTGCTCATATACGAAACGAAACATTCATATAAAGTGGCACTTAAAAGTGAAGCATTCGTCCAGTAAGTCAAAATACAAGAGAGAGAGAAGTGCTTTCTTATCGAAAATATTGTCTCAGATGCTCTGCATTCCATGCCCGTGGAAGGATCGCTCCATCCTAATTTGCGAGATGATATGCTCCATTGTCGAGGCTTTCCCTTATCGTGTAAGGGCCCTCCCAATTCGGACCTAAGGTCCCTTCACTGCTCTTGCGAGCTCCGGGAAGGACGAGGCGCAGCACAAGATCTCCTTCACTGAACTGTCGGACTCGGACCCGCCGATTGTAGTATCTTGCGACGCTTTGTTGGTAGGTCGTGATCCTTAATCGAGCTGCCTCTCTTGCTTCTTCGATTAGGTCGAGATGTGAAGCGAGTAGTTGATCATTGTTCTCTGGGTCGAAAGTGGCCCTCCGCTGACTTATTACTTCGTTTTCCACGGGGACCATTGCCTCAGATCCATAGACCATGGAGAAAGGGGTCTCCCTTGTGGTCGAACGGGCAGTGGTTCGGTAGGCCCAGAGAACTGTCTGTAGTTCGTCTGCCCAGGCTCCTTTTCTGGCCTCCAACCTGGTTTTCAAAATTTGCTTGATTATCTTGTTGACGGCTTCAACCTGGCCGTTAGCTTGTGGATGATCTACGGCTGTGAAGCTTTTCTTGATCCCCAACGATTCGCAAAATTAGACAAATTACTCGCTGGTAAATTGTGTTCTGTTATCGGTGATGATCTGCTGAGGGACTCCAAACCTGCAAATGATGTGGTTCCATACGAAACCTTCTGCCTTTGCCGCGAATATTTGTGCGAGCTCCTTCGCTTCTACCCATTTGGTGAAGTAATCCACGGCTACAATAGCGTGCTTGCAGCCGCCGCGAGCTGTTGGGAGTGGCCCGATCAGGTCGATCCCCCACATGGCGAACGGCCAAGGACTACTCATTTGTTGTAAGTAGGCGGGGGGAACCCGTGGTACCTTGGCAAATTTTTGGCATGCATCACATTTTCTTACCAGGTCTGTAGCATCTTGTTTCATGGTGGGCCAGTAAAAACCCTGGCGAAATGCCTTCTGAGCTAAGGATACCCCCCCAGCGTGATTGCCACAGTGTCTTGCATGGATTTCAGTGAGGACCACCTGGCAATCAGGCTTATCAATACATCTAAGTAATGGGGCCGAAAACCCTCGTTTATACAGCACATCATCAACAATGCAGTATCGGGCCGCACGAGCTCGAGTGCGTCTTGCCTCCAGTTTATCAGTTGGCAACCTTTCGTCTTGTAAGTAATCCACGATTGGCTGCATCCATGAGTTTGGCCTTAGCTCTATCCGCAAAGTCTCATTTTTATCCTTCGTGCTCGGTGCTGCTAGAAACTCTATGGGGATTGCCTCCAACGAATTTGCATCACCAACTGACGCCAGACGAGCTAGCGCATCGGCATGTGAGTTTTGGTCCCGCGGGATTTGATTCACATCGTATTCCTCGAAGGAGAGAAGGAGTCCTTGGACTTTGAGGAGGTATGCCGACATCTTTTGACCATTTGCCTGATATTCTCCTCGTACCTAGCGAACCACGAGCTGAGAGTCACTGAAAATTTTTAGTCGATTTGCCTTGACCTCTTTTGCTAAGCGTAGGCCAGCCAGAAGTGCCTCATATTCTGCTTCGTTGTTGGTGGCCTTGAAGCCGAACCTTAGCGCATAGGGTATCTTATGTCCTTCCGGGCTTATCAGGAGGGTGCCGGCCCCAGATCCGTGCTCGTTGGAAGAACCGTCGACAAATAGCTCCCAGACGGGGGAGGATAAAGGAGGGGGTTCTTCGATTGGTCCCGTGAATTCCGCGACAAAGTCAGCCAGTGCCTGCCCTTTTATGGCCGTTCTAGGCTTGTATTCAATGCTGAATTGGGCGAGCTCAATAGCCCACTTGAGCAAGCGGCCGGATGAGTTGGGTTTCTGAAGGATTTGTTTCAATGGGTGTTTGGTTAACACCCCGATCGGATGGGCTTGGAAATAAGGGCGTAGCTTTCTGGACGCAACAACAAGAGAGAGAGCGAGCTTTTCCATAGGGGAGTACCTTGTTTCGGCGTCGAGGAGCCTGTGACTGACGTAATAGACTGGGTATTGCACCCGGTCTTCTTCTCGCATGAGTGCGGCGCTGACTGCGTATTCAGATACTCCCAGATAGAGGATCAGTTCTTCTCCGTCCTTTGGTCTAGACATTAGGAGAGTCCGCCCCAAGTATTCTTTTAGCTGCTGGAAAGCGTTTTCACACTCCTCTGTCCATTCGAAGCTTCTCGCCTATTTCAAGATGTTAAAGAATGGGATGGACTTGTCGGATGACTTGGAGACAAATCGGCTAAGGGCTGCGATTTGTCCATTAAGGCTCTGGACTTCCTTGGTCTTGGTTGGTGCCCTCATGTCCAGCAAAGCTCGGATTTTCTCGGGGTTGGCCTCAATTCCTCTCTCATTGACTATGAACCCCAGGAATTTCCCGGAGGCCACGCCGAACGAGCATTTGAGCGGATTTAACTTCATCCGGTATTTCTTCAAAATTTGGAATGCTTCCGTGAGGTCGCTAACATGGTCATTGGCCCGTCTGGACTTTACCAGCATGTCATCTACATATACTTCCATGATTTTTCCAATCAGGTCTCCGAACATCATGTTGACGAGCCGTTGGTATGTAGCTCCCGCGTTTTTTAATCCGAAAGGCATCATCTTATAGCAGTATAGCCCCCGATTTGTTATAAAAGAGGTGTGTTCTTCTTCATCAGGGTTCATAGGGATCTGGTTATACCAGGAATAAGCATCCATGAAACTTAAGAGCTGGTGGCCAGCGGTGGCATCAACGAGCTGATCAATTCTTGGAAGAGAAAAACTATCTTTTGGGCAAGCTTTGTTTAGATCTGTAAAATCGATACAAGTTCTCCACTTCCCACTCTTTTTCTTTACAAGGACCGGGTTTGACACCCAGGTCGGATATTGGGCCTCCCTGATGAGCCCGTTGGCCATGAGCTTATCCACCTCTTCTTTCAACGCTGTGTATCGTTCGGCCGTCATTGACCTCCTATTCTGTCGCACCAGTTTGTAGTTGGGGTTGACATTGAGTCGGTGCTGCATTATCTTCGGGTCTATTCCTTCCATGTCCTCATGATTCCATGCGAACACATCCAAGTTTGCTTTGAGGAATTCGGTCAGCTGGGCCTTTATGCCAGGGGAGAGGCCCTTGCCGATTTGGAGGAATCTTTTGATGCCATGACAACTGATTTCTATCTCTTCTACTTCGTCGGCTGGGCTAACGATGCGGTCGCAGTCCACATCGCGCGGGTCCAGATCGTGATCGGTTTCTCGGCCACTGGGGGTTGAAACTTCGCGTCTGGTGATTACATTTATCCCTTTCGCTTTGGACCCTATTTTTAATGCTTCTTCGTAGCAGCGCCTTGCTGATTGCTGCTCGCCTTTTATGCATCCGACGCCTTTTGGTGTAGGGAATTTAACCGTCAGTCTCTTAGTCGAGATAATGAGATCCAAGTCGTTCATGGCAGGCCTTCCCATGACGACATTGTACGCAGATGGGGCATCGACGATGAGGAAGTCTGCCATGACAGTGGTCTGGAGGTCTGACTCCCCCACCGTTAACGGGAGCCTTAGGCATCCTTTGGGTGTTACAGCATCACCAGTGAACCCGTACAATGGTTCCGGAGAAGATATCAGCTGGTCGATCTTTAGCCCCATCTGGTCGAAGCATGACATGAACATGACGTTCACCGAGCTACCAGTATCTAACATGATTCTCCGCACTTCCATGTTTTCGATGCGAGCTCGGACTACGAGGGCGTCGTTGTGCGGGCAATGCACCTCTTTGGAATCGTCCTCGATGAAGGAAATGTCGGCCAAAGCGATCCTGGCCTTTTTGGAAGGTCCTGCTTGGCCGCTATTCCTTACGAGCAGAAGGTATCCGGCCTCTCGTACGTACCGTTCATGTGACCTGTTGGAGGTCCCCGCGATATGAGGACCTCCGTGAATGGTGAAGATAGTCCTTACTGTGGGTGCCTGGTCCGGCTCGGGAGTTCGACGTGGGCTCTGTTGGGCTGGCTGCTTGGGTTGCTGTTCTCTGGGATGCACCACATACTCGCGTAGCCGGCCTCTTCTGATCAACTCTTCAATCGCGTCTTTCAGCGCCCAGCATTCGGATGTTGTGTGTCCCACCTCATTGTGATAGGCGCAGAACTTGCTCTTCGTTCTGTATTTGTCGGGAGTCCTCAGAGGATTAGGCTTCCCGAAGTCTTCTCTGTCACGCTCTGTGGCGAAGATCCTATCGCGGGAGTTCGATAAGACGCTGTAATTTTCGTAACGACTTTGACGGACCGGTCGCTCGACTCCCTAGGCGAACTTTGCCTTTTTAGCAACCTGGTCATCGAGAACCCGCCCTTGCCTCTCTTTGCGAGACTCCTCTTCACCCCTTTTCTTGTTCTGGTTGGAGAGGCCCTCTCCTTTTTTCTGGTCGCTGGGCTTTTTTAAACCGAATGCCTCTTCCCAACGGACCTCCTTTGCAGCTCGTTCGAAAAACTCGCCAAGGTCTCTCACCGAGGAATTGTAGATGCTCTCGTAGAGCTTCCCATCTTTGCGGAGCCCGGCGGAGATCGCGGTCAATATCCCTTCGTCGGATGGGTTCTCTACATTATTTACCTCGCGCCTGAACCTCTCAATGTAATCTTTCAGAGACTCGTTGGATCATTGGAAAACGGTAGCGAGGTGGCACGTTGGGGCGAGCTGCCTTCGGAGTGACCTATATTGATCCGCAAATTTGCTTTGACATTCTTCCCAATTGTTAATGCTGCGGGAGTGAAGCCTTCGTAGCCATGCTCGGGGTATGTCTCCCAATGTCGCGGGAAAAGCTCGGCATTTGACTAACGGACTAGACGTTTGCAGGTCCATCTGGACTTTGAAGGAGTCCAGATGATCGTAAGGGTCACTGTCCCCATTATACTGAGGGATACTGGGGACCTTAAACCTGCGAGGTAGGGGCTCCATCTCGATTTCTCGGGAGAACGGGGTTCTTTCCTCGTAGCTCCCCCTCTGATTGTGCGCCCCATGCTTAGCCTCCAGTTGCTGAATTCTCAGAAGTAATTCCCCCACCATAGGGTCTTGATTTACCGACCGCCTGGTAGTAAGTCGTTCTTCTGGTACCGTGTCTCGTTCCGAGCGATTGTGACCTCGCGGGGTGGGCCGTACCCCGCGTTCGTGTTCAGGGGTACGGTGGTGGTTGGCATAGTTGCTGCTAATCTTCACCAAGGGGTTGTCCTGTTGTCGGTCTCCGGGCTGGCGATTCTCTCCACAGGTTTGTTCGTGGCCATTCCGAACCGGGCTTATTCCGGTCTTCTGCTCAGTGACGCGCGTCCTTGGTCTTTTTTAATGGTGACGCCGCTTTTCTTCCTCCCGAGAGCGCTGGTTGGAGGAGCAAACTGAACCAGCTCTTCGGGGGCGCCTTCCGGCGTCGTTTTTCTCTTCTGGGGGGGATGTTTCATCTAAGGGCCGTGAAATGGCTGCTTGCCTTTGCGCTGTCTGAACTTGTACTTGAGCGAGAGTTTTGACTGCATCTGCGAGTTGCATAACAGTATTTTCCAAAGTTTCTTGACGTTGCTGCCAGATCCGTGTTATTTCTGCATCGGTGGCAGGGGCCATAGGCGGGTAGGAGCATTCTCCGGGGACATTATAAGTAGGTTCGATCGGAGGAGGCCTAGAAGAGGACGCCGTGGTATCTCCGATTCATGGGATTCCTGGTAAGCGACCGAGATGATTCACTGGTCGGTTGGTAGTTGCTCCGGAACCTCTCGTGTTTCTGGTTTTCGGCATTGATGTGTTGACCAAAGCGGGCCCTCCTTCTAGCGCCAAAATGTCGACATTCAGAATCGGTCGACTATGTTTCTTTTGGCCCGCCTGGTGCAATGGATCCGAAGAACGTATCTGTGATATCTGGTATTTGATTTTCTGGGCCTCGTCTCCATCCCTGCAAGGTACTCCGAAGCTTAAGTTAATAAGCGAGTCTGTGGGGAGTTCAGAGAGAAAGAATGTGTAAATTGGAAAAAGTAAGTCTTACCCCTTCTTACCAGAGTTGGCCTATATATGTATATCGTGGGATGTCTCTCCTCAGGCGTAGCATGTCTGTCCTAGGAGATGGGACGGAATTCCTAATGCCGGCGAAGGATGTCCATGCTGTAAGAAGGTACCGATGGAACCTTCATTAATGTGGATGAGACCAGTCATTAACGGCGAGAGGACCAGTCATTTAATGAAGATGGGATTGGAGGCGGGCGCGCGAAAATCCAAGCTCTGTGGTAATGATGTCGTTACGAAAGGACCAAGATGGGACTAACATGGGCTAGCCAGGGGGGCCGGGAGTGATGGGCCTGGGCTGCATGGCTGGGGTGGCCCTCGGTCTGTTGCCTCATCAGCTCGTTAGGATTTTGGCCTTTTATCTCGCGAGCTGGTTAGCTGAGCCGGTAACCAGCGAGGTCGCTGGTGAGCTCACCCGGATGAGATTGTTCCGAGCCGAGCTTCGGCCATGCGCGAACTCACTTTGATAGATCTCAGCTTGAGGCCCATCTGCTCCTTTGACAGTTGTACCGGCCCAATAAGTTGGGCCCAGCCCTCATAGAGTAGGACGAAAAATACCCATAACACCTTCTAACTTCTTTAAATGGAAATTTTCCACCTACGATCCTTGTTGTTGGAAAATTTAGAGTTTTTATCTTCCATTATAATCCTTGAAATGCCCATTTTTGGGTGAAAGTTAGAAAACCCTTCATTTTGGAAAAGGGTTTTTGAGAAATCTGGTTGTTTGAGTCTTGTGTCTTTTTCTTTGAATTTTTTATTAACCGCTCGTATCATCTAAATGGAGACTTGTTTCTCTCCATGTTTTTAAAAAGGAATGATGCATTTTTGTTAGGGTACAGTTACGTGCATGAATTGGTGAGAATGCATGTATTTTTAGGGGGTGTTTTGTAGCTCTCAGCTTCCATCTGTAGATAGTTCTTGGGAAGCTGTTGATAGATTTTTAAGGAATTGTCGACAGGCTTCTCACAAAGGCTATTGACAATTAGATACAAAGAGGGTGATTTTAGGCTGTCGACTAGTTGGCAAAGGTCGTTAACTGTTTTCCCTTGTTATCGGCAGTTCCCTCTCGAAACCCTCGAAACTGTCAACCATTTCTCTTTAACTATCGACTGGTTGTTTCCCCTGTTGCTTGATTTCTTTATTAGAGCTTTCAAATTGCCCCCAATTCATTATGGAAACTCCTAGGAAAAAGCCTCTAACATCTAAAGCCTTGAAATTTGTTAATGGAGCATGGGAATTGAGAGGGATCCAAATATTTGTGCATTTATCGGTATATTTTGTGTGAAGGTGGGGAAAAATGGGGCTATGGGGCCATTTATGCATATGAACATAACAAGGGGAGATGTTTTTATAAAATGCCCTCGGGTAAGAAAGTGGTGCATGTTCATGATATTGCATGTTATATACATGATCATATGTGTGGACACTCAAACTTTTAGGAGATAGGGTGTTATGAGGTAAATAAGGATATCCTATCATGTCGGTGGGCTCATACCCGACTGTGGTTGTCATGCTGGTGGGTCTATACCCGACTGTGGTTATACTGTCAGTGGATCTATACCCGATCGTGGTTATCATGTTGGTAAACTTATGTCGACCATGGGAGTTTTGGCTCATAATGCCGCCTAGGATGGACTAAGGCGTGGGTGGATAATGGTCCACACTTGATAATGATCTAAACTCATTAATGCATTGGTGTATGACTTAACATAGGGGCATGGCACGTATGATTTTGTTTATAGTATCAACCATTAGGGTTATGCCTTAGTATAGGGGATATTCTTTTATTCTTATTATTGCTTGATCATACCTTAATCTATTATGCCCTCATTTGTTGCTTATACTTGCTAAGCTCTGTAGCTCATGCTGTTTCCTTGCATCATTCCAGGTTCAAGCAAAAGAAAGGTAAAGGAGGGTGGTGAGTCTAGCCATGCTTGAGAGAGGATAGATATATGTACAGAGTCATTCCAAGCCTAAGGTCATTTGGGTTGTTTTGAGTGTGAAGTGCTGAATGTTGTTTTAGTTGTATTTATTTTTGCCCTTCCCATTATTTTGTTATGTATGGGCGATTAAGCCTGGGCAAGAGAATGATGTATAGCTACATGGATATGTGTATCTCTTTTGTGATCTTATAGATGAGATGGAGATTATGTGGTTGATTATGGATTTTGTTTCTATACCTTTCCCATGACAACTCTCTCACGGACCTCCTATGCTAGCTGGAGTTCCGGGAGGCGAGCTATTATAGTTTTGGTATCAAAGCCAAGGTTTGGTAGAAGAAATGACTCTGTACACATAGGATTTTGGGTAGAGTTAGGGCTATGTTTGGTAGTCTAAAGTAGAATTGAGTATCAAGTGTCTTCTAAAAGTGAATTGGTTGTCCAAGACAATGAGTACTCATTCTCATAGAGGAAGGCTGACGACTAGGAGTCAAGGCCGTGGTCAACCCGTACCTTCAATTGCCTCGGAATCTTCAAAACCTAGGAGAGATTGGCACTAGGAAATGGTGGAGTTGCGTGGGGCTCTAGTTGGAATGCAAAGAATGGTAGAGATGCTTACTACGGATCAAGCTAGGCATGACTTAGTGCCTCAGGAGACTGAGGACAATTTAGCTGGGCATGATAAAGGTCGAATGCCAAATCCTGTGTCGCAGGGTTTGGGTGAAGATGGAAGAGGCTAGTTGCTTAAAAACTTCATGGTATTTCGACCCCTGAAGTTTAGTAGAGGAACTGATGCCATAGTGGTGGAGAATTGGATGAAATCAGTCGAGAAACATTTGCAAACTACTGGATGCACTGATGCCCAGAGGGTGCGATTGGCGACCTTCCTGTTGACAGGAGAGGTCGAGAGATGGTAGGAGACAGCTAGGCAAAGGTATGGAGGTAGGGAGCCAACTTGGACAGGATTTCAAGGAGCCTTCAATGATAATTATCTTCCGAGTTGGATGCAGGAACATAAAGTGTATATATTTATCAAATTGACGCAAGGTACCAAGACTATAGCCCAATATGAGGTCGAGTTCATTTTCTTTTCCAAATTTGCTCCAAAACTGATATCTTCTGAGGCCAATAAGGTAGCAAAGTTTCAATAGGGCTTACAGGTCGAGATTCAATATGCCTTGGCAAGTGCTCAGATTACAGACTATCCCACAATCGTACAAATAACATATGCTATTGAAAGGGATAAGGTGGAAATGAGAATTGAGTAGCTATCATAAAAAAAGGCAGGATCCTCCAAGGATGTAGTGGTAATAAAAAGAGAAAATGGGATGCAGGGTTAGTGAGAAAGTTTCCAAAAGTCCTAGCTTGTAAGATCTGTGGTAAGAGACATAGAGACCCTTGTCGTTTTGCCAAGGGAGGAGTTTGCTTTTTATGCAGACAGGCGGGGCATATCCGAAAGGATTGTCCTCAGAGCACGGAAGTGGACCTAGTTGGAGAGGTGATTTGCTATCGTTGTAGGCATAAAGGCCATAAGGCCAATGTATGTACTTCGTCACCTCAGATTGAAGGGTTTAGACTTGGAGAACAGGGCCAGAAATCAGCTTAGAGGGCTTCTCTAACACCCCTCCTCGCCAGGCGTGCCACTACAAGGGATTTATCAAGATTTTTTTTCCCATACCTAAGATCAACACCCACGGTGTTTCAAAGAACAATCTTCACATGCTCACAAAAATCCCAAAACCCTAGTCTTGCCTACTTAAATACCAAGTTCAATAGACTTAAGCCAAGTAAGACATATCATTACACAACAGAGATAATAAGATCTAAATATCATAGATTACCACAATCGTTCAAACACATTGACTTCTAAATCAAATAAGGATTACATGACTTGAAAAATATAAATAGTAACTATCACACTCACTCTTTGACAATCCTCAAATGGCCATGTTGTTGCCCTTACTACAATCCCCATCTGAAACGTTTGAATGTTCTAGGGGCACAATCCCAATTAGATACTGAAACATCTAAGTGATGGCACAAAAATAGTTTATACAATGTATGTATGATCATGAGCATGGTATATACAAAACAACATATACATCAACCTGAGAAAACACCTCAGCATGCTTAATCCCCAAGGTGCCTATCGGCAATCACTCGTGGAGACCTATTTCATAGCTTCAGCGAGATTAACGTAACAATATCCTTAAGAAAACCCCATCCCATTCCACCGAGCATTATGACAATGACACAATCCTAACATATCAATACCATGAAAACCACACGCCATGCGTTTTTATGAAACATTCTCAGTTGATGCATTATGTACAGAATATAATATGCTCAATATGTTGTTGAATCAATTAATTTGACGAAGCACTCACAGGCATAATTCAAGGTTTGGAGGGTAAAATCGCTCACTAACCAACCATGAGCCACAACTTTGGAGGGTAAAACCACTCACTAACCAACCATGAGTCACCAAAATCATTTATAATAAACTAAAACCAAGTGTTGGATCGAACCACTCACCTTAAGTTAGCCTCTCAAGCTTCCTTGGCATGTGTGTCTTAACCTCGAAACACGTGCTTGGATAATTTCTTTTCTTCAACATGCTCATCTAGTCCCAAATTAATTTCTAAAATTTTTTGAAATTTTTCAAAAGCTTTTTCCTATTTTTCCCTTATTTCCTCTATTTCCTTCTATTTTTCTTTCCCTTTTTCTTTTTTTCTTTTCTTTCTTTCTTCTTCCTTCCTCTCTGCTTCCTATGCACGAATAGAGCCTTGCGCACAGCCATCTGTTGCCCATTGCCTGGCCTTCACTGGTCGACGCTTAGGCTTCCACTGTTCACCACCGGCCTCGTCAGTCGCCACCGCACCTACTGCCATCATCACGGCAGTTGCTGGCCGCCTACTGGTTGTTGTCCTACTGCAACAACTTGCGACGATGGCTGATGCTTGTTTCTATAGCCCATTCTACCAGCCTCTGGCCACCCTCTCGACTGCCTCCAGCCACCAGCATCAGCTCCTAGCTCTCTCTCAATCTCCTTCCAAGTTCTCGACCACCTCTCGACCATTTTCTTACTGCCCTCGATTCTCTCCTTCTCTCTTCCATTTTGCTTCCATTTTCTCCACTTGTTCTCAAATGCTCCCCTACTTATAAGAAACCCACCGCCTCAAACCTGCCTTGGCCACCACTCCTTGAAGCAAACATAGCCACCTAGCTTGAAGAAGATCAATCTTGAAGCTTCACAAAAGCTAGGCACCTTTCACACACGTGTATATATATATATATTACACCAATATATATGAGAAATTACACATTTAAACCCCATATTTCATCTTAATTTCACTTGAGTAATTCTCTAATTACAATTATACCCTCAAACATCAAATTAATTTGTATTACAATATTGAAAATGCAAAATTAATAACTCACGGCTTACTTGATAAGGACGATTTTTCCCTTGCATCTTTACCGAGCTATTGTTTCATCCCAAAATCACCTCAGGGTTCCATTGATTTCTCGAAGGTCCCCTACTAACTATATCGAAAACTGTCTCTGATCTAATTGCTTTTAGTGTCGTAAATCACATTTTGAAATGCTCGTCAATACCATATCATTTTCCTTAGATATTTATGCTCCAGAACACTCCCTATAGTCAATTTGGTACTAATAATTGTAAGAGATTATACTTAAGTCCCAAATCTTTTGAAAATTTCACCTATAACCCAAGTTAAAATTACTCTTGAGTCCTTTGAAAATTTTTGGGTATTACAACATCTTTTCCTAGGGGCTAGGAAGGACCGCCAGCATTACCATAGGGTCAGGGTCCAACTACTATTGATCGACCCCATATGCAGGGAAAGGTGTTCGCATTAACAGCAGCAAAGGATGAGCGGGGAGATGTACCTATACAAGGTATCTTTTCTCTTTATGGTTTTGATGTACATGTATTGTTTGATATAGGTTCCACTCATTCTTTCATAGCGCCTCAGGCGGTATGCCACATCCCCATCCCTTGGGTTTCCTTATTGTATTATTTGGTGGTAACTACGCTAGGGGGTGGAGTGATGATGGGAGGAGAGATTTGCACAGAAATTGAAATTATGGTTTATGAGTGGGCACTACTTGGTGATTTAGTGGTCCTAGACATTGAGGATTTCGGCGTGATCTTGTTGGTTCCTAATGATGGAAAATATATCCCAAGAAGGGGGTGAATTGGGATTTGTATAAATTTTTAATAATTTAAAACTTTGATTAAAAGCATAACACTATGTTTCAAAATATAGGATATGTGTTTCGAAATAAATCTTTCTGTTAAGTAGGTTTTGAAACCTACTATATATGTTTCAAAATGTACCTTAGTGTTATATCTTGTTTCGAAATATAGATTGTATGTTTCAAAATATACTTTTCTATTTTGCTTGATTCGAAATCTTTTGGCTTATATTTCAAATTAATGATCTTTGGCAAAGATGATTTACATAAGTAAGAGTATACCAAAGATGTTTGTACATCAAAAATATGTTTTATATGTATATGTATAAACTTATACTTAAAAAAACTGTTTTAGTCTTTGATAACAAATCTTATGAAAACATGTGCAATAGGCAATAACGACGAGCAAAAATGAAAGAACACTTGCACACAAGATATATAGTGGTTCGGCACCCCATCTAGTCTACTACCTTCAAGCTTACCCACTTGAAGGATTTTCAATCTCAATCACTTTTACTAGTGATAAACCGCAACAAGAGTTATGGTTCACCCTAAAACCTTACACAATAAGTTTTTACGGGCTCAACTCAAATCTAGCACTAAGTTTTTAAGGGCTTAACTCAGACTTTACACCAAATGAGTTTTAAGGCTAAACTCGAACCATTGACACAATAAGTTTTAGGCTAAATTCAAACCTTACAACATTAACAAGATAAATAAAGTTTTATCTTTTACAGCCCAATAGAATGTATAGCAATAAATATCTTACCGATGGCTGGACAAACCTCTTAACTTGAGGTGAGGAGAGCTGAAGAGATGAGACTCGTTGTTCGTACTTGCTTCTTCTTCCACACTTGCAATGCACAAGCGTAGGATTTTTAGAAGATCTTCTTTGAGAGCTTGAATAAATGATTTGATCAACACTTGTGCTTGTGTATGTGTCTCTAGTGTGTGCTCTCTTGTTCTTGTATGTTCTTGTCTTCAAACACTTGCTATTTATATCAAGAGATAGAAATCTAGTCGTTTTATAGCCGTTGGAGACAAGACAGAAAAGTAGGTTTCGAAACATACAGCCTTTCCAACTAGACTTGCACTTAGATATAACATTGTGTGGGAGACAAGGTCTTATGCCCATTATTATTAATTCAAAGCACTCACATTCAAATTCAAATTTGAATCTCACAGCATGGAGAATGCATTAATCAAATGTTTGAAAAACATTTTTTATGAAGACAAAAGTGCAGCACACATGCATCTCGGTTTTGAATGATCTTTTGTCAGAGGTTTCGAAACATAACATACATGTTTCGAAACATAGCATACAGGTTTCGAAACATAATCCAAAATTGGATTTGAAAACATATGCATTACAAAGATGCTTTGAAATAACATGCACAAAAACATTGAAAACCTTTTCAGATGGGGTTTCGAAGCATGCATAGAAACATGACAGATTTTTAGAAGCATTTGCTTGAAAACACAATCCACAGCATGTATATATCACAACATATTTACATTTCTTTAGTTTAAGTAAATTGAAGATAAAATATAAATAAAAAAAATGTGGACATAAAATATAAATAAAAGAAAATGTGGACATTTACTTTAATACATAAATGTAAATAACAAAGTACCCCCTATTTGGATTCAATAAAAATATCCAAAAAATCAAAATTCATAACTATAAAAAAGTAGAATTTGGGTTTTAGTACAAACTCAAGATTTAACAATATTACCACCTCCAAAATATATACTTTCTATTTAATGAAAAAAACATTTTAACACAAATGAATGTTAGATATCAAAATACCGGGAGATAGTTTTTTAAAATGAACACATTTTCAAAAACATGTTCTAGCTAGTTTTTTGCCTTAGAATTTTTAGACTAACGATTTCAGGGCTAATTTTGAAAATCACTTTTGGAGATTCTTTTAAATCATAATACTTGGTTTTGCAAATCTCCATATGAAACTATTTTGGTTTTCATTTGAACAAAAAAACTACTTGATATTAAAATTGATATATGTTGAAAACCATAGCCTTAACTCATAACTTAGGGATTAAGCCAATATATGTTTTTCATCATTAAAACTAATATACAAAAATGTGCAACAACAGATCTTGGGTATGGACTGGTTGGCACGTCACTATGCTAAAGTGGATTGTCACCAAAAGGTGATTCAATTTGAACTTCCCTAACAACTAGTGATTATATATCAAGGAGTTAAACCAGTAAGTTCTACTCCTATGATGTCAATAATGAAAGTAGAGAAACTCATACGGTGTGGTTGTGAAGCATATCTTGTGTTTGTGACAACGAGTTAGGGGAATAAGCTAGAATTGTCTGATATGCAGGTGGTTCGTAAGTTTTCAGATGTGTTCCTAAAGGAATTACCAGGTTTACCACCCCCACAAGAGGTCAAATTCCAGATTGAGTTAGTGCCTGGCACCCAGCCTATCTCTAAAGCTCCAAATCGAATGGCTCTTAACGAATTAAAAAAATTAAATGTTCAATTGTAGGAGATGATTGATAAAGGTTTTATTAGACTAAGTGCCTCACCTTAGGGTGTGCCAAGGTTGTTTGTAAGGAAGAAAGACGACTCAATGAGATTATGTATAAATTACAGACAATTGAATCAAGTGACCTTGAAGAATAAGTATCCTCTCCCTTAGGTAGATGATCTACTAGACCAGCTTCGAGGAGCTTCAGATTTCTCTAAGATTGATTTGAAATCCGACTATCATCAAGTAAGGGTTAGAGAAGAAGACATCCAAAAGACAACTTTTCGAACACAGTATGGGCATTTTGAATTTGTGGTTATGTTGTTCAGTCTGACGAACGCCCAAGCGATATTTATGGATTTGATGAATCGAATATTTTGGGAGTATCTTGATTACTTCGTGATCATATTTATAGATGACATTTTGATTTACTCTCTGAGTTTGGAAGATCACGAGGTTCATCTTCGAATGGATTTACAAGGACTTCGAGAAAAGCGATTATATATACGCTAAGTTAAGCAAATGTGATTTTTGGCAAAGACAAGTGGGCTTTCTGGGTCATGTAATTTCTAGTGATAGCATCTTAGTAGATCCTGAAAAGATTAAAGTTGTGATGGATTGGCCTAAACCTACTACTGTAATAGAGATTCAAAGTTTCCTTGGGTTGGTTGGATACTACCAAAGGTTTATTGAAGGTTTTGCATGCCTTTCCTTGCCTATGACAAAATTGACAAGGAAAGGTGTTAGATTTGAATGGGATAAAGCTTGTGAGCATAGCTTCCAAGAACTGAAAAAGAAATATTGGCTATTCCTAAGAGAGGGGAGAAGTTCACCATTTCTAGTGATGCCTTGCATGTGGGACTGGGATGTGTATTGATGCAGGATGGGTGTGTTAACACCTATACCTCAAGGCAGTTGAGAAAGCATGAACTTAATTATCCCATGCATGACTTGGAGCTTGCAACAGTTGTATTCTCTCTTAAGATATGGAGAACACTACTTGTATGGTGAGAATGTGGAAATTTATATGGACTATAAAAGTTTGAAATACCTTCTCTCTCAAAAAGAATTAAACATGAGGCAACGACCCTGGGTGGGGTTATTTAAAGATTATGATTGCGAGATTCTATACCACCTAGGGAAGGCCAATGTGGTGGTCGATGCCTTGAGTAGATGTGGCGTATCCGTAGTGGCCATGATGGTACAAGAGTGGAGGTTGCTAGAGCAAATAGGAGAGTTGTCTATCTCTTCTTTTGAAGAGTGGCCTATGATAAATTGTGCTTAGATGAGGATACAATCATAGCTACTTGATCATATTCGGGTCTGACAGTTTAATGATTAGAAGTTTGCACTAGTTTTGAGTGACCTTGAGAAATTTGCTCCATTGGGATATTAATTAGAGAAGTAATGGCCTTTTGTTATATTAGAAGAGGATTTGTGTGATCGATGATAAAGAGCTTAAACAAGAGATTCTATCCAAGGCTCTTAAATCTAGGTACGTGATTTACCCCAACATTACAAAGATGTATAAAGATCTCCAACGTCAGTTTTGGTGGGAATGAATGAAAAAAGATGTAGCAAAATATGTTTCACAGTGCCTAATATGCCAACAAGGCAAAGAAGAGCATAAAAAACTAGCTAGTTCGTTATAGGCATTGCCAATACCAGAGTGGAAGTGAGAGCATATTACTATGGACTTTGTGATAGGCCTACTTAGGACAATGAGAGGAAATTATGCAATTTGGGTGATAGGCGACAGTAGAGATGGCAAACGAGCCGGCCCAGCCCGCCACCAAGTGGCCCGCGAGACAAGCGGGCCAGGCCAAATCGACCTGCTTAAAAATGGGCCATCAGATTGCTAGCCCTAGCCCGACCCTACACGGGCCTGCGGGCCAAACGGGCCCTCCCAGATTTTTTTTTTTTTTTGTTTGATACCATTTTTGGCCATTTAGCTCACTTTGACTACGTGGCCCACTTCTGTTTACCTACTTCCTTCTTTAGTTGCAGGCCAATTCCCTTACACCTGTCATTCTCAAAGTTGTAATGTATTATATCAGAAGTTACAAAATAGACAAATAATTTTACAGATATTTAAAACAATTAAAATTAAATTAAATAAGAAAATGACAGCCACCGCAACTAAAATGCTGCAAGGTTACACATTGTATCAAAGAAAGTGGTATGTGGTAATAAACTGGTAAAGCAATCCAATCACAAAACATTCAACTATCTAACCAGAGAAGCAATTAAAATTACTACTACATGAGCATACAAATTCCAGATGAAAAAAAACAACCTACTCAAAGAGCCATTTCTGGAGGCCAAATTACAAATAAGAATAAAAAAAACAATTAAAAATTATGCCTCTAATCTTCATCAACAACAACATTTGAGTCTTGTTTAGAAAGTCTTATATCATCAATGCTTGACTCCTCCTCCTCCTCATCATCATCAATAATAAAAAATTACAGATGTTAATTATTCATGATATAAGAGAAATGTTTAATGTTATGTTAAATCTCAGATATTAGAAAGTTTAAAAAAAATTACCTCTAAAACCATGCAACCAACTCCGTGTGCACAAGAGAGCTTGAACTGTTTCATCATGCAAACGACTTCTATACTTGTTCAAAATATGAGATCCAATGCTAAAAACGGACTCCGATGCTTCGGTTGTTATCAGAATACTCAATATATCACAAGCCATCTTTGCAATAATTTTCCCTCTATTAGCTCGCTCTCTCCAATATGCCAAGACATCAAATGCTCCCGATATTGGAATCCTTGGCTCTTCCAAATAAAGATCAAGTTGGGATTTTCTGGCATCGTTAGAAACTTTGCAATCAAATGCTTCAAAATCCTATCAAATAATCAAAAAAATAGTCAACCAAATATTTATATCAATTATATATGAACAAGTTTTTTAAAAAAATATAGACTTACATCATATATATGTTTTTACTTCTTTGCTTGTTCACCTCCAATGAAAATTTGTGATCCACTAACATTTGAGCAAGGCATTGAACTTGAACTTGATAAACCATTGTTAACATATTCACCATAAAGCCTATACAAAGTCGTCTTCACCCTTTCCAACTTCTTTTCATAGTTATAAGGATTGAGCTTTGAATAAGTGTACCTCAAAAAGTTAAACTTCTTGTTTGGATCAAGAATCGCCCCAAATGCAAGAACCACTCTATAATCACTCCAATACTTATCAAATTTTTCTTTCATCCTTGCACTCATACTTGCAATCAACTCATCATCATTTTTCAAGTTGGATGTCAAGAGACACTTTATCCTCCAAATTTTCCCAAAATACAAATTAGATGTAGGGTAAGAAGATCCTGAAATCAAATTAGTGATAGTATAAAATGGCTTCAAGAATTCACAAATTATCTCCCCTCTTGTCCACTCATCACTTGATGGGCACCACCTATAATTTTTATCACATAAGCTTAAACTATGAAATGCACGACGATACTTGAGTGCACTCTCAAGCATTATGTAGGTAGAGTTCCATCTAGTGACAACATCCGGTCTCAACCCAATTCCTGTATCAATTCCACCAACTTGCTCAATACATTGATAAAATTGTCTCATCCTAGCTTCTGAACCCCTCACATAATGAACACTTTGTCTTATTTTATGCAATGCCTCACTAGCTACCTTCAAACCATCTTGAACAATAAGGTTCAGTATATGAGCACAACATCTAATGTGAAAGAACTCTCCATTAAGCAACAAAGTATTCGACAAATTTAAATGTTCTTTCAATATATTTTGCATGTTGTCATTTGAAGTGGCATTGTCCAAAGTGAGGGGAAAAAAAAAATTTCTCCAATCCCCAATCCTTTAAAAATTCCAACACCTTCAATGATAATTCATGTCCACTATGTGGTGGCTTCATATGAGCAAATGACAATATCTTACTATTCAACTTCCAATTGCCATCAACATAATGAACAGTAAGAGAAATAAATCCATGATTAGTGCATGCAATCCAAACATCAGAAGTCAAACAAACTCTACCAGGAATTTGGGCCAATTGTTGTTTTAACTTCTCTTTCTCTATTTCATATGTTTTCAAGACATCCGCTTTAGTAGTATTTCTACAAATGAACATATAATGTTCATTCAGAAACTTTTGGTAATTTCTAAACCCCTTCCACTCAACCATATTAAAGGGAGCACCATGTGAAATAATCATCTGAGCAATAAGTTCACGATTTACTTTAGGGTCAAATTTTTTTTCTCTTCAACTTCCCTTCATGATCAATAAGCATATCTCCCGCATCATTATACTTAGAAATCATCATACATTTAGGAATATGACGACTTAAATGAGAGGTTCCTAATTTAGATGGACATGAATATTCTTTACCACACCCATTGCATTTATACCTTGGTTTGCCATCACTACCAACACCAATTTTCACAAAATAGTTCCACACATCAGAGGTTAAAATCTTAGGATTTTTTTATTGTGATTGTGATTGTGATATGGATTCCTCATTAACATTACTAGGGATTCCTCTCGAAATTTGATCATCACCACCATCCATTCTAAGTTTCTAACAGAAGAATCCACACTGTAAATAATTAAAACAATTCATTTTAAATAATTAACACAAAACTTTAGGCTTTAGCTAGGAAAATGAATGAAAAATTAACACAAAACTTAACTTACCTTTAGGCTTTAGCTACGCAACAGAGGCAGGCGGCGTGAGTGAGGCAGTGAGCGAGAGAGGGCAAGGGGCGAGAGGCGCTGCCGTGCGGGCGACAGAGGGCGAGCGAGGGGGACTGAGGGGCTAGGGTGGCGAGCGAGGGTGAGGGCGAGACAGAGAGCGAGCAAGGGCGAGAGCGAGGGGCGCGGGCGAGGATGAGACAGAGGGCGAGAGCGAGGGGCGCGGGCGCAGGCGAGGGCGAGGGCGAGGACGAGACGAGGGCGAGGGGCACGGACGAGGGTGAGGGCGAGGGCGAGGGCAAGACAGAGGGCAAGTGAGGGAGAGAGCGAGGGGCGCGGGCAAGGGCGAGGGCGAGGGTGAGTGCGAGGGCGAGACAGAGGGCGAGCGAGGGCGAGAGCGAGGGGCACGGGCGAGGGTGAGACAAGGGAGAGGGCGAAGGCAAGACAGAGGGCAAGCGAGGGTGAGAGCGAGGGGCGCGGGCGAGGGTAAGACAAGGGTGAGGGCGAGGCCGAGACAGAGGGTGAGGGCGAGGCCGAGGGCGAGAGGCGAGGCTAAGGGGGGGTGTTTTGTGGCTGATTAACGGGCTGGGCTAAATTGGCTAGGCCTTAAATGAGCCAGCAAAATACTGGCCCTAACCCGGTGCCGGGTTGGGCCCATTTTGCCATCTCTAAGTGACAGGCTGACAAAATCGACCCATTTTCTACCAATTAAGAAAACATATCCTCTACACCGATTGGCGAGGTTATACATTGAGGAGGTGGTGTGTTTGCATGCCGTTCCCGCCAGTATCGTGTCAGACCGAGATCCCCGGTTCACTTCACATTTTTGGGGAGCTTTATATGATGCCCTGGCATCTAAGTTGAAGTTCAGTACTGCTTTTCACCCACAAACCGATGGACAGTCTGAGAGGACTATTCAGAACCTAGAGGATATGTTGAGGGCTTGTGTATTGGATTTTGATGGTAGTTGGGATAACCACTTACCTTTGGTAGAATTGCCTACAATAACAACTACCATTCCAGTATTGGGATGCCACCTTATGAAACGTTATATAGCAGGCCATGTACGTCACCGTTATGTTGGGAGGAAATAGGCGTTAAAATGTTATTAGGGCCGGATGTTATTGAACAAACTACGAAAAAGATTCATACCATTTGAGCTCGAATGAAGACGACTCAAGATCGTCAGAAAAGCTATGTGAATAAGTGATGTTGTGACTTGGAGTTTCTCATCGGGGATCCTGTATTATTGAGGGTTATGCCCATTAAAGGGGTGCATAGATTTAGAATTTCTAGGAAACATAGCCCTTAATATATTGGTCCGTTTGAGATATTAAAGCGGGCAGGGTCTTTAACCTATCGCCTTGCTTTACCTTCCCATTTATCCGATGTTCATGGTGTATTCCATGTGTCTATGCTGAGAAAGTATGTGTCAGATCCTCAGTACATTATTGATTATCACGTGATTGAGGTGGGGAAGGATGTATCCTATGAGGAGGCATCCATGCGTATTGTGGAGTGGAAAGAGAAGGTCTTGAGAAATAGAATGATTCCGCTAGTTAAAGTTCAATGGCAACGGCATTCACCAGATGAGGCTACATGGGAATGAGGGGAAGTAATGAGACGTTTATACCCCTAACTGTTTAACTAGCTAGGTATGAATTTGGGGACCAAATTCTTTAAAAGGGAGGAGGAACTGTAATGACCCGAATATGGGCCTAGATTATTTTTGGTATTTTGGGTATTAATGTTATGTGAGTTAAATTTTGAAATATTAATTGAAATAGATGTTTAAAGTAAGGACAAGTGGTGATATGTGATTTGCCGAGAAAGTTTATAAATAGCCATAGGGGGGAAATTGAAGGCCAAGCATTCCAATATAATTTTGGATCAAATTTGAGATCCATTTGAGGGATTGGAAGTGAGGGATTTGTCCTTGATAAAAAGGAGGGAAATATGCAAAAAGAAATAGGGAGATTGGAGCAAAAACGGAGAAGATACAAGCCTCGTCGGAAAAACAATGCATCGCTAGAATCCTAGCCCGAATCGCCAAAAAATAGCGAGGTAAGTCCAATCTAAGTTTATATTCTAGTAGAGGGGAGAGAGAGGAAGCCATAGGAACAAATGGAGGTCAAATCAAAGTCAAAACAAGAGAGAAACAGGCAAAAAATCGAAGTGTAGGTTCGTCATCATTGGAGAAGAAGTGATGCATGCAGTACACACGTTAGAAAAGGATGTGCGTACAAGGGTGTGGGCCCTCTTTCCAACAACTGATGCAGGGGCATGAGGCCTCTTTTTCCCCTAAAATTTTCTAGAAATATAAATTAATACAAATAGAATATTATTATGTAAAAATATTTGGTGTTTGGGTTAAAAAAAATGGTGCTTTTTATAGAAACCTAGGCCCACTTATTGTGAAAAGTATATCCGAAAGGTAAAACAACAAGGTGAGTGGTTCTTGTGCATGTAAATTGTTCTTGAATATACTTTGCTTCATCTTAACCATATGTTGTTTCATTTGTGAGTGGTTCTTGCATGTTTCTTACTTTATTTTGATCATTTTTTGTTTTATTTGTGTGTGGTCTGTGGTTTACATCTCATGTTTCTTTTTTTTTTAGCATGTTCTTTCTATTTTGTGCACATATCACCGCATCTTGTGGCTAGGTTAGTGGGTCATCATGGTGATCAGGGAACAATCATGTGCCCGTAGTGTGGGGTTGGAGCTTGATGTGATGACTAGTGGGGAAGATGGCGACAGAGGGAGATTTCTTGATATTTTTGCATGTTGCATATACACGCACTGTTTCCTTCCTTGAACTATCTCACTTAAATGTAATTATCTAATTTGAATGTTTTATACCCCTAGAATATTCAACGTTCCAGGTATATCAAACGTGTCAAGTATCTTGGAGACAAGCAAGAGAAAAGGCTAAAAGGTGGCTGAAGTCTAGTTTGACTTTATGTTATTCATGTAGTACGGATCTTTGTATATAAAAGGAGTTACTGTAACCTTTGGGCTTTACTGTCATTTTTGTTAAATTTTAGATGGATGTGGGTCATACTTGTAAACTTTGTACTACCAATACTATACTAGCAGGGGCTGAGATGAAGCTCGGGTCTGTCTTTATTCTTTGAGGATTATGTCACAATCACTCTCTAAATATCTCGAATGATGCACTGCAGAACGTCGTATAAGGAGGCTGTTGTGATCCTAGGTGTTTGTTTGTTAGATTTTTTGGAATTTATGTACCGTAGTTGTACTTATACTAAGACTACATAGTGGAAATCCTTGTTATTTAGCTTTAGTTAGCTTTCAGGTTCGATCATTCTCTTCCGTAAGTAAGGATTTCCATAATGCTCGTGTGTGGTATTAGCTTGATTTAGCATCATAGTGTATTTTTAGAAACGAGGCGTTACATTATGAGTGTTGCAAGCATGATACAATATTTCAAGGACCTCTTTGGCGAGCGTAGTAGGACAACTCGATATGAGATATTGAAAAAGTTGTTTTGGGCCCAGATGATTGAAGGTTCAGATGTTGGGGACCATGTCATCAGCATGATCAATACGATTGGTCAGCTGGATGCCCTCGAATTCCTAATGAATCCTTAACTTCATGTCAACCTTATCTTGCAATTGTTGTCAGAGTCTTTTGGTTATTTTATTATTTACTTTTATATGAATAAAATCGAGTATTCTCTTCCAAAGTTATTAAACATGTTAATAAGTACACAGTCACAGATAAAAGACAAAGGGTGTTTGACTCCTACCCTTGGGTAAAAACTAACTACCCTAAAGTCACACACACAAGGGGGTCATACTCGTCAGTGTACGAGATTTATATAGTACAAAATTTAAAACTGATAAGTCTAGGTCGAATCCACTTAGAAGTCAATTATTAAAAGAAAATAAAGATAGTGCATAAAACTAAATTGTAATTTAGTGTGATTTGATATAGGGGAAATTAAGATAGTGAATTAACACTGAAAATATAACATTTTGGGACAAGATAATTTCAGTGCTGATCCATTCATTTCCCAAGCAAGCATAAGATTATAGTATCATCGGATTTGAAAATTAAATTACAAAATTTTACTATTAATTATATTTTGGAATTATAATAGTTCTATTTCTAGCATTTTCCATACATGGCATGAGAAGATCTAACTTAAGCAAACATCATAAACCAAACTACAAATATATTACACTTAGACTTGTGTGTGGTATGTCGGTATTTTCAATTTGGGCAACTCACATATTTGACATGAGAGTTTCGAGTTAGGCATATACCCCAATTCAAATCTAAATGTTTTGGCAAAAATTGTTTATCTAATTTCAAAACCTCAACCAAGTAATAGAGTTCGGTTTGTTTGGGTTATTCATGGCATCGAACACTGTTCTTGTCTCGACCTAAGACTTACTTAGCCACACATCTCCATTTAAAAATTAACTGACAGAAATTAAATGATGGGAATCTAAATGACAGAAACTAAATGACAAGAAATTAAAATTGCAGAAATTGAAATGCTGAAACTAAATTACAAAAATTAAAGGGAAAAATTTAAAGAATAAAAATTAATTACAGTAAATTAAAATAGTAAGCATCAACAGAAATAAAAATAAAACAGAATGTAAGGCATCAACATAACTCTAATACTGAAATTTTTAACAGAATGTAAGCAACGGCAGAAATAAAAATAGAAACAGTAACCTTAACACAGTAATTAAGGACAAAAACAAAATCAAAACAGTATTCTTAAGGCTGGAAACTTAAAACTAATATCTACGGTGCGTGATTTAAAGAAAACTCCCTGTTGTTTCCATGCATTTTCCTCCTTCTAGCGCACTGTTCCTCTTCCACTATGCTATGCGCATACATATATATATATATATATATCACGCACAGTGTACTGTCTTCTCCTTGCTGTTGTTCGAGAATCCCCTCACTGTGCGCTCAATTCCTTCCCCAAATTTCCCAGCGCTCCAGCACCCTTCTCCCAGTGGAGAAATTCTATTTGTAACGCTAGTATAAAGTAAAATATTAGATTTTATTATTTATAATTATATTTATTATTTTTTGTAACCATTTCTATTTCAAACATATCCTCCTCCTTCTCCTCCTTCTTCTTCGTCAGACCACTAGAATTATTTATTGTTATTTTTTATATTATTATAATTATAACTTTTCAATGTGTATTATTATTTGTAATAATATTTTATTTTAATATTTGTTGTTATATTTTATTTAAATAAACTTTATTTAATTTATGATAAAAATTCATAAATTTAATATAAATTTTAAATAAATAAACATAAACATAATTTTATTACGATTTACATTTAACTCAAAAAAAATTAAAATTAAAGCAACATTAATTCATGAAAAAATAAATATAATATTAATCCAAATATTCGGCACACAATGAGGCAGAATAATTTATATACATTTGAAATAATTTATATATAAAATCATTATATATATGTATATAGTTATTATATATATGTATATAATATATAATAGTATAATATACATATAATATATAATAGTATATAATATATTATATACATTTTGAGAGAATTGCATTCTCTTGAATTCAATTATATAATTAATATAATGTTATATTATTATATAACATATTATATAATAGTATATAATATGTATATTACCTATTGAGATTCAGGAGAATTGCATTTTCCAGAATTCATAGTTTCGGGAAAAATGATTTTTTTCGAACTCATGGAATCGGGAGAATTGATTTTTCTTGAATCTATAGATTCGGGGTGCTTACCGAACCCTGAGATTCGAGGTTCCCCTAGCCCTCGAATCTCGGGGTTCGGGAGCATCTCTCCCAACCCCTAATCCTGAGGTTCGGGGCATCCCCCAGCCCCGAACCCCGAGTTTCGGGGCGTCCCCTATCCCCCGAACCCCAGGGTTCTGGGTGGGGTTTCAAGGCGTATTTTTATTTTTTAATTAATCTTATTTTTTTAATTCATCCCTCGCGTATGTATATGTAAATTATGTGATTCAACTAGTGATAGATGTTGTAAATTGTGTTGTTTCTCGTCAAAACAGGAATACTCATTATTTTCTTCGTCAAACTCTACGTAAATAATAATGGATAATAATCTTTCATCGCTGATAGTAACGGGTAATTGGTTATGGCGAGGAGAACTGGACTGAGCAATATTTGGTGTTGAATAATAGTGGTTGTGTAATACTCAGTGTTGAATAATAGTAGTTGCGTAATACTCGGTGTTGAATAATAGTGATTATGCGATATTCAGTTATAGTTGTGGGTGAGTAAAGTGGTTGTGGCGATCGTGGTCGAGAAAGTGAGTAAACGTGCTTGAAGAGTAATGATGGGTACTTGAGTGTCAAAGATTTAAATGAATGGTAAATATGAATTTTCATCTTAAAGTATTTTAAGAATATTAAAAATGAGTTAAAAAAAAACAAAAAATATGGTTAAATAGAATCCCCCCCGGGGGGGCGGTGTTGCCGTTCCGAGTTTCGGCCCCCTAAAATTGCCTCTTGAAGTTGAATAAAATTACAGCCCAAGGACCGCATTAGAGGCTGTCGCGCCTGCTGTTCTGAGAGACTCCAGCTGCTGGGCCTTCTAATTCTAATTTAATTCTTCAAATGGGCTGCCCAATTTGGGCCTTCAGTGCACATGCGCATGCTGCATTCCAATTTCAATCTTCAATTTACATGTGGGCCTCCAAGTCCACTGCATCCCTTGATTTGGTCTTCCCGTATGGCTGCCAAAAGTGAGTTAATGTATTAGATTAGATTATATTATATATATATATATATGGCATGCACGCATGCATGTATATGTATTATATATTATATGCATATTACAAATTCTTTTTAATTTAATTTCTTATGAAAAAAATTAAAGAGGAAATTTTCTTTTTTTTAAAAAAAATTTGTAATTCACCCCTAATTTCTCTTTAAATTTCATTTTTCTATAAATTTGCATATAATCACAAAATACTCAATTAAGCCTAATTTTAATATTAAAATAGGTGTATAATTATAACAAAAATTTTACAAAATTGACCACTAATCAAAGGGTAAGAAGGAGTTCTCATGGTTACCTCTGCCTCTTATCAAAAAAATCGTAAGTCTAGGAAGAGGAAGAGAAGTGCAATGAAGGCTAGGAAAGGAGGTAAGCAATTAGAGACAAAGGGTAAAAAGGGTCAGGGAAAGGGTAATTGTTACTTTTGCAGACATAAGGGACACTGGAAGAGAAATTGCATCGACTATTTGAGGAGCTTGAAAGGAAAACATCCAGAGCGTCAAGGTATGAATCTTTCATTGTGTGTCATTGAAACTGATCTTATGATTGGTCGATACCCTACTTCTTGGGTTGTAGATTCTAGTGCTATTTCTCATATTTGTTTATCTACACAGGATCTCAATCGAAGTAGGGTGCTTGGGAAGCCCGAGGTGGTCTTAAAGGTTGGCAATGGGTCAAGCGTTACTACATTAATCATAGGGACTGCTTCTGTATCTTTACCTTCTAGGCTTAAGTTAGTATTGTATGACTGTTTACTTATTCCAAATGCGATTCAGAATGTTGTATCTATTCCATAGCTTGTACGACATGGTTATACATTTTCCTTCGCATGTAATGAATGTCATATTTTGTCATATTTTGTGAAAAGATGTGATGGCAAGCAGTCTGTACTTTTTGAAAACACATGTATGTGAATATAGTTAACAAATGGATGCTAGACCTAATACCATGGTAAATGAGAAACGTTCTCGAGATAATCATATAAATTCCAAACAGTTATGTCACCTTAGGCTAGATCATATTAGTGAGAGTAAACTTATGAAGTTGGCTCATTGGGGTATTATTTGTGATTTATGTCTTGAACCCAGACCAACCTGAGTCATGTATTCTTGGGAAAATAACCAAGTTACCTTTTGTTGGACAAGAGGAATAGGCCATTGAACTATTAGGATTGATACATTCAGATGTATGTGGGCCCATAAATGTTCTGGTCTAAGATGGTTATATCTACTTTGTAACCTTTATTGATAATTTATCTTGGTATGGTTACATATACTTAATGAAGTACAAGTCTGAGGTCTTTGAAAAGTTCAAGGAATTCAAGGTAGAAGTGGAAAACCAATCAGGAAAGAATATTAAGATTCTTCGATCACATTGAAGAGGTGAATACTTGAGTACTGAGTTTATAAATTATTTTAAGTCTTGTGGTATAGTTTTAGAATATACTCCTCCTTATACACCACAGATGAATGGTGTGGTTGAATGTAGGAATCGGACTTTGTTGGACATGGTTCGATCTATGTTAAGCTACATGGATTTGTCGATTTCATTGTGGGGATATACAATTCTTACCGCGATTTATTTGATAAATCGAGTTCTGACTAAATCTGTCTCGATTACTCCATATGAGATATGGGTTGGGAAACCGCAAAGTCTTAAGCATGTTAGGGTTTGGGATTGCCCAATGCATGTAAAAAGGTTAAGGATAGAGAAGTTACATCCTAGATCTAAGAAATGACATTTTGTGGGATATCCTAAAGATAGTTTAGGATATTATATCTATTTTTCAGTTAATCCAAGGATTGTGGTTGCCAGGCATGTTATTTTCTTGGAAGAAGAGTTCATCTAGGAGGGTGGCATAGGGAAGAAAGTAGATTTGACAGAAGAGAGGGTCTTCTACTCCACAAATACCTGAATAGATTATTGACCTAGGTGAACAGAGTCAAGTAGATCATCCATAGGTTCCCCGTAGGTCTGGTAGAGTTCCCCATCCTTTGGATCAATGGTATGGTTTATCAATGGACTAGATACATGAATTGTTCTTGTATGGGGACAGTGACAAGCTAGTTGACCCTACCACCTATGAGAAGGCGATATGCGATATCGATGCCTTGAAGTGGCAGATATCTATGGAATCTGAGATGGAGTTTATGTACTCCAACCAAGTCTGGGTCTTAATGGATCCACCTGCAAGAATTGTTCCTATAGAATGCAAATGGATTTTCAAGAGAAATATTGATGCTAATGGACAAGTTTCCACATATAAAGCATAGTTGGTGGAAAAGGGATATCGTTAGCATCAATGAGTTGTTAGCTACCACTACTTACTATAAATAGACTTTCTCACCTATTATGCTGAAGTCCATCAAGATGATGTTAGCTATTACTGCTTACTATGACTATGAGATTTGGCAGATGGACGTCAAGACGACTTTTCTAAATGAATTTCTTAAAAAATATATCTATATGAAACAACCACGTGGATTTGAGTCCGCTGATTCACGTTAGGTGTGTTTACTGAAGAGATCGATTTATGGTTTGACGCAAGCATCAAGGAGTTGGAACATCTGTTTTGATCATGAGATTAAATAGTTTGGTTACATGAGAAATCTAAATGAGCCATGTGTAAATAAAAAGGCTAATGGGAGCGATATAGTTTTCTTAGTCTTGTATGTGGATGGCATTTTAATTATGGATAATAGTGGATTCCACTATTGAAGCCGAGTATGTGGCGGCATGTAATGTTGCTAAAGAAGTTGTTTGGATTCGAAAGTTTCTCTCGGAAGTTAGTGTGGTTCCATTTATTGAGTTGCCTGTCTCATTGTATTGTGATAATACTGGGGCTATTGCTCAAGCTAAGAAACCCCGGTCTCATCAAAATTCCAAACATATTGAACGTTGATTTTACTTGATTTGAGAGATTATAGCACGTGGGGACGTGTGATTGGAAAAAATAGATTTAACGGATAATGTTGTTGACCCACTCATTGAGACTATGACTCAGTCATAGCTAGACCAACATCTTGAGAAGATGGGGATCCGGTACCTGTCGATGGTGAAGTACTAGATGTACATGTGATATAAATTGACATTAGTGAAAATGGGAGAGTGTTAGCATTGTGTGCCCTAATGTTATGTTTGGATGACAATTAAGAGGCGTGTAACTGGTCACATTTATTATATCTTTGTATATATTTATAAAAGGAAAGTTTTCATCATTCATAAGCTCTCCAGTTTAACATATGAATGAGTCATTGGATATTCTGTTTGGGGATCCTATTCTCAAGGTGTTGAGACTGTGTAATAGGATTCTCTAATAACAGGATGTCTTAAACTATTTTTAGTCCTTAGATTCTTTGGATGAATACTCCGATTAGTTAAGTATGGACTAGCATAGGGATTACTACCTCATTAAGTATGAGTTACTGTTGGGATGGTAGTGTGTCATACGTCATATGACATGGGAATGTCGCTAGTAGACCTATGGGTCAGGTGGTTGTTAGGGAACAACCAGCCAAATGTGGCGCCAATGACTGACCATATGGCATGGTAGATAATGGTCTTGTCATCAAGTTACGATGATGTGTTGATCCTTGGACTTGAACCAGTACGGTTGTTTTGTATATTAGTGTGTGGGATTTGCTAATGAGTTAAACCATCCAATTGGGAGGTGGAGAGGTTCATCTATGTGGTTCCATATTGCTGGTATATGGAGACAGGTGTTGGGAATATGATCCGTCACCCTCGTCAATAATTGATAGGTTGAACGTCCTATGTGATCTACTGTTAGTGTGATAGGAAAGTCCCTAGCTAAGCTGGTTGAATATCAAGAAAAGAGTTTCCTGATGTGTCATGTAGTCACATTGACCAAATCAAACACATAGTTATTGAGTTTGTGAGTTTATCACTCCATGACTCTCGTTTAGTCAAGACGTTAGGTGATAGAAGGATTATAGCACATGGTAATCGTTAGCCATAATAGGTTCACTTAACGTAGACTTCACTGCCACCTATGTATTGTCCTGAACCACAGTTAGGCACTATTCAAGAACTCTTGGATCATCATCGGGATATAGAAAGATTACGGTGATGGGTCAAGGGGTTGACCGATAGCGAAAGAGGTTTTGGTGTTATCTGATTGTTAGCAAGTAGTAAACCTAAGAAGTCACACGTCATATAATGTTGCGTTTGATAACCACACCTTGTGCCCAAAGCATCTCAGGGATTTGCAGGTCAAACGTTAACTTGCTGGCCTAGAGAACTGACTTTCCTGCAACGAAAGTGCACTTTCATGGCGACAAAAGTCCACTTTCGATCACCCAGTTGTCACTCCAATTGGGTTCCACGTGTTGGCTAATTGGAGGGGGGGTTGAGGGTGAGGCGGTGGTTGTGTTGCGAGTAGAATAAATTAGAGAAGCAAAGATTTTACTACTTGCACGACTTTGCTTCTTTCTTTTTCTTCTGTTTCAATAAATTTTGTACTCGCCAGAAATTAAATACGTGTAACTATTACATAAGAAAATTTGAGACACGGGTATGAGAGATATGGCTACCCCTATTTGTAGCTTGGGAAGAGGAAACAGAAATGGTACCTGACAATGTGCTAGATGTGGACGGACTAGAACCACCAAAATGTGAGGTGGAGCAGTCTCACTATAGAAATAGTTTTCGTACCAACCCTATATCGGGCTGCAAGTATGTGTGTATTTATATTCATATGATGAATATGCGTGTTGTTTAAATATCCAAGCTGCATGTATTGCTTATATATATATATATATATATTCCACTTCACACATCTGATGTGAATAAAATTTTTAAAATTCTCCATACAGTTGTACACGAGTTTTTCTTCAGTCCTTTGTCCATCGATGTAAATGACCCCCAAACATCTTAATGAGTCTTCTTATTATGATGATCTTTTTGCTATGATAAACTTGATCATGGTTTAGCCATAACAAATAGGTTTTTCATGTCTAATTTATTTAAATGCTTAATGTTGTGGACGTTTGTAGTGAGTCTTTTTTATCCATCATGTAATTTTCAATTATTACGATGGATCTTTCAACTCATTTGTGTTTGATGAGCCTTAGATTTTTCTATCTTTATGTTAACTTGCCAATCATCATTATTCCTACAAAACAAATTGCATGCAAAAAAAAAAAAAAGAGCATACATATGTTGTGGGCCTTAGAAAATCCTAAGTTCTAAAAGTATCTTGTTAAAGTCTGAAGACCCTGGAAAGTCTCTGAGGCAAGAGTCCCCCAGGGCCTTTAGTAAGTCCTTGGGATGGCTTGGCCTTCTAATCTGCATGACCCGAAGAGCTCAAGTTACTCGGTGGCCATGAAGAGCTCTTTGGGTCCACTCGGAGACATTCATCTGGGCATTTTCACCTCGAAGATATCTCTAGGCTCTCCGGTCTTACCCAATGCATCTCCTAGAAGAGTTTGAAGACTCATTTGTAGGGGTCGCCAAGAATTTATAAATGCCTGTCTCCTTCATGGCAAAAGGATTTTTTTGGACCCTTACCCTTTCTCACTCTAAGACTCACATGCAGGACACTTACCCTATACTACCATTTGGGACATTGGAAGATTCCTTAAGACTCTGTACTCACACCCTCAAAACAACCCCATGGATATTTTCGATTGGGATATCTCTATACACATCTACACCCAAAAGACTCAGGTTTCACTCAACCCAACCCCTTCCTTAGCCTTACCTTTATCTAGAATGACGAAAATAAAACAAGGGTGAGCCACAAAGCTTAGCAAGTATATATATAACAAAGCAATTGAATAGCATCATAAATCAAATGCATTAACAACAAACAATAAGGTAGAGTAGAATTTCACACACAACAATTATATAAGCCATCATCGTGCTCTACCACAATATATATATACATATATATATCAATGCGTTATCATACCATGCCATTACTTTGTGAACCTCATGCGAGATAGGCAAATGCCCATCGAGCTTGTTTTTGGATATCCTTTTCCCCACACAGCATAGTTGTAGTGCAAAATGATAGGTGTGTTAATTTATATATATATATATATATCATGCACACGCCTTTAACCATAGCATATAAAAATTGAGCATGTCCATATATCAATCATCCATTAACATGTTTGTGGCTATTCATCTCATCATTCACAACATAGCCTTCCACATCCGTATTAATCAACCATAATATAGTAATAAAAAAATGCACATGAGAACATAGCATGTTTCCCACCTTTCATGAGCGACAAGCAAGGTTATACTTTGTGGAAGAGCTTTTTGGAAGCTAACATGCTGATTCAAGGGTGGTTTGCAAGCATTAAAAGAAGAATCAGGCAACCATAGGTGCAAATCGGTCGACAAACTGAAGGTATCTGTTGATCGCCAGAAGCTGGTGGCCTCAAATGGTTGACAGATTGGGCGTGGTTAGTCGACAGCCAGAATGCCACTCACCCAATCAGCCCCCAACTTCACTAATCAATCGATAACCTAGGCCATTTGTCGGTGCAAAATTCCCCCCAATCAGTCAATTAACATGAAGAAACGATCGACCGACAGCAACAAAAATGATACCTTTGAAGTAAAAATACATACAAAATACACCAAATTCTTGCATGCAACTTAACTCTAACAATAGACTTATCATTCCTTAGAAAAGATGGAGTGAACCAAAACTCCATTTTCATCTTTAAAGTGATTTTCTAAGAATTTGAGGAAAACTACATGAGTTAGAAGCAATAGGGTTGAAACCCTCTTTGCCAAAGAGATAGGGGTTTCCAGAATCTGAAACCCGAAAATAGACAATCCAAAGAAGCCAAATTGAAGAGAAAAATCAAGATTTACCCCCCGAAGGGAGAAGAAAAGAAGATAACCTGCATAAGAAGCAAAAAGGAAAGGAACTTGCAATTAAAGAAAGAAATAGAAGAGAACTTGCCTTTAAGAACTTTTTGATGAATGAACCGAAAGAAGAAGAAAGCCACGAACTATGTCGCTGAAACCAAAACATGGCCTACTGAGACAGTAGCTTAAACCCATCGTTGAAACTCCAAATCAAGAAGAAGATTGAAAGAGAGAACAAAAGAAGATGAAAGCTTGAAGAAAGAGAAGAGGAAATAAGATGGCTTGGACACTAAGTCCCAACTGCCCTCCTTTTAAATCTTTTCCCTTTCCCTATTTTACCCTCATACATTTATATAAATACCCACACACACACAGCTAATAGCCACTTCAAATTAAACCCCCCAATTAATTTTGACTTTTCTCACTTAACGCATTTGAATTTTACCTACTCAACTCTTTTAACTTTTCAACCCTCACAAAATTCTTGTTTTAACAATTCATTACATAACAATTGACTTTTCTACTCATTTCCTTTTTTATTCACTTTTCAACATCCACATATATTCATTTTTCTTTGCCTTTTTCCACACACATAAACTTCACTTAAGTTTTAACTTATGCCAAAATATAACTCACATAAAAATACAGGCAAAATGACCTAGGCCCACTAATGGGTTGTTACAGTATCGGTGATAAAGAACATGTTGTCGAGTGCATAGCATTTTATGTTGTCTGTAAGAGTACCAAATTTTTGTTTTCACAGTTTGAGCTTGCCTACATTCACGAGGAAATAGCCATATAGAAGAAGATGTATATATTTTTGTTGACACGATTCAGACTCGCCTATGCCCTCAATAAGAATATCATAGATATCATAATTTTGTTTACATAGTTCATCTTGTCTTGCCTACTTCCACAATGAAAATGTTAGGAGTCTAGAATACTATTACTTTGTTTACATAGTCCGGCATGTCTTGCCTACTTCTGCAATGAGATAATGAAAATATAATAGAGAGGGATGTACAATAAAGCACTCAAGATTAATCCAAAAATCCTTTTATTTAGGCGGTACAGTCGTCACCTACATCCATAATTTTGGTGATGTAGTTTAGATAAATCCTTTTGGATAAACCCTACATCCGCAAGAGAGATGAAAGTGTTTGGGAACGCCAACTCTTGGTGTACCAAATGCAAGGGTTTTTAGATTTCAAAACTTTTTCAAAAAATAAATCAATAGCACAACAGAAAAAAGGCACAAAACCACTTTGTAAGACTCGGTATCATACAATCATATCCATAAAACTGAAACCATTTCATAGGGCGTTTAGAAATATACCTTATGGAGATGCCGATTTTGATGTAGGGGTTGAACAAACCTTCGATGGAAGCAACTCTTACCTCCAACAGCTCCCAAACAGTCCACCGAGCAATCTCCTACTACCCCGAATAGCAAGCCAGGTGACTAGCCTGTCTCCTAAAAATACGAGACCTAGTTAGTCCATGCTTCTTATGTGGATGAATCCCATAGGAGGACCCATGTGCTAGACAAGTCTCCTATGGGTGATTCAAGTTGGATGTCGGGTTCAAAACAAAGGGATACCCAATCCAATAAACTTTTTATTGGAATGGGATTTCTACTCAAGAAAATAAGAAATGGTTGGAGCAACAAATGAAATAATGGGCTAGGGTTTTTGGGCACCGAAAGAAGGAAGAAGAAGGGCACAATGGCTGAGAGAAAAGAGCCCAGCCGCCAATGCCAAGAAGCCTCTCTCATTTCTCCTCATTCTTCCCTTTTATATCCACGACTAAAACCCAAAAACGCCTAATATGGACAAACGACCACAAAGGAGCGTGAGGGGGCAAAGGGGAGAACACCCATACCTCCAAGGATGAAGAATGTCTTTCTTATCAAAGCCCTCAGCCACGCATCGTCCAAATCGACTCAGAAACGACAAAGGAGATGTGCTGGTTCGCGACATTCACAACAGAAACTATCGACAGTTCAAGGGAAACTTTTGAAAGTTTCCTTCATATTTCCAGCAAACTTTTAACAGTTCATATAAGGATGTCAACGGTTTCTTTTCTTTGCTTTAAGTTTCTCCAAATTGCATCTAGGCCCCACCATTAACTCTTAACGACACTTTCACCATCTCATGATGAAACCGAGGCCCCCGTTAACTCTTAACGGCATGTCTGTCAACTCTTGACAGTTACTCCAAATAATTCTAAATCTGATCCGTTAGCTCTTAACGGTGTGCCTATCAACACTTGACAGTTACTCCAATTAATTCCGAACCCAATTCGTTAACTCTTAATGGTGTCATCATTAACCATTAATGACGATCATTGATCACAGCTTTAAAATCGCTTAGTCAACCACACTTGGATATGCGTGTGACCTTCTAGGTTCACCACTAAATAGCAATCAAGATGCGTCAAACACTTTGATGCCGACCAACCACTTTGGTCTATAACGAGGATTCCTCCATCTCCTTGAAGTACCCCGAAAGACCTGAGTGACAACTAGCATTATGTCAGGGCGATCCTACTAGTAATGAAGTCAAACTTCAATGAGAACCTATTTAGGCTTTCGATTCTCGTGTACTATAATCCCTCCATCAATTAACATCCTGACTGAGCGAGAGTCATAGAGTGATCAAACTCACTAACTCGATAGTTATGCCAAGATCTAGCGTGGTGTGGTCGAGATGATACATCGGAACTTCTTCCGACATTGGAAACACTTTCCAATCAAGTGTACTCTGGCCAGAGATTCATACAACCACAACCACCAATGATCACATTAGATGTTCACCTCGCACAAGAGGTCGACGGATTCCATTAGCAACCACTTGCCTCCATACGCCACTACACAGAAACCACACAGTGCATATCCCCATCCGGTAACTGGGCAACCTTTAATAAAGGCAAATTTCATGCACCGGCATACAAGATAACTGTGTTGCCTCTAATCTAAGAACCAATAACACAATCGAATGCCTGTGACAAATCAAAGATCCTCTCAGCTATGTGATTTATCACGTTCTTCACATTCAGTAGATGTTCCAGTAACATCTGCCTACATGTCTACTATATCCATCTCATGGATTATAGCATGTGACTCACCATCCTTTATCATTAGTATCTCATACTAATCAAATGTAATAACTCATGTGCCAGTCCGTAATTGATTACTCGTAGCCCGTTTCTAAGAAATCTAAGGATTGAGAAATCCTTAGTTCAATAGTCTTTGTCACATATCCTTAACACTTAAGAATAAGACCATCAATAGGAAATCTAAAGCCTCATTCATATATGATGATTGAAGAGGTATGAATGAAGATATGACCTTAAAATATGAAAACATATTTATTTATATTTACAAGATTTATATCATTAGCCCTTAATTGTCATTGCTAGATGTCATCCAAATCTAGCATTAGGGCACCAACACTAACAGAAAGATTATACAAGAGGGGGGTGAATTGGATGTTTTGAATATTTTTGAAATAATAGAAAATAATTATGCATTAAAGGTAATTTGAAATATACTTTTTCATAACATACAAACATTACAACAACTTAATATGAAATTATATGCACTAGAATAATTTCATGCAGGTTAATTCAAACACACTTCATATATGGTATAAATATTTGATATACCCTGTAAACATGGAGAATCACAAGACTTAAAAAACAGTCTTGAGACATGGACATGAAGCCCAAAGGCCCAACGGGTTGTAGGAGATCAAGGAAGTAAGCCGAAGGAGCAAGAGGTCAACCTGAGACCAAGTGGGGAGGGCCCACTCGGTTATGCCGAGTGGGTACGACACTGCCTTAGTTTTTCGGCCATAACTTTCTCATACAAGCTCCGATTGAGCTGATTCAAAGTCCTATGGAAAGATAAGAGAATTATCAACTTTCATGTTTTGAGTTTTGATAGATTCGAGCTTAATCAAGGGGTAAATTGGGTATGAAGTTGATGCACCTACACTATGAAGGCTCGAAGTCAAGTATTGAAGAAAGATGGACTCGAACCAAGTCAAAAGGGAAAAAGAAGGCATAACCGAGTGGCCCCCCACTCGGTCGGGCACAAGAAGACATGACCGAGTGGCCCCCACTCGGTCATGATCGAGTGGCCACTCGCTATTTATGACCCACTCGGTTATGCTGAGTGGGTATGACACTGCTTCAGTTTTTCGGACATAACTTTCTCATACGAGCTCCGATTGACCTGATTCAAAGTTCTATAGAAAGATAAGAGAATTATATACAACTTTTATGTTTTGAGTTTCGAGAGATTCAAGTTCAATCATCATGAAAATCGGGAATGAATTTGAGGTATGGGAACCACTCAAAATGGGCCGCGAGATTCTCGCACATCTTCTCTCTCTCCTCCGCTATAAATACGAGATCATGCCTTCATCACAAGGGACGCTATTTTGAGCAATTGAAGTACAATCTTATCATTTTCTCTCAAGATCTAACTTAAGCATCGGAGGGTTTGCGCGGGGACCCCCACCCGCGCCCTAACGGTGCTCTCGTTTTGTAGGTCTCTCGTCATCTTGAGGCCTCCCGTCATCCCGAGACCTCTCGTCACCAGAAAGGCCTCTCGTCACTCCGAGGCCTCTCGTCACCAGCAAAGCCTCTAGTCACCATCAAGGCCTCTCGTCATCCCGAGACCTCTCGTCATCTTGAGGCCTCTCGTCATCCCGAGGCCTCTCGTCATCTTGAGGCCTCCCGTCATCCCGAGACCTCTCATCACTCCAAGGCCTCTCGTCACCAGTAAGGCCTCTAGTCACCATCAAGGCCTCTCGTCATCCCGAGGCCTCTCGTCATCTTGAGGCCTCTCGTCATCCCGAGGCCTCTCGTTATCTTAAGGCCTCCCGTCATCCCGAGGCCTCTTGTCATCTTGAGGCCTCCCATCATCCCAAGACCTCTCATCATCCCGAGGCCTCTCGTCATCTTGAGGCCTCCCGTCATTCCGAGGCCTCTCGTCATCTTGAGGCCTCCCGTCACCCCGAGGTCTCTCGTCATCCTCAAGGCCACCAGATCACTTTGGGGCCACCAGATCATCAGCCCACAAGATCATCAACCTGTCAGACCATCAGCACTGTCGGATTATCAGACTTGGAACTCTGACAGATCCAATCGCTTGTCAAGATTCTCATCAGTGAAGACACGACTCCCGAGACTCTTGCGTCTGTCCACAATTAAAAAAAAATAGATTGTTGTATTTTGACAACAACAATATTATTTTAGGATAAGAATAAGAAAACTAGTAATGCTGCCAACAAAAGATTTTTGTTTGAGTATCTCTCGATTCATATAGAAAGTATAGGAATATTTGAAATGCTTATATGCAAGAAGAAATATTAGGAATTCTATATGTATGTAATGAAAACTCAAACTAGAAGGATATAAAGACATTCATATATGCAATGAAAACTAATGAAAGAATGATTAATAAGCATTGAGATAAAATAAGAATTCATTGTATAACATGAAAGGAATGTTTTATAAAAACCAAAAATAAACTCATGTCAATAATATAGTATTTATGTATAAGATGAAGAGTAGCATTTAAAAACAAGAATAAGTAAAAGTAGTTATGAAGATACAAAGTGCTCGTGCTGGTTTATCTAAATTATAATTTTCAATTGTCATGTAAGATGAATGTATATATCCAGGTAGAAGATAAGTTATTTATGTTAGAAATAAAGATTAAAACAAATATGTTTTTAAGATGATTCCAACTAAGAAAACATTTTAATGATAGTTGAAAAGATAATGCTATGAACTGTATTTATGTATGAAAACATTTGCATGGAAGATTAAGAATTATGCTGTAAAAATAATAAAAAGCAAGCAACATAAACACAACAAATTTAGAGTGGTTCAGCCAACATGTATAATCTATTGCATTAACTCTTCACCAAGGATTTAAAAACACCCACTATGGGATTTTAGTTTTTAAGGCTCAACTATAACCCATACATAGATTTTACAAGTTCAATTATAGCCTCTACTTTTAACGGGTTAAGTAGGAACCCCAGCTTTTACAAGAGTAACTGTAACCTTTATATGAGCCTCTTTCACACTTGGCTAAGCCACGACCAAGACACTGTCTTTCAAAGCGTAGGCATAACCTTTTACAAGTTTCACAAAATATGTGAAAATATTTCTCAATGGAAAAATATATGAAAATACAATGACATTCAATATTCTCTTGAACAAAAGAGAGTGTGAAAGAATGAATGAATAAAACACTCAACTCTCTTAATCATATTTGGTTTAAGAAGATTTATAAAAAACCTTACCAGATGATAGCTTGGAGTGAAGAAGAATGAACATGAAGAACACTCACTCAAGCATTTGACATTGGCTCGAAATAAATAGGCTTGTTGTGATTAGATTTTCTCTATGTTGCTCGAACATCAGCACCCATGGCTACGTTAATAGTCAAATTTGTTAAAATCATATGCATAATATATGAATAAAATAGTTTAGCACACAATGAAAATTGATATTTATCAATCTTTTATAAGAGAACATAGTTAGACTTCATAGAAAAAAGAATTAAAGCTCTAACAGTCAAAACTATCATCTTTTTCATCTTTGAGTAACGACTATAATTTTTAAAATCAAGCACTAGTTACTTGACTAACTCATAGACTTACTCAACTAATATAGAGGCATACTTGACTGGATATATCATGTAATCAATTATATAGAAGCCTCACTCGAGTATGACCAAGTCATTACTTGGCTGACTCAGAAGCCACGGAGACTTTGCATTAAACACTCGACTAACAGAAGCATTTACTCGAGTACCAACATTGGTTACTCAATTATACTTAGATACTCGATTATAAAAATAGATTAGTCAATTGATGAGAATGATATACTGGATTAAGGAGATATTTAGAATTTTTATACTAAAAAGATACTCGATTAAAAATACCTCATTACTTGACTAGTTTTAGAAATACAGAGTCTATTAATATACTTGAGTAGAAGAACATTAATAGTCGATTGCAAAAGATTTTGCTAAAACACATAATCAACTAGTTTTGAAAATCTCATTTAGCATTACTCGATTGAAAACATAAGCTCAGGTTTCAATACTCGATTTTCTTAAAAAGCTTACTCGAGTGGTGAAGAAATAATACTTGATTATACAAAGTATCATACTCAATTATAGCTTTAAGAAACATAGCTTTTATAGGAACATATTCGACTAGGTTTTTATGGTGTGGATTAAAACATCTTATGTAACACCCCGCCCTATACAGGCGTGTTACTATAAGGAAATTCCCGGGGTTTCTTTTTTTTAAAAAAAAAATTATGTTACTCACGGCGCCTGTGAGCACAATCTTCACATGCAAATGAAACACTCGTCGCAAAACTACAGCCGGCACCCGCGGTGATCTTAAGAACAATCTCCACATATAAATATATACCCCGAGAATTCCAGTCTTACTCGTTTAGTTAACAATAACATAATCACAACTGAACGAGACATTACAAATACAGCGGAATACTTAACCATCAAAATAACGTGGCCTTCCACGTGTTACACACAAGATGTTCCCTACCAACATACATATAACATCGTTACTAAGTGTTTACAACACCGACGTACAATTATTCATACATATAGAAAAATAAGTTCCTATGCTACCAATTGATACAACGACTATCACATAAACACCATTGGCTCTCTGGCCTCGTCCTTGACCTCGCAACTGTCCCTGACTGGAACGTTGAATGTTCCAGGGGCATAACCCAGGTTAGATGATAAAACATCTAAGTGGAGGCATGAAACAGTTTATATAATGCATGAAAGACACATGAGCATGGCATACTAAACGACAACATGCAAGACACGTCAAACTTGAGAAATTTTCCTGACATACTTAATCCCCGGGTGCTCTATCGTGTCACTCGGTTACCAGTCCCGGATGCCTTACCGTGTCACCCGATCACCAGTACCGGCCCCGGATGCCCTACCGTGTCACCCGATCGCCAGGATTAACCGTGTCCCATTCTCAAGAAGACCCCGTCCCGCCCCATATGAACCCAACGATGTAATGAAACTAGACCCCAAAAGGATATGAAAATTTACATGCCATGCACTAACATTTTAAAGTAAATCAGTTAATGCAATGTAGCGAATATTGACACAATGACTATAAGCAAAAACCTTGTAAAATAAGCTAAGTCTAGGGGGGTATAATTGCTCACTAGAACTCACCAAATGCACTTAAAAACACTTTCAAGACAAGGTAAAGCTAGAATCAAACCACTCACCTCAATTCGAAAAAGTCTGGATTTTGCCTCGAAAAATGTGTCACACCTCGAAAATTGTGTAATTCTTTTTTCAATGATCGAATTGACTCCTATTTCATCATTTAAGACCTTTGAAATCAACATTTCTATTTTTTCACAATTTTCTCTATTTTTATTTATTTTTCAAACATTTCTATCTTCAGAAATTCATTAAAAATACCTAACACCAATTTTCACAAAATATTTTTCCATGATAATTCCTAGAATAATTTTACCTAAATTCTGAAATTAAAAACAAAGAAAAACATACCTCACGCGCCCTCACGCGCCACCCAGAGGTCCCGCGAGTGGCTGCCACGCGCCGCCGCACAGTCTTCTTTTCTGGTCGTCTTCCCCGATTCCGGTGACATCCAATGCCCTAAATTCTTATAGGGGCTTGTAGAGCTCTTCAAGGCGACCTCAATGGTGCTCTTGTTCGTCGGAAAAAGTGGCTGGACGTAGGTTTAAAAGCTAGTTGCAGGTCACGGTGGCGACGGTTCGATTTTTCGGCCAAGCTTCTAAAACCCCTCCAATTCTACACCAAATGCCCCCACATTTTCCAGAATTAATCCTTAGAACACTAAGAAGAAAAGCCCCTTATCATTGTGCCTCAATTCAAGCCCGAACGCCCTGAATTTCTCTTGATTCCTTTTGAAACCCTCAGCCTTGGTTGGCTATTTATACCCGTTTTCGACTCCAAAACCCACAAAATCTTGCTTAATCTTATCTCCTTATCCCCAAATCTAGCTTCTAAATCGATCAAATAGCCCTAAATCATGACATTTGGACCTTAAAAATTTTGGCCGAATCGGCGGTCACTTCCGCCATTAAATCCGGTCACATCGCCGCCGTCCTCGGCCAATGGCCACCCCCTAAAGCTTCATCATCACCTGAAGATCATCTTAGCACCCTTAGGCGAGCTTCCCGACACCTCCAGAGGCGGCTGCCGGCGGCCATGTGCAGTGGTCGCGTTCCCACTATGCAAGTTTTACAAAATTGCATTTTCACCCCCATATTTTCTTCATTTGACATTTCGGCCCTTTCCTTTGAGTCCCTGATCTTTCTAAATATACCAAAACGACCCTCAAGTTCTATATTTTCCATTTCCTTTTGGAATTTCTGAAAAATTCATCGATTCGACTTCCCTTTGATATTTTGCAAAATCTGCACTTTTGCCCGAACTCTCCTAATTGCGTGCTTTTGACTTCAAACCTTTGAAAATCCCTGATTTTTATCAAATATCGTCCAATTGTGCCATTTCTCCTCAATTGGCTCATCTTAACTTAGTTATTCGTCTTTTGTTTAAGTTTCAAATATTGCACTTAGGCCCAAACCTTTGCTAAATATCATTTTGACACATATCTTCAAAAATTCTCTTATTATTTAATACCGGGTATTACATCTTAATACTTGATTTTTTTGATAGTTGATATGCCTTACAAACTGCATACAGTTTGAATATAGAGCGGATCCAAGTGGCATATCCGGATCAAAATCTACGAGTTGGCATCCAAGTCAAGTGCATTCCTAGATGGGCTGAAATCCACAAACCAATAGAGAAAAAAACCAAATTAATCAGGAAAGCTACAAGAAAAAATTAGAGAATTAATTTATTAAAGTGAAGCAATATGACAATAAGAGGAAGAACAGAGAAGATGCATAGACCCATTTGGCCAAGATTTGGGTGGTCTAATCTTGTTTCCAACACAGGTCTAGTTGTTTTTAACCAATGCTTGGGCATTTGTTGATGTGTTTATGCATGGGGAACTTTAGGGTGCCTTGAACGTATCAAAGCATGTTAGGGGGGTTCTATCATGGAACTATCCTTGGCTAAGATGGGGGTTAATAACATTTTGAGGATGCATTATTCCATGTGGTCGATAGTAAGGATACATAGTATATGGTGGCATACATGTGTGCACTCTGAATTATTTTGGATTGCATTGATTGTGCATGTGAACAAAGGATATCCTAGTAATGCCCGTAAGCTTGTGCCTGACTGTGAGGGGTTCGGCCCATAATGTCACCTGGTGTTAAACCAACATGTGGGTGGATAATGATCCACAAGAATATGGAATGCCATCTAGTAAGAACCAATGTGTGGGTGGACGAAGATCCACATCATTTATGCATCTTGCATGGGCTTACATATACATTGACATAGGACATGGCATTAGGCATGATGATCAATAATTAGCCATGGTGGAAACTTCTCAACCTAATCTTGTTTATCTTGTTCCCATTTTTAGTCCCTCGTGGTATAAGAGTCTCTTATGCTTGTGGTTGTGATATCATGTCTTGTTTATCATGCTTCATTCATTATGCCTTTATTTGGTATATGAATTTTTTTAGCCTTGTGGCTCATATTGCTTCTGTGTGTCATTCTAGGTAAAGACAGGAAAAGCAAATGAGGGTTGTGAGTCTAGTTACGCTTGAGTCGGGTTAGAGTGGTGTACAGAGTCATCCCCAAACTTGAAGATTCTTGGGGGTTATTTTGAGAGCAAGTAATGATAGTTATTTTGATGTAATTTGTCTTGCTTATTTTGTAGCTTGGATTATATGGGTGAATAAGCCCAAGACGGAGAAAATGTATGTAATGATGTTTGTGTATATATATAAGTTGTTGTGGTTTAATTTGCTAAATTTTTTTTCTGTATCTCTCCTGTGACAATTATTTCATAGATCATCTATGCTAGCAGATGCTCTGAGAGGCGGGCCCTTATAACAAATTTCTCAACAGGTGATTTTGTTATGCAGTTCATGACCCTGACTCTACATCTGTAGGGGGTAATTTTGGTAATTTAGTTTAACGAACCCAACCTATGTCCGCGCTTTTGGTGGCGTAGTTCAGGGTTACCTACATCTATGAGAAGGCTTATCCTAATATGGAGTGAATTGTGAGGTTGCACTGAGGTAGGTGTACCATTGCTGGGTGGAGCGTCCTTTTTATTTGGTGTGCATTTGGGTGCAGTATGGGGATCTGCTGATAAAAAGTTTTTTGTTTTGTTCACACTTTTGGTTTTGTAGTTGGGATCCACAGGACGCCACCATGAGAGCGGATCATCTTTAGTGAATGAAAGCCTGAATGTAATGATGTTAGCTTTTGGTTTCGCAGTTGGATCAATGAGGCACCATTGAGATAGCAGAACATCTTTGGTGAACGAAAGCCCAATTATAATGATGTTAGCTTTTGATCTCATAGTTGGATTCGTAGGGCATCGCCAAGAAAGTGAATCATTTTTTACGAAGAAGAGCCTGATAATAGGAATAATGTTGGGATTTTGTTTGACGTGGTTCGATGTGTCATGCCTACTTCTATATTATAATATCAAGGTTTTGGTTATGCCATTCAGATTCATTTCTCCTATATCCACAACGAAGATATCATAGTAAAAAGGCCATAATTTTGTTTACGCCATTCGGGCTTGCCTACGTCCACGACCAAAAGGTGTTTAGATGTCAGAATACCAAAATGCCAAAATACCGACATGCCAAGATTTTGTTTGGGTTGTTCAACACTTTTTACCTATATCCACAACCAAATAATATCTACATGAATATTTTGTTTTTATAGTTTGACGTTATCTACATTGACGATCAGAGTTCTAGAATGCAATATATGCTTGAGAAAATGCCCATAAGCAAGTATTTTTGTTAAGGAGATGTTAGAGTGTGTATAAATGCTTGGGGGATCACGATAAGGCTGCCATATGCAAGCATTCATGCAGACATTCAAGAAGGTATCTGCCATTCAGATCCTCTTTTTTTGCAAGTAGATACTTTTGTAACATGGTTTGACATGTAACACCTCGCCTTGCCAGGCGTGTCACTATAAGGGTATTCTCGGGATTTCCTTTTTTTTTCCCTCCAAGTTCAACACGCGCGGTGTATCAAGAACAATCTTCACATGCAAATACAAACCCTGAGAACCCCAGCCTTACCCGTTTAACTATCAAGATCAATAATCTTTAACTAAACGAGACATAATACAACGCAGCGGATACATTAACATCAAAACACCGTAGTTCTTACATAGTATTTCCATAACAAAATACGTAATATAGATCAAATGATGACATTGCTACCATACAATTGTTCATATACAACCTAAAATATATACTAAAGCCTCCAAGCATTACAACGACTATCAAGCTAAGCACCATTGGCCCCCAACTAGCTATGTCCTTGCCCTCGCAGCAGTTCCTAGCTGGAACATCTAATGTTCCAGGGGCATAACCCAGGTTAGATGATAAAACATCTAAATGAAGGCATGAAACAGTTTATATAATGCATGAAAGACACACGAGCATGGCATACTCAGACAAACGACAACATGCAAGACACGTCTAACTTGAGAAATCTCCCTGACATACTCAACCTCCTGTGGAAAACATCATTCCACACACCGTTGGGGTTAACCTTGCTGCGACATACTTAATCCTCGAGTGTCCTACCGTGTCACTCGATCACTAGCCTCGGATGGCCTACCGTGTCACCCGATCACCAAGATTAACCTTGCCACATTCTCAAGAAGACCCCATCATGTCCCACACGAACATAACACCGACACAAATATCAATACCCCGATGATATGAAAATCACACGCCATGCACCGACTCTTTTATAAGTAAAAATAGTTGATGTAATTTCCAACATGATCAATGTGAAAATGATGTCATATATACATAAATAAAATGCATAAGCATAGCATCCCGAGTTCTGGTATCGAGTACCCTACCGTGTCACTCGTTCACCTAAACTCACTACACTCCCATTAAGACATATCCAAAACAAGGGTAAAACTAGAGTCACACCACTCACCTGAACGTTTTCGAATCGCCTCGATCCTTATGCACAATCTTGTTTTGCGTGCTAAAACACAACTACTCGTACTTGTACTCAACCTCAATTCTGAAAAGATTGGTTTTCACCTCGAAAAACATGCAATCCTTCTCTCCAACAAACCAATCATCTCCTATTCACCATTAGGATCTTAGAAATCAATATTTCTATTTTTCTTAATTTTTTTCTTATTTTCTCTTATTTTTCAAGCATTTCTCCTTCTCGAAAAATCATAATAAATACCAAACACCCATTTTTCCCAAATATTTCTGCATGAAAATTCCTAGAATAATTCCAGAAAAATACTAAAATTAATTTCAGACAAAAATTGTACCTCACACGCCTAGCGCGTGCGTAAGAGTGGAGTTCGCGCGTGCACACGAGCGGCTGGTCTTCTCCGGCCTTCTTCTCTGGCAATGGTCTCCGTTGGCCTAACCAGTCATACCCACTTGAAGCCCTCCTCAAGGCGACCCTATTGATGCCTTTAAAAACTAGAAATCATCATCAAAAATGGCCTTAAAGGCCAATTGCAGGTCGCGGCTCTGACAAGCCCGACTTTCCGGCCATCTCGCTGAAACTCGATGAATCCTATGCCAAACTCTCCCATTTTCTCCAGAAATGCTCCCCATAACACAAAGATCAAAATCCCCCTAACCTCTTTGCTCGATTCAACCCAAAATGCCCTGAATTTCTCTCGATTCCTTTTGAAACCCTAGGCCTTGGTTGGGCTATTTATACCCGATTTCGATACCAAAACCCACCAAATCTTGCTTGATCTTATCCCCTTATCCCCAAATCTAGCTTCTAAGTCGATCAAATAGCCCTAAATTATGAGATTTGGCCCTTGAAATTTTGGTCGAATCGACGATCACTTCCGCCATTAAATCCGGTCGCATCAAGGCTATTTCCGGCCAATGGCAAGCCTTAACAGCTTCATTATCATCTGGAGCTACCCTAGCACCTTCTAGGCGACCTTTCCGACGCCTCCAAAGGCGGCTGCCGATGGCCATGTGTGGCAGTCGCGTTCCCACTATGGCATTTTTCAAAATTTACAGTTTTACCCCAATGTATTTTCTAATTGCATTTTCTTCCTGTCTATGGCACCCCTAGATTTTTTTATTAATTCCATGACTGCCCACAAGTTCCATTTTTTTCATTTCCCTTAGAAATTTCTAAAAAACTCATCAAATCGACCTCCCTCGGACAGATTTAGAAAATTACACTTAGGCCCAATTGACCAATTTAACCTTAAATCTCTTCGTTTCAACCCGAACCCATTCAAGGGTTGTTTCATATACAAAATCTAAGTCCTCAAGGCACTCCGTTGACTTTTTAGACGTCCCCTACATCGATTCGATTTTCTCAGCCCGATCGATAGCTGTACCAAAAATTGTTCCCAATCCAACTTCTTTCATCACCTAAAATCATAACTCGTATTACTTGTCGAGACTATTAAATTTTCCTTGGCTATATAAAACTCGAGATACTCCCTCTGGTTGTTTCGGTCACTTAAGACTGCAATAGTGTGTCCTATAACCTTATTCTTTTGATAATTCCTTTTATATCCTTCGTTATTTTCCATTTATAGCCTCAAGAAATTCATGGGTATTACATGACAGGTCTCAACTATACCTGCAATAAGAGCATATATCATGAAAAAAGGGATGATGAGACCAATGATAATTTTTATTTTCCTACATCTGTGGATGCTTGCATACATGGATATTTTTGTTAGTGATGTGCTCTAATACTAGATTTAGATTTCATCTAATGTGTGTGTAAAATACATATGATGTATCTTTGTATATCTTTATAAAAGGCAAGTTTTATCATAATTTGTTAACTTTCTAGTTTGTTGTATGAATGAGTCCCTAGATTTCCTTTTTGAGAGTTTTATTCTTAAGTTATTAAGAATATGTGACGAGATTCTCTAGTGACGGGATTTCTTAAATATTATTGGTCCTTGGAATAATTGGATGGGGACTCTAATTATCGATTATGGATTGGCACGATATTTACTACCTTGATTAGTATGAGATACTAATAGTTAAGAGTGGTGAGTCACATGTCATATGACATGAGAATGTCTCTAGTAAACTTGTGGGTGTTGTTAGAGAACAACGCACTGAATGTGACACCAATCACATGGTATTGTGGATAATGATCTTGTTATCAAGTTGCAATTGTATAATTGATCCTTAGACTTGAACTGACACAATTGTCTTGTGTATTGGTGTGCAAGATTTTCTAATACGTCGAACCATCTAATTGCGAGGTGGGAATGTTTATCTATGTAGTTCCATATTGCTGGTGCATAGGGTAGGTGCTCAGGGATAGGATTTGTCACCCTTACTTCGGTGTGGCAAACATCCTATGTGGTCTATTGTTAGTGTGACGGGAAAGTCCTTGGCTAAGGTAGTATAATTAATTAGGAAAGTGTTTCCTAAGGTGTCAACTAGTCGCATTGATAAGATCCGACATATGAAATTGAGCACAATTTTGTAAAGAAATGGCCCACTTGTTTCTCGAGAATAGATGTTACTGAGTTTGTGAGTTTATCACACCATGACTCTCGTTTGATCGAGACATTAAGTAACAGAAGGATTGTATTACATGGTAATCATTAACGGTAATAGACTCACTTAACGTTTGACTTCATTGCCTTCTATATTGTGTTGGACCACTACTAGGCTTTTCCCAGGACCTTTCAGAACATCACCAGAATATAAAGAGATTTTCATGGAGGGTCGAGGTGATTTTGCCAGAGTCAAAAAGGGTTTTAGCATTATTTGATTGCTATTAGGCAATGAACCTAAAAAGTCACACACCATATAGCATAGCATCTAGTATCGGGAATATGCATCTGTTATGTCTCGAACATCATTAATAGTTAATGGTGATTTTTAATATGTCATTAAGTGTTAATGACTCAGCTCGTTAAAAGTTGATGAACTGATTGCGGTTTCTTCGAAAATAACACTGAGAATTGGCTGGCTCAATTTAACTTGAGGAAGATAGTTAACTCCCAATACCACCTTAGCCAAATGTAGTGCCTTACATGTGGCACAAAATTAGAAAGTGAGGGTGGAAAAATTGAGAAACTTCTAATTAGCTTTAGGAGGCAGAAAAATCAGGAGGAATTATAAAGGTTAGACTTAGCTTTTGCTCTCTATCTTCTTTTTCTTCTACTTTTGTTAAAAAAAATTATAGCTACATAATTGTTACGCCAGGAAAATTTCGAACAATCCGAGGAGACAGGTGGGTGCAAGTGAATCAAAGTTCTCAGACTAGCACGGGACGAGAACCGCATTTTGATATTAGATAGCTTGCTAGGTGTGGGCGGACTAGGCTTTCTACAGCCACCTGACATCAAGCTATAGGTATGTTATTTATTGTATTTCATATGATAAAATATCGTGTTGTCTAATTACCCAAGCTGTGGACAGTATGTGTATTAATGACTTCTGTTGTGCAATAATTTTTAAATTTCACCTACACCACTTTGCATGTATTCCATCTATAATACCCAAAAAAAATTGTGCTTAGGTATAATTTGTATTAGGGTAAAAGTGTAATTTTTCAAAGTTATTAGGGGGTAAAAATGTAATTTTTTAAAGTTATGGGGACTAAGTATAATTTTTGAAACCTAAGGACTTGAGGGTAAGGGGCCAAAGTGAAAGAGGGTAAAAGGTAAGGGGGTTGAATTGTAATAAGCAATGTGAACACATTACAAGTTGTCGGCAACTACACTGTTGCCACCAACAAAAGATGTCAAATCAACATCGGGGAAGGGGTTTAAGGCCATTATGGCCTAAGGTAAGGTCATCCGATGCAATGAGGCAACCTAATTGGCCAAAGGAATGGCCTGAATGCCTATAAATAACAGAATTTTGGCTAAGGGTTTCATCAAATTTTTAGTTGAAAAATCCAATCATTTTGGGAGAAATTGAGGAAAATGGATAGAGGGCATTTGTTCTCCCATGAGGGAGAGAATTTCTAGAGAGTTTGAGGAATTTTGGTGTAATTTTAAGGGTGTTTTGAAGCCTCATTGGAAAATCGAGTACTTACTAGAGCCGAGGATTAATCAGCCAAATTGAGGGGGTTTTGGCTGGATTTTCAAACCACCAGAGGGTCCATTGTGTTCAGAATGAAGAATAGAGCAAGAAAGAGGAAGAAAAGCAAGGACAACAAACAAAACTAGTGGTCGGCCGTCGAGAGAAAGGTCGAAGAAGACGCATGAAAAGCACGCATAAGGCGTGTGGGTGCGGGCACGTGTAGATAAGTGAAGGTAAGAAAAAAATAGAAAAATAGAGAAAAAATGGGAGAAATGGGAAAAATTATAAAAAAATAGGGAATTTAATTTTATTAATTTTCTCTAAATTTTGGTCAAAAAAATATTAGGGCATGAGTCTCGAGGCAGGGCCTAAATTTTGAGGAAGCTTAAATAGCTAGATCGAGGTGAGTGATTTTTCCTAAAAATTTATACGTGAAATGATTTACCTAAATTAAGCGTGAATTTCATGAGGATTGCCAAAATATATGTGATTTATATGCATCTTGTCATACATGTACATGTTATATTGTCTCGGTAATTATAATATTTCATTGGGTATGAAGTTATTGACACATCAATAATTATATCATCCATGCTGACCATGTTGGGATGGGATAATGCCTAATAGCGTGACCTGCATTTCCCAAGTCTGTTTTGTCAGAGTAACCGTAAAAGTATCCCATGCCGTGTGGGATTACCAGGATGATTGTCGAGGTTTTCGTGTCGGGACTAGAATTCTAACGAAAGCTACCCTAGGGTGTCGGTTGATTTATATCCATACATCATACATTCATAAAAATTATTTTTAACCCTCATTTAGAAGATTTATCTTTTAATTTGGACTTTGTCCCTTGAATATTCAACGTTCTAAGTGAGACGAGCAGTGGCAAAAGAAAGGGGATTACTGAGATGTGATTGTACTGGTAGACATGTAATAAGTCCTACACTTGTGCTAGAACAAGTTATGAGAATCTTGATAATAGGTGGCATGTTACAACTATTTATATGTTATTTTGTTTCCTGGATATTATAATTTTTATGGTTATTGAGAGCAATATTGTATGGTTTTATTTCTTTTGCGATAACAATATCCCATTTGGTTTCGATTCTGTTTTCGTAAGTATTTAATCTACCACTCCTTAGCTTATCATTTGGAATGCTGAATACATATGTTTAAGGATTTTTAAATATGGTATTTTGGGAATTTCAAGATGGTGTTGCGAGAAATGTATATATATTAAAAAAAAAATCCAGAATAGTGACATGCCTTGGAAGGGTGGGTTGTTACACCATCAATTTTGTTTACGCAATTCAGCGTATTTCACCTACATCCACGATACGTATGAGTCATTTAGGCATTTGGAGCTTACCGAATGCTTCTTTTTCTATAATGCCTATCATCTATGCCTTGCTTGCAGCTGAATGCAAAGGTTTACTTTCACAGGTCTGTTCTCAGTCCTTCAGTTTATGTTTAAAGTTGTTTTGAATAGGAGCAGATCAAGTTGCTCATTGTGAGCCAGAAACTCCAACTAAACTTATAGAAAGCATCTGGGTGTTTTCCTCAAAATTTGTTAGAAGAGAAAAGGTGAACCAGATTTGTAAGTGAAGTGTTCCCTTAAAGATCATCGAGTGCTCCTTCTTCTTTTACTTGAGGAGCTACACCCTTTGAGTATGGTGGCATGCCCGAAGCTAGTCACGTGCTACCTCAATGCATTGTTAGGCAAGCACTGAATAGGAGGGAGAGCTATGTTTGCACCATAAAAAAAGATAGGCTAGTTGCGTATCCCCTTAAATGAAGTAGGGGTAGCCTTTTCTGTTGCAACCGGTGTGACAATGTGGTTTCTTAAGGCTAACGAGTCTTCTCAATGATCTTCTTTAGTTGAGAAACATCATAAGAAATTGCCATCCCTGTTCTCCTTCACGTCTAGTGTTCTAATCAAGAACAATTATATGTATCTATGTGCTTAATCTAGTGGTGCATGAGATATGTGTACATCAGACATGGAATCTATCACTTTGGGGTTTGTGAGGAGGATATCCTATGCAATTCAATAATTACTTGATGATAAATCTTTGGCTAAGGTATTCAATGAGTTGTGTCATATTAGTTAAAAAAGATTTTGGATTTAGTCATATGACAAGATTGAGATATTTAACATGTTGTCCATGATCTCATACTTTGTCAGGATATAGGATAATAGAAGGATTGTATTGCACGGAGTCGTAGCAGAAAAGTTCACTATAACTGCTTCACATTAAATTAGGTGGTTATGAAATATTGCTAGATGTCACTCATAACTTAGGAGAATTAATAGGAGATTATTTTCATAGACAATTTAATGGTGAACCTAGAAAGTTGCACGCAAAAGAAATCAATTTACAAGAGAAGAAAAATTATTAATTTTGAAGTGCTTATTTTAAAAGGGAAATAAGAATAATAAAGTAATTTTTTTATGATTAAAATTACTAATATTATTCAAAGTTGGATTAGAATTTAATGCTAGCACATTAAATCCGAAACCAAATGGGTCCTAGAGTTTTGTGTGGGTTCCTTATAAATAGGAACATAACACATAACCCTAATCATATAAAAAAAAAATCATATAGAAACTTTCGAGAAAAGTTTTTACCACTCTTCTTCCTTCTTGAACCTCTCTTGGATCAAGGTGATTTCGGGTGAACGGATTTGACATCCTATACGTGGAGGATTATACAGTGGGTGAGCGTACGCTACAATTGGATTACAATGAAACGGTATTTATCCATTTTCTTCCTCGTTTAGTAAATTGTAAAATCAGAAAAACGTGATACCTAAAATTAATTTTTTTCATTGTGTATTATCTGATCTAATCCAACATATAGGCTTGTGTATCATTGGAGGAGTCATGCGAAAGGGTGTGAGATGTTTTCGGGCATCCTTAAGGTTTCCTCCTATCTTTTCTTCATCACTATGTGACTCCTTCTTAGTTCTTTGTATCTTACGAAAAAGGAGGATTGCACCAGAGGACCCATGTATCGACTACTGGACAACCAAAAGACTTGCTCGAAGAAGTTGTCACCTAGAAAGGTCCTAGGATGCTCTTCGGGGCCTTAAAGCACCTCTTTAAAAAAAATGGAATATTCTAGCTAGAAAAAGGACGCCTCAAACAAGGAGTACAAAAGAGGTCTTCAGGCGACTTTATGAAGCATTCGAAGGAAAGTCTTTAGGGTTCCAGGAGCTAGCTACAAAGGTTCCCTAGTTTGGGTGCACCTTGCATATGCCATTGAGTTTGACTTTTTGCTTATTTCCCACAAATAGTGCCAATAATTAATATTTATTTGTTTAAGGGAAACTCAACAAACAGTCGATAAGGCCAGGTGAGGATACAAAGGCATGTCCAAAAGAATCCAACATAGCCGTAAGGGTCCTCAATCTGCTGTTCGAGAGAGTAGAGAAATGTTCTCGAAGAGATTGTTTCAAGGGAGCAATCTGCAAGGCAAAAAACAATTATAAGGTAGTGAGGATTTCTCTTGTGTGGGTTTTTCGATGCTTAAGTTAAAAACTTTTATAGTAGAGAGTGTGTGTGTGTGATGCTATATGTAGTAGGTGGTCTAGTTATATGAGTATTTTCCTAAAGAATTATGTCGAAGAGTTGTTCGGGTCACCTAAAGAGCCAAGAAGTATTGGGCTTAGAATTAGCAAATCGAAATTGGAATCTTGACCACGAAGGGTTGAGGGGTATTTATAGGCATGACTAGGACACATGGCATGTATGTGAGGGGGATGCATGACTCTCTCGATCACACATAGTTGTCCCATGGTTAAGCTCGGAAAGACACTGGTGAGAAATTCTCCCCCTCTCCCCATTCCCCAAGAAATGATCCCCTAAAGGAAGAATGCTTGAAGTGAGGTAGGCTATGTTTGTGTCAAATAATGTGGGATAAAGTAGTGCTAGAGACGGGTCTCCCTAAAAACTTAGTGTTATGGGTATTTCTCGTATAACTTCTTATGGGCTGAACTCAACCCAGTAGATCGGCCCAATCTCCTGAAGCCCAATAGGCCCAAGGTCGAGCTCATCTGAACAAGGTTACATGTCATTTTCTAAGCCAATTTATTTCTAAGGCGAAAGATAAATGTGCCCTATTCTTTGAGCTACTAAAAAAGACACAGGATTTCTAGTGGATAAAGGAATGTGAGTTCGCTTTCTAGCAGCTAAAGGAATACATGGGACGAGCTCCGCTCCTCACCAAGCCTAAAGATGAAGAAAAACTGATTATATACTGGGGAGTGTCTCAGCATATTCTCAGCGCAACCCTTGTTCGAGGGGATGAAGGGGTGCAACACCCCATGTATTATGTCAGCAAGAGCCTGGTCAATGAGGAGACAAGGTACACGCCGATGGAGAACCTTTCCTATTACCTGTAATGGCATCAAGGAAGTTGTGGCCTTATTTTCAGACTCATCAAATTGAAGTCCTGACCAAGTACCAGCTAAGGCAGATCTTGTAGAAGCCAGACACCTTGGGTCGCTTACTAAAATAGGCTATCGAGTAACTTAGTTTGATATAGAGTATAAACCGAGGATAGCTATAAACGGGCAAGCTATGACAGACTTCATTGTTGAGTTCACTAAACCAACTAAAGAGGAAACAGAGTGCTCAGAAGGACTGTCCTGGGAGTTATATGTGGATGGGTCATCAAGCGAGCATGGGGCTGGAGCTGGGGTTATGTTGATAAGCCCCGAGGGCCACAGGATCCTCTGTGCCTTGAGATTTGGTTTCCCACCCACCAACAATGAAGCTCAGTATGAGGCACTATTGACAGGACTTCGCTTAGAAAAAGAGGTGTGAGTTGAGGCCTTGATAATTTTTAGTGATTCTCAGTTGGTTGTTAATTAGATACGAGGAGAATATCAGGCCAGGGGCATGAAAATGGTGGCATACTTGCAGAAAGTACGCGAGCTCTTGGTTGCCTTCAAGAAGTATGAGATACACCAAATTCCCTGTTCTCAGAACTCTCATGCAGATGCACTGGCCCGTCTGGCGACTGCTCAAGATGCGAAATTTTTGGGGGTTATACTAGTAGAGTTCTTAGTTGCCCCGAGTATAGATCAGCGAGTTGAAATGCTGATGATTGATGTGCCCTAAGGCTCATGGATCAATCCCATTTTAGATTATTTGCAAAATGGGAAGCTACCGGAAGATAAGTTGGAGGCACGTCAGTTGCGAGCTCGAGCAACTCGGTATTGTGTGTATGATGATAGGCTATACAAAAGAAGGTTTTCAGCCCTGCTTCTGAGGTGTATTGATGGCACTGACTGTTAAACTGTGTGGGAAGATATTCATTCGAGCCATTGTGGTAATCATGCCGGAGCACTATCACTGGCACAGAAGACACTTCGACAAGGATTTTACTGGCCCATAATAAAGCAATATGCAATAGAGCTGGTCAAGAGGTGTGATAAGTGCCAGAGATCTGCTAAAGTCCAGTGAGCTCCGCTAACCTACCTACAGCAGATGAGCAGCCTGTGACTTTTTGTTATTTGGGGTATGAATCTGATTGGGCTACTTTCAACAGCCTGTGAAGGGTGTAAGTACGCCATAGTGGCAATTGACTACTTCACCAAATGGGCAGAAACCAAAGAGCTCGCGCAAATCTCCAGTTCAAATGTATAATATTTTATATGGGATAATATTATTTGCAGCTTCGAAATTCCACGGCAAATAGTTATTGACAATGGAACCCAATTCACCAGCAAGCGGTTCATCCAATTCTACGAATTGCTGGGGATCCAGAAGAGTTTCATAGCCGTGGACCACTCCCAAGCCAACGGACAGGTCGAGACTGTCAACAAAATAATCAAGCAGATATTGAAGACAAAGCTTGAGGCTAAAAGGGGACTTGGGTGGACGAACTACAAATAGTGCTCTGGGCTTATCGAATGACATCTCAGAGTAGCACGGGGGAGACCTCATTCTCAATGGTGTATGGGTCCGAGGCTATGATCCCAGTAGAGAGCGAGGTGACTAGCTAGCGGAGGGCCACCTTCAATTCAAATGATAATGTCGAGCTGCTAACGGCGAGCCTTGACCTACTCGAGGAATAGAGAGATATAGCTCGCTTGAGGGTCACTAACTATCAACAAAGGGTGGCACGGTATTACAATAGAAATGTCTGGATTCGACGTTACAAGGTCGGAGATCTAGTACTGTGCCTGATACTTCCCGGAGCTCGCAATGGCACACTAGGTCCTAACTGGGAAGGACCCTTCGTCATCAAAGACAATTTGGGAAACGGAGCATATCATTTGGCAAATATGGATGGGGCTATTCTCCCACATGCTTGGAATGCAAAACACCTCTGTCCTTACTTCCAATGAATGTAATGGTTCTTACCTATGCTCCAACTTTTTATTGCAATTCATTTTCATAATTTTAATTGGAATTTATGAATTTTCATTCATTCACTTTGTTCTTATTGGATTTGATTGAATATCTTTAAAATTGGAGGATAAAAAACTATGGTTTGCGAGCTATAGGACCCATTCAACTTAGCCACAGTGCTATGGTTTGTGGCTTAATTGAGCATTCATCTTGGTCCTCCCCCCTTAGGTAATGGTTTGCAAGCTGAGAACCATTCATCTTGACCTAATGTCATGGCACCTACTGAGCAACCATTTCCGTAAATGATTTGAGCTAAGGGTTTGCTATTTAGGGTCCTTTCATCTTGACTCAAGTCATGATCTACGACCTACCTGGGTGTTCCCTCTTGACTAATTTAAAACTTGTAAGAAGCCATGGTATGTTAACTAAGATCGCAGTGCGATCTATCTGGACATATAGCTTGGCGATGCAAGTCATTTAAATTTGTAAAAACCATGGGTTACTAGCTGAGAACCATTCATCTTGACCTAATGTCATGGTTTGGTACCTACTGAGCAATCACATCCATTATTCAAGCTGAGGTTCACTAGCTGAGGTCTTTTCATCTTTACTAAAGTCATGGTCTACGACTTGTCTGGGTGTTCCCGCTCGGCTCGTTAAACTTGTGGAAAACCATGATATGTTAGTTGGGATAGGCCTATGATCCACCTGGGCATATAGCTTGGTAATACAAGTCAGTCAAATGCAAGCCATGGTATGCTAGCTAAGATCGCGGTACGACCTAATTGGGCATATATCTTGGCAAGGTTTTCAATATGACCCGGATATTATTTCGTCAGAATGTTTTAGCTGAGGTTTGTAATGATTTGCCTAAGTATGGCTGTTCGCGACCTACTAGACATCTCGATTATTAATTATTACATCCTTTAATGGCAAAATATTATAAGTTTGCTAAATTGCGAGCTGGAAACTCTTTGGGATTGTCTTAACTTATATATGAAAGATCCATTTCGAGTTTATATTCAGAAGACTTCTTCCAAGTTATACTCTTGAACTTATCCCGATATACTGAAACTTTTCTGAGCTCATTTTAAGTTATATCATGAAGATGAGTTCAAGTGTTATCTCGTTATGTCTTATTTAAACTTCAAGTTTGATTAGCTTGAGTTTGAGGAAAAGTTTAAAACAAGAGACACAAGTTTATAAAATCTTCAATTTCATTGAAAAAAATACTTCTATTACAAAGCAGAAAAGAAACAAAGAATAAGCCCTAGTTAGGAGGAGTTGCAGCTTCAGTTGGTTGGACCTTGGCATTAACAAATGGAGGGACGACCTCACTTTGATTCTACGAGATGGAAGCATCGACATCCTTGGCAGCTTGAGCCACAAACCGCTTCAGCTTCTCAACAGCTTCTTCACCAAAAAATGAGAAGTCCATTTTTGAATGTTTCAACCACAAGGTGTAAAGAAATCTCGAGTAGGTGTCGGATATTGTCTCCTCACGTGCCTTGGCTATTCAAGCTTCCACCTTTGCTTTGATATCATTGATGGCTCTGTCTGCCATCTGCTCGCATTCTTTAGCTCGAGCCTCAACCTGCTTCAGCTCATCTTTGGCATTCTGTAGCTCTTCTTTAGCCTTATTCAGCTCGCCGGTGAGTTTGGAGTTGGAGTTCTCCCACATAATCTTCTCCCGGTAAAGCTCCTCGTCGAGATCTTTATTCCTTTGATGCACATCTCTCAATTGCATCTTCTCGAGAAAGGTGAGAGTCCTTCTTCTCGAGCTTATTTATTTCATCCTTGAAGGCCACGGTCACTGCCTGGAGTCGTCCTTTGAAATCTTGTTGTTGCCCCTTAAGTTTCACGGCAGCAAAGGAGGTCTACAAAACAAAAAAAGTTAGCTCGAGAAAAGACAAAACTAAAGAAGCTTAGAAATGAAGATAGAGCTTACCAGGAAGCTGTAGCGAGCTATGTAGTCATAAAGCGCCATCCTTTTCATCCCCTCTTGATCCAGGGGCCTAGCAGCCGAGCCCAAGAATATGGGCATATCATCTAGGAGGGCGCTGAAGTAAGCCCTTCCAACCATGGCTTCGAGAGAGGCCTCTTTCTTGGGGACTTTGGCCCTCTTATTTATGTCTTCCTCCTGTTGTTGCTGCTATCGATCCGTTCCTCTCTTTGATCTAGCAGGGGGAGTGTTCTGGGCTTCCCTCGTGACCCCTTTCCCGCGAGCTTGGCTAACCCCCCGATCATGAGGAATAAGAACTCACTGCTTTTGTTATTGTTGGGGCCATTGTTGTTATTGTTGTTGATGCTGCTGTTGTTAAGGTCGCGACCTTGGTTGTTGTTGTTCTAACCTCAGCTCCCGCGAGCTGGAGCTTAGGACCACAAAAGAAGCAGCACCTGATTTGGCGTTAAACTGTTTTGGCATGGTAAGGTTGAGTTTCACCATGTCTCTAGCTGAACCTTCTCTCCTTCTGCTGCTACTGGCTTTGATGAGTTCGAAGGCGGATGGGATGGGCCTCGTACCTCGAACCCTAATGAACTCTCCCGCTATGATCTTAGCTTTAAGATGAGGAGCGAGCTGGTACTCCTTGAGTAGCTCGTCTGAGAGCTCGAAGTCTTTTAAGCCCGCTCCCGCAACAACAAGAATGTTGAGGACCTCGGCCTCCCCGGTTGACAAGGTTGGCCTCCCGCTTCCAAAGTCTGCATGATAGAGTGAGGATGATAAAATACATATACAAAATAAAACAATCTGTGCAAACAAGTATACACTTACCCAGGGTCAATGTGAAGCTGAAAGTTTTGAGCGATAGAAGAGAAGGGCAAGAAACGAAGAACCAATGGGACTTGTAATTGCCCACATTGAACTTCCCCTTGGCCCTGCCTTGGGGAAGAATGGACTTATAGGGTGAAGGACGAGCTGCCAAGTAGTACAACCCGTCCTTGACACTCTTAAAAGAAAAAAAGAATTTTATGAGTCTCGGCAATGGGGAGAAAGTTTATTCTGAAGGAATAAAATGGCTAAAGAAGTGAGTTATGTATATGAGTTTGGGGTCAATTGAAAGGGAGCGAGCTTGAGCTCATTCAATAAAGAAAGAAGATAGGGAGTAACAGGGAACCTAAACCCAGACTCGATGTGCTGGGGATTAATGACTGTAAAGCTAGTTTGAGGATAGGTTGCATGGCAGCTCGAAAAGGGGACCATCACTCGACAGTCATTCAGGAAGCATAACTGCAGAGTGCAGGTCCCCACCTCATGGAACTTGGCCTTAAAAGGAAATCTCCCGAAGACCTCTTACCCTTGGTTTCCTTCAGCAACCTGCCCGCTAACAATCGAGGTAGTTTCTGAAGTCGTCTCTTCTGCGACTTCCCTAGCTCGCGAGCTCGATCTCATAGGGTTATGCATTTCTATCATGAGGTAGTCTTCGAAGTTCGAGATATTGTCTTCTCTTATGATGTGGTTGCAACACTTTTGACTTTAGTTCCCTTGAATAGAACTGGACATCTACAATAAAGAAAAGAATAGTCAGGTTGCAGTTCGCAGACCAAATATTGGAGAACTAAAAAACCCTAAAAATATCCCCTATTTATAAGGTCATGTGCTTTGCAATGGGGTGTTGCCTAGAGCGGAAGGGCTGATACTACAAGCCCAGTGCGCCATGAAAAAACTAATCCTAAAGTCATCGAGCCCAAAGGCTCAAAGAGTACCTAACAAACTGATTCAAATCGATACGCCATAAAATGAGGGGTGACTCAAAAGAAATACAACGACAGAATCATGAAGGCAGAGAGATAGGGACAATAAACTGACAATGGGCGACTTGACGAAAGAAAGAGACAAAGGTCACGAAGAACTTATCTATTGGTGAAACTTTTTGCTAGTGTCGAAGCTTGGATCAAGCCTCAGATGATGGTCATCACCTGAAAGATTATAGTCGCAAAAGCTTCGTCACAGTGGAAGACTCGGGAGTAGAATAAAAGTAAGAACAAAATTTCAAAGTGGCATGAAGAGGGAAATGGAAGGATTTATCTGCTATTTATACCTTCAGCTCGAATGATCTCAGCCATTGGATCAAAGTGACTTATGGCATGCTCCGCGTTAATCGATTGCATGACTACTCGTGGGTCCCACGGTTATAATCACACATAATAATGGGGGAACATGCACATTAAATGCGTCTCAGACAAGACGTGCGACATGAAACAACGTGATTTGAAGTGATTTGGTAGAAGTCTGAAAGGTGGATTAACAGCTGGAATAATTGGCATACATCAGCTCCCAGTTTGAAGATTGCACTGCGAGCTGGAGGGCTTGTGTTATGGGTATTTCTCGCACCATTTCTTATGGGCTGAACTCAACCCAACAGATCGATCCAGTCTCCTGAAGCCCAATAGGCCCATGGTTGAGCTCGTCAAAATGAAGTCACACGTCGCTGAAACCCGAACTCAGACCGCAGAACCAAGCAAGCTCTCAGCGATGCTTCCAGCTCGTTGGCCAAACTAAGCGAGCTCTCAACGATGCTTCTAGCTCGCTGGCTTAACCACTCAGCTTGCATAGCAACAAAACCACGGAACAACTTGAGGCAGTGACCCATTTACTTTATCTAAGGCAAACCAGATTCCTGGTAATACGGAGCTCACTCCCAGTTTTATGGAGATGATAAGGACGCATTGTCCCCCATAATATCATCTTTCTGCTTTTGTACTTTATTAAAATTGTAAATACCCCACACTATAAATAGGGGTCAAAAAACCATTGTAAGGGATGGAAAAGGAATGATATATTGTTACTTTGCCAGAATAACCAAAGAACAGTCGTAGAGTAAGTATCGTTCTGTCCAAACCGCGTAAAAACTTCCCTGTGTACCGTTTGTCATTCGTTCCATTTGTTCCTCCTATTTGCTATTGTGCTCATTTTTCTCACTGTAGGCTTACGAATCACGGTCGACTGATTTCGAACATCGACACTTACCTAGGAGGATTGCTTGACCGAGTAGTGTAGTATATACAGAATAGGTCTCCGAGGGACTAGGCCCAAAGACCTATTTCGAGAAAAGAGATTTTTTCAAGAATAATCACCCTCTCTCAATGATTTTCTCCATAGACTTTTCTAGAGACTACCTCATAAGGTAAGTTATATCAATTATAATACAACATTCATACTCATTTTTATATAAATATTATTTTATAAAAAATAAAAATTTTAATTATCAAAATAAAACCTCGTTCTTGGTGTATTTTAAGAATAGAACACAATTTTGATGTTTAGAGGCTGTTTGGCTTACGATTTTTTAGTAGAGCTTTTAAGTGAGGTAGTTGTTAGTATAAAAGTTGTGTAGTGTTTAAGTTGATAATGTATTTGGTTTGTAAAAACTGATAAATTGTTAAAACTTGACGAAAAGACTAAAATATACATGATACTAAATAATATAAATAAAATTTATAAAAAAAATATTTTTTATAAAAAATTTATAAATTAATTTCTAAATATTAGATAAATTATACATATTTATTAAAAAATATATTACTACAATATATATTACATCTTTTATTTTTTTCTTAAAAACTATTACCATGAATATATATATACAATATATATACACTCACTTACAGTTGCAATCGATTGGGGGAAAAGAGGTATCAGTGATGGAGGGTCGACGACGCTGGGCTACGGATCTGGATCTAGCTAGAAGAAGAATCGGTGATGGTGCATTGCGGCGGCTCAATTGGGTGACGGCGGCAACGACGGATCTACAGTAGAAGAGAGGGAACTTGAAGAAGATGATGGGAGAAGAAAGCTTCTGAGGATAGAATAGTAATTTTCTCGGTCAACTTAGCAGCTTTTTTTGCCAAAACTAAGGTACCAGCTTCTCCAAAAAGCTGTTATAATAGTTTTTCAGTCATATAGCATTTACACAATTATTCAAACCAAACGTTTAACTATTAAAAGTTGCATAACTTATACGCTGCTTGTACAACTTATAAGCTGTCAAACCACTTAACCAAATAGCCTCTTAACAAATTAAAAACCATAAAAGGGTCGAAAACAGAACTGCCGCTCGAGGAGGCGTATCTTATGTAAATCGTAATCACAAGTCTTATTTATATACTGATAATAGACCCAGAAACAAAATCTCCTTCAGTATTATGATTTCTCTCTCTCTCTCTCTCTCTCTGCGTGTACATCGGTTCCGTAGAAAGATTTAGTGCATTCCTTACGCTTCGATAAAAAGTTAAAGTAAGTTAGGTTTCTCGTATCTTCTTGTGTATGGATGTAATATGTATGTCTACATCTACAGCCGTTAACGGAATTGTTCTGTGGTTCTGGAACTCACAAGCTATAATGGTCCTTTAGTCATACATTTGATAGAAAGAACGAGGTTTATCGTCGTGAATTTGATTTGTTGGGTCTGCGTTTCTTCAATGTTTGCAATTTCTGGTGAGCTTCTATGATGTTAAATGTAATAGATATTGCAGATTTCATGAACTTAACCTCTTTTATGCGAATATGTGCATGTTATTCATTGATATTGCGAGGGGTTTGTGCAAAACCTAAGTGGTTGTTTCCTTCTTGTAGCATGTGATCGTTCCTGCTCAACGATTGTTGGATAAATTGTCCAGTGGAAAGAAATTTTGCTGAAACGCTACACAGTAGGTTGCTAACACGAGGAAAAGAGCAAAAGAAAAAGAAAGAAACAAAATCATAAGCTGAAATATAGTTAATAAAAGGGTGCTTTCAACATTTCTAGTTTGCTTTGAACATTCTTTGTATCTTCTCATCGGCAGTTGGACTAGTTTGTGTTCTGTTTTCTTGTTAAAAAAATGTTTCTTGTCCTATAGATTTGATGAGTTTCTCCGTGCTACATGATGTTATCTGCAGTGGATTCTAAGGAGGGGGCTGGGCCTACAGAGAGTTGTCCGGAAGGAGGGGAGTTGGTTCCTTGTGAAGGACAAGCAACTCCGGAACCATATCAGGGTATGGAGTTTGAATCTGAAGAAGCTGCAAAGGTATTTTACGATGAGTATGCCAGGCGAACAGGTTTTGTCATGCGTGTGATGGGCTGCCGCCGATCAGATATTGATGGAAGAATTCTTGCCCGCCGACTTGGATGCAATAAGGAGGGTTATTGCAGGGGTAAATCCGCTTCTGTTAGGAAGCCAAGGCAAAGTACAAGAGAAGGATGTAAAGCTATGATCCTAGTAAAGTGCGATAAATTAGGAAAATGGATTGTCACCAGATTTGTGAAGGACCATAATCATCCACTTGTGGTTTCTCCTCGTGAAGTGCGCCCTACTATGGTGAGTTTTCTTGACTTCTTGATAACTGCTAATTGGAGTATTTTTCTTATTTTTAAGTTTATCATTTTGGTTCTTACATGGCCTAAATGAAGATATGATAAAAGACAGAAATACATGAAAGTCTAGAATTCATGTAACCGACCCTATATGGTGGGATAAAGGTTGGATATGTTGTTATTGTAAGAACCAGAATACAACAACAACAACAACAATATATCCAGCCTTTATCTCATCATTTGGGGTCGGCTACATGAATTCTAGACTTTCATGTATTTATATCTTTTGTCATATTTTCATTTAGGCCTATACACTTTATATCAAATTTTAATATCTCTTTCAAAGTCTTCTAGGGTCTGTCTCTAGCTCTTTTTTTGACTATTTGTTCCATTTCATCAACTCTCTTCACATGAGCGTCTCTTGGTCTTCTTCTCACATGATCAAACCATCTTAGTCTAGTCTCTCTCATATTCACCTCGATTGGCGCTACTCCTACTTTCTTACGAATAATTTCATTTATAATTTTATCTTTTTTTGTATGACCGCACATCCATCTTAGCATTCTCATCTCTGTTACGCTCGTCTTTTGCTCATACTGGTATTTGACTACCCAACATTTTGAGCCATACAACAAAACTGGTCTTATAGTTGTCCTATAGAATTTTCCTTTCAGTTTTAATGGGATTTTACCATCACATAACACCTCTGATGCATTTCTTTATTTTAACCAACCTGCCTTAATTCTATGCGTGACATCCTCGTGAATTTCTCTATTTTTTTGAATGACTGATCCCAAATATCGAAAATAGTCTTTTCTTTGTATGATTTGGTCTTCCAATTTTATTATAACATTCTCCACTCTTGCATTCTTACTAAATTTACATTCCATATATTATGTTTTCCTTCTACTTAATTTAAATCTCTTAGATTCTAAATTGTTTCTCCATAACTCAAGTTTAGTGTTCACTCCCTCTTTTTTTTCGTCCACCAATACTATGTCATCTGCAAATAGCATACACCATGGCACCTCTTTCTGAATATGTTTAGTGAGTCCATCCATTACTAAAATAAATAAGTATGGACTTAGTGCAGAACCTTGATGCAATCCCATTGTAATTTTAAACGGTTTAGTATCCCCTCCGCATGTTCTGATCATTGTATCTGTAACATGATACATGTCTTTAAGGGTTTGTATATAGGCTATTCGGACTCATTTTTTCTCTAAAACCCTTCATAATACTTCTCTAGGAACCCTATCATAGGCATTTTCTAGATTTATAAACACTATATGCAGGTCCTTTTGATGATTCCAATACCTTTCTATTAAGCGCCTTAGTAGGTATATAGTTTTCATTGTTGACTTACTAGGCATGAAGCCAAACTGATTTTCCAAGACGTCTGTTTCTTTTCTGAGTCTTTGCTCTATTACTCTCTCCCGGAGTTTCATGGTATGGCTCATTAATTTAATTCTTCTCTAATTTTTGTAGTTTTGAACATTTCCTTTGTTCTTCTATATAGGAACCAAAGTACTCTTCCTCCATTCATTTGGGATCTTTTTTGATTTAAGGATCGCGTTAAATAATTTCGTTAGCCAGGAGATGCCCTACAGAAATTAGTGGTATACCATATACCCTTTGATAGTCTAGGGATGAACGGGTCATGGTTACCCCTATTTTAACAACTTTCAATAACAAGGACTTAGCAACAATCACAAGCCTTAATCCTAGGTTACATGAATTTTAGATCTCCAACTATCTGTATTCATAGTCATATGCTCTATAAGGCCACTATATTTATGTCATGTTTAAGTGTCTTGCACCATTTTTTTTCTTTTAGTCTTCCATTTGTATGGCTCAGAATGTTGGGCAGTCAAATACCAGCATGAGCAAAAGACGAGTGTAGCGGAGATGAGGATGTTAAGATGGATGTGCGGACATACAAGAAAGGATAAAATTAGAAATGAAGTTATTCGTAATAAGGTAGGAGTAGTGCCAATCGAGGAGAAGATGAGAGAGACTAGACTAAGATGGTTTGGTCATGTGAGAAGGAGACTAAGAGACGCTCCTGTGAGGAGAGTTGATGAAATGGAACAATTAGTCACAAAAAGAGGTAGAGGTAGACCCAAGAAGACTTTAGGAGAGACATTAAAGTTCGATATGAAGTATATGGATCTAAATGAAGATATGACAAACGATAGAAATACATGGAAGTCTAGAATTCATGTAGCCGACCCCACATAGTGGGATAAAGGCTGGATATGTTGTTGTTGTTTGTTCCTCTCCCTCTTTTGCTATTTTGGCAACTTAATATATAATAGTATTCTATGTATATTAATGTCTTATCAATGTATATTGATATTATGATTAAATTATTATATTGCACTTAGGCTATATAAAAATTTAATATTTTATGGATATGTTATTTTAATTGCAAATATATTATAATATGTGTCACAATTATACCATATCATTTGATAATTGCATTCATTGCTAATATTTTATATCAGTTACAAATATATATTTTACTAATGTATTTTATATTATATTGAAATAATAATCTTTCTCTACAATTGGGCCAAGGCAATGAGGTTGGATCACGAAATATGCATACATCTGTATATGTTTTGGGTAAATTACAACCTAAACCCCTCATGGTTTTGGTCAACTTTATGAACATCCCCTCATGTCCTGTGGTTTGTCTTTTTAATCAACTCATTTGGCAGTTTCGAGTCCAATGCCGTTACTAAACTTTCCTAAATGTTGTTGCTAAACTGGTTTGGTAGTTCGGTAGTTTAACAAATTCTATTTTATCTCTCTACTTTTTCCATCATTGTTTCTTTATCTCTCTACTTGCTTTACAACTTCTTTTCTACTTTCTCTCTTTTTATTTCTCTGTCCTTTTCGATATTTGTTCTCGAAGGTCTTTGTTTCCATGTAGAAACAAACTCAGTTATTTCTTCCTTTTCTTCAACTTTCACCCTCATTTCTACATTTTCTGTAACAGAGTCATCGAATCCCAATTACCAATGGGATTGATGACTGGGATATGTTGGGGGGGGGGGGAGGGGGGCAGAGCGAGAGAGAGAATTGGGAAATCACACGGAAAAAACTCACAACAAAAACTTTACCAATCAGCAAAATCTTTACTAATTAAAAGCAAAATATAGGCAATTGAATGGAAAATAAACTTACAAGAAGATTTTCTCAATATAGCGGGAGAATCAGCAATTAGAGAAGAAGTTTGCTTTTGACAGCCACTCAAATGAAGTAGAGAAGTTTTTTTATGTGATGAAACATATGATGATATACATTGCATAAAGGTGGGTGGTGACTTGGAGTTGTCTGATTTTTGTATTTGGTTGCTAGTGGGGGAAGGTTGGACTTTGAACTTTGTTGGTTGTTTATCCAAGGCTTAATAATGTTTACACATAGTCCTTGTGTGTGGAGGATCTCAGTTGAGTAGTCTCCTTTACAACCTTAGAACGAATCTCTCTTTCTCTCTGACCATCTCAAATTTTATCAGACTCCAGAATATAATTCTCTTTGTCAAATCCAATAAGCATAATGTTGTGAGTGGTTTTGCTTTTGGAAATGAAGGTTTTTACCATGCAAAATGTATAGAAGTTGCTAAGAAAGTAGGGAGTGAAAAAATGATGATGGTGAAAAGATAAAGAGAGCAAATAGTGTTTATTAAAATGATATTGTTTAGGTCCTTTAGGAAAGTTTGGTAATGCCATTGGGCGCTAAACTACCAAATGGGGTTGATCGAAAAAAAAAAAAAAAGAAAAAAATCATAGGAACCCAAATAACAAAATTAATCCACATGGGAGTGCTCATACAATTGACCTAAATCATATATTGACTATTCTAATGCCATGTTAAAAATATGGGCCACATAGAACCCCAACATGACTAGTGAAAACTAATGGAGGTTCATCCAATATACTTAAATTATGAAGAGTAAAGGGTGCATAGTCACATACATACATATTAGCTCATGCATTGATTAATTCGGGTTTTCTTCTTATTTACTGTTAGTAGTTAGGAGTTGGTATTTCTCATTTCCTCAGTCAAATAGCTACCTTGGTAATAACTAGTGCTAAACATGCATTACCTTAAGTGAAGTAGTGGGAAGTTAATTACCCATAATCATAGTTATGAAAGGCGCGCCTAGGCGCGAGGCGCCTTAAGGCGCAGGTTTTGCGCCTCGCCTCTGCTGAGGCGAGGCAGTTTTGGCAAGGCTCTCGCCTTGTGCGCCTAGGCGCTGGGGCGTGAGGCGCGCCTCATGAACTTAGGTCTTCTAACTTCTTGCAGCCCAATCCGACTCAATCCGACTCTAGCATCCAGCCACTCCAGCATTTCCTCTCCAGCTCGCTACTCGTGCTTGCCCGATCTTCCTCTTCCTCTCTAGCCCCAGTCGTGCCTGCCTCCTTTCCAGCTCGCCCGATCTTCTTCTTCCTCTCCTCTCCAGCCGCGACCCCCTCCTCTCTTCCTCTCCAGCTCGCCCGGTCTTCCTCTTCCTCTCTAGCCCCAACCGCGCCTGCCTCCTCTCTAGCTTGCCCGATCTTCTTCTTCCTCTCCTCTCCAGCCGCGACCCCCTTCTCTCTTCCTCTCCAGCTCGGCCCAACCTTCTTCCTCTCCTCTCCAATCGCGCGCGACCCCTTCCTCTCTTCCTCTCCTCTCCAGTTCGGCTTGATCTTCCTCTTCCTTTCCTCTCCAGCCGCACCTGCCTCCTCTCTTCCTCTCCTGTCCAGTCACGCCCACCTCCTAGCCTGTTAATTTCCTCTCCAGCCAGCCGCAGTCGCACCCTCTTCCTCTATTCTCCTCTGCCCACGATCTTCTCCTCTCTTCCTCGCCTCTCTTCTCATTTGCTCTTCAATTTGAAGCTGTTAAGGCTGCTATCTTGTAAGTTCTTTTAGTTGTTTTTTATTTGTTTATTTCTTGCATTCTTGTTTTATTTTTTTTGCTGGCAGCTGGTTGCTGATCTTTTTAAGTCTTTAATCTTTATGGTTTATTTCTATCATTAGGAAAATTTTGTGGAAGTTGGAAGTTTGGAACTGTGTTGCAACTTACAACAGCCCAATAAATGTCATCAACCACTTCCAAAACGGACCCGGCATGGAATTATTTTGAAGCTGATCCTAATGATAGAAATACCACCACTTGTAAAATTTGCCGTAAAGTAACAAAAGGTGGTATATTTCGGGCAAAACAACATCTTGTGGGCGGTTTTAGGAATACTAGAGCTTGTCCAAAATGTCCTCCATCAGTAAAAGAAGAGATTGGAGAGTACATGAAAAAAAAGAAAAATAGCAGGGATGCGCGAAATATAGCATCGTTAGATGATGATCTTCTATTTGGTGAAGGGTATGATGATGATGATGAGCCGCTGCCTCAGTAGAAAAAGACCCAATGTATCTACTGGAAGTGGAAGTGGTATTGGTAGTGTTAAAGGGCCAGCACAAAAGGGTCCACTTGATGTTTTTCTTAAAGACCCAGAAGTTAATGTGTTGAAAAGCAAGGGCAAAGGAAAGAAAACAAGGTTGGGTGAGCATGATTTTGCAAAAAAAGAGTTAAGAGCTCGAGTTTGTAGAAGTTTTGCACGATGGATGTATGATGCCGGCATTCCATTCAATGCAGTGACATATGACAGTTTTAAAGTATTTATAGAAGCAGTTGGTTAATATGGTCCGGGTGTGAAGCCGCCTAGTTACCATGAAATCAAGGTTCCCTTTCTCAAACAAGAGGTAGAGGCCACTCGTGAAATGATGAAAGATCATGAAGAGGCGTGGGCCAAATATGGATGTTCCATTTTGTCAGATGGCTGGAAAGACAAGAGGGAAAGGACATTGATTAACTTTTTAGTCAATTCTCCTAAAGGAAGTATGTTTTTGGAGTCTGTTGATGGTTCTAGCTATTCAAAGACTGGGGAAAAGATGTTTCAATTATTAAGTAAATGTGTGGAAAAAATTGGAGTAAGAAATGTGGTGCAAGTGGTCACCGATAGTGCTTCAAACAATGTTTTAGCAGGTATGAAATTCATTTTTGTAATTTGTATTATGTTTATAAATAGTACAATTTGAATATTCATTAGATATTTATTATTTACTAATATCTTGTTAATTTCACTCTAAATAATAACAGGAAGATTTTTGGAAGCAAAATATCCTACGTTGTTTTGGACACCATGTGCAGCGCATTGCTTGGATTTAGTGTTGGAAGATATTTTCAAGTTGCCTAATATGAAGAAGACATTTGAGAGAGCTGTTATGGTGAATAGCTATATCTATAATCGTTCGGGTCTAGTAAACACGCTTAGAAGGTTTACTGACAAGAAAGAGTTGTTGAGGCCTGCAAAAACACGGTTTGCAACTGCCTTTATCATTTTGGGCAGGATGCATAGTCTGAAAAGCAACCTTAGAAGGATGTTTACCTCCGAGGAGTGGATGACAAGCAAGTGGGTAAAAGAAGCGGGGGCTAAAAAGGTTGTAGAAGTGATTTTGATGCCTTCATTTTGGAACAATGTTGTATTTGCTTTAATTATCTTCATATTGTACTTGTTGTGTTTCCATATTGTACTTGTTGGTTTCACCATGTCAACTAAGCTATGGAATACAACTATATCAATTATCTTCATTCACCACCATCTCATGAAATTTCTCCATGTGAAGATGGTGTTCAAACTTCATTTCATCATTACTCCGCCAGGGGATATTATCCACTGCCGGTCCCAAGCCCGGATAAAGGAGGAGGGTTGCGTTAGGTAGCCGACAGCCAGCGTAAAACCTAGTCGGATCCAAATATGAATTCTAGACAAACTATCTGTTGGGATGTAACCCATATAGAAGTCTAGAATTCATGTACCCAACCCCACATAGTGAGATAACGGCTGGATATGTTGTTGTATTTGCTTTAAAGGTGGCTGGTCCATTGGTGCGTGTATTGCGCTTAGTGGATGGTGAGAAGAAGCCTGCTATGGGATACATATATGAGTCCATGGATAGGGCCAAAGAAGCGATTGCTAACTCTTTTAATGGGGATGAAAAGAAGTATGCACCCATTTTTCAGATCATTGATAATCGATGGGATGTTCAGCTTCATCGCCCCTTGCACGCAGCTGGTTGGTACTTGAACCCAGAATATTTCTACAAGGCTGAACGTATAGATCCAGAGATCATGACTGGCTTATATGAATGCATTAGAAAGTTAAATCCAGATATAAAGGTTCAAGACTAAATTGATGCTAAGCTTTCGATGTATAACAATGCAGATGGGTTCTTTGGAAACTATATGGCTATTAGAAAGAGAGTTGAAAAATCACCAGGTACACACACATATATATATATTACATTATATATATAATCATTCTAGATAATAGATAATAACTAACCCATGAATTTTATTGGACAGCTGAATGGTGGGCTTCATATGGAATGTCAACACCCACGTTGCAAAAATTTGCAATTAAAATTCTTAGCTTGACTTGTAGTTCATCTGGGTGTGAACGTAATTAGAGTGTGTTTGAAAATGTAAGTGCACACTTAAATTTTTTATTAGTAGTTGGTTTATTTCATGTAGCTTATTTTTACTTCTTAGTATGTTTTTGCATAAATTGTTTTAGCTTCATACTAAATGGAGAAACAGGCTTGATCAACTTCGTTTAAACGACTTGGTATTTGTGAAATACAATAGAGCATTGAGGCGTCGGTATCAAATGCGTGATACCATTGACCCTATCATATTGACCCACATTGATGAAAGCAATGAATGGTTGACTGGAAAACTTGATGAAGAGAATGATAAAGATGATGAAACTGTTTTTCCAGATGACGTTGGGGATGGGTTGACATGGAGTAATGTTGTTGCGGCTGCAGGAGTTGGAGAGCCTAGTTATCAATTTAGAACTAAACAAACTCGATCACAATCGGGATCAACTTCGGCTTCGACTTCAAAGCGGCGAGTAACTCAGGAGATTGAAGAGGAGGAGGAAAGTGAGGCAGGGACCGAAGATGATGAAGACTTGGAAGAGGGAGAAGAATTGAGAGATGAAGAAGAAGATGAAGGGGTGATTGAAGGGGATGATGAAGATATTGACCTTGATGTTGATGATCTTCTTGATGATGATTGATTAAAAAACTTCTTTATATTGATTGTGGACTTGTAGTGTTTGTGTTTGTTTAGAACTTTCCATTATAATTGGTACTTGTTTGAGTTTGAGTCTTTAAGTTTGAACTTTGATGATATTTTTAGTTTAGAATTTGCATGATGAATGAATTAACTTTGATGTTGTTAGTTTATAGAATTTGAAGATAATGAATCATGAATGATATGAATGTGTTATTATTGATATTTTGATAGTTGTTTATGATTTTACAAGATTTTGAGTTTTTTTCCTAAAAGGTGCACCTCGCTTCGCAAAGGCGTGCCTCAGGCTCCAGGACCTTTTGCGCCTCGCGCCTTTCAGAACTATGCCCATAATGGTGATGGAAATTGAGTTTATCTAATTCTTTAAGTCTTAGAGAAGACTAAGGTAGGGGATCGTTTGTCCCTCTACTTTCATCTTGGCACCCTCATCTTAGGCTAATACCTGTGTTTGCAAGGCAAATCTCAAACACCTCAGGAAACTAGTGGGGTGGAAGAGTTGGGAAGGGGCAACAAAAGGAATGGAATTTGGTAGTTACTGTTTGGGGTGGCTTATTGGATAGACCACAAAAGACTGACCTTTCAAGCTAGATCCCAAATATTGTTATTTGCAAGCCATATCTCCAACACCTCATGAAATTAGTAGGGTGGAAGAGTTGTGAAGGGGCAGCAAAGGGAATGGAATTTAGCAGTTACTATTTAAGGTGGCTTATTTGGATAGGTGTCATGTACCTAGGGATTTGATAGGGAATCAGAAGAAATTGAGGGGGAATTAGACTGAAAGGGAGGGTAATGCAGCAAGAAATGGGGAAGGATTACAGACAAACCAACAAAGAAGGGGAGATTAGAGAGAAATCAGAGGGATTGGGAGAGAGGTTTGAGAGAAATTGAGAGAGAATTCATGAGAGAGAAATAAGAAAATTTAATTATCATTTCAAAACATGCCTTCCCATCCCCTGGTTGTGGCTTATATATAGCCTAAGAGTTGGGAAGGTGCAATAAAAGGAATGGAATTTAGTAGTTACTATTTAAGGTGGCTTATTTGGATAGGTGTCATGTACCTAGGCATTTGATAGGGAAAGGGAGGGTAATGCAACAAGAAATGGGGAAGGATTACAGACGGAACAACAAAGAGGGGGAGATTAGAGAGAAACCAAGAGGGATTGGGAGAGAGGTCAGAGGGAAATTGAGAGAGAATTCATGAGAGGGAAATGAGAGAATTTAATTATCATTCCAAAACATGCCTTCCCATCCCCTAGTTGTGGCTTATATACAGCCTAAGAGTTGGGAAGGGGCAGCAAAACAAGTGGAATTTAGCAGTTACTATTTAAGGTGGCTTATTTGGATAGGGTAATGCAGCAAGAAATGGGGAAGGATTGCGGACAGAACAACAAAGAGGGGGAGATTAGAGAGAAATAAGAGGGATTGGGAGAGAGGTCAGAGAAAATTGAGAAAGAATTCATGAGAGAGAAATGAGAGAATTTAATTATCGTTCCAAAACATGCCTTCCCATCCTCTAGTTGTGGCTTATATATAGCCTAATAGCCTCCCACATACACCCATGTGCACTACAACGATAAGCATAACTGTCTATAGCTAAGGACGAATATCCATAACAAAAAAGGAAAGAAAATTACAATTACTGCCCTGGTAAACCCTTAGGTCCTGACATTTCCCCCGCCTTAAAACATTTCTTGTCCCTAAGAAATGCCAAACCTCCATAGCTTCCACTATACTTTTTCCTTCTCTTCCACAGCTTGGATGGAGAAGTTTGGAAAAATCTCTATAAGTATAACAAATTTGCAGTAGCTCTCATGTACACCTCGATTAGAACACAACCAAAATCAATCACTCTTCGTTGGTCAAAGTGAGCAGCTGAAATTTTCTGAATACTATCCTCACCAACTTTCCTCATCGCAACTCCTTTGATGTGGGCTGGTTCAAGTCTAGAGGATTGGCTAACTGTGACCCTAACTTCCTTTAATGTTTTGTCACCATCTAGTAAAATTAAGGACGACAAACATGCATCCTTAGTGGCAATTAATGGATTCCAAATAGACCAATTTCCATTCTCACTTGCAAAAATATCTGCAATCACCTTTAAATGTTGTAATGTAGAAATGTGGACTTGCCTCAGATACTCAGACAAAAGTTGTTGAATACCAAAATTGTCAGGCCTAGGATTTGCTGTAGCACAAATTCTAGTCCTCAATCCTTCTTTCAACAGAGGTGACAAAAATCCTAATCTGCTAGTTGTAGCAAAAACGAACAAAGTAGCAGCTTTGTTCTCCACAACCAAACTTTTGACTTCTGCAACTATCTTCCTTAGCTTTCCTCTAGCTACAATCGGTCTCCAAAATTCCTCACAACTTTGAATTTGCTGTTCATGGAGAGAATTCCTATTAGGATCATAACTCTTTGGAGACTTCCCTTGGCTGCTACTAGGACATGCTTTGATTAATCATAATTCTAGAGGTTGGGCAATAAATGTTTTGATATTCCAAATCCTGGCATGTGGAACAAGCACAGTGTCCAACTCTCTTTTGGTCTCCATCTTATGACTGAAAGAGAAATCAGTATATCTCTTTTTAGCGAGTATGTCCTGCTCCCCTGAAACACTTGCTTTAGTTACCTAGGTACAACTAGCATAAAAAATTGGTTTGCACCTTCTAAAATAATCGCAATATCGTTATACTGTTCAAGGTCAAGATCTTCCATGTTGTCAATAAGATACCCTTCTACTAAAGATGCCTTAACATTCTTATTGCATGTTTTAACCCAAGCTAAGGAATCCTTAGCTTTTCCCATAACCAAATCCCATACATTAGCCAATTCTCCATATTGGACTAGGCACCCAGGTTAATGCAAAGGACTTTGCTTCCTATGTCAATCCCTTAAGTAATCCTTCATTTTTCTCCTACCAGCTCTTATTAGACACATCCTGATGTATTAGCCCTTCTTCTGATTGCGTAACAACTATACCCAAATTCATGTTAACAGAATTCTCCTTCTGTGGAGTTTCAATAGTATTTGTAATAGGCAAATTGCCTTCCTCTGCAGCGTTAGCGGACAACATATCTCCTTCCACAACAACTCCCATCATTTAAATCAACCTTCTTCGATGGTGTCGCAATGACTATTCTTGCAACTGCCATCCTTGTCTGTACATCGAATGTAATGAATTGCTAGGACACAAAGAATTGAGATTACGAGAAGGAGAAAAAGAAGACTCTTGGTAACTTCACTGATCAGAGAAAATAACAAAAACTTACATACAAACAAGAGGTGCAGCTATATATATATAGCGAAACACCTTCAGAAATAAACAGTGCCTAGGCGCCTAACTAACATATGACCATAAGATTGAGAACCACATAACAGCTGATAAAACATAACAAAACAGAACATGAAACAGCAATACAAAACTACTTATACTTCCACACTTCCCCTCAAATCTGACTCCTTTGGAGAAGAACACTTTGTGATCTGCAATTTGTCGAAACATGGAGTATCAGAAATATTTCTCTGCACAGGAGACACCTTCAGTCCAAGCTTAGTGCATAGAAACCAAAAACGATCTCTGGCCAGACTTTTAGTAAAAATATCAGCTATCTGATATTCTATAGGAATGTATCGAACTTCCACTTTACCATTCTCAACCCGTTCACGCACAAAATGCACATCGATCTCAATGTGCTTAGTTGGAGAATGAAACACAAGGTTTTCAAGCATACTTTTTGTTGCTAAGTTATCACTCCAAACCACTGATGTAGCATGCAATGGATACCCCAATTCAGTAAATAAAGATCTCAACCACATCAATTCAGTAATGCCAAGGGCTACAGCCCTATACTCAGCTTCTCCTATTGATTTAGCCACCTGAGCAGCAATTGATCTGACTTCATCCAGGTCAGATAATCTGGATTAACTTCATCAGCAACTGCACCATCTGATGGTGCTGAATCTAAATTCACCATATACTTTTGTGGTGGAGACACCTTATTGATGAAAGACACTAAATCAAACACATGAAGAGTTGCAAGAATCTGTGCTTCCCAAAATATTTAGTTGCTCGAATCGAGCTTAATTGGGATGAAACTAAATGCTTTAGCCACAACAGAGAAATCAAATTGCGAGGCTAGTGAAGAGGAGGAATTATGAGGAGACGCAGAGGAAGAATTCGAATTACAGGCCATTGGTTCTGATACCATGTAATGAATTGCTAGGGCACAAAGAACTGAAATTACGAGAAGGAGAGAAAGAAGACTCTCGATAACTTCACTGATCAGAGAAAATAACAAAAACTTACATACAAACAAAAGGTGTAGCTATATATATAGCGAAACACCTTCAAAAATAAATAGCGCCTAGGCGCCTAACTAACATATGACCATAAGACTGAGAACCACGTAACAGCTGATAAAACATAACAAAACAAAACATGAAACAGCAATACAAAACTACTTATACTTGCACATCGAATGCATGAAATCTATCCTCCTTATAGTTCTCATATTCAATTTGATTTATAGCTTGCATACCCACTAAATCAATAGCTTTCTCAATTGTAAAATGTGATCCACACGGATTTCCTTGTCCAATCTCTCATTATCTCTAGAATCTTGAATTACCATTGACTGGTTCGCTTCCGTTCGTTCCTCTGGTTCCTGTAAATCATAATCTGGTGGGTGGTCTCCAGCACTAGCTTACTCACCATTGACTACTTTTTCTGTTAGAACTTTTTGATCCCATGTCAGTAATTTAGCAACACTTTCTTTTTTTTGTTCACCAGAATATTCCAGAGGCTTACTCTCAACACTTTTCTTCTCCAAAAGTTCCTTGTTACGGTAATTCAATCCTAATGATTGATTGTTTGAATTAATCATCTTTTGTTTGAATCAATCATCTTTTGAGATCAATTTCAAAGGTGACTGCAATTTGCCACTTTTTGAATTAATTTCAGATGTGACTGTTGTGAGGTAGTCACAGTAGGGAAGTGTGGGAATTAAAACGGAAAGAACTGCGGTTTCTTGGCCTATTGTTTTTCCCGCTCGTATGAGACCAATGGAGTCTCAATTGTAGCAGAGGGATGCTGCATTTTCAATAGTGTGTCTAGCTCGTGAAGCCAGGGGAGACAGTGCACCCATGAGGCAATTAAAGCCTCAATGGCAGCAGGAGAATGCTGCATATTCAGTTGGCAACAACAGGAATCATGAATAGATTAGCCAAAAGAATCAGGCAGGGGAAAGGTTGGATAATGAGTCTAGCCAAATTGACAATAGTTGTAGGAGTTTGCAATGATACTTACTAAGAAGTATCATTGCAGCTTTCTTGCTGAATTCTTCGAGGATTATCGCGAAAGTTCTAATCAAGAGGAGTCCCTTAAAATGGGGCAGTCTAAGGAGGTTTGGAGTTTGAGGCTTGTCTAATGTGGTGGAAGAGTTTAACAAAATTAGGCAGGTAGGGTCAGTGATGGAGTACCAATTGAGGTTTGAAGAGCTTATGGCCTTGATGCTCAATCATAAACCCTATTTGACAAAGGCCTAATACGTTTCAAGCTTCATAATTGGCTTGAACGAAGAGTTGAGGCCAATGGTGACGATGCTTTAGCCCAGGACTCTCAAACACGCTGTTGATAGTGCTAGGTTCCATGAATTAACATTGGAAGCACTAAAGAAGAAATAGAGGGATAGAGATGCTGATAGAACAGTATGGGAGCAGGCAAATCCGACTGAAAGACCATCCATCGGTGCGGATGATGGTGTTGGAGTCTTTCCTCAGATTTTGTACTTATCGAAATTTGAGGAACAATCAGATTTGGAACAAAACATGGATCCATTAGATAAACTGATTATTAAATAGACTGGAGTTGAGAATGGCAATGTCTATAACATCTATCTTTGTGAAGGTCCACATGCAATTGAAGAAGGTCTAATTGAACAATTAGGATCTGAACAATCTTATATTGGCTCTACGGAAATTGATTCTAAGGCTGATGAACTTGGACCAGCATTAAGGAAGAGGCTGGAGGTTGAGAAAAGACATTCTTTCAATGGGAGTTCAGTTCAAAAGCAAGTTGAGTCTCCCTTGACTTGGGTTAAAATAGGCAACGAGAAGATGAAGACAGCACTAGCTGGAGGAAAGCTAAGGGGGATAGCTGAAGAAGTCGAAGGTTTTGCTGAAGGAAACAAGACTCTCACTGTTGTGTTGGTTTTTACTCCTACTGAAAAATCCAAGTTGTTGTCTGCTACAGGGTGGGATGAACCAATGGCTGATTGTGTTCTTAAAGTGGAGACCAATCTTTGATTGGATAGCTATTGTAGAAGGTGAGTGTATTGAACTTGAACTCTATTAGGTTGCTCCTATTGAAGTTCTAGGCCAAATTACGACTGAGATTCATCTTGGACACTTAAGAACGAGGAAGAAGAAGAGGCCTAGAAGGAGAAAGAAAGATAAATCAGATAAAGAAGGCAGGAATTGGATGAAGCAATGGCTACTTACTGCAAGTTCTTGGGGACAGGAACTCTCTCAAGGAGGGGGGAATTGTCATGACTCTAAGGATTTCCCAAGGATAGACTAGTAAATATAATAGTAGGAGTTTACATTTCCTTTTGTATTTTCTATTATAGGGCTTTGTCTTTAGTTTGTAATAGGCAGTTGGGCTGTTTGTTACATTGCACATGAGTGCAAGTGGGAGGCTATTAGGCTATATATAAGCCACAACTGAGGATGGAAGAATTATGTTGAATGATAATTGAATGTTCTCATTTCTCTCTCTAGAATTATCTCCCAATCTCCCTCTGGTTTCCCTCTGTAACTCTCCCTCATTTCTCTCTAATTCCTCCCCCCAATTCTATCCAATTTCCCTCTCCAATTATTTTGTCCTTGGTCTTACTTCTATCAGATTCTTCCAATTTCCAATCCAACCCTAGGCTAAACCCTAGGTTCATGACGGCTTCATTGCATCCCAAATGTCCTTGGTTGTAGTTAGGAACATGAAAGTGTCACTAATCTCCAGAATCATGGAGTTCAACCGCCAAGACATGACTAAAGAGTCCTCTTCATCCCAGGCTGCAAACATGGGATCACCCTCCTCTGGACTGGTCCCCAATAGGTGGCTTAGCTTCCCCTTCCCTTTCAGAAAAATGCGGATCAACTGGGACCACTTTAAGTAGTTCTCACCATTCAATCGGTAAGATACTTGGATATTCTATAGCTCTCCTCTTGAGCCTACACCATTGCTTCCAGCAAACAGAACTTCTGTTGTGCTGCTGTAATTAGCCAAATCCAGCATGGTATTGTGGGTATTGGACATCCTATCCTATGAAAGAAGATTGAACTTTGATGAAGGCCACAACAATCGAAGTCACAAAAGGGCAGTGATCGATGTCCTGAGGCTCTAGTACTATGTCAAGAATGACTGAAGAAAAGAATTCAATCTTATTTCCCTTGGAAGGGATTACTGAATTTATGTACAAAGCTGCCTATCAAACTGTGAAGTTTCCAAATCAGAATAGGAAGTTTTCAAATCCAGAATTGGAAACCTGTACAGTTTAGGATACAACTAATTTAGAATACAATCACAGCCATATACCTTCTAGAAGATATACCATACAACTAATTTAGAATACAATCAAAGACCAAATTTTGTTTTGTTAAGCATCAAAACTGTAGAGAATCATGCAACAGATTCAACATATATCATGCCTGGGAGTTTTCTAACAAATCTTCTGTACTCTTCTTTACCTCTTTTATTACAAATTTCTTTCATTTTGTCTTCTTTCACATGTTAATGATATTAGTTGTGTTCCCAATATCCTATTTTCAATAGATGCCACTTTAACTTTATTGCTATTAAGTTTATTTTCAATTCTACTTTTCTTGTATGGAAACACATTCACTATAATATTCTTGTTTCAGTTACACTCATATCTTAGCCATGTTGGATTGCCCAACATTTCATGTCCTACAACAAAGTTGGTCTATAGCCATCTGATAAAAGTTTTATTTTAGTTTAAAAAGAAATTGATCGTCTCATAAAATGTTAGAAGCACTTATGTCTTGATTTTTTTATATTCTCACTAATTTCTATTTCGTTTTAAACAATTGATTTGATATATTTGAACTGTTCTTTTTTAAGAATGACTTGATTTTCAAGTTCCACCATAACATTTTTCATACTTTTATTTTTACTAAATTTATATTTCATATATTCATGCCCCGCCCTAACATTGTTTTGACTTGATTTTATATTCATATATTTCTATAATTTGAGCTTACTATTCGTGCTTTCTTTTGCCTCATCCATCAAAAAATTATCATTTACTAATAACATACACTAGGGAACCTATTTCTTGGATCTGTCTAGTGGTTTCTCCCGTCACTGGTGCAAAGAAGTAAATGATTAGTCTAGATCCTTAATGTAATTCAATTGTAAGTGAAAGGTCTCTTATCTCTTGTACAAGTTGTAACACATGTTTCTCCACACGCACATCTTTAATGACCTTATATAATTAGCTGAGACTCTCTTCTTCCTTTAAATCCGTTACAAGACTTCTCTAACAGTCCTGTCATAGGCTTGCTCCTAGTCCATGAACACTGTACATAAATCCTTTCTTTTATCTGTAAAAGCATTCCATCAAAAGCTTCTATTGTTGACCTACTAAGCATGAAGCTAAATTTGTTATTTGAAATCTTGATTTCTTTTTGTAACCTTTACTCAATCACCCACCCTCTCCAGAAGTTTCAAACAATCACTCATTAATTTGATCTGTTTGTAATTTTTACAACTTTGAATATATATATTTATGTTATTGTAAATGAGCACTAAAGATCACAAGCATCAAGCATCAAGCATTTATGTTCTTTGATCTGTTATTGTTTTCTCCATTCATCAAGCATTCTATTTGACCTAAGGATCACATTAAATAATTTTGTTAACAATAAAATGTCTTATTTTCTCATGCATTTCCATACTCTAATTAGGATATTATCTGATCTAACTAATTTACCAGTCTTCTTTTTACATCTTTTTCATGGCCTGTTTCACTGTTTCAAACAAATACATCCATGTGATATGCAATTTCTCTCTTTTTCAATATTAAGATGTCTTCATGTATTATTTGGCTTTCTACATTTATTAAGAAGCTTGGAGAAATACTCCTTCCATCTCTTTTGATTATCCTCTCATTTACCAACATTTGGTCTTTGTCTTTTATGCATTTCAGTTGGCTAAAATACCTCTTCCTTCCCCTCCTTCCTTTTTCTTTTTTCTGCCAGTTTATGTCTCCATCTTTTGTGTTAGGTTTTTAGTACGAGTTTTCATGAGTTTTTTTTTTTTTTTTGGTTTTTTTTACCTTGCTTGATGAAATGTGTTGGTTTTGGCAATACCAATTGGTTGCGAGATTTAAGTAGTGTTTTGCTCTGGTATTGCCTGTCATGATCTGAGTAGCAAGGGGGGGGGGGTATAGTAATTAAATGTAATGGGAAGGGAGAATTAGCAAATTAGTAGAATATGTTATAAAGGGGTGGTACAAAGTTTGTTGCTGTTGTGGGCAGGTTGTACATTCCCTGTTGTAAGTGGTTACCACACATGGGGAAGGAAATCCATCTATATATACAGCTGATTCCTTCCACCTTATTTCTCATGCAATCATTCTAACAGATTTTGAATATTCTCTCTCAATTCTCTCTCCCTCTCTCTCCCTAATTTCTCTCTCGATCTTCCCTTCTTCCTCCTTTGATCAATCTGTTGATTGAAGAAGTGCTGGTCAATTCCTTGGGAGCTAACATTTTGGTATCAGAGTCGGTGTCTTGGGGAACACTCGGATTTGTGAGAAACCATCGCCATGGCTGATGGAACCAGGATGAAACAAATGGAGAACCAACTTCAGCAAGTTGCGACAACGATGGCTGAAATGCAGACTAGGATGGGTACTCTCGAATCATCAGTAGGAGTAGGGGTGGATAATCGGATTACTCAAGCGATGGAAAGATGGTGTGAAGAAAATCGAGAGCAGAGTGCTCTGTTAAGGGGATAAGTGATGGAGCAGATGCAACAGTTCGTAAGGATGTTCGCATCCTAACAACCTGTAAGGCTCTCAACGGAGTTTCCTCCTAGAGATAGGTCGGAACCAATCCTTCCTAGAGTGGGGATGGATCCTCCGCATGCAGTGATGTCAGAATTTGAACTAGAACCGGAGATGGTGGAGGAAAGCACGTTGGAGAGAAGTCCTGGAGCTCAGACTCATCGGAATTAGCCGAACTTCCCTATGCCTAAGTTGGAGATCCCACTCTTTGATGGGGAGAACCCAAGGTGGTGGATAAGGAGGTGTGAAAGGATGTTCTCCTTATACCAAGTTCAAGAACAACAGAAAGTCACTCTGGCATCTGCTTACTTGAATGATATGGGAGACGCCTAGTTCTAGGGATGGCTTGCGACTAAAGAGGGGAGCCTATGGAATGTGTTTGCGAGAGACCTTTGTGCGAGGTTTGGAGATAAGAGTTTGAGGGACGTGATTGAGGAATTTAATAAGGTCAAGCAAGATGGGACGGTGCAGGCCTATCAGCTCAGATTTGAGAAGTTGAGGTCCTTGATGGTGGCACATCAACCCCACCTGTCTGAAGAATATTTTGTGTCGAGCTTCATTAGTGGCCTGAGAGACGAGGTGAGGCCAATGGTTAAAATGATGCAACCAAGGACAGTGGAACAAGCCGCTGACACTGCAAGGCTACAAGAAATGACAATTGAGGCCCTGATGAAGAAACAGAGGAGCCAAGTGAAGGGGGTAATCGCTGGGGGTTGGCAAGCGGGAAACAGAGTCACTGGAAGGGATACGGGGCATAGTGGCAAAGGAGTCTTAGCCTTGCCTTCAACGGTTACTAACCCTGCCAATGGAGGAAGATTGATGGAACAAAGGTGCCAGGCGGGCCTCTGCTATAAGTACGGAGATAAATACTTCTTTGGGCATAAGTGCAAGAGGCAGCTATTGATATTAGAAGCAAAAGAGAATGGAGAGGAGGTAGAGATAACCCTAGAAGTTGATGAAGAAGATAAATGGGAGATTTCTCTACATGTCCTAAAAGGATCAGCCAATAGCAAGATAATTAAGGTGGAGGGAAGAGCCCACAATGTTCCGGTGGTGGTACTCATAGATAGTGGGAGTACCCACAACTTCTTAGATGAAGCCATGGCCCAAAATTTAGAATGTGAGGTCTCAAACTCTCACCCCTTGTCAGTGACAATAGCAAATGGTAACAAGGTCTTTGAGTCAGTCCTCTTGTTTGGGGTTTTGCTGGGAAATGAATGGAGAAGAATTTGTGGCTGATTTGAGACTACTAAAGTTGGGCGGTTGTGATGTGGTGCTTGGGTAGACTAGATGAAGGGGGTTAGTCCTATGAGTTTCGATTTCAACAAAATGGAGGTGACCTTCGAGAAGGATGGGAAGAAAAAGACACTAACAAGCAGCCATGAGACAGGGATGTATAAAATGATCTCGGGAAAGAGGTTGCAAAGGATGCTTAGGAGCAAATTTTCCCAAGTAGCCTAGCTCTTTTCTATATAAGCCCTAGAACCCACTCAAGGAAAATGGGAGCAGGAAGGGGAATTGGCAGTAACGGTGAACAACAGCTCACATGAACCTTGGAAGGTACAAGAAATCAACTCTCTTAACATGCTTTTAATTAAATTTAGGGACCTCTTTTCCGAACCAGTTTCCCTACCACCCGAAAGACCATATGATCACGCTATTAACCTTAAACCCACTGCAGAACCTGTCAACCTAAGATCTTACCGTTACCCTCCTAGACAGAAGACTGAAATTGAAAAGCTCATTAAGGATATGTTACAAAAGTCCATCATACAACCAAGTCATAGCCCATTTGCATCCTCCGTGCTGCTTGTCAAAAAGAAAGATGGTTCATGGCGGTTTTGTGTCGATTATCGCCAACTCAATGCCATGACCATCAAAGACAAGTTTCCCATACCTATTGTGGAAGATTTGCTTGATGAATTGAAAAATGCTTCTGTTTTCACTAAGTTCGACCTAAGGTCCGGTTATCATCAAATTAGGATGAGGCCGGAAGACATTCCCAAAATGGCCTTCAAAACCCACCAAGGGTATTATGAATTCATAGTAATGCCCTTTGGCCTCACCAATGCTCCAACCACCTTTCAAGCATTGATGAACCAGATTTTCGAACCCTATTTACGCAAATTTATATTGGCATTCTTTGATGACATTTTAATCTACAGTCCCACCTTTGCCCAACACTTAGTCCACCTAAAAACTACACTTGAGATCCTTAGATTCAATAAATTGTATGTTAAGGAGTCAAAATGTGCCTTTGCACAAAAATAGGAGGAGTATCTAGGGCACATAATATCAAAAGCAGGGGTGAGTACTGACCCTGACAAGGTGGCAGTAATGGTCGCTTGGCCTAGACCTTCGAATGTCAAGGGATCGAGAGGATTCTTGGGTTTAACCGGCTACTACCGTCGGTTTGTAAAGGGATATGGTGTCATCAGCCGACCCCTCACCAACCTATTGAAGGAGGGATTTCAATGGGACTCTAAGGCAGAAGAGGCATTATGTGAGCTTAAACAAGCCATGAGTGAGGTGCCAACCCTAGGCCTACCAAACTTCAGGAAGCCTTTTGTTCTTGAGACAGATGCAAGTGCTAAGGGTATTGGGGCAATGCTGGTTTAGGAAGGGAGACCAATAGCGTTCCTAAGCCAAGCCCTATCGCTTAGGCACCTTGGGCTAAGTATTTATGAGAAGGAGCTATTGGCGGTATTAATGGCAGTGGAGAAATGGAATCATTACCTGGAATGAGGGAGATTTGTGATTAAAATGGACCACGAAAGTATGAAATTCTTGTTACAACAGAAGTTGCACACACAACCGCAACAGAAGGGAATGACAAAGTTAATGGGATTGGATTATGTAATCCAATACAAGCGAGGAAAGGAAAATCTAGTAGCCGATGCTCTGTCAAGATGTTTTGAGGGAGTCTGGCTGCAATCACAACCATCATTCCCGACTGGTGCCAAGAGGTGGTTGATAGTTATGAAGCAACTAGAAGGACCAAGGAGCTTCTTTAGCAGCTGGTGGTAAACCCAACATCAAGACCGAGTTACACTTTGAGCAATGGCTTAATTCGATATCAAGGGAAGTTAGTGATAGGGGAGGATGAAGAGCTAAGGAGGAAAATAATAGAAGCACTGCATGCTTCCCCTATTGGGGGACATTCAGGTATTGAGAACACCTATGACAAGGTTAGACAATTATTTCAATAGCCAAGAATGAAAAGATATGTCAAGGACTTTGTATTAGGTTGTGATACTTGTAGGAGGTGCAAGTTCGAGAATGTAGCCAAACAAGGGCTACTATAGCCATTGAATATACTTGGGGGGGCCCTGGGAGAGTATCTCAATGGACTTCATTGAGGGACTTCCCAAATCAGAAGGCAGGGATTGCATCATGGTGGTAGTAACTAAGTATGGCCACTTCATCGGGTTGATTCATCCCTACACTGCCCAGGAGGTAGCAAAGATGTTCCTGGATTAGGTAATTAAGCTACACGGAGCACCTAAGGCCATAGTATCTGATCGCGACAAAATTTTCACCAATTTGCTGTGGAAAGAGCTGATGGGATTATTGGGTGTTAAGCTCCATATGTCGACTGCTTACTACCCTAAATGAGATGGGAATCAGTGCTTGGAGATGTATCTAAGATGTTCTTGCTTCCTACAACCAAGAACCTTGCACAAGTGGCTTCCTTTGGCCTAATGGTGGTACAACTGTAGCCACCACAGCTCCATAAAGAGGTCTCCTTTTGAAGCCCTCTATGGCTATAAACCGCCACTGCTGCCATCCCTAGGAGACTCTTCTACAGCAGTAGCCCTAGATGTTTACCTTCAACAAAAACAGCAGGCCTTCCAGGTGCTCAAAAAGGAACTAGCTAATTCCCAGAACATAATGAAACTGTTGAGTTATATGGTTATAGTCTAGGGTTAATCTTATGTTAGAGCCCATGGCTCATTGTATTTGTATATATATATATATAGGTGTATAGTCTATGAATTTAATTAAGTGGTATATACATATTAAAAGCTAGGGATTTTCTTCCTAAGTTTTACATGGTATCAGAGCTAAAATACAAACCCTAGCAGCCACCATACAAACCCTAGCCGTCGTCGCCCACATCACCAATGACCACAATCGGTCACGTCGCCACCGACCGTCGCAGCTTGTCGTGCCACCGCCGTCGCTGCCCATTGCATTTCCGCTGCTCGCGCTACTGGTTAGCAGCGGGTCTTCACCATCCGGCCACCGATCACGCACACCACCACCATCGTTGCGTTCGCCAGCCTTCGATCTGTTGACCCTCGGAGGACCGTCGTTGTTGCCGCCGCCACACGCCGCCTCTCTCGCATTGTTCACGGAGACGTTTTTGCTCCGATCTCTCTCTCCAGTGCTTCGATCGCAACGCCGTCTTCACCATTGGACTCGCCTCCTTCAATCCATCCTAGCCTCGGTGATTTCATCGCCATCTGCTGCCGTCTGTCGCCACTGGCATCCGTCGTCTGCCGTCGCTCCAGCGAGCCTCCACACCTCATTCTCTGTGATGGATCGTCCAGCCTTTATTTTTTGGCTTATTTAACCCTTTTGTTTTAGATCTGTTGATCTTGTAGGGCTCCCTTTTGTCCAACATGGCTGGTACCAGTAAATCTGGCTCCTTCTCTGGTATTGCGTCTCTCTCTCCGGCCATTGCTACTGAGAAGTTGATGGGCAGTTCTAATTATATCTCTTGGTCCGAGGCAGTTGAACTATGGTGTATGGGTCAAGGTTTACAGGATCATCTAACTACCAAGGCTGAGAATGTGACCACAAATAAACCTGAGTGGCAGAGAGTTGATGCTCTATTGTGCAGTCTCCTGTGACAGTCAATTGATCCCTCTATTCATCCGATCTATACTAACTATACCACGTGCTGTGAATTGTGGGCTCAGGCCAAGGCGTTATACACTAATGACATTCAACGCCTGTATTTAGTGGTGTCTAATCTGATCAGTTTATGACAACAGGGTTTGACTTTTCCTGATTTTCTTGGTTGGATGGCCTCTATTAAAGCTGAATTTAACTCCTTGTTACCTGCTGGTAAGACTGCTGCAGAGGATCTAGCCCAGCGGGATAAGTTCTTCATGGTGTGTACTCCTGTTCATGATCAGATTCTTGCTAGTCCTACTGTACCTACTATGGATGAAGTGTATTCTCGTCTTCTTCGGGTTTCAATTGTTCTTACAATGCCTACTTCTTCTGCAGGTGATCATTTAGTCATGGCTTCACGGGTTTAGAGTAGTGGTGAACAAGGCAGAGATCGTGGTAATCGGGGCAAACACCTCAAGTGTAACTACTGTCACAAGTGGGGGCATACTAAGGAACAGTGTTATAAGTTGTATGGCCGCCCTCCTCGTGTTAATGTTGCTCATGTTGATGGTTCTCGATCTGAGTCCTTTGCTGGTCATCCATCGCAATCTGTCCTTCTCTCTGGGGCTGACTGTGATGAGTATCTCAAGTATAAGACGTCCCAACAATCCTCATCCACAATTGCTTATGTCGCCCACTTTGGTGATTCCACTGCCTGTCTCACTCGGTCATCCTCCTTGAGACCATGGGTCCTAGACTCAAGTGCTTCTAACCATATCTCTGGTAATCCCCATTTGTTCTCTCATTTTACTAATTCTATTTCTTTACCTTCTATAACATTAGCCAATGGGTCCAAAGCAGTTGCTAAAGCTGTTGGCACTGCCAAACCCTTACCTTCTCTGCCTTTAGATTCTGTCCTTTATCTTCCTCATTGTCCCTTTAATCTTGTCTCTATTAGTAAACTTGCGCGTGCCTTAAATTGTTCTATCACCTTTGACGATCATTCTGTTACTATCCAGAATCGCGATATAGGACAGATGATTGGCGTCGGATGTGAGTCGCGGGGCCTGTTGCTTGCTCGATGACTGGGTCTCCTGCTCTTCTCCACAATTGTTTGGGATATCCTAGTTTGGCTAAGTTTTAGAAGATGATCCCTAGTTTATCTAGTTTGTCGTCTTTTCATTGTGAGTCTTGTCAACTTGGAAAACAGTCTTGCACTTCTTTTCCAAAGCGTGTCAATAATCGAGTTGTGTCCCCGTTTGCTTTAGTTCATTCCGATGTCTGGGGTCCTAGTCGTGTCGTGTCTGTTTTGGGTTTTCAATATTTTGTAACGTTTATCGACGATTATTCTCATTACACATGATTATATTTAATGAAAAATCATTCTGAGTTATTCTCAATTTTTGAATCCTTTTGTGTTGAAATCAAAACGCAATTTCATACCTCTGTCCAAGTATTGCGTAGTGACAATGCCTCTGAGTATTTTTCTATTCCCTTTATTACCTTTATGTCTTCTCAGGGGATCTTGCATCAGTCGTCTTGTGCATATACACCACAGCAGAATGGGGTTGCTAAGCGTAAAAACAAACATTTGATTGAAACTACTCGCACTCTTCTTCTACATCATCATGTCCCCTTTTGCTTTTGGGTTGAAGCTGTCCTTGCTGCTTGTTATCTCATTAATAGGATGCCCTCCTCAGTTCTTCAGCACCAAATTCCTCTCTCTCTTGTGTTTCCTGATCAACCATTATATATTCTTCCTCTTCGTGTCTTTGGTTACACCTGCTTTGTCCATAACCTGTCTCCCAGCCAAGATAAATTGTTTGCTCGGTCCATCAAGTGCATTTTTCTTGGTTACTCTCGCCTTCAAAAGGGTTATCGGTGTAATTCTCTTAACACCTATCGCTATTTTCTTTCGGTGGATGTTACCTTTTTTGAGTCGTCTCCTTTCTACTCTTCGCATCATTCCGAGTGTCAACCCATTTCTGAGGCAATCCCTCTTCTTGCGAGTCCTCCTGCTTCTATTCTTCATGTTCTTTCTTCTACCCCATTGCAGGTTTACAATCGGCGTCATCAGCCTCGGTCTTCTCTCGGTGGAGATGTTGTTCCTGCGCCTTCTCCCGTAACTCCTACTACTTCAGCGACTTCTGCTACCTCATAGCCTGCTCCAGTCTCTCCACCTGCTGTGGTCCTGCCTTCTGAGGATCTGATTCCTATTGCCCTTCGGAAAGGTACCTGTTCTTGCAATCCTCACCCCATTTATAATTTTCTTAGCTATCATTGTCTCTCATCTCCTTTTTGTGCTTTTGTGTCTTCCTTATCCTTTGTTTCAGTACCTAAGACTGTTAGTGAGGCACTTTCTTATCCGGGGTGGCAACAAGCAATGGTGGATGAGATGACTGCTTTGCATTCCAATGGTATTTGGGATTTGGTTCCTTTATCCCTATGGAAATCTCTTATCGGTTGTTGATGGATCTATACTATCAAGGTGGGTCTTGATGGGCAGGTTGATCGCCTTAAGGCCCGTTTGGTTGCCAAAGGGTATACTTAGGTTTATAGTCTTGACTATGGTGACACTTTTTCCCCTGTTGCTAAGATGTCCTCTGTGCATTTGTTTCTCTCTATAGCAGCTATGCGTCACTGGCCGTTGTATCAACTGGACATTAAGAATGCCTTCTTACATGGTGAGCTTCAGGAGGAGATTTATATGGAGCAACCTCTTGGGTTTGTTGCTTAGTGGGAGTCTAGGCATGTTTGTAAACTCCGTCGCTCACTATATGGGTTGAAGTAGTCTCCTCAAGCCTAGTTTGGTCGTTTCAGTACTGTCATTCAAGACTTTGGTATGACTCGTAGTGAGTCTGATCATTCGATTTTTTATAAACACACCTCACGGGGGAGGTGTATATATTTGGTTGTCTATGTAGATGATATTGTTATTATTGGTAATGATCAGGAGATATTATTCAGTTGAAGAAACATATTTTTCATCATTTTTAGACTAAGGACTTGGGGTTGCATAAATACTTTCTTAGCATAGAAGTTGCTCAATCCAGTAACAATTTGCAGATAGGCAAAGGAGCGAAAGGGAGTTTCAAGTTGGTGAATTGGTGTATTTGAAACTCAAGCCAGGTCACCTAAAGGCTTTAATGCAAAATCCCAGCTCAAAGGTAAACCCAAGATTCTATGGCCCATTTCCCATCACTGCAAAGGTGGGAAGTGTAGCCTACAGGTTGCAGCTACCTGAAGGCTTCAAAATCCACCCGGTATTCCATGTTGCACTCCTCAAAAAATCAATGGGAGCACAACCAATGAGCCCTACCCTACCTTGTCTCCCAAATGCCAATGACAGCACTAAGGAACCTATTGTTGTGTTGGATAGAAGAGTAATCTACAGGTATGGGGCTCCTATTTCTCAAGTCCTCATCAAATGGTCTCATCTCCACTTGGATAATAACACATGGGAATATCTTCCAGACGTACTTCGCTAGTTTCCAAGGGTGGCCAGCCTCCTCCACATTTATTGAGGACAAGAAAATTTTGTAAGGAGGGGTAATTGTCATGATCTGAGTAGCAAAGGGGGGTGGTATAGTAATTAAATGTAATGGGAAGGGAGAATTAACAAATTAGTATAATATGTTATAAAGGGGTGGTACAAAGTTTGTTGCTGCTGTCGGCAGGTTGTACATTCCCTGTTGTAAGCGGTTACCGCACATGGGGAAGGGAATCCAGCTATATATACAGCTGATTCCTTCCACCTTATTTCTCATGCAATCATTCTAATAGATTCTGAATATTCTCTCTCTCTCTCTATCTCTTTTCTCTCCCTAATTTCTCTCTAGATCTTCCCTTCTTCCTCCTTCGATCAATCTGTTGATCGAAGAAGTGCTGGTCAGTTTCTTGGGAGCTGCCATTGCCTTGATTGTATTTGTTGTTGGCTAGCCTATATGTGAAAAGTGGCATGTATTTTGTTTGCACTTATGTTTGCTGAACATGATAGTTGAAAATGCATGATTTTTTGAGCATGTGCATGAGCATATGACCTGTAGCATGTGTATGTGATGCATTGCATTTGTTTTTGCTGAGCTTAGGAGCTCCATATGAATTTACCCGTCGGACTGATAGATGGTTTGGTTTGGAAGTGTTTTTGCAAAGATTTTGCTTGCAGGAATTGACATGTAATTGCTGAGTTTTGAATCCCTTAATGTGTATATGGTTACTCAATTTTGCAAGGGTTGCATATGTTAGTTCAGTTGATAGAGAACTGTACATGCTAAAGCAAGCAATGTCATGAAACCTGTATATGCTACAGTTGCTTGATGTAGTGTATATGATTTGTGTAAAGCTTAAGAAATAAACCTAGCTTTTAATGTGTATAAAACCACTTAATTAAATCCATAGACTATACACCTATATATATATACAAACACAATGGGCCATGGGCCATGGGCTCTATCATAGGATAAACCCTAGATTATAATCCATATAACTCAACACTCCCCCTCAAGCTGGAGCATATATATCATATGCGCCAAGTTTGTTACAAATATACTCAATTCGAGGACCCCTGAGAGACTTAGTGAAGACATCTGCTAACTGGTCATTGGAATTGACAAAATCTGTGGTAATACAACTAGATAAAATCTTCTCTCGGATGAAGTGACAATCTATCTCGATATGTTTGGTCCTCTCATGAAAGACTGGATTGGAAGCAATATGTAATGCAGCTTGATTGTCGCAAATTAATCTCATCTGTGATATCTCCCCAAACTTGAGCTCCTGAAGTAATTGTTTTAACCAGATAAATTCACATGTTGCCAAGGCCATAGCACGATATTTTGCTTCGGCACTTGACCTAGCAACAACCTCCTGCTTCTTACTTTTCCAAGATACTAGGTTTCCTCCAACCAGAACACAATATCCTGAAGTAGACCGTCTGTCAGAAGGAGAACCTGCCCAATCAGCATCAGAATATCCGACTACTCGAGTATGACCTCTGTCCTCATACAATAGTCCTCTACCTGGAGCTCCCTTAATATACCTGAGAATCCGAACTACCGCATCCCAGTGGCTATCACAAGGAGACTGTAAAAATTGACTGACAACACTGACTGAGAAAGAAATATCTGGGCGAGTGATAGTGAGATATTTAAGTTTTCCGACTAGCCTGCGGTATCTTCCAAGATTGGCAAGAGGCTCCCCCTGTCCTGGTAAGAGCTTTACATTAGGGTCCATAGGAGAATCTATAGATTTACAATCAAGCATCCCAGTTTCTTCTAGAATGTCTAACACATACTTCCGTTGAGAGATAACAATACCAGAATTGGACTGAGCAACTTCTATGCCAAGAAAGTATTTAAGTAACCCCAAGTCCTTAGTCTGAAAATTATGGAAAAGATGTTTCTTCAACTGAATAATACCATCCTCATCATCACCGGTAATAACAATATCATCCACATAGACAACCAAATATATACACCTCCCCTGTGATGTGTGTTTATAAAAAACCGAATGATTAGACTCACTACGAGTCATACCAAAGTCTTGAATGACAGCACTGAAACGACCAAACCAAGCTCGAGGAGACTGCTTCAACCCATATAATGAGCGACGGAGTTTACAAACCTGCCCAGACTCTCCCTGAGCAACAAACCCAGGAGGTTGCTCCATATAAATCTCCTCCTGAAGCTCACCATGTAAGAAGGCATTCTTAATGTCCAGTTGATACAACGGCCAGTGGCGCATAGCTGCTATAGAGAGAAACAAACGCACAGAGGACATCTTAGCAACAGGGGAAAAAGTGTCACCATAGTCAAGGCCATAAACCTGAGTATATCCTTTGGCAACCAAACGAGCCTTGAGGCGATCAACCTGCCCATCAGGACCCACCTTGACAGTATAGATCCACCGACAGCCGACAAGAGATTTCCCTGGGGGTAAAGGAACCAAATCCCAAGTACCATTGGAATGCAAAGCAGTCATCTCATCCACCATTGCTTGTCGCCACCCCGGATTAGAAAGTGCCTCACTAACAGTCCTAGGTACTGAAACAGAGGATAAGGAAGACACAAAAAGCACAAAAAGGAGACGAGAGACGGTGATAGCTAAGAAAATTATAAATGGGGTGAGGATTGCGAGAAGAACAAGTACTTTTTCGAAGGGCAATAGGAAGCAGAGCCTCAGAAGGCAAGACCGCGGCAGGTGGAGAGACTGGAGCAGGATGTGAGGCAACAGGAGTCGCTGAAGTAGTAGGAGATGCAGGAGAAGGCGCAGGAGCAACATCTCCATCGGGAGGAGACTGAGGTTGATGACGCCGATGATAAACTTGCAATGGGGTAGAGGAAGGAACAGGGAGAATAGGAGCAGGAGGACTCGCGGGAAGAGGGATGGCCTCAGAAATGGGTTGACACTCGGAATGAGGCGAAGAGTAAAAAGGAGACGACTCAAAGAAGGTAACATCTGCCGAAAGAAAATAGCGGCGAGTGTCAGGAGAATAACACCGATAACCCTTCTGAAGGCGAGAGTAACCAAGAAAAATGCACTTGATGGACCGAGCAGACAATTTATCATGATTGGGAGACAGATTATGGACAAAACAGATGCAACCAAAGACACGTGGAGGAAGAATATATAATGGTTGATCAGGAAACAAGAGAGAGTGAGGAATCTGGTGCTGAAGAACCGATGAGGGCATCCTGTTAATGAGATAGCAAGCAGTAAGGACAGCTTCAGCCCAAAAGCGAAAGGGGACATGATGATGTAGAATAAGAGTGCGAGCAGTTTCAATCAAATGTCTGTTTTTACGCTCAGCAACTCCATTCTGCTGTGGTGTATAAGCACAAGATGACTGATGCAAGATCCCCTGAGAAGACATAAAGGTAGTAAAGGGAATAGAAAAATACTCAGGGGCATTGTCACTGCGCAATACTTGGACAGAGGTATGAAATTGAGTTTTGATTTCAGCACAAAAGGATTCAAAAATTGAGAATAACTCAGAACGATTTTTCATTAAATATAACCATGTGCAACGAGAATAATCTTCGATAAACGTTACAAAATATTGAAAACCCAAAACAGACACGACACGACTAGGACCCCAGACATCGGAATGAACTAAAGCAAACGGGGACACAGCCCGATTATTGACACGCTTTGGAAAAGAAGTGCGAGCCTGTTTTCCAAGTTGACAAGACTCACAATGAAAAGACGACAAACTAGATAAACTGGGGATCATCTTCTGAAACTTGGCCAAACTAGGATGTCCCAAACGATTGTGGAGAAGAGCAGGAGACTCAGTCACCGAGCAAGCAATAGGCGATGCAGGAAGGTTGAGATGATAGAGACCCTGCGACTCACATCCGACGCCAATCATCTGTCCCGTATCGCGATCCTGAATAGTAATAGAATGATCATCAAATGTGATAGAACAATTTAAGGCACGCGTAAGTTTACTAACAGAGACAAGATTAAAGGGACAATGAGGAAGATAAAGGACAGAATCTAAAGGCAGAGAAGGTAAGGGTTTGGCAGTGCCAATAGCTTTAACAACCGCTTTGGATCCATTGGCTAATGTTACAGAAGGTAAAGAACTAGAATTAGAAAAATGAGAGAACAAATGGGGATTACCAAAGATATGGTTCGAAGCACCTGAGTCCAGGACCCATGTTCCCAAAGAGGAAGACTGAGCGAGACAGGCAGTGGAATCACCAGAGTGGGCGACAGAAGCAACTGTGGATGAGGTTTGCTGGGACGTCTTATACTTGAGATACTCATCATAGTCAGCCCCAATGAGAAGGACAGATTGCGGTGGATGACCATCAAAGGACTCAGATCGAGAACCATCAGCATGAGCAACATTAACACGAGGAGGGCTGCCATGCAACTTATAACACTGTTCCTTAGTATGCCCCCACTTGTGACAATAGTTACACTTGGGGCGTTTGCCCCGATTACCACGATCTCCGCCCTGTTCACCAGTACTCTGAACCTGAGAAGCCATGACTGAATGATCACCTGCAGAAGAGGGAGGCATCGTAGGAACAGATGAAACCCGAAGAAGACGAGAATACACTTCATCCATAGTAGGTCTAGCAAGAATCTGATCACGAACAGGAGCAAGCTCAGGACCAATGGCAGTAAGAGTACACACCATGAAGAACTTATCTCGCTGAGCTAGATCTTCTGCAGCAGTCTTACCAGCAGGTAATAATGAGTTAAATTCAGCTTTAATAGAGGCCATCCGACCAAGAAAATCAGGAAGAGTCGAACCCTGTTGTCGTAAACTGAGCAGATTAGACACCACTGAATACAGGCGTTGAATGTCATTAGTGTATAACGCCTTGGCCTGAACCCACAATTCACAGCACGTGGTATAGTTAGTATAGATTGGATGAAGAGAGGGATCAATGGACTGCCACAGGAGACTACACAACAGAGCATCAGCTCGCTGCCACTCGGGTTTGTTTGTGTTCACATCCTCGGCCTTGGTAGTTAGATGATCCTGTAAGCCTTGACCCATACACCATAGTTCAACCGCCTTGGACCAAGAGATATAATTGGAACTACCCATCAACTTCTCAGTAGCAATAGCTGGAGAAGGAGACAAAATACCAGAAAAGGAACCATATTTACCAGTACCAGCCATATTGGATAAAAGGGAGCCCTACAAGATCAATAGATCTAAAACCAAAGGGTTAAATAAACCAAAAATAAAGGCTGGATGATGCAGCACAAAGAACAGGTGCGCTGGAGCGACGGCAGATGGCGGATTCCGGTGGCGGATTCTGGTGACCGGCGGCGGCGGATGGCAGCGGATGGCGACAAAACCACTTGGGCTGGGATGGACTGAAGGAGGCGAGTCCAATGGTGAAGACGGCGTTGCGATCGGAGCACTGGTGAAAGAGATCGGAGCAAAAACGTCTCTGTGAACAGTGCGAGACAGGCGGCGCGTGGCGGCGGCAACGACGACGATCTTCCGGGGGTCAACAGATCGGAGGCCGGCGAACACAACGGCGGTGGTCGTGTGCGTGATCGATGGCCGGACGGTGAAGACCCGCAGCTGACTAGTAGCGCGCGCGAGAGAAACGCGGCGGCCGGCGACGGCGGTGGCACGGCAGGCTGCGGCGGCCGGTGGGGACGCGACCGACGGTGTTCGTCGGTGATGTGGGCGGCGGCGGCGGCAGTTGCGGCGGCTAGGGTTTGTATTAAAAACTAGGGTTTGTATTTTGGCTCTGATACCATGTAAAGCTTAAGAAATAAACCTAGCTTTTAATGTGTATAAAACCACTTAATTAAATCCATAGACTATACACCTATATATATATACAAACACAATGGGCCATGGGCCATGGGCTCTATCATAGGATAAACCCTAGATTATAATCCATATAACTCAACAATTTGTATCTCAGGGGATTACATGTAATTTTGGAGGCTATGAAGCAGCTAAGTGCTGAATTTTATACTTGTGGCATAGCTAATTTAGATATGTTCTTCATGGAAGTTCAATGGATTTGTGCACGCAAGCTGTTGATATAATGAAGCAATATAATATCCAATGCACTTATATTGATATGTAGCCAACAGAAATGCCTGATTCCTGGCTAATGAAACCTAATGGACCAGCTGATGAGGCTTGGGGAATTAAGCAAAATAATTGAGATGTTGAAATAAAGGGCATAATTGAACCTAGGTCATGAGCCATTAGTGAATTATATGGAATGGTAGAATACAAATGAAGGGTTAAAAGATGTAAGACAACCTTAAGCATGCTGAAAAGTTTATTTGAATTAGCTAAATGGGTTGAGTGTGGCCTAGACCTTGGAAGAAAAATAGAAGGTATGGCGTTAACCCTTAGGTATAAGCTTGCACCAAATTGTAAGCTAAGGAATGGCCATTAAGTGAAGGGTGAGCCAGCCAAGCATAGGAGTGCAGTGGGATAAGGGGTAAAAATCATGCATTTATAGGGAGATAGAAAGTAAGCTTGCTGAATAATCAGAGCAGTGTCAAAACTGTCGACAGATTGGGAGGGGCTGTCCAAAGTATGCAGTGAAAAGAATAGAAACTGAGAACAGGAATTGGAACTGTACACAGAATATAGGATACGGTCAACAGGAAGAGCTTGAAATGGGAAAACGGTTGGTTAAGAGGAAATCTATCAACAGTATATAGAAGGCAGAAGCTGATGAAAAAAAATACTGCTGATAGTTAGGAGAAAAATCTCTACAGATTAAAATTCTGAGATGTTAAGTCTACCGTACAATGGATGATATATATGATCTTGGATGGTTTAATGCTTCCATGGGTGTTGAGGTTTTACACGGAAGGTATTAAAAAAATCTACATGCCATTGGAGTAGATCCCTGGTGACTCGTGGAAGGGTCAAGGAGTGTTGCATTGAGGGCAAGGGTGTGAAAAAAAAAAAAAAAAACCTGGGAAAAAAGGAAACTAAAATTATCAAACAACATATTAAGTTCTCAGTTTTTTTAACTGAAAATGAAAAGCAAACAAAAAACTAGGAACTCTGTCAATCCCCCTTTGGAAGTGGAAACATATGGAAAAATGAAATGTTCCTTTGTTTGCGCGTTTTTGTGCAGGTGTTTTGTTATCCGTTTGTGTTTATGCCTGTTATACATGCATTGTTGGCATGCATTTGTGATCTTGTGTGCATAACTTTTATATGTGATTATCACAACTTGTTTTTTTTTTAATTAATCTAATGCATCTAAGTTATTTTTTGGGTTAAACTCTTGTAGGATGAAAAGGATAGGAAAATACAGGAGCTAATATCAGAGCTACGGACTAAGAGACGCTTATGCGCATTATACGAGGATCAGTTAACTGCTTTTGTGAAAGAAGTTGAAGAGCACAATAACCAACTCTCAAAGAAGGTGCAAATTGTAGTGAACAACCTAAAGAAATTTGATCCCGTAGAGATGGAGCTTTCACATCATAGATAGCCCCTGCTAGCTGGTGAGTAAGCATGATTTCTCTGGATTTCATAGACAGCCACCTTAATTCTTTTCTACAAATTGTTATGGATTTTTTCACCCGGATCATTGTTTGTTTCTTGGGGAAATCCCAAGTCACTGTGAGCAAAGCGTCAGTTGCTTCCTTGAAAACAAAGTCAATGTAGTAATGTCTTATAACTAGCATATGTTTGTTTGGCCACTTTCTTTCCAATATTTGAAGTGGAAAAATTGACATCTTTAGTTCCTTGTGCTTTTCTATAAAACAACTCATCAAACCTTAGTCCGTTGTGGGGTCGGTTAGCTACATGAGTTTTAGCTCGTCAATCATTTATATCCATGGCTATATTTTCAATGAAGACCTTTTGTTTTGTAACTCATATCGTACCTAGGAATTTACACTAGAATCCTTATTGGCCTTCCTCTACCTCTTCACTAAAGACTTCTTTCATTCCATTCATTCTTTTCAAATGAGCTGTTATCAATCTTTTTCTCATATGATTAAACCATTTTAATCATGTTTTATACATCTTGTCTTTAATACTACTACTAGTAGTACTTACTCCGACTTTATTATAAATAATTTCATTTTTTGTTCTATCTTTTCTTGTTTACCCGCACATTATTTCCCAAAAACATCCTTTATCTATGCTACACCCATCTTGAACCTTCCTATCATGTCAACGGATTTAATGCATATGCGTTTAAATTTGTGTGTAGATTTAAGTAAGTAGTGTCTATAAGAATTGAGCATAAACCACACATCCTTTTTGCCAAATACTTGAAGGTGGTAGCTGCACCAATAGAAGAAAGAAGAGAAAGGAAAGCATGACTAATGAGTACGTGTTTGTGTATATATATGAATGAAATGGTAGCTTTTGTTTCAGCAGCTGCAATTGCCATTGTTGAGGATTTGCAGCAAGCAAGCAAGCAAAGGTCCCCATGTCTCTTTAGTTTGCAGGAATATATTTTGGAAATTGTAGTCAAATCGGTGATTGTTGTTATCTCCGTACGCCATTTGGCATTAGAATCTGAGCATCTGTATTTCGGTTAGTAAGTCGGAATTTATTTTGTACCCTACAAATTTGTCACGTGCCTGTGCCTGTGTATGCCGGCTGTGATCCTATCCACCACCATGGCGGGGCACCGCAAGTGTATTTTTTGTAATTTTAAGATAAATTTGTATATTTTATGTAGTTTATATGTTTATGCAAATATATTTGTGTGTGTATATAGTTTATATCTTTTGTTTGTTTATATGTACATATATATTTAGTTTATATATTTTTTTAATATATATATATTTATTTAGTTTGAGTTTATATATATGTTACAATCACCTCATCCAACTTTAGCTTGCGTTACAATTTTTATTAAAGAAAAAAGAAATGAGCGTCAAAAATGAAAAATGAAATAAATTTAAAGTTTGCTATTACTATTCAAAAAATTAAAAATTCTCTCCAAAATTAAAATAGAGGTAAAAAGTTAAAATTTTACCCTTTTTATTAATATCATCTATGCCTTATTTTCAGTATTTTAAGAGCCTGTTTGGCCAGTTCTTTTAAATAGCACTTTAGTTGTCTTACCTTGAAAGTCCTTCAAAACTTTCATTATAGAGTACTTTAAGCTAATAAAGTGTGTTTGATAAAATGTACTTTAAGTTGGTAATTATAAAATTATGTGTTTGGTTAAAGAAAAACTTATAATATATATTATCCATTAAATTTATGTTGAATGAATAAATTAATCTATTATAAATTATATATTATATATAATTATATTTCATAAATTTTTATACTTTTAAATATAAACATATGACCATATCTATAATCCCATTGGTGATAAGATTTCTTGCAAGTGACTATGTTAGTAGTGATTGATCGAGAGCGATGCTAAGGAAAAGTGAGATAGAGAGATAGATAAATAAATATAACAAAATGAGGGGAAAATGAGAGAGATTGATTAAAATATAATAATAATGGGTTTATCCTAACAACTTGATTTAGTGGCCAGTGGAATCCATCACTAATGGAACTAGAGGTTCTAATTAGAATCTATTGACATAATAGGTTCTAGAATGTTTAAAACTTGAAGAGAGAGAAAAGAAAATAAAAAGAGAGATGAATATATGATTGATGATCGTCTATTATTTTGTTTTTTTTTTGGTTAATCTTATTGTTGTTTCATTTTTCTTTTTTTACTATCATTGCTGCTTCTTCTTTTCTTCATCTAGATATTGGTGAAGTTTAACACAGAGAAGAGGAGAAATGAGATAAGAAGAAAGAGATTAGGGGTTAGAGATATTTTGGACATGGTCGGAAATTTTTGAATCATTTAAGGGTAAAAGAGCCTTTTAATTGGTCAAAATCAGTTTTAAAGCTTTAGAAATCAAAAGTTAGCCTCTTACAGGTTTTTCAGGCCGATGGTTCCATAACTGTAAAGTTAAGCAGCAATTTAACTTTTTCAAAATCATCTTTTCTAACAAGGGCTAAAGTTTAAAATGCTCAGGGAGTGTCATACCTAATTTTAAAATGTTGAAGGATTGATTGAGTAAATTTTAAAATTTAAGGAATGTTCGAGTCATAGGGCAAGTTTAGAAAATGTCAGGTCAATAACCCAAAATTCCCTCAATAATGGTACCTATGGTATGGATGGCCAATGGGGGTAGGAAATGTGTTAAAATGATTCATTTATCTATCATCGTGTTAAAATGATTCCTTTATTTATTACCATACTTACATTTTTATTTTTATTCTCACTTCTATCCTCGTACTTTTAAGAGATTTTAATTAATTCTCGATTTTATGCTCATAACACAATGAATACTTGTGTCATTCTAAAAAAATTATATTTATAGTTTAAATAGCTTCACAATAATTTGAAAATAAAGAATTTAATATAAATATAATACAAAATGTTAAAAAATAACGATTGTAATATATAGATATTGCTTGACGCGAGTTTACTGGGGGAGGAGTCCCTAGGGCCCATGCCTCTCAATTTGTCTTCGTCAAGTAATTTGTCTCAAGATTGTTGTAATATTTTAGATTGTTTCAATATATTAAATTAAAAATATTATATTATTTTGTTAATGGTAAGGTGAGAGACAAGAGAAAGTATAACTAAGTTAAGTTTTAAGTTTTTTTTTAAGAGTATGTTATAAATTATATATAATTATATATAGATATGACCATATCATATTAAAATAGTGAATGAGCATGAATCATATTTTTTTTATAAAATTATTATGTTGTCCATATTGAGCAACATAACGTTTGCCTGATGTAGATAAAATCAAAGAAGGAACCTTAAGGTCCATGCCTCCCTCTCAATTTGTTTTCGTCAAGCAATTTGTCTCAATATTGTTGTAATATTTTAGATTGTTTCAATTTTTTAAATAAAAAAATATTATATTGGTTTGTTAATGATAGGGTGAGAGATAAGATAAAATATAACTAAGTTAAGTTTTAAGTTTTTTTTAAGAGTCTGTTTAATTTGTAATTTGTTTTTTAATATATAAATAATATATATATACATATATATGACCATATCATATCAAAATAGTGAATGGGCATGAACAATATTTTTTTTATAAAATTATTATATTATCCTTGTCGAGTAAGATAACGTTTGCTCGACGTAAATAAAATCGGAAGAAAACTCTCCCCTTAGATACTTGCATCTAACAAATCTGATGCAAGAGAACATTTCTCATTTCTTCCATTTTACTCATACAGATGGACTATTTTAAGTTCCTTACCCATATCTCTTATCCTCTCTCATAAATATTTTTTAATATGTAAATTTTTTTCATTAAGATAAAATTTTAACAAATTGCCCACAAAATTTGTTACCAATATCATCCCTAATAGCTTGTAATGACATGTGAAGGTAGGGGGACCGTTTGGGGATTTTGAGTCGATTACACACACTCACACATAATACATGTGCACGCACTGCAGCTGATTTCGTTATCCAAAATCCAAAACAACGTACCAACGGGAAGACAACAATGGCTTCTTCATCTCTACTGCTTCCACTTGTTGGTAAATTACTATAATCAACCATTTCAATTCTCTTTTTCGTTTTCTTTCTTTGCTTTCTTATGTTAATTCTCAAATTTCTGAATCAAAATTCTGTTGCCTGTTTCTTTCTTTCTTTTCATCTTTTGCTCGGAATTTTCACCACACCATGTATTCTACATTTGGTAGACATCAAACGCTTTGCAAACTGTGTCAGTTTTTACGTTTTAAGGATTGGCATTTGCATGGGTTCGATTCAACAAAATTTGAAAAATTAGGAGCCATGGAATCAGATTCTCGCTATTACAATTGATACATTTCTGGGCAAGTTCACGGAGAGGTTACGGTTGAAGATTGATTCGGAGCAGCATAGTTGTAGGGTTTAGCATTCAAATTAATGCCTGGGGTGCTTCTTCCTTGAAGCGGCTTCTGAAAAACTAAAGGAAAATGATATTTGTGCAGAGGCTTGGCCCGAATTTGTGGTGTTCCACAGCGTAAAATTATAATTTTACCCTTCTTTTGCATTTAAGTCCGTACAAATATCAGTGTTCTAAGCTTCAACCAGCATTCTCAGGCTAAGTAGTCTGAACTTTTACTACTTGTGCAACAATTGAAACTAAAGCAGAAGGGAGATTCAACTAGCAAGACATATGATGTGTGCTAGGATGAGGGTACACAAACAAAGCCAAAAAGTGGTTTCACTCCAACTAGGCTTTTCACTCTTACAAACCAGGATTTTACATTCCATCAAGCAAATGGCTTGACATCTTGTCAAACTTTATAAGAATCTCAGTTCAAGGCTTCAAGCTTCTTTTGGAACCAGTTTTATGTTGTGCTTACTTATTCAAGAACAACCCATAATAGTTCCTGCTAGTAGCTATTAGAATGAATTCAAAACATACTATGATTTTATTGTCAAGCTATATATATCTTTTTTATGATATGTTCTTTCCTAGGTTCAACATTTTCTAAATGTTTTGCAACCAACAACCATATCCTTTGTGGAAACAAAATCGGGGCTATTGTACCTCAATGCAGAGGTTTGGAACCTAAAGCGAGAGGTCCAAAGATTCCCAAATATGCAGACTTGACCTTAATCAGTCGCAGGGATGCGATTGGGTTGGGATTCGGTGTTTCTAGTCTCTTCATTAATTTGTTTGATGCTGAAGGAGCTGGATTGCCTCCAGAAGAAAAGCCAAGACTATGTGATGATACTTGCGAGAAAGAGCTTGAAAATGTATGGTGAGATTACATAGCTCCCTTATCTTTAGCATTTATCATGTTCTTCTTACAGTTCCTTTGTCACATCCCTGTAAAAGTATGGCGAGCTTGAAAATATATATTTGTTGGATCCCTCCCAAATTTGAGTTGGTTAGGTCATGCCTTTGCTTCTGCTTTATGGTCCTTTGTAAATCATTATCTTGAACTCTTCAAAGGTATCAATACTTGGGGATCAAACTTTAATATCTAATGCCAATCATAATGTGGAGAAAATTTGAATTTTCCTAGTGCTGTTTCCAATACTGGCTCAGGACAAGCCTTAATAAAAGCAACTTGAATTTGGCCTCAGATTCATGCAAATGAGGTACATACTCATGCCAAAGATTTTCAAGTATGTAAGTACTCACCCTTTTTCTTTTCGAGACATGCACTTTATGCATAAATGCAAGTACTTACCCTTTTTTTTGGTTAATTCTACTTTTGTTCTTACTGACATTCAACACTGATTCATAAGTTATTAAAACCTGATCAATTGTTATAGAGCCCAGTGCAAAATTTGCACTTACTTCAAACAAATGAACTTAACACATAAAAGTGGCCTGAAAATAATATAGTCGAAATGACCTTTTCAGGAAATATATATATTATTCTGCCTTCTAAATGATGAAAGAATTCCATTTGATTATCTTGTAATGTAGATAAATTGATTAAGTAATTTGCTTCCATAACTAGGGAGCATGAATCATATTGTTCCTTATGTAATTTGAGAAAGATTGATATTTAGTTTATTATCTCCCTTCCTAGTTCTACCACCCAAGAGAACCTGAACTGTTAGATCACCACGTTCTATTTCTTTCATCCCTTTGATCTTATTTTTTTTTTTTTTGGTGTGAAATTATTGATTTTTTCATACACCACTACATGAAATCTAAATTATCTCTGCAATATATATCTTGTTTTGGGCTAACCGATTCTTTGATAATGCACTGAATTAGCTTGATTTGTGACTTTCAACTAAAAAAATCAAGGGCTTTCCATTTACCATGCAACTATGACAAGGCCGCACAACAGCAAAGTGAATATGCCTACAATGGTGATACACTGCTTTCTGGCAAAATGCACAAAACGGGATGAATAAAAATGACAAAGGATCTACATGTGCTATTTCATAGTTACTGTTAGAGGAGAAGACAAGAAAGAATCCAAGAATTGAAGGATTAGTATTACTCAGAATCTAGTTTTTTCCCTTTAGATTCTTGCTGAATAATTTTGGTTTCATTTATTTTCTTTCCTAGTTTTCTGATTCTTTTGTTTTATTTCATACAGAGATTTGTTATCAATCTCTCTCTCTCTCCCCCCCCCCCCCTTTCTACATTGCTATTTTGTCTCTCTTTCACTCCTCTATTTTTTTCTTTCTTCTTTTCGTCTCCTTTCTTTTGGTCTTATGCCAATATGGTATCAGAGCTAGGTTTTCTGATTAAATTCCTTTAGTTTTTAATTTAATGATTTGGGATTTGGGCTCGAAGGAAATGTTGCTTCTGGGCTGGAATTAGTTGGGTGGAGGCTGGTGAGTTTCAGTTCTTCAATGAGCTGGTTTAATGGATCACTGAAGCCTCTGGAATGGAGAAGGTTTGGCTGGTTTGAGGTTGGGCTCTGGGTTAAAACATGATTCAGGTCAAACTAATTGGTTGAGATCTATGTTTTTCTGGATACTGTAGAGTTATTGTAGGGTTATTTTATGGTCTTATTTACCAACTCACTGACCACCTAAGCCTTGGCTTCTACTTTAACCAGAAACAATCACGGTAACTTTCTTCATTCATCACCATATCCTAGGCTTTATTGGAGTTGAAGGGATACACGATATTCAGTTCCCTTGAGGAGCTGAAGGGATACATGATTCCCTTCAACTCCTTAAGCGCTAGCATATATTCCTGGTCTTCTGCCAGTTGACAAAGATACTTAAGGGGTTATGGAAAATGACTTTGATATTTTGTTATTTATTTTTTATGGAGGTATCATTTCTTTCTTATATGATGGGGACATATTTCCATGAAAGATGCTTCTTTGATCACAAGGGATGACTTCATCTTGGTTCAGCACTTCAAAGAAGTACCTTACTAAAATTCTTAGCTCAGCTCAAGAGAATTGATGAGGATCACCAAGTGCAATTTCATGCATACCATTGCAGGAAAAGGGAAAGAATCCAAGATTTTAAGGAATATTATATTCAGAACACATTATTAATTTTTTTCCTTTTAGAGTTTAGTTGTCTAATAATTTTGATTCCTTTCATTTTCTTTCCTAGTTGAATCAGTCTGATTCTTATATATACGGGGAAGAGATGAGTAGAAGAATTTGCTGCCGATCTCTTTATCTCTTTTTTTATTTCTTCATCAATGTTTTCTTTCTTCTTTGTTATTCTCTTCTCTTTCTCTCCTTGGATCTATGTGACAGTTCAGTGAGACACTCTTCTTTATCACATGGAGTGTACAATAAGCATTCCATAAGGTATAGTGATTCTTTACTTATTTTCCTTAACCCTCCTCAAACTTGACTATAATGAAATCTTAGCTCTCTAGAAGTTAGTTATTAAATCCATTACCACTTATATTCTCTATGCTAAGAAGATTTTGTTTCATGTTTACCAAACGATTTTTCAGTGTACTTGAGGGAATAATTCTATTCTAGTTTTTTATTGCTACCATCCCTTTTTTATTGTACTTTTCTATTTCTTTTACTAGTTTTACAAAAATATGGAATCAATACAGTGTGATTTTACATTAGCATTGATAAGGATAATCCTAGTTGGATTTTATTGAGAACCTGTATGAATTGATGGGTTCAATCTACTTCTAGGATCTTCAGCAGCATATTACTTACTCTTTTTTAGACTACTGGCCCTTCATGCCATGCGCTCCAAATTCCAGGTGCCTTTCATGATTGTTTCAGCTTCCTGGCCATATAGCAATTATCAACATGAACACACTAATCCAAAATTTAAATAAACATTTACTGATCACTATGTATTTATGTCTGCACTTAATGGAATGTGATCATTATTCCTAGCACATGTAATGCTCTCTGTGCTAATCACTTCAAATGAGTTCCAGCAACTCTCTGTACTTTTTTGTCCAGGATTGAACTTCAAATATTTGAATCACCCCCAACCTGATAATATATAGAGACTAGTGGAGCATCAAGTATTGATACATCTATTAGGTATGCCAAGCACTTCTTCTTGATTAATTTGAATTCCCACTGTGGGTGGTGCATGGGTTAGGATGGCCCATCATGGACCTAGATCAAACTGATCTGTGTTACTTCTAGATTCTTGGACCCAGAATTGTACCAATCTCAAGATAGGATCAAATCAGACCAACAAGAGATAGTTCAAGTTGGGTCAGTTTGGTTCTTATGCTTGCAGGTGGATGGGTTTGAAGCACCACTATTCAACTTAACTACAACCTATTTTGATTTGGAAGAATTTACTATGCTTGTTATGGTACAAAATCTTCAAAAGTATATGTTGAGAATAAAAATAAAAATATAAAAGATAAAGTTAACCCTCTATATACCAACTTAAGGTTTTAGATAAAATGTTTATTAACAAGTCAACACAACATCAATGCAGGCAAAGGTTATAAGTTCAAACCGCAATGCTAATACAAGACTTAAAATTGTTGCACATGTTTGGATCAGTTATGTGGTGAAGCCTGGCCACACCTGAAGAGGGCCTGTTGAGAGTAAAAATAATAATATAAAAGATAAAGTTAACCCTCTATCTACCAACTTTACCTTTTAGATAATATAGTGGTGTCACAACCCAAGGGCACCACTGTAATTAGCAGCATAGGGCATTATTGTAATTAGCAACCTAAGCTGCACATGGGCACTTGGGTTTACTAACAGAAAGAGAGAGATAAAGCTACTCAAGAAGGATGGGGATCATGTGAGGATTATACCACTGATATTTTCCCTCTCTCTATTCTATTACAATTCTCTCTCAATTCTTCTCCCTCTCCCGCCATTCTTCTTTCTCTTTCTTCCATAATACTAGAAGAGTCCCCATGTCAAATCTCTGGAATTGACAGGTGGTTAATACTTAAACAGTATATCCTCAACATTCTCAATTTGGAAACATGTAAACAATGTTTTTGAACAAAATGCTAAACTTTCAAGATTTTAACAATCACAATAAGAAATATATTTAAGATTCGGTCCTGGCTTGGTTTGGTACCAACCATGCTAACCTAAGAACCTTTCCAAATGATTTTAAGCATTTGAAGCCCAAAACTGATCCAAGACCATTATGGGACAGAATGAAACCATCTTAAGGAGGTCAAACTAGTTTAGTTCTAGGGTCTTTCAATTCTTTTCTGCACGCCTATCTACCATGACAATCTGGCGTATCTTATTAGCATTTGCGTGCATAAGTTAGTGCATCATCTTGCCACGCTTTGTAAGAAATGATTCATCAATATACATGAATCACTTTAAATGAGATTTGATTCTACCAATTAATCATATTGATGGATCAGGTAATTACTAAAAGAAAAATTCATTGATGAAGGTACCAATGGTGACTACAGAATCTGGATTGCAGTACAAGGATATTAAAGTTGGTCAAGGCCCGACTCCCCCAGTTGGTTTTCAGGTATGAATAACAGATCTCTCTTTTTCTTTTCTTTTTTTTTTTTGACTATCAAAGAAAACACAACTCCAATGTTGAATCTCTAGAAAGTTTGTTTGTTAACAAGGGACTATATCTTGTCCTACAATAAAATTGTAAATGACAGCCATGACCTTGCTTGTTTTAGTTCATGATCATATTTCTAGTCCTTTCTCTATTATCAACTTGTATATGAATTTATTTTATTTTATATTTAGGATTAATTTCCTGATGATGTTGGAATCCGCAATTTGCTTGAATTTTGTGACTAAATCAATGCAAGTGACACTGACAGAATGTTGCTGTGGCTAATAATTAATTAATGGTCTTGCTAAGTACTAATTGTTCATGCTACATAATGTAGGTAGGAATACTATCCTGCAAGATTTGGTGCAAATTTTTTTGATACATAAGAGTGAGAAATTAGGTTTTATAGTCAGACATCAATTAGTTTTTTGCTTAAAGGTGTGCATAGAAGGATATAGGATTTAAGGCTTTGGAAAGGAAGTGCAGGAATTTAAGAATGAATGAGATAAGGTTTTATGGGTTATTTGAGGGCAGTTGCATGTTGCTAGAAACTGTACAAATGAATACTTATAAGTGATTGTTTTGGTCTATGTTATCTCTTAGAGATAAATAATTGAAGGAAAGTAATTTGGGATTGTAAATGAGTTTCAAGCTAAAGAAAAAGGGTAAAAATTTTAATATGGCTGTACATTCTTTATGGGAATCACATAATTCTATGAATCAGTCTGAGGGTTAAAATGCATCACATAATTAATAAGAAAGCTTTATCAGCTTCATAAGATTCACCAATTCATGTGCTGATGACTTGAAAGAATAGGGACTTTTACATACTCTTTAAATCCTAATTCTAAACGTTTCCAATCCAAATTTGGAGGCTAAAACTTTGACTTCCAAAACCAGTTGGAAATGAAAAATAATAAGTGGAGTTATGACATGAGACATGGGGTCTCCTTAATTCTTCTCCCCTGACTGATCTTGAAAGCTTGCATTTATATGTTTATTCCTAGGTGAAAGATCTATGTGTTGTCAGTTAAGAGGAACTGCATTTTCTTGATTGCAGTGAGCAGCCAACCTATTGAATTAACTTACTAACAATTTTATGCACGTCATGAATGTCTGTTGTTTGAATTACACACTTCCACAGAGCAGAATACTAACAACAGAACAGTTATCATCATCTTTCCTTTCTTGTTTTCTTAAGCAGTATCTATTTAGAACTTAACAAATAGTAGCAGCTATTGTGCTTAGCTTACATCCCTATGCTTATTACTTGAATGAATTATGCTGTTAATTTAGCTTTTCCTTCTATTTCTCCCTAAGATGCTATCATTTATTACAGGTAGCTGCAAATTATGTTGCCATGGTTCCATCTGGACAAATATTTGATAGGTAATTATGTCAATTACTCTATAGTCTACTCTATGTATGGATACGTATTTTAATCATATTGGAAATTTTCATAATTAGTATGTTTCTCAACAGAAATAGAAGTGACAACTGTTAGTATTTGTGTAGCTGACCCCACCTAGTGGGAGACTTAAGGCGTTTGGTTACTGTTCTTCTTATTGTTGTGGTATGCATAGGAATGACAACTGCTGGTGGTTCCTACTTTTCTGTCTGCTATATATGTCTTCAAATTGGATGATCTGGACTTAAAATATATGGTTTCCTACAGATATCTGACTGCATATCAGCAGTTTTGGCCAGTTTAATGATATTAAATTTTCTGGTATTCAATATCACCTTTGCCACCTTCAAGTCTCCGGGAAGTAGAAATGCATTGGTGGTTTATGTATAATGGGATGGCATCACATGAATAGTGGCTAATGTGTAACAGGAAGACCTAATTAGAGTGACATGTTGCACTAATGATTTAAAAGTTGAAATCTTCTGATGGTCCTTACACAAGCACGGTGCTGTAGAGCTGTCATTAGAGTCTCCAAGTTGATTCAATTGATGCATAATTACGTTGCTTTTGGCTTGACACTGAAGTTATTTTTCATCAATCTACAGTTCACTGGAGAAAGGTCTGCCTTATCTCTTCCGTGTTGGCTCTGGTCAGGTGAGCTAGAAATCAGCCTAGTTACTAGAATTTTCTTTTATTATGAGATAAGTACATGCAAGGGATTACATCCAGCTTCTTGGTGGGGGAAGCATATTTACAGAATTCTGTAACTTATGATCTGCATGAAACGAGTTGCTGGGCTGTAATATTTTCTCATTGGAATCACTGAATAAATCATCACTAAAATAGACTTTTACTTCTTAGTGATCACAATAACTTGTAATAAAAAATTGGATCATTTTGTAATTGTACTGTTGTGTAAGGAAGAACATCAGAATTTTTTTCTTCTAACTTCAAATTCATAAAAGTTTATAAACGTCTGGCTGCATGTGAAGTTCATTGATAAAAATATGTATGGAACTTAGAAGTTAAAAATGCTATTCTTAAATTCCTTTAGTTCTAAAATAAGTAATGAATTGATCCCATTAGTGTATAATTCTACTGGTAAATGTTTAACAAATCCAATCTTGGATTAAGTCTAAAACTTGAAAGAATAATTTGCCAATTCTCCCTAAACAAAAAGAGGTACTTTGCATGATTAGTGAGATTAAGCTGCTAAATTTAGCAACATAGGGTATGAACTCTGTAATATGTGTTACCTGTCCTTTACTACCACACTGACTAATAAAATGGCAATAATAGGTGATCAAGGGACTTGACGAAGGGATACTGGGCATGAAAATGGGAGGAAAACGCCGACTCTACATTCCTGGGCCAGTAAGTTTTTCACCTAATCTCCACATTTTTGTGTCCCTTGAGTTTATATCATTACTTCACAAAATCAACAATAGAAAATGTTTCCAGGCAAGGGCTCTTAATCACCCTCATATAGAAAATTAGGGCTCTTTTCAGAACATGTTTCCTCCCAAAGTGAGCCTGCAGTTGCTGTCCTCTCTTGCGTTCTTCCCAAATATAAACCATGTATTCCTTGCTCCTTGCCTCTTACAAGTGACTTATTTGAGGGCAAGCCTTGGTAGCGAGTAGCAACATTAAGATTGCTCCTTCAGTCCTTTGTGGCTGGAAGATTGAGTACATGTTCGAATCCCGTCATGAAAACAGCCTCTTTGCAGAGGGTAAGGCTGGCTACAAAAATGACGTCTCTTTAACATTCGCAAAGTGGGGAGTCTTGGCACTGCTCCTGCCCATTGTTCAAGTGACTTATTTGAGAGAACCATTATGATCTTTCTCTGTTCATGCATCCCTTACGTATATTCTGCTGCAGTTTTAGACTTGCACCCTAATGGAAACAAATCAAACTTGTGATCAATCACGCATTTCTAACTTCTGCTTCTTCCTGCTGCCGCCGCATTATTTCTTTGATTATAGTTGGCATTCCCAAAAGGGCTTACTTCAGCTCCCGGACGACCAAGAGTGCCTCCCAGCAGCCCAGTTATTTTCGATGTGAGTTTGGAGTACATCCCAGGCCTCGAATCAGATGAAGAATAGCGGATGATACACGCCGTTGCATGATGAAATGCGCGCCCTCTGTGTCGGTCCTGGGCTCCAATCACAGGAGCTCAGACAAAGAGCCGAAAAGCAAAAAACTTTTAATCTGTATACATATATATATGCACACACTTCATTAGTTGATTCTTTTGACTTTGTCGAGAAGCAGTAGTGTTGCTGCATTCTGTATCTCCCGAGTAAACTCCCTCATCAGTTGCTTGTTCAGTTTGGATGCGTACTGCTTGCTAGTCAAGTTTTGGACCCTTGATAAATGGAGGAAACTATTTGACAGAATTTTAAAAAAATTATACAAAAGACCCCTTAGCAAATGTTTGTTCTATTACTTGGGGGGCCAAAACAGTTTATTCTGTTTGCAACATCTTTTGGAAGGCCAAGAATGGATCACAAAAGGAAGCCCTTCTTCTTTGCTATTATTGTCGAAGGATAATGTTATTGTTATTTAGTCTGATAAATTAGGCCAACTCCTCGAGCTAGCCAAGTGACCTAATGGCCACTTTTGTCCCTTTCTATATAAGCTGGTGATGGTGTTAATAAGCTGGTGAGGGTGTATAAAGATCAACGAAAATGACCAATCAGAAACCATGCAAGCCACATAAAAGTTCATCATCCCTCTCAACATCACTGTGGGGGCAAGTTTGTTCACTACGTGGGAAAACACAAAACTATATATATAACCATACAATATAATGCATTGAGGCATGCATCATTCATCAAAGAGAAATTTAAATCAAAAAGTCTTTTACACCTTTAAAATTGCCAAAGATGAATGATCCTTGCCACTTCATCTATTATACTAATAAGGTAAATAATATAAGTGGTCCCTTAGTTTTATATTTTATAACAAAATCATTTGTACGCTTCAATTTATCATGTAGAAATTATTAAATTTTAATTTTGTTATAATCTATTCTCTCTTTAAGAAATTATATCGAATTTTGTTCAAAAATTATCATTCTGTAAATAGATAAAATAAAAGAGATAAAGAAGCATTGGTTGGTGACGACCATTTTAAAATTTTGTACAAATATATAAATAATTTCATATATATAGATATATGAAATTTAGAAAAAACCCAATTTTGGGAAGAACTTTTTCCTTCAATCATCTCTCCACTCTTTCCTCCAATACATAATAGATAGATACATTGACATACATAATTCATAAACCATAAACATTTTTAAAGATACAGTAATCGTCTCATTACACATGACCCGACTGCATGAGACGAGTTCTAATACAATTTGGCCAATTATAAAACTTTACAATAACTGAATAATAAAAAACGAGAAAATTCATATTCATATACAGGAAACCGAACCGAACCATCTTCAATCAAGAGACCTGCTCCACTATGCAGCCAAACTGAGATAAACGTTAGTCGCAACAGCCAGCGCGTAAATCCCAATTGCCGCCGCAACCAAATCCTTCCCGGACCGACTCACGACTCCGATCCCCGCAATCCCCGCAACGCCAATCGGCACTCGCCGGAGCAACGCCTTCCGCGCGTTGGCCACCACGGCCTCCGTGAAAACCTCCACCGCGAAGGCCCTGAACTCGGGCCGCCCCAGGCTCTCGTCGTCAGACGGTTCCTTGCCTGAGCGGCTCACGACGGCGAGATAGGCGCGGTCTGTCTGGGAGCGAGTCGGAGGGGCGGGGAGCCAGTGGCTGACGAGGGGGTGGGTGCCGTGGAGAGAGCGGTAAAGGCGATTCGCGGCGGAGTGGAGCTGGTAGGGGCGAACCCCTTGGAAGGCGTGTTGGGTCAGGCTGAGGCAGGCTTCGAACTCCGAGTCACAGGCCGAGTTGAAGTCCGGCGAGTCGGAGAAGCATCTAGAGACTCGCCTCGACGCCGACAAGGACAACCCCATTGCCCCCTCCCCCTCTCTCTCTAGGGTTTCTCACCGGTGAGGACAAGGGAAGAAAGTTGATATTTTGCAGTAGCAATATATATATATATCATTTAATTTTATAAAATTACATAAGTATAAATTGACACACACTTTGTGAAACTAATTAACTATTTTCATATTAATCTATTGGAAAATTTTAAAATGAATTAATTATGTGCACACTTTTGTTTACCCATCCTAGGTTTTGACACCCACCAAATCAAGTCTTCTTCATTTTTGTTGCAACACTAAGACTCGTGTGTAAACCTCAATCTAAGTTATTAGATCGGCAGGTGTTATGGTACACATCAAGAGGGAAATGAATTGATTATTTTAAAAATTTAATTAAACTTGAAAAACTTGTTAATACAAATTGAGGTTTTAAAATTTAAAACGTGAAGTATATAAAATGACTGATGTAAGTTTACAAAGATAAATATGTGAATTAAGTGAAGAATAATAAAATGCTTGGAAAGATAAATAGATCAAAGAGTACAAGTACAAGAAATACAAAGATTTATAGTGGTTCAGTTTAACCCAAATCTAATCCACTACCTTAACTTCTCACTAAGGATTTTACAAACAATTCACTAAAACCCCTTACTTAAACCAATTAGGTCATCTTGTCCAAGACTAGGAATTACAACCTCTTGCTTATACAAGCAAGCCCTCTAGCATCTAGTTAGGAATTACAACCCCTTGCTTTAGCGAACAAGTCCTCTAGCACAACAAGTTAGGAAAATAAGAGTGATTCAAATGTAAACGAGATGCTAAGAGTTGACACTCTTAGTTACAAGTTCTCTTACAATGAAAACAAGGCTTGAATAAATTAATACAAGTTAAAATCAAAACCTTGAAGAGAGAAAAAAAAATGAAGCACAATCACTGTAAATACAAATGAAAGTAACAGTAAGCTCAAATTATTTCAATCTCGTCCATTAGCCTTCTCTTGATCATTCTTGAGTTGTATTTATAAGTTTCCCAAAAGCCTTGCCTGAAACTAGCCATTTGTGACTGTTGTAATTTGAAAAACTAGCCGTTGAAAGCTTTTTGCGAAAAGAGATAGTCGACAAAAGACAATGGATAGTCGACTATATTTTTAAATAAACTAAGATATAGTTGACAAACAAGAAGGTATAGTTGACTATTGTTCAACAAAAACTATTGATAGTCAACAAACACATTCTCATAGTCGACAGATCTAAAAATACAAAGAAATTTTATAACATCATATACATACATTGTCGATAGAACAAAATTAATAGTCGATAGATTAAAATATAGTCGACAGAAGCCATACATAGTCGACAGAACATGCAAACATAATCGACTATCCTTAGGCATAGTCGACTATCTTCAAACACATAGTCGACTATTGACAGGCATAGTCGATAGCACTGAAACACATAGTTGACAGATAAAACATGATGATACAAAACATTACAACATATTTACATTTCTTTAGTTTAAGTAAATATCCTCATTTTGTTTAATTTATATTTTACCTTCCATTTACTTTAATACATAAATGTAAATAAGAAAGTACCCTCAATTTAGATTCAATAAAAATATCTAAAAAATCAAAATCTATAACCATAAGAAAATAAAATTTTGGTTTTAGTACAAATTCAGAATTTAACAAATTTACCGTCTCCAAAATACATGCTTTTTATTTCATGAAAAATTCATTTAAAATTATTTTATCACTAATGGATATTAGATATCAACATATCGGGAGATAATTTTTCAAAATTAACACACTTTCAAAAACATATTCTAGTTGGTCTTTTGACTTAGAATTATTTTAACCAACGATTTCAAGGCTAATTTTTCAAAAACACCTTAGAAGATTTTTTTAAATCTTAAAACTTATTTGTGCTAATTTCCAACTAATATAAAAGATCATAGATCATTTGGTTTTCATTTTAACAAAGCACTTTGAAATTGATTTTTGTTTTCAAATCATATGCTTTGATTTAGAGAATAAAACTATTTGATATTTTTCATCATCCAAACTAAACATAAGAGTAAAATATCACAACTTGGGACCTATTTCTTAAAGGTGCGACTAACACATCATCACTTGTATAAAATTTGCTATTAACACCTTTTTATCACGACTTATAGTTTGGTGGATCCATGACTAGCAGTAATTTAAGGTAAACTGTAACGCCCCTCTTTCTGGGCGCGTTATAATTTGGAACAATTATGGGACAATAAATTTTTTTCTTTCAAACTAATGCTAAATCACATAATTCCTCAAATCTAATCCAAAATTTTCAATCATTTTTCTCGAAAGAGAATCATTATACACATCAAATGTAGAAGTAATGATCGAAACCTGATATCTTAACATTGATCATAATTAATTCTTACATCTTCATTAACCATAAGGATATACATCAACATTCCTCAAAACGTTTAGAATTCAAAGTAGCAGAACTTAAGTACATGCGCTACATAACATACATTTCATTCCTCATGCATTCTGTTAAGTGCCATTTCATGCCTCATTTATCCTCGTATCTGCTACAATTTCTATTTGAAACCTTTGAATATTCCAAGGGCAAAGCCCAAGTTATATGATGAATCATTTAAGTAAGGGTACATAAAACATATTTCGTGCATGAATACAATGTCTTACTCATCGTAAGGGTCAACTGCACCCTTCATGCTACTCACCATTTTTGCGGCCACCTCTTTCGAAGCTGGGGTGTATGGGTGTGTAACACTTGGTGTTACTGGTGTTAAAAGAATGAGAAAGAAAGTGAGAAAATTTCAAAAATGCCCTTGAGGAGGTGATGAATCCTTGAGATTGAGGGTGCCCTATGAGAGGGGTATTTTGGTAATTTGGATAGTGAAATCCAATAAAAATGGTATTTTGATAAATTGGAAATAATTCCTATATGGAATTAGGTGTGTAAGTGAATTAAATCCCAATATTTATTTATGAGGAGATATGGGATTAATAATTCATGAAATGAGAATTTTGGTAATTTGAAGTGATTCCATAAAGGAATTTAATTATGAAAAATAAGGAAAATGGTGGATATTAAATTATTTGAGAAAATAATTATGTTTTCCCTAAATTGGAGAATAAGTGTGTAAATGCCAAAGGGGTGGATGAGATGAGATCTTGAAGCCAAGTTTGTGTCTTAGAGTGACACTTGGCATAATTTTGAAAATTTGAGAGAAATATATATATATATATATTAGAAATGTGGGGCATATATATATATATATATGTGTGGAATTATGAGTTGGAGAATGAATTAATTAAATGCAAAAAGAAATGCTAAATGGGTCTTTCAAGCATTTAATGAGAGGCATGATTATATGGATTAAAGAAAATCCAAAAGAAAATGGTAAATGGTCACCATTAATACCTTGGAAAATATGAGAGTTATTTAAATACATAAGAAAGTATTTATGTCTCTCAAATGTGATGTTGGAAATTAGTCTCATTAATTTAAATGGGAAAGAAATTATTTATGTCTCTCAAGTGTGATGGATGTGAAATTAGTCCCATTAATTTAAATGGGAAAGAAATGGAAATTAGTCACTCATTTATGAGTGAAAATGAGAGGATTTATTTAAATGAGAAATAAATAGAAATCTCCAAGTGATCCAAGGGTTAGGATCAAGTCTTGAAAAGGGTGAAATATATCCAATGGCTTGGATTAAGTCTTGAAAATGATATATAATAGTCTCATTAAGTAAATGAGAAATGAATGAAAAATGCAAGAGATCTAATGGGTGAGGTGCATTCTTGAGAAAGAGAATAAATCCAATGGTAGGGATTTAAAGAGTGTAAATGGCATGGATTGCCAACCTATTTAAAAGTGTGTTTTCTCCTAGAGAGGAGACTTGGTTGTTTTAATGGATGGTTGAGATTAGTTTTCCCTTAAGCACATGGATTGTGCTTTTAATGAATGGTGGAGATCCATTCTTGAAATATGGGGAAACTAGTATAAAATGGAAAGTGAGAAAGTCTTGGTTTCCTTTGGCCATTTGGAGAAAGAAATGAAGAAGGAAAGAAAGAAAAGGAGATAAGAAAGTCTCCCATGGAAGAAAAAATGAAGAAGAATAGAAGAAATCAAGGCAAGTGTATTCTTCTTCTTTTTAATTAGTGTTTTTAAATTCAAAGTGAGTGATTTCCTTGTTTGAATGCCATCTTAGATGGGAGGAAATGAAGATGGAAGCTCTCTTAAGATAAGGAATTAAAGTTTCAAAGAAAAGAATGAGGTAAGGGATGGCCCCATGGGAGGGTGGCCTTGCAATGTGTTATAAATATGTTTCATAAATGTATATGTTGCATTTAGCATGTTCTTTTATGTTCATGAGACTTATGGCCATACGTTAGTTTGGGAACATGGTTGAAATGGTGGGTTGATGCTTCAACCTTGGAGGGTTGTGAGGGCAAAGAAACCTAGCCACATTTGCATGCATTTGGCATCATATAATCTTGTTATGTTCATATTTATTTGGCATTGCACCCTTATTGAGCTTAATAACTCATGAGGTTTTTATCCTCACATGTAGGTTGTGAAAGCATGGTAAAATAATGGAAATGATGGAATGGCATGGGAATGAAGACCCAAGAGCTTGTTATGGCTTATGGAAGCCTTGTTGTTGTGTTGGTTTATGTAATGTATATTTGTTGTTAGTTGAAGTGTATGTTGTATTAGACAATGAGATATTGGCTTAAGGCATGTTGATGCCTCTGTTGGGTGAAAGTCTCTTATTGTGTGTATTGTGGGAAGCACTAAGAAATTAAATCATATAGAGTTTGTTGGAAAAATAGTGGGTGTTTGATGTATGTATGGAAGCATCAAGAGTATGATTTAAGCTTTAATTTTGGAGAAAAAGAGGCTAAATTTGAAGGAAAATGAAGGTTATTTATTCATCTTAAATTCTGGAAAATTTGGGGTTGGGAAGCCCAAAGAAAAAAAAAAAAAAAAAGCTGAAGAGTAGTAGGGGCTGCTGGCAGCAGCAGCCGGCTGCGGGCGACCAGGCGCGCCCAGGCGGGCGCGCGCGTGCCCGGGAGGCCACGCACGCGGGTGGGCGCGCGGCATGCGCGGCTAGCCCGCGCGACCAGCAGCCAACGGGTCCCTGCTCGGGCCCCGGGCGTGCCAGATGACCCTGCCGGTCGATTTTTTTTTTTTAAAGGAAAATTGGGGTTTTTGGGCCATTTCTAAATTGAATTTGGGCTTCGGAGGAATTTTTAAAATAAAGGGTTTTTTCGGGCATTTTGGAGAATAATGCCGAAATTTTAGAAAATTGAAAATGATGAGTTTTTCCTCCAAAATTGGTGATCAATCAATGGATTAATTTAAATGGTAATTTTTATGGAGCTCAGTAAAATTCTTGATCAGAAAAGAATTTAAAAATAATTAAGAAATGGTGGTTGGGCATTTTCATGAGTTTTCTTTTTAGCCAATGCGGTGTGGCTAAAGCCCAATTTCGCTAGTGAATCCTGGGGATGAGGGAAGGGAATGACGAGCCTAGTTCCCACCTAGGGCGTTTCATCTTGAAACATGGTCCACCCTTCACCTAAGGCCGGGTAGGTGGACAATTTAGGTAATTGTTCATGAGTAACACCCGTAAGTGGGAGCGGGGCGTTACAGGGTGCACCCTTGGTAAAGCAGCGGTGCCAATTCGTACTCCTTATGGCCACAATGTACGTAATCAATGATATCAACGTGTACATATGCATTTCATAGCATGTCATGTATGTAGTCTACGTGATGGATACATATCAAAGTATGTCAATATGATGAAAGCATCCCCAAAGATCGGAGTTTGAAACATAAATCACCAACAACCAATCATTTTCCATAAAACAAAATCCAATTTGGTAAGTATCACTTACATTCTCAAGCTCATCGGGATACCTCGATATTCGCGCCTGTCTTAAAATTCGCGCATCGCCTCGATTTGCGTGCCAATCTCAAAATTTGCACAAGTCTCTTCAACTTTAGCCTTAAAGCATCCTAATCACCATATTTATTTAAATAAACATTAAAACTTATTTTTTCATAATTTCTTGCATTTTCTTTATTTTTCTCTCTATTTCTTCCTATTTTTCCTCAATAAATCCAAACTAAATATTTATCAAATATTTCCTCGAATATTTTACTATGAAAATTCATAAAATAATATTCCTGAATTTTTAGAATTTTTTAGAAAATTTTACTCACCTTAACTTAGTCTCTCAGACTTCTTCAGTATGCGTGTCATATTCTCGAAACGTGTGCCCAAACTATTTTCTTGCTCAAAATCTTTGAAATATTAATAAATATCCACTTCCTATCTTTCAGGATTTTTTTGAGAATTTTTTCCATTTTTTTTCTATTTTTCCTCCATTTTTTTCTTTTATTTCTTTTTCTTTTTCTTTTCTTTTCTTTTTTTTTCTTTCTCTTTCTTCTTTGTGTTCATTTTCTCCTTCCTCTGCTCCTTCTGCAACCCACGAACAATCACTTTCTTCTCTCCCTTTTTTTTTTCTTTCTTCTTTTCTTTTTTTATTCTTTTCTTCTTCTCATTCCTTCATTCCTTCCTTCTTCTTCTTTCTCCCTCCTCTGTTTTTTCTTCTTTCGCCTGCCATGCACGCATGGCCAGCTTTCTCCAAGCTACCAAACCGCCACGTCGCCAGCCTTGCAGCCGCCTTGAGCCATTGCCTCGGCCAGCCCCGCCATCGTTAATCGCCTCCCACTACCCCCGCGTCCGTCGTTGACCCTCGCACGAGTTGCCCAACTGCGCACCCACCTTGCTACCCGCGGCCATGGCTATCCAACTTGCTCCCGCCTTTGCTCATGACTTCCTCCTTTGGCCAGCCACCGATCAGCTTCCACTTCTTCCTTACGATCTCTCTCATTCTCTCTCGCATCTCACGAGCTCTTCTCTTCCTCTCTCTCGGTCAAAGCTTTCATGACTCACTGCCATTTGCTTCCCATTTCTTTCTCTATTTATAGAGAACTCACCGCCCCAATTGTATCGCCTATCCCTCTTGGCGTGCAAATCCTTCCAAAACTTGTAGAGACGTGGCTTCAATCTTGTAGGGTGTGGTTTGAAGGTTGCAGGGCATGGGTAAGCTGTAGAAGGATGGCCTCACGCACGCATGAGATGTGTATATATATATCTCTATTATATAATACACCCACATATAAGAAAAATTACACTTTTAATCCATATAATTCATCTAATATCATTTGGGTAATTTTCTTATTGCAACCATGCCCTCAAATACTGAATTAATTTGAATTTTGATACTGAAAACCCAAAATTAATAATTTGAAGCTTAGTTGAAAATGACGATTTAGTCACAGTGTCCTCACTGGGCCATCGTTTCATCTTGAAACCACTGAAGGGTTGCTCATTACGAAAAATTGGAGCCCTCTCAGACTTCCGTTGACTTCCTGAAAATCCCCTACAACAATTCGATTTTGCAGCCAAAATGACAGTTACATTTTAGCTGTACCGAAAATAATTCCCGATCCAATTTCTTTCGATACTATAAATCTTATCTCGGGTCGCTCATCGAGACCATATTATTTTTCTTAGACAATTTCACTCTGAGGAATTCCCTACAGTCGATTCGGTACTTATAACTACTATCAAGCCAATTTTTTGGTATTCTAAATTTGCTTAAATTACGTGACAACCTTATGCCGAAACGGGGTCTTACATAAAAGAACTTCTATATCCTAAGGGGGCGTTTGTTAAAATGAGCAAGATAAGATGTATCAAGATAAGATTGTAATGCATTTCGGATCAAGATATAGAATGATCAAGATAAGGCTGAAAAGTATTCCAAGATTTATATCAGAGTGTTTGTTAAATTTTTTGAAATCCACTAATAATTGTATTTTTTCTTTTTATGTGTTTGTTAACGCATATGATAAGCATCAAGATAAGAGTTTTTTTTTTACCAATATATCCCTATTACCAAATTTATGATTAAAATAGTATTTTATGATTAATATGAATTGTTAAAAAAAATAAAAGTAAAATTAAAAATAATATTTTATTTTCTAAATTTAACTCCGCCTGGGGATGTTATCCACTACCGGTCCCAAGCCCGGATAAAGGAGGAGGGTTGTGTTAGGTAGCCGACAGCCAACGTAAAACTTAGTCGGATCCAAAACATGAACTCTAGACAAATTATGAAAAAACGTTTGGGCGTGGGCGTAACCCTTCATAGCGACGCGCTATACTGCCCCCGTGTAGTGACAAGTGAGCTAGGGCCGCTGCATCGGCGCCCGGATGTAGTGATAAATGAGCAAGGGTTCCCGCATTTACTTGGACGGATGTGGGTAAAGAAGTTAGTCCAAAATCAAAATCAACATCAAAACCAAAACCAAAATCAAAATCAAAATCAAAACCAAAATCAAAATCAGAACCAAAATCAAAATCAAAAACAAAATCAAATTCAAAGTCAAGGCCAAAAACAAAATCAAATCCAAAGTCAAGGACAAAAACAAAATCATAGATTAAGGATTGGGTCATGGAACATAGGAACATTAACAGGCAAAGCTATGGAAGTGGTGGATGTGATAATTAGGAGAAAAATTAATATTATGTGCCTTCAAGAGACGAGATGGGTAGGGAAAAAAGCAAAAACTTTATCAGAAGCTGGATATAAACTATGGTACACAGGAACTGATCGAGCGAAAAATGGAGTGGGGATTATTATGGATAAAAGCTTAATAGATGAGGTAGTGGATGTAAAGAGAATAGGGGATAGGATTATTATGGTGAAGATTAGTCTAGGAAGAATAACTATGAATATCTTTAGTACATATGCACCACAAGTGGGGTTAGGTGATGAGATAAAAGCAAAATTCTGGGAGGACCTAGAGGGACTCATACAAATGATACCAAGAGGAGAGAAAGTGATTATAAGAGGTGACTTAAATGGGCACGTGGGTAGAGACGAAAACGGATATAGAGAGGTACATGGAGGGTATGGATTCGGGGAAATTAATAATGAGGGTAAATCTATCCTAGATTTTGCTATGACATATGGGCTCATTATAACCAATACGAGGTTCAAAAAACGGGACGAACACTTAATCACATATAAAAATATTAGCTCAAGCACCCAAATAGATTACTTCTTCATGAGACAAGAGGATCGGTTATGTTGTAGGGATTGTAAGGTAATACCGGGAGAGTGTTTGACTACTCAACATAGACTTCTAGTACTTGACGTCCAAGTAAGAATTTGGAAGAGAAAAAACCATATAAAACAAAATCCAAGAATCAGGTGGTGGAATTTAAAATGGGAGAAACAACTAATCTTCAAAGAAAAATTAAGGGGTAGAAGGGAATGGAATGGAGAAAGACAAACAAACCAAATGTGGAAAGAAATGGCTAATGCTCTGAGAAGCACGGCAAAGGTAGTCCTTGGAGAGACAAATGGTAGAGCCCCTAACCTTAAGGAGTCTTGGTGGTGGAATGAAGATGTACAATTGAAAATTAAAAATAAGAAAGCTTGCTATAAGGCGGTATATCAATGCAACAATGAAGAAAATCAAAAAAATTATAAAGAAGCGAAAAAGGCAGCAAAAAGAGCTGTTAGTGAAGCAAGGTCAAAAGCATATGAGAATCTATATAAACGACTTGATACAAAAGATGGAGAAAGGGATATATATAAATTAGCTAAAGCAAGAGAAAGAAAAACACGGGATTTAAATCAAGTGAAATGCATAAAAGATGACAATCAAAATGTTTTAGTAAATGAGGGAGCGATTAAGGAGAGATGGAAGGAGTATTTCACAAAATTATTCAATGATGGTGGTGACACAAGAGTTAGGTTGGGACATCTTAGTAACTCCGAAGGGAATGTGAGCTACACATTCTATCGACGCATAAGTTCAAATGAAATAAGGCAAGCTTTAAAAAAGATGAAAAATCATAAGGCAGTGGGACCAAATAATATACCAATAGAAGCATGGAAATGCATGGGAGAAGAGGGCATCTCTTGGCTAACGCAACTATTTAACGCGATCCTTAAATCAAAAAAGATGCCAGATGAGTGGAGGAAGAGTACTTTGGTTCCTATATACAAGAACAAAGGAGATGTTCAAAACTGTGAAAATTATAGAGGAATTAAGTTAATGAGTCATACCATGAAACTCTGGGAGAGAGTAATAAAGCAGAGACTTAGAAAAGAAATAAATGTGTCAGAAAATCAGTTTGGTTTCATGCCTGGCAGGTCAACAATGGAAGCTATATATTTACTAAGGCGTCTAATGGAAAGGTATCGGGATCATCAGAAGGACCTACATATGGTGTTTATAGATTTAGAAAAGGCCTATGATAGGGTCCCTAGAGAAGTATTATGGAGGGTTTTAGAGAAGAAAAGAGTCAAAATAGCCTATATACAAGCCCTTAAGGACATGTATCATGGTGTAGAGACAAGGGTCAGAACATGCGGAGGGGATACTGAACCATTTACAACTACAATAGGACTGCATCAAGGTTCTGCACTAAGTCCATACTTATTTGCCTTAGTAATGGATGAACTCACTAAAGATATTCAGACAAATGTGCCATGGTGTATGCTATTTGCAGACGACATAATGTTGGTGGATGAAACAAAAGAAGGAGTGAACACTAAGCTTGAGTTATGGAGAAACAATTTAGAATCTAAGGGATTTAAATTAAGTAGAAAGAAAACAGAATATATGGAATGCAAATTTAGTAAAAACGCAAGAGTGGATGATATTATAATAAAATTAGAAGACCAAATCTTACAAAGAAAAGACCATTTTCGATATTTGGGATCAGTGATTCAAAAAGATGGAGAAATTCACGAGGATGTCGCACATAGAATTAAGGCAGGTTGGCTAAAATGGAGAAATGCATCGGGAGTGTTATGTGATGGTAAAATCCCATTAAAATTGAAAGGAAAATTTTTATAGGAGAGCTATAAGACCAGTTTTGCTGTATGGCTCAGAATGTTGGGCAGTCAAATACCAACATGAGCAAAAGACGAGTGTAGCGGAGATGAGGATGTTAAGATGGATGTGCGGACATACAAAAAAGGATAAAATTAGAAATGAAGTTATTCGTAATAAGGTAGGAGTAGTGCCAATCGAGGAGAAGATGAGAGAGACTAGACTAAGATGGTTTGGTTATGTGAGAAGGAGACTAAGAGACGCTCCTGTGAGGAGAGTTGATGAAATGGAACAATTAGTCACAAAAAAGAGGTAGAGGTAGACCCAAGAAGACTTTGGAAGAGACATTAAAGTTCGATATGAAGTATATGGATCTAAATGAAGATATGACAAACAATAGAAATACATGGAAGTCTAGAATTCATGTAGCCGACCCCACATAGTGGGATAAAGGCTGGATATGTTGTTGTTGTTTATTTTATTTTCTAAATTTATGTTCAAAAATAAATTTAAAAAGAGTTGAAAAGTAGAAATAATTATTGTTAGAATTATAATAATTCCATCTAGATAATTGAAAATGGCCAAAACATATTTTCATAATAGATAATAAAACATAAAATTAAATAAAATAATTTTAAAATTGGTGAAAGGAATTATATTATTTAATAAAATATATATATAAAGAGAAATTTAAATTTTAAAAATCAATCAAATGAATAATGTTATTTAAATTTTAAAAATTGTCAAAACATATAACAATTTAAAAATGTATTATATAATATTAATTATAAGACTTAAATAAATAAGTTTTTTTAATAAATTTAAATCTTTAAAATGCATTAAATGGCATTAACTATCCTACAAATGGCATATAAGTAATTAAGTTTTATCTTGAAAGAGTCAGATAAATTTATGCGAGGGGGGAGGTCGGATAAATTTATCTTGAAATGGGGAGGTAAGAGGTCACATGAGAGTTTTTTTTTTTTTTTAAATGATTAAAAAATCTTAAAAAACACGTTGAAAAGACCAAACATTCAGAATGCTCCCCATATCTGACATTTTCTCCCTCTTATCTTGATTAACAAACACCCCTTAAGAAAATAGTAAACCATATCCTAAGGATTTACTATATCCTTAGGATGTATTAAAACATAGATAATATATTAAAACACCCGCAATCATTTCTTAAGGAGGTATAACAAAAATCATATATATATATATATATATCATGCTAATAATATAATAAAAATAATGCGTGATGGTGGTTCTAGGGCTAATCATCATATGTTGCCTTGAGATCTTGACCTTTGAATCCACACCTTGGGGTTAGCATCTCAAAAATTGTATTTGCAAGAGAAACACATTGTCTTAGGATCTCAATCTTGGGAGTTACATGTAACGACCCACTCCCACTTACGGGCGCTGCTAATGAATAATCGATCGAATTACTCACACACAACAACTGACAATGAAGAGAGGGATTATGTTTCAACAAAAAAAGGTCCTAGGTGGGCACGAGATTTCGTCATTCCCTTCGCTCCACTCGAGGAATCGATCCCCCCAAATAATCAAGAAAACATAGCGGACTGGGATCCGAAACCTGAATGAGCTTCACCTTTCTTCAGTTTGTCACACGGTGAGCCAAAGGTGACCCAGGCACAAACTAGTGCATCAAACATCCACTGAGTATTAGGGATTTATGGGAACATGCCTTTTCGATCCTTACCTGACCCGAAACTTGGGTTCACCAACTAAAGCCATATATATCAAACAATCTCAAAATCACCCATCACACCATGATGATTACAATAACTAGATACATCTAGTGCACAACAACATATACATTCAATCACGAGAATAAATATACATGCAACACCCGTGAATACATGCAGGAATATATATATATAACATATAACTCGGGCAACACTGCTAGTCGCCACATCATCCTCCCTACTTCTATCTGGACATGCATCATCTACAACATGAGGTAAAACTTCATGAGTCATAAAGACTCAGTAAGGGTGCAATGCATAACTAAATGAAGCATGAGAGATCATGTAATGCAAAAATGCCATGCAAGGGTAGTCTTCCATGCTCTGATAACTTCCATAGGTTAAGGTATCAACCAACCCTTCTCACATCACTAGTCCTCCATATGGCTATAGGTACATTAGAACACATATCATGCAAATGTGACCACTATGTGCAACTCATAAATAAACACTTACAAATGCAAGCAAGACCCCCACCACTTGGGGTCATCCATTACCTGGCTCGAAACCTCTCCTGCCTCGGCATGAACTCTAAGTTCTTCTAGGATCACCGCCTCTCCGGTCGAACCTAGATGCAACCAAACCAAAAACCCAACCATACATCAGACATTAGTCTAGGGCCTATATTTTTGCCCTACACTGCAAAATGACCCGCTAACAACTACAACCAACCCCAACCACAGGCATAATCTAACCATCATTACACCTTACATCATCTCACATAATGCAATAACTCGAAAAGAAATGTAATTAATTTACTTTACCTGATCTGAAAGAGAAATCGAGAAAACACCCACTTGGCGTTGCCTCTTGAGCTGCCACCTCGTACTCGAATTCCCATTTTTAGCCTCTGGCACGTTCCACGAGTCTCAATTTAATTTCTAGAATTTTTGGCTATTTTCCCCATATTTTCTCCATTTTTCTTTTTTTTTTCTCCTTTATTTCTTTATTTCTTTTTTATTTTTCTTTTATTCTTCTTCTTCCTCACGTTTTCATCTTCTTCCTCCATTCACTAGCACTAGCACTTCCGGCCCTAGTTGGTGGAGCCAAGTTTGGATCAGGTAAAGATAAAAAAGTTCTGTTCCCATAAATCTCTAGTACTTAGCAGATATTTGGTGCGCTAGTTTTGTGCATGGGTCACCTTTGGCTCGCTATGAGGCGAGATGAAGAAAGGTGAAGCTCACTCGAGTTTTAGGTCCTGATCTACTATGTTTTCTTATTGATTGTGGGATCAATTCCTCAAGTGGAGCGAAGGGAAGAACGAAGCCTAGTTCCCACGTAGGGCATTTCCTATTGAAACATAGTCCAACCCTTCAGTGTTTGGTTTGTCAGGTGAGTAATCGATTGATTATTCACTGGTGGCACTCATAAGTGGGAGCGGGGCGTTACAGTCGCCCGCCACCGTTAGTAGCACCGCTTTCGTTGATCGCCACGGATTGCCTCGCATCTAGAGTTGACTACGACCACCTTCAATTTCCTACGCGTAACAGCATTTTTACTGCTTGGCCTCCGCCTTTGATCGCTGATGCCCTTGGCCACCTCACCATGAGCCACCGTTGACCAGCTCCCTTATTGTTGGAGCTCTGGCTAGCACCGTCGTGCGCCTTCACGCGAGCCACTACAGCCCGTTGCTCTACTCTGCGTCGGTTATGGTCACTGACCGCTTCAGCCACTGCCATAGACGTTGGTCGACCACCACTAGTTTCTCTCTCTCTCTCTCTCTCTCTCACACACACACACACACATTGCTCTTTCTTAGCCATGCTCTCTCCCCATTGCTCTGTTACTAGAGCTCTACCTCTCAAATTCAAATATCAGAGGGAGGAAGCTTCCTCCCCACTTTTGCGCACGCACACATACACACACACACAGACACACACACACACACACATATATATATAAGTATATAAATTACACACATTAATCCCCCAATTTTTCTATAATTCCACTTAAGAATTTATAATTACACTTGAATATTTTGATAATAGCACTTGGACCCGCCCAAGGCTTTAATTTAATTATCCTCAAGCCTCCTAAATCTTGATTTTCCAAAATTAATAATCGACTTTTACTCAAAAATGCCGATTTCATCCTTGCACTTCCACGGGACCTTCATTCCACCTTAAAACACCTCAGGGTTGCTTTACTCGCAAAACCGGACCGCCCCTAGGGTCCCCCTAACTTCCTAGAGGTCTTCTGTAACCATTTCGTACTAGCACCCATTCAGACTTATACAGAAATTATTCCGAAAATTATTCCTGATCTGATTGTTTTCAGCATCATTAACCTCACCTCGAGACACTCACCAATCTCATGCCCTCTTCCCTAGACATCCATGTCCTAGGGCATTCCCTATGGTCGATTCGATAATTTTATTAATTAATTTCTTGAAATTGACCCTTGGGCTTCCCGGACCACTCGAGGTCCTTTCAAAATAATTGAAAATCATATCTTTTCCATCACCTTGTAATACCAGGTATTACACTACACCTGCAAAGGAAGTAAGTGAGGCTAGGTTGCCTTGATTTAGCCTTTAATGTTCAAGTTAGTAAAGGAAAAATGGGTCTGACTTAGTAAAGGCAAACGCTAAAAGTAAATTCGGGTGAGATATTGTCCTTGGGTGAGATTCCTTGCTTTTTATATGACAACTAGAGGTGGGGTACTTGAAGTGGGATTTGATATCCATGGGATTATATCCTGCAGGTTTCGGAAGGATCGTTTATACTTGAAGAGAATTGGGTCCAATCCTCCCTATTTTCCTTATTAAATCCAACCAAAGGGACTTGAGTTAGCTTGAGCTACTCCATCTTGTAGCCCACCCTTAGGAAGGCCTTGTTAGAGATGTATGACCTAATTCTTGTTATTGTTGGAATATAACAATTTTTATTTTTTGTTCAAAACCGCAACGAACAGTCGGTAAGGCCTTAGCAAGAAGGAAGAGGCTGGGAACCATCAGAGGAGATGGACAACTGGGGGCTCTACTTGCTAACTGGGGGAGCAAAATGGTGAAGCACCGAAGAAGCGGGAGGATCTGCAAGACAAAAGACAATCAGGGGGCACGTTGGGATTTCTCCTACAGGGGCCTCAGATGCCTAAGTTAGAATAGGTAATAAAGAAGTAAAGATATAATGTGATACAATATGCTCATGTGTATGAGTGTACTGTGTAAATGGACTCCTTATGTAAGTGATACAGAAAGATAGAGAGAGAGATTGTGTAACTAAGATGGCGTGACTGGGACACGCAGTTGGCACATGACACGCGGATGTAGGGAAGGTAAGACTCTCCTATAGCACCCAGTGGTCCCAAGGTTAGGCATGCTAAAGGACCTAGGTGAGAAACCCATCCCCCTAGGAAGGGTCCCAAGAGGAAGGAGAGCCTTATGAGGTTGGCTTGATCGCTATGAACCGACGAGGGGTGAGATCTTGGGGGTTTCTGGGTAACCCGAGAGGTCACCAAAGACTTGACCAAATGCTTACCTGGATACCCTGGAGGGTCATTTGAGGATAAGGATACCTATGAAGGAAAGGCTCATGGACATCGTATGAGGCGTGGCAAGGCACTCGACACATTATGAGGAGGTGATTGTATGATGCCACATGGGGTCACATGGAGCTCAACTGGTGTGCAGTAGGGGGCCGCACATGGGGCACGTTGGGCATGGATGAGTCTTTGGGACTGGGTTTTTGGATAACCTGGGTCTTTAGGTCCACGCACGGGTCTCTAGATGACCCACGTGTGGCTAGCTACTAGTGCTCGCGTGAGACTGAGGCTGCGAGGCCATGAGTTTAGCATAACGCTATTGGGGTCTTCCGAAGGTTGGGGCGAGGCCGGAGTATTTGACATCGTTACAGCAAGGTGAGTAGGGATTCACAAGAAGAATTTTTAGGTGCATTTATGTTAGTAAGCAAGGCTTGGTTGGGGTGTGCTCACAAATTTGGTTGCTAGGGTTAGGAGTCAGGATTCACTTGACCTGAATGCTGCATTATTTATGGTTATAAATTGGTTCACAATAGGAAGTCGTTAATGCGTGCTTTTGTGTGGGGCTAGCAAGGGTTGGAGAGGAGCGCCAAAGGAGGTGCGATAAAGTCTCATAAGGACATGAAGGGCATCACCCTTGATAAGGAAATGAAAGAGTCAGAAATGAGGTGTCATGCTTTTGGTACTAGGAACGAGTAGATAAAGCGTGACCTTGCAGAGATATATGAAAAAAGGAAGGAAATGTGACACCATGGGGCAATCCAAGGGTTGAACGTTGCGTTAGTGTAAGAGGAGCACCTTTAATAATAAGATAGGACAGACCCACAAATAGCTTTGGTGCTCACAAGCAAAGACATAAAATGTCAAGTCAAAGTCGACGAGGATGAATAGGATGCATTGAGGGGACGTTTAGAAGGGTGGCCACCCTAAGGAATTGCTTTGAACCGAAATTATGCCTGATCTGCAAGTTGCAAATTATGCCTGATATGCGAGCCTTGGGAAAAGACTGCTTAGGGAATCACTCCCTGAGTCGATATTTAGTGACATGGCTTTGATTCTAGGCTGGACGAGGATGAGACTCCGCACCCTTGGGCAGTGGGCACTAGTGAATACAATGCCAGCTTGAGTAGCTGCGCAGAAAAGGAAAAGATGACATAATGGACAGTAGAGACATTCCTGAATTTAAGTGTTGTGCTAGTTTAGGAAACTTATCCAAGGAATGGATGAGCCGGAGCAAGCCAATAATGAGCTCCAGGAGTTGTAAGCGAAGGCAGAGAATGCTGAGCCAATAGATGCGATGTGCGAGAGAGTTAATAAGGAGTACATAATCGCTTAGAGTAGTCTTGAGTGAGAGCCAGAATTTGTTATGAGTTGGCTCAAGTATGAATTATGCTTAGCTCGAAGCCTTTTTTGAGGAAGAGTATTTTGGGGGGTTGCTTCCCAGAGCTGATATTATGTGATGAGGTGCTTGGTAGGGTGGACAATCTGTCCTACGTAGCGGGTCATAGGTCCTTGAATATGTTAGATCCAGACATGATAGTGGGTTCAAGGCTGTAGATATGAAGTGGATTTAGACATCAACACTGGTTCAAGGCTGTAGGACTGAGGTGTCAATGAATGTGGAGTGGACTGAGGAGTCTACAGGTGCAAAGTAGACTGAGGTGTCCATGAATGTTTGAGGCATTCCAAAGGTTTAAGAGAGATGACTAAGTCACAGCTTGGAACTTATGGCCTAGATGCATAAGCTTTGCACTTTCAATTTTCAGGGTGCGCTTTTTATCCCTCGTTTTTATACAAGGAACTTGTGCTAAAGACATTCATGCGTTCCTATACATCTAGTGTGCATGCTATTGCTTAAGGCTTGTGCTTGTATGTGAGTATGAATGCCTATATAGTTAGCATATATTAATATGCAAATAGGATGATGAAAAGGTAAGTGGCACAAGGCGCAAAGTAGGATAACGATACTTGGCTATTGATTATTACCCATATGAGGATGCGTGTAGGACTTAACTGCCTCAAATGGTATCTGTACATCTTAGGAGTACTTGTGTGCATATATAGAGAAAATTCGATTCCCCGGTGTAACTATCTTGGGGATGTCGGCTCACCCAAACTTTTGGAGGTAAAGCAGTTACATTTGGAAATTATGAAAACCACAAAAGAAAGAAATGATTACATGAATGGCAATGTACCTGTTGAGGTACTGCAAAATGTAGAGTCCCATTAAGCATCTAGAGCGTGAGGCTAACGGGTGGTATCATTGCCTTCACCGTGACTAGGGGGATGGGTTATGACTCTATTAGTATAGTATGCCCTAATGCTAGATTTAAATAGTATCTAATGGACTTGTAATAAATACATTTGTTATATCTTTGTATATATTAATAGAAGGAAAGTTTATATTCATTCACAAACTCTACAGTTTGCTATATGAATGAGTCCCTAGATCTCTTGTATGAGAGTCTTATTCTTAAGGTGTTAAGAATATGTGATGAGATTCTCTAGTGAAAGGATTTCTTAAATGATTCATAGTCCTTAGATTAATCAGATGGGCACTCTAATTAGTCGAGTATGGACTAGCACAGATTTTACTACTTTGATCAGTATGAGTTACTGATGGTGAGGGTGGTGAGTCACATGCCATATGATATGGAGATGTCTCTAGTAATTTGTTCTTGAACACTTTCTTGCTTGGTAGTTGAATCCACTAAGAGCTTTAAATGAAGTCCCAACTACCTATATATACTAGAGGGTGCTAACTTTCAAAAATCTTACAGTTTGAGGGAGTTGGAGAGCATTAAATGGGACAAAAACTGGCCGTTATTTGAAATCTGTGAAAATGTCAGTCGACTGATGCAAAACATCTGTCGACATATTAAAGAACTATTTCAAAAAACAAACGATAGATGAGAATGGTTAGTCGACAAATCAGATATATATAGAAAAGATTAGCACATGCATACATATTGCCAGGCGATAGATGAAAACAATCAAATGCCTGATAAAAGCTGTAATACCTAGTATTTTAATGTCAAAGGTATTTTAGAAATTGAGGAGTCAAAATGAGGTTTATCATAGTTTGGGGCCATTGCGTAATTTTCAAACATAAACAAAACAGGTAAGTGACCATGCCAAAGCGAAACAAGGAAGATAAAATGCCCAAAGATATAGGGTTTGTCAAAAACAAAAGATTCACAAAGATTTGGGGTTGAAAATATGTGATTAAGGGCATTCGGGCCAAAGTACAGAATCTAAAATCTGACTAAGGGTGGTCAAAACGAGAGTTTTTCTAGACTTTCGAGGGTGTAATAAGACATCCTAAACTTGTGGGGTCTAATGGAATAAGTGGAAAACCCATGGTTTGAGAGATAAGGGCATAAATGTAAAACACCAAAAGTTGGGGGGTGAAAGTGTAATTAATGAAAAATAGGTGTGAAACCTGCAAATCACCGGCCAACTTTGCGGCGACCGTCGGCGGGACTTCCAAGGGGTACCAGGATGCTCACCGGGCCATGATGGTTCGAATGGGCATTGTTATTAGCTAAGAACAATAGTGATAAGACAGAAAACGGGCTTCATAATAATCGAATTTTGGCCAGAATTTTAGAGGGATTTTCATCATCATTAAGCTCGATTCGAGCCTTGTAATGATTAGATTCGAATCTTAGGGTATAGGAAAACTTTTTTATGGTTGAAATTTAAGTGGAAAACGGGTATAAATAGGGTTCAAAGGGCCGAGGGTTTCAAAACAAAATTAAAGAAAATTGACTGCGTTTTAGCTTGAATTGAGCCTCAAGGATAGAGGGCTTTTGTTTTTTGAGTTCTAGGGAGAATTTTTGGAGAGTTTGGAGAGGAATGGTATAGGTTTCATGGGGTTTTAACAAGCTGGTCGGAAAATTGGATTTCGTCGGATTGAGACCTGCAACCGGCCATTAAGGGCATTTTCAGTGATTTTTTTCGACGTTTAAGGGGACCCCTAGGATCGCCTCAAGGAGAGCTTCAAGGCCGTATAGTTTGTTTGGCCGTTGAAAGCCGTTGTAGCCGATCGCCGTCGAAGAAGACAACCCGCGCGTGTGCACGTGCGAACTCCACTTTCAGCCACTCGCTAGGCGCGTGAGGTACGTTCTGGGTCCGAAATTAATTTTAATATTTTTCTAAAATTATTTTAGGGATGTTTATGGAAAAATATTTGATGGAAATTGGAGGTAGATAGTTATTTTGGAATGTTAGTAGAAAAAGGAATTTATGGAAAATAGAGAAAAATAGGAAAAATTGAGAAAATTATGGGAAAAATAGAAATATTGATTTCTATAGATACGACGGTGAACTTGAGATGATTTGACCATTAGAAGTAAGGATTACACAATTTTTGAGGTCTTACACGCATTATGAGGTGCAAATGGACTTTTTGAATAAGGTGAGTGGTTCGATCCAAGTTTTACCTTTGTCTTGTAAATGGTTTGGTGTGAGTATAGTGGGTTCAGGTGAGTGGTTCTACCCTCCCGAGCTTAGATTGCATGTGTTAGACTAGTTCCAGCGAGCGATTATACCCTCCAGAGCTTGAGATGTTTCTTGTAACGTTTTGCTTATGGATATCGACATTTTATGCATATTGAACATGTAGTATATTGCATCAACTAGTTTTACTTATAAAAGAGTCGGTGCATGGTGTGTGATTTTTCATATCATGGTTATGTTGAATTCGTGTTGTTGTTATAGGGACAGGATGGGGTCTTCTTGAGAATGGGGCAAGGTTAATCCCAGTCATCGAGTAATGTGGATGGTCTGTTGGGAATTAAGTATGTCGCGACAAGGTCAATCCCAACAGGTGATGTGGAACGATGTTCATGGGAGATTAAGTATGCCAGGGAGATTTCTCAAGTTAGATGTGTTGTGTGTCGTCTGTATATGCCATGCTCGTATGTCATTCATGCATTTCGATAAATTATATCATGCCATCACTTAGATGTTTCATTATCTAATATGAGTTATGCCCCTAGAACATTCAACGTTCCAGCTAGGGACTGCGGTGAAGGCAAGGACGTGGCCAGTTAAGGGCTGACAGTGTTTAACATGATAGTTGTTGTTGTCATCTTCATTGTTGTAATACTTATTTTGATGTGGAAACTCTATGTATGAACCTCATGGTAGTCCACGATATTTTGATGTTGTTATATCTGCTGTGTAATATTATGACTCGTTTAGTTTAAGACTATTGATCTTGTTAGATAAATGGGCAAGATTGAGGTTTTCGGGATCTTGTGAGCATGTGAAGATTGTTGTAGTTGATCCTTAGAGTTGAACTGACACGGTTGTCTTGTGTATTGGTGTGTGACATTTTCTAATGCACCAAACCATCTAATTGTGAGGTGGAGAGGTTCATCTATGTGATTATGTATTACTGGTATATGGAGGCAGGTGTTTAGGGATCGGATATGTCACCCTCGTTGTTAAGATAAGGTGAATGTCCTATGTGGTCTATTGTTAGTATGATCGGACAGTCTCTAGCCAGGGCATATTGATTATCAGGAAGGTGTTTCTTGAGGTGTTATCTAGTCATTTTGACAAGATCTGACACATAGTTATTAAGTTTGTGAGTTTCTCATTCCATAACTCTCACTTAGTTGGGACGTTAGGTGATGGAAGGATTATAACACATAATAATCGTCAACTGTAATAGGTTCACTTGAAGTGAGACTTCACTATCTTCTATACTGTCCTAAATCACTACTAGACACTTCTCAGAAACTCTCAAATCATCACTAAGAAATGGAGAGATTCTTGTGATTGGTCAATGTGTTGATTAGTGCTAAATGGATTTTGGTGCTATCTGTTTGCTAGCGGACAGTGAACCTAGAAAGTCACACGCCATATAGTGTTGCATCAAGTATCAACACTATGTACCCATTGTGTCTCAGATATGTCACTAACGATAGTGCGTTAATTGATAGCGTGTTGAAGCATTGAGCGTCAACTGTTGACGAGAGTCAACTCCTGGTACTACCTTAGCCCTCCTAAGTGCAGTCCATGTGGTAGCAAATTAAAGGAGGTGGAGGCAATCGGGAAAATCAATTAGGCATGAAGGAAGCAATTGTGATTTTGTTTTTGGCTTTGACTTTGAATTTGATTTTGTTTTTAATTTTGGTTTTGGTTTTGATTTTGATTTTAGACTAACTTCTTTACTCACATCCAAGCAAATGCGGGGACCCTTACTCATTTGTCACTACAACTGGGCATCGATGCAGCCGCCCTAGCTCACTTTACACTACACGCGAGCAGTGTAGCGCTTCGCTATGAAGGGTTATGCCCACACCCAAACGATTTTTCATAATTTGTCGAGAGTTTATGTTTTGGATTCGATTAAGTTTTACGTTGGTTGTCGGCTACCTAGCACAACCCTCCTCCTTTATCCAGGGTTTTGGACCGGCAGTGGATAACATCCCCAGGCAGAGTTTTCTGTAAGATAAATAGTTTAATAAAAATAGATATTAAAATAAGTTAAACAAAAGTAACATTACTTACGAGGATGAGCATATCTCATTTGTGCCATTGAAAGAAAAGTAGACATATTTGGATGTCTCCCATCATATATCAATAATTGGTCAACAAACTCATTTATCTTTGTAATGTCAACCAATTTTTCTCCCACAAATAATAAACCATCTCTTACTTCAAATTGGTCATACCTTATTTTCATATCATACATTAAAGATGTGTTAAGGTAAGCTGTAACTGCATGTATCTCATGAAGTATATTCTCCTCTCGTCTTGTCTCAAATAAGTCCCGTAGCTGCATGTATTTGATAGGATTAATTTCACATTGCTTCTTGATGGCAATTCTTGCTCTCTCTATTGCATCACAATGTAGCCAGCAGTTGATCCATCACCATCAACTAATCGCAATATTTTAACAAGAAACTCTAAGGCAGATATAACCTCTTTTCCTTTTTTCCAAAATTCAGTACCTTAAATTATATCATTCACATTTTGTCCCATTGCTCCTTTGCTATATGATAAGTTTCTCCAAGTAGCTGATGCAATTAAGTTTCTCAAGCCCTCTTCAGCTTCTAAAATAGATTGAAGTATTAGAAAATAAGAAGCAAACCTAGTTTTGGAATACCTTTTCAAATCCTTATGTGTATGTTCCCTCATTAAACTTAAGACAATGGTATGCCTGTACATATAATCCACAATCTCCTTTGCCTCATCAAATACTTTGCTTATCCATTGAACTTGATTATAAATATCTTTAAAAAATAATTGAACTCCATGGGCTGCACACTTTGTTTTGTATATGTGAGGATAACTTCTCATTATCATATCACCAGCAAGTCCATAATTTAAAGCATTGTCTGTGATAATTTGAATTACATTCTTAGGTCAAATCTCAATGACAGATACAATTAGATCTATAAGAAAAGAACCACTATTTCTATGACTTGACCTTTCAAAAGACTTTAAAAAGATAGGCCCTTTTGGAGAATAAACAACCACATTGATAAATGAGCGACCTTTCATGTTTGTCCAAATATCAGACATTAATGTGCATCCTTATAAACTCCACGATTCCTTTATTTTAGCTACATAATCTTCAACCATTGTTTTGCTATTCATCACTAATTTAGTTCTTAGACTAGAATAACTTGGTAACGAATATCCAATACCAAAGTCAGAAACTACCTTAATCATCTCAATAAAAATAGGCGTTTGAATAACATTGAAAGGGGAATATTATTCAAAAAAAAAAAATGTTGAGCTATTTTCATGTCCACCATATCCTTATCCTTTTTGTTGTATATGGTAGATATTGAAGTTTGTTGTAAACTTGACAAAGTTTCTTGACTAGTTCCAACATTTTCAGTAGATAATTTTGCCTTTTACTACCACCTCTAATAGCAATAACAGCTAGAGCTTGTACCTCATCTAGCATACTTGGACAAACTATAACATCAAGCCTTGTTTGACCAAATAAATGCGATTTTACTCTAGATATACCACCAAGATACTATTTTTGACAAGATTTACATTTGAATCATCAGTCCAAATTATCAGCATACTCCCAAAATTTCTCTTTGTCTCATTTCCTTACATATAGTTTAATTTTATTTACTAATATGCATAACAATTAATTAAAAAAGATTAACATGTATAATTAGAAACAAATTTATTAAAACTTATATAATTAAAAAAAACAACAGATTCAACTAACCGACATTAACACAAGATAACATGAAAAAATTTAGATGCCACAAACAAACAACATATTCAAGTTCCAAGACAAATTAATAAAGCTATGTTGAAGTTAACAAATAGAGTGCATGCATGGTGCCTGAGATCTTAATTTGGACAAATAATTGAAGTTAGTTGAGGCTATATTTGGAAATTGTGTGAAATGGAAAGTAAGGAAAGCAAAAATCATAGTGGTTATTGATTGCTATAAATCTTAAGTTATGTCTCATTCTTTGTCCTATGTAGATCTCAATTTTAATTTTGAAGTTGAACATGATGATAAAATTTTCTTTTTCTTTGTAATAGTTATTACACTTCAAATTTTGAGTACTTATCTTCTTTGTACATAGACAACAACTGAATCTTACCAGAACATAACAAACACCTCTACACGGAAGAAGCAAATACCTCTTTGCAAACAAAAAAAAAAAAATTAAAACGAAAACACGCAAAAGGCTGTATATAGATATGTTCCTCGCAACACAAAGACGCTTGCCTACTAGGAATAGAAGAAGCACATAAAGTGAATAAAATATTGACCCAAAAAAAGGAAATAGCTTGTATTCTCAAGTCCCATGATAGAATGGTAATGAATGAAGATCTATCCACATATTCTAAATGGTGAAGATCTGTCCACTTATTTTAAATGGTAAAGATCAGCCCTTCAAATCTATCAATCTTACATTATTTGATTTTAAAACTAGAAATTAATTTTAAAATGTAACAAAATATGCCCTAAATAATCTTCCATGCATATAAAAATGAAGATAAAGATGAAAAATCAACACAGAAAAATTACTTCAAGAAATGTTGAGAAGACCACAAAACAAGGAATAAAACGAAACAACCTACAGAGAAATAGAGATAAAGAGGAGTTGAAGTTATTGAACCTGATGAGAAGTTGAAGACTGAAGAACAAACACTCCGAAGAGAAATTTGGTAAATGAGTAGTTTATTAGATAGATGATAGAGAGAGATTGTATGGGGATAGAATTGAATAATAATATTTAATAAAAATAAAATGAGAAAGTGAGAAACCAATGAAATCTTGTTAGCCACATGGCCATTAGCTAGTCATAATGAGCCATTAGTGCCATTACAATAAATAAAAAACTTTTTTGATCAGACAAGATCTTTTTGCTTTGCACATAGTTTTATGGGAGCACGCAACGGATTTTTCAGCTGAATTTTTGAAAAATTCAGCTAATACACATTTTATATTTTTTAAATTTAAAATATGCAAATTATTCTGAATATTTTAAAAATACGTAAATATAATACTTTTAATAAAAATATAAAATAATTCATGTATAATACACAAATAATTCAACGAATTGCTAACAAGGCTATAGATTGGAGTTTCCTATTTATCTATATTGTTAAGTGCTTTTCCTTCACTTTCACCCTCACCCTATTGGATGAGATATTATACCATCATTGTTTCTTTTTTTTTTTCTTTAATTATAATTTTAGCATAAAAACGAAATGATATACCAATTTATCTATGGGTCGCATCTAAGCCTACCCCAATCAAGACGGCCGGTTGAAAGGGAGGGTCCTTCCCAACACTCAACAAAAAAAATTGCAAGTGTTGAAACGTAAACAGGATAAAGACCAACTAACTGAACCATAGAGTCTCTCTTGCAACTACCGGGGATCTCCATCTGGCCTACACCCCCTATTTCAACTGGGGGTCTGACTCTTGCTTGAATTCCGTTTCATGTTACATCGATGAATAATTTCATTCTTATGCTCAAGTCATAATCAAAGAAAAAATATAAAATAATTCACTATCATTGCACATAAAAAAATTGTGCAGTCAAATAAAAAGTAGTCCTTTTCATTGGAAAAAGGTAGAGAGGTCCATGTGTGGTTCACTCAGCATGACATATTACAAGCCATAATACAAGTCAGAACAAGTTAGTTTGTTCTTCGTACAAGGGAGGACCCATGCATGTTGATAAAACAAATTCTGACTAGACAAGGAGGCGCAGAGAAAATTGGACATAAAAACTCGAAACTTGAAGGCAGCAGCAATGATTAAAGAAAACTTTGGCCCTTTTCAACTAGCTAAATGGCTGGGAGAGCTGTTGAACATAGTGTGCCACATATATGCTCTAGAAAGCACCATCTCCAGCTCTAAATGTGTCCAATTTTGAGTTGGAAGGTGTTGCAAGAACATCACCATCTCTTGGAAATCAAGCTTCTGAAGCTGTTCTGACCACTGAAAATCAACTACCACACATTAAGTATCTTGAATTACAGGCAAAAGAGAAGAAGTTATCACAACCACATTCACGTCTAATCCTGCGTACAAATCTGAGGTGTAGTTGTGGCCTTGGGTGAAAAAGTTTTTATTTTTTTTCATCATGGAAGCTGACTTCTAGAGTTGAGAGAAATAATATAACACAGCATGAATGCACCCAGATGCTCATGTCACGGTTTCCCGCACATAATAGAACTGTAGAAGTATGTTTATTATGTCAAGGTGATATTGATGTTACCCTACAATGAAATTAACATTGGGGACCATGGCATTAGATGGGTGGGTTGAGGGAAGAAATGCATGAAATGACACTGCTTTTGTTGAGGGTAAAAATTATAGTATAAGAAGATAAGTTAACCCTTCATTTACCACCTTAAACCTTTATATGAGATAATGATTAACAATTCAACATGATATTAGAGCAGGCAAAAATCCTGAGTTCAAACCTCACAGCTAATTCAATGTATTTTATCAACTGCACGCATTTGGACTAATCACATGTGAGGAGGCGTGCTGAAAATAAAAGATATAACATAAAATGGTTACCTGAACCCTCTATCTACCAACTTAAGATTTCAGATAAGATGGTGGTTAGCAACTCAATGGCTTGGCTCACAGCCAACTGCCCAAAATGTCATGGTAATTATCATTCAAAGGCACTGATAGCATGCATAGAAATGCTGCCTTCTTTTCTTTTCTTTTGTTTTTTTTTTGGTTCTTTTCAACTTGCAAGACTGATATGTGAATACTCATGTCAGAACTGGTCTTGACCAGCTTGCAAGACTGACAGTGTGGAAAAGCATGTTGTGTTAAACATGTCTTTCCCCGTAACAGGTTGTCAGGACAATGACAAAATCATTTTATGAAATTCTTTGAAACAAAAAACATTGTCTCCAGATGAATTTGGAACAGGTTTTTAGCAAGCCCATCTTCAAGTATGCCGTATACCAAAGATGCATGACATTGACCCTTGCCCTGATGCCAAAATTTAAAACAGAAAAGTAAAAGAAATTGCAATAGGTACCAAATAAAATCAGCAAATCAAGTAAGAAGCTATATTACCGTCAAAAGAAAACTGGCAAATATGTACACAAGGAAATCTGGCAATGCATCTCCTTCAGCAAGGTAAGTGTCCCACAACCGGGTAACGAGATGAAAAGGGATCTAGGAGAACATACAGATTTATTAGCTACCTGTTCTTTTTTATGATAAAATCAGTCATCTATCAATTTAACCATGTAATAATGCAATCTTGAGATAAAGGCCTTCACCTAATTTTTTCATTAAATACAAAATAAATAAATAAATAACTACTAAATGAAGCATAAAGTCAAAGCAAACCTCACGTATTAGAAGACAATTGAACCACCGGAAAGCAAATTGAAGAAATTCAAGCCCTTGCTCCTCCATGTGTCTTGAAACAGGTTCTGGAAAACTCAGAAAGAGCAGACTCATTGTAAGGCACATTATTTCAAAAAGAGCAGACCTGTTAAGATATAATGTTAACAACATAGATGTGGCATTTGAACACAATCCACAGAGACAGAGAGAGAGAGAGAGAGAGAGGGAGAGAGAGATTAATAAAAAAAAGCAGTTTATTGGCATCGCCTCATTCAAATTTTGCACCAAAATCACATGAAGAAAAGAAAAAGAAAATGAGAAGCCTAAGTATAACAGAAATTTGTAACAAAGACCAAAACTCCTGCATGTCAGTGGTTTTTCTGTGTTCCATCATTGCATAAAACTATACGTTTCAGGACATATAAACACGTTTTCTCCCATTACGTAGACAAGAATTTGCAGCAAAGCGAGTCAGGTTCCACTCTATGTTAAGGTGTTTCTTAGGAGTTGTCAGATACTTCCATGATACCATTTGACCCATATAATATGACAGTAAAGAGTATCTTGTTTGCATATTATTGTGATGAAACATGCTTTATCTAGTAACATGTTTTCTTGAATATTGCATCCTGGAGGTTGCTTGGGTTTTAGTTTAAAATTGCATCTAAACACTTCATTTTCCAGAAAGCCTTTATTATTTTTCCAAAAGAGCAAGGTGGTCTAACTTTAGATATAAATGGGTCCCCAACATGACTTCAATAAACTAATATCTCAATAAACTAATATCTAAGAGAAGAGATAGGTAGGTGAGAACACTAAAATGTTGGCTGAATTAGAATATAAATTTTGGTATGCAAGGAGGGACTGGGACAGTTGTTGTGGGTAAGATTTTACAGGATGAGGTAGTTGATGTAAAGAGATTGGGAGATAGAATTATCTCAATTAAAGTTGCTCTAGAAGAGGGGGGTATGAATATTGTTACTGCAATACACCAGAAGTTGGAAAGGAAGACGTGATAGAGACAAGAATGTTGGAATGATTTAGAAGGTGGTTGCAAGGAATACCCAGAGGTGAGAAGACCATTATAGGAGAGGACTCAATGGTGAATGGTCATCTAGGCAGAGAAGTGAATTGGAATAAATGTGCATGGAAGTTATGATTTTAAAGAAAGAAATAATAAGGGAAAAGCTTTTGAATTTTATCATGGCATATTATCTCATTATGACTAATACCCTTTTTGAAAAAGTAGCTTATCTACTGCCCAAATAGACTTCCTATTTAGAGAAAAGGATTTTTTGTGGTCTTGTAAGGATTGTAAAGTTATACACAGAGATTACCTAACTTACAGTCTTCTAAGAAGCAAAGTCCAACAATAAAATTGTGTGATTTAAAGGGCAAAAAGAAAGATATTTTCAAGACAAAAAGTGTGACAAAATATATTCCATTGTGGAAGTGAGGCAGTACATTATGAGTAGGTAGAGTGAAATGAAAACCTGTTCTGGGAGAGTTGAAAGGAAAAGGTCCAAACCAAAAAATCATGGTGGTGAAGTGGGGAAGCACAAGAAAAAAAAAAAACATGATACAGAAAACTTGCTGCAAGACTCGACATGCATGAACTAATAAGAAAGTTTTTAAGATGTATATTTTAGCTAAATGGAGGTAAAGAAGGGCATTACTGAAGCAAGGTGAAAAACTTATGAAATTGTTCAACCAAACTTAACACAAAAGATGGAAAAAGATATGCGTGTGTGTGTGTGTGTGTGTGTGTGTAAGTTGGCTTAAACAAGAGAGAGAATAAAGCAAGAGATTTGAACCAACTAAAGGGTATAAAAGGCAAAAACCAAAAGGTACTAGTAAATGAGGAAGCAATCAAAGAGAGATGAAATGAGTATTTCTAGAAGCTATTCAATGAATTTGAAAATGAATTACTATGTTGGGACATCTTAGTGATTCTGAAAAGATAAAATTATGTATTAATGCATTATAAAAATTATATATTCTATAGATGCATTTATCTAGAATAAATGAAGCAAGTGATACAAAAATTAAGAACGGTAAAGCAATTAGATAATGAACTCAAAGAGCTACATCAAGCTCTAATCTCTTTGCACTTGTAATGGATGAACTCAATAAACAAATTCAAGAAGAAATACGTAGGTGTATGCCATTTGTAAATGACTTTATCTTGGTGGATGGAACCAAAAAAAAAAAAGAGAGAGAGAGAAAGAGACTTGAATGCTTAACTCAAGATATAGATGAATATTTACAATCTAAAGGTTAATTTTTATGGAACATAAGTTTGGTAAAAAACAGTAGAAGTGCAGATAATATTATGGTGACAATTGAAGATCAAGTCATCACAAGAAAAATTAATTCAAACATCTTGGAATCTAGGACCAATTGTCCAAAATGATAAAGAGATTAATGAGGATGTTACTCAAAGAATTAAAGTACCATGGTTAAAATGAAAAAGTGTATCTAACATTTTATTTGGTAGTAAAATCTCATTAAAGCTAGAACAAAAGAATTATCAGATGACTATAAGATAGGCTTTGCCACATTGGTCAAGGTTGAGAGAGTAAAGAAACAACAATTTCAAATCAGTACCTGAAAAAAGTTCAACAATTTCAGGATTTAAGAAACTGATGTTAGAAGAGCTACCTACAGAGAATAGCTATCACAAGGAACATGCAACATGAGATTGACTTAGATCATGTAACAAGTCTTTCAAGCTAGCCACATGACTGGATGATCCCCAACCTTAACCACACTAATGTTAGGATAAGTTGGGCAATGAAAATTCTTTTTCCAAGACAGATTTAAAGAGTGCATACCATTGGACACACATCCAATTCCAATTTTTTGGGGCCTAGAAATAAGGAACTTATTGCTTTTGGAAATCTTATTTTAGAGATTTCTTGGTCAAGAAGGCTCCCATTTGGTTAGATTTTTTCTTTTTTTACTAAATCAATTTTGATTAGCAATTATTTTGATTTCTAGGAATTAGACTTGACATTAGGTCATATGAATTTTAAGTTAGCGATTTCTATTTTCCTATATTTTCAGTTAATCAACCTTGTATTGTTATATAAATATTTTCAGTTGGTCAACCTTGTATTGGTATAAAAAAGTTTTGCAATTCTGATATGAAATTTACATTCTAGAATACAACATCTCTTCTTCTTTTTCCTCTTTTTTGTTTCCTTGTGCACACAAAAATCTTTTTCATACCCACGAATGACATGCAATTTTTTAGTATAAGCCAGAGTGATCTAGTTTTTGAACCTATGCTACACAATACTAAACTCTTGGACATACCTATGCATAATTTTGATTTATATCAATATACTAAAATTAAGTTTAAGAAGATTTGGCACTTGGACTACATCTGCACCCCAAAATCATATACGCATCCATATATAACAAAGAAGATAGTCATGGATAAGGACAGAGGAAGACCAAAGGAAGCCTGACAAGGCATGATATGAGATAAAATAGCCCCACAGAAAATATGATCATGGATAGAGATGATTATGATTGGCAAGCTATAATCCACATCATCAACCCCTTTGAATGGGATTAAGCCATGGTGGTGGTTGTGTTCTTTGCTTATCTTGTCTTGAGAAGAATAATCAGGTACTTAAGCTTCTACAGATTTTTCGTTAGAGATCTCTGCATGCCAGGTTCTAAACAGAAGCATTTCCATTTTTCGTAAAATTAAGTATTGTTCTCTTTCTTTCATTTTTTTGGTCAGGAAGTAGTTTTTGACAAACTTATCTATGAATTTCCAGTTTGCACTATAACTGGAGCAATAGTTTAGAAGCACTCTGCAAGAATTCCCTAATGTGTGGATATACAATAAACCTAGAAATAAAACCCATTAGTTCAAAAGTAAAAATTCCATACTTGAATATGTCCCATGCTGTACAAAAGGGCGTCCATAGTGCATGGGCTCCTGGTTTTATGAGGCTTAGGAGAAGGTCATTTTTGTATACCCTTCCAAAGAGGTAGTTTTCCCAACTTGAAGCCATGACCTTCCGGTCACGAAGGGGTGTTGAGAGTAAAAATAATAATATAAAAAGTAAAGTTAAACCTTTATCTAGCAGCATAGGCTTTTGAATCAGATGGTGGTTAATAATTTAACATGGTATCAAAGTAGGTAAAGGTCCTAAGTTCAAACCTCACCACTAACCCAATGTCTAAATTGTTGCATTTGTTTGGACTAGCTAAGTAGTGAAAAGCATGGTCACATGTGAGGGGACATGTCGAGAGTAAAAATAATAATATAAAAGATAAAAGATAACCTTCTATATAATAGTTTAAACTTTTAGATTAGATGGTGGTTAACAATTCAACAAGGAGCAACCTTACCATTGCTAACAAGGTTGGCATGAATATATAATTTTTTTAGAAAACAAAGGAGTCAATTAATATGGGTTTTTTTTTTTCTATCAATTTTAGAAATTGCAGGTTTTCATATTTCTGAAATGCAGAAATTGACCTCACTCCTTAGCCTTCATCTATCAAGCGACAGTATACTTTGAATCCTTACAAGATCCAGCCTCCTTTGTTACAAGACTCACTACAATCTCTACAAAACTACATGCAATATGACTGAAGTTAAGTGTTCATAAAATCAGTGCATAAAAATAAATGTATTTCTAAGTTTATCTTGTATTCCTAGTAAGAAATACTTATAATAGAAACAAAAGCAGATTAACTGGTTTCTCCACACATCAGGCAAAGCTTGACGAAAACATACAGAAAATAATCAAAAGTGGACAGCAAATGCGGTAAGAAATTGGGACAGACAACTTAATTTAGCAAGTGGTGCAAGCAACAAAAACATTACACTATCAGTGGACATACCATCAATTCGCCTAACCAATTCCTTCAGCTTAAACACGAGCCTCTGAATTCCTGGTTGAGCAAATGTGTAATGGTCCTGCATGCCATCCAGCAACTTTGAGAGACACCAATAGCAGTCAGCTTCAACATTAGTGATTTTCTCAGGAGCTAGATCCAATGTAGACCAATTATCCACGCCCCCCTCCAAGTATTCTGACAAGAAAACTACTAAAAATGGTGTAGCAAGATCATTGATTCCCTGAACATATCCACTTGCAGGATGTCGTATAGCCCTGGGAATGGGAGAAAATGGAAAAGAAAAGTAAAGGAAAAGAAAGGGAAATTATAAATAATGGCCAAGAAGTAAGAAACTATTATGACCAGACCACCTATTCAAACAGGCTTTTGCCAGTGAAAACTGAAAAGAAGCATGTACAACAACACAGACAATAATTACAAGCCTTAATCCCACTAAAAACAAAAAAATCATACACTGTCAAATGTGAAACTGATGGAGAAAGTGGATTAACAAATATGATATCTGTGGCCACAAATTGACTGCAATTTCATGCCAAGGTACGAAAAGGACTTGAGGCTACCAATCCACAGTCTTCCAATCACAGTACATGAGACATCAATATCCTTAGAAGAGGATTTTCTAATGCCTTTGCAAAGAGGTAGAATTGCTTTTATGCAAAAATCAATGCTAAGGTGCTGGACAATGTGGTAGCATCCATAAAAGGCCATTATTCTGGCGGACCTAACTTTTAAGGCACAATAATTGATATCAAACAGTTCTTCCCTTTCGAAAGAGCAGCACCAAGGTGTAACTTCAACAGGGTGGGCACAATCATTTATTTTCTTCCATACGTGTGCATGTGGTAAATGATAAAGAAATTCTTAACTTTAAAAACAAAACAAAAAAAAAAAAAAAAAAAAAGGAATGGAAGAAAAAAAATGGAGAGAGGGGTACTTAACCAGGTATAAAGTATGCGCTCTAAGGATTTCTGAACAGCTGCTTGCTGAAAGAAGGGGACATCAGGAACAGTTCTAGGACAATCTACAGCGATCTAAGAAGGGAAAAGAAGATTAGCCACATTCGTAGTCAGAAAAAGCATACTAAATGAGAAGGGAAGGCACATAAAAATTGAAAAAAGTGTTCGACACACATCTCAGTACCTGGCGAAGCATGTTAATCTCCTCATCTGTGCGCTCAGTATCTGAGATTTCACAATACTGAGCAACACAATCAAGATACTCTAGGTGCTTTCTTCTCAAAACGCCATCCCTTCGATCTGAATTAGGGGGTGCATATCCCTGTTGTCAGTCCATTTTTAAAATTTCAAACAAGCAACATATAGTAGAATTTGAGTTAAAAAGATGAATATACTTTTCACTGTCTCACAAAGTCAACAGCAATATAACATTCCAAATCACCAAATAACAATTTAGTTCCTTCTAAAAGATACTATTACTTGCAAAAAGATGCACTAATAAATAGAAACTTCTCCACTCATTCTGGTCAAGGAGCTCGCCAATTTATATGCCACCTTATATATTTAGAGTTATGCCACAGGAAATTCCAAATTACTAATCATATTTTGACTTTTTAAGATTTTTTTTTTTAAAAAGATGTATTAGTGAAGATATCCTTAGAAGAAATTATATGCATGATGGAAAATTATGAAGCATGGGCACTCCAAAATGGATGTTCCATAACTCATCAAGAAGCTGAAACAGGCGTTAGACAAACCTTATGCAGTGTCCAACAATGATCCCTTAACTGAAATTGGGTCTACTAGAAAACTAATAATTGAAGCACAGGCTTTTGTTTTTGTATTTTTAATTGACACTGTATATTACCTTGGTGTTTTTTTACCTGACTTTATCTTACTCAACATCTTTATGCCATATAATAGATTGAAGTGTTATCTTATATGCTTAAATTTTGTAAATTGAATTGAATCATCGTTATCCATGTCAGTTTCTTGTTTCCCAGTCCAAATTGGTGCTCCATGCATTGAAGTACAACAAAAGGATGCCACTCATTTACAAAACAGGAAGAGAAAAAAACCTTTACAGCATCTAGAGTCTAGACATATTCATAATAAGGAATGTACATAAACTCTATAAAATAAGATTGAGACATAACCCGTTAAAGAAAATCTACAAAAGTGTTCCTCAAGTTCTGCTTCTAGTATAATATTTCTTCAGGAATTAATTCCCAAGGGAATTTCAAACTACCAAAATACTATTCTTGAATGTTGTGTGAAAAAATGATCTACAAGATTGCCTCCTAGCTGAAGAAAATGTGGTAGAAAAAAAAAAAAAACATTGTAAGGTATTTACCTAAAATAATATCCTTTTCTTTTTCCTATGAGCAAAAAGAAAGGGATCATGATCTTAGCTTTTATGATTCCCAAAACTAGTTGGATCAACATTAACTTTCAACAAGTTGACTGAGGATTTAAATCTAGCTTAAAGCAGAGTTGTGCGAAAAAAGTTATTCAACAAACATAATAGAGAGGACCATTTATCTGAAACATTCCAACTGCTGTATAACTTTTCATAAGAGTCACATTTATTTCTTTCAATAAGTAACAAGAAGGTATGGGGTACACAAGTTGAAGCAGCAATATTATAGCCAAAAGGTTCTGTCAACAGTGAAATGCAAAATTCAGTTTTATTAAGATCTTGGTTTCATGACTATCATATTCACTAACGAGAAGTGTTCCAGAAGGCCTAGTCAGTTTAAATCTGATCTTACAAGGTTATTTTGATGAATTATTATTTTTTTTCCCTTTCTTCTTTCATTGACAAGATACAAATATATAGGCAGAAGACAACACCTCATATGTGTGCGTGTGCACATGTGAGTGAGCAAATGTGTGTGTGATAGAACCTTCAAGATTAGGGTTCACAGAAAATTGGTTCAACCACTGGCCAGTAATCAGCCCTTGAAATGAATGAGGGAGAGAGATTTTCAACAGGGAAAAGATGGAAAGGAAACTGAAATCTGATTTTCATATTCCCAGAAAATGAATACAGCAGCTTATAAACTAGAACTAGAATATTGGAGGGAAGAGTTCTTTTGGAGGACCTTTTCAACTAATTCTCAGCTATCTAACCATCTTCCAACTAACAGTAAAGAAACCAATAGACTGTTTACAGCAAACTAACAGACAATTAACAAACCAACAATACAACTAATTGTGAGAAGTTAGAGGTAGAACTCCAACCTGAAAAGCTAGCTTAACAGGTGGAGGGATTCTCCTCCTTATATATAGCCCAGGTCTCCTTTGTGAAGGCGATGTGGGATTCTCAACACTCCCCCCCACACTGAAACTTCTCCAGTAACTAATATATGCTTAGGTGATCGGACAGGGTACTGATCCATGACCACGACAGTCAAGGATTAACTCTGATACCATGTGAGAAGTTAGAGGTAGAACTCCAACCTGAAAAGCTAGCTTAACAGGTGGAGGGATCCTCCTCCTTATATATAGCCCAGGTCTCCCTTGTGGAGGTGATGTGAAATTCTCAACACTCCCCTCCACGTTGACGCTTCTCCAGTAACTGATACATGTCCAGGTGATCGGGCAGGGTACTGGTCTATGACCACGACAGCCAAGGGTTAGCTCTGATACCATGTGGGATTCTCAACACTAATGAACATTACAGTGAACAAATAAACATAACTATTTCAATAGCTAACTTTCTCTGCAATGAACTGCCACATTTTCTTTTCCAATTGCTTCTCTCTACTCCTCTAGCATTTATCCTTTCTCTGCTTACCAATAATACCCTTATCCTCAATGTTTAAGTTAGGATAGAATTGAGAAAGCTGCTAGAAATATTCCCAAGTAGCCTCTTCCATAGGTAAACCATCTCACTGCACCAATACTTGCTTCCTTGAGCCCCATTTGGTCTCTAATATCATGTTGCTAAGAATGGCCAAGGGTGTGAGAACTGGTCAATTATTCACACTTAAGGATAGAAATGAAGTGTGAATAGCTTGTAGATCAAGTCCTTTGAGCTAGGAAACATGGAAAACAGGGTGGATTTTACTGTTTTCTAGAAGCTCCATCTTGTAAGCAATCATCCCAATTTGCTTAGAACTTTATATGGCCCAGAAAATCTTTTACTCAGCTTTGGACACCTCCGTTTTGAGACTGTTTTTTGCTTATGGGATTGTAATTTGAACAAAATCCAGTCTCCTATACCAAAATGCAGGTCTCTTCTGTGCAAGTCAGCTTGATTTATCATCCTATCCTGAGCTTCCAGGAAATTTTTCTTGAGTTCCTGAATAAGCTGAGTCCTGGCAGCTTCCACCTTTGAGACCCCCTAAATGTAATCTGGAACATTTGGAGGTGGCCTACCATATAATGCCTAAATGAAGGTCATATTAATTGAGGTGTGATAAGAAGTTTTGTACCATAATCTGCCCATGAAAGATAGGTAATCCATTGTACTGGCTGGTCCGAAACAAAGGAACATAAGTACTGCTCCAAGCATCTATAAACACTTTCAATCTGCCCATCATATGAACAGATCTTGCCAAAATTGGCTGAGAACAACTGGATCTCTACCAGTTATGATAGATTTTGGAAAAACCATGAAACTTGATTACCATGTTTATGAACTTTGCCACATTGAGTGTAGTAAACTGGGATAGTTAGAGCTCCAAAATGATCATATTTATCTATCAACTACTACTAAAATTGCAGAGTCCCCTTTAGGTAAAGGCAACCCTGTTACAAAAGTCCATTGTCAACTCCTCAAATACCTTGGCTGGAACAAATATTGGTTACAGCAGTCCAGTGGCTTTTTGGCTGGAACATTGCACCTGCTGACAAATCTCAAAATTCTGCACAAATTTTTGCACTTCCTTCATCCTTGGCCAATAAAAAGTGGTAGAAATTCTAATAAAGGATCTAGGAATTCAGCATCCGCCCAAGTAATGTTCCAAGAAACTAATGAAGAATGTTCCACTTGAGCCAAAGACTTGATACCAATCTGAACCTACCCTTGAAAAACAGGATTCCTTCTCTTTCGACATAATTGTTTCTAGCTAAGTTGCTGATGCAACTCAAGGAGTTCAAGATCAGTCTGGTTCACCTTCCTAATTTGCTCTATTAGCTCACTTGTAGGACTAGAAATTGTCGTCTTTAATAGGCTATAAAAGTTTGATCTCCTTCTTCAACTCGTTGTCTAGACAATGCATCGGCTACAGGATTCTCCTTGTGTGGTCTGAATTGTATGGTATACTCACATCCACACAATTTACTGATGTACTGTTGTTCTTCAGGAGTTTGAATGACTTGATTCAAAAGCTCCTTAACGCTCACATGGTCTGTAACAATTGTGAAGTTACAACCCAATGGATAGGACCTCCATTTTTGTATTTATCTGTACAATAACCATCTCTACTTTTGAAAAGTTGTATCAAATTCCCCCCAGCTGTTGGATAGCCGCAAGTCAGCTTAAAAATACCTTCATCATAAGCAAAATATATGGATTGCTCAAAATTCCCTGAAAATAAGTTAATGGTATATAATACCCTTAAGGGTTCCTCAATAAAATTACTAAATAATCCTTTAAAGTGATTAAAGTACCCAAAATGCCCAAAAGGATATTGTCCTTAGCTGAAGGAAGATTGGAGCTTGTGGTTATAGTGTAGCAAAGCTAGCTGAAGGATTGCAGATGAGGATAAGGATGACAAAAGAAAGATTGTGGAAGAGAAAGAAGATGGAAAAAACCTAACAAAGGATGAAGGAGAAAAAGGCGAGTAATTCCAAAACTCCAATTCCATAACACTAGTCATAGAAATATGTTGAAAGATAAAGATGCAAACAAAACAATCCTAAAGAATTGAGGAGATGATTCCGAGAATAAGAGTAGGATAACTCCCGAGTTATCCTCAAGCTGATTTATATATGTGCTGTATTTTGTTAATTTAGTTAAGAGTTATTTATCTTGTTATCTTGTACTAGAATTTAGGAGTTATCTAATAGCTAAAGTATAGGAGATAAGTTTGTATCAAACTAGGAGTCTTGTATATTTAATCCTAGTTGTTAAAGAAGAAGAGTACGATAGTTTTCATTGTTCTATCGGATTTCTTCATGGTATCAGAGCTCAGTTTCGAGTTTCTGTAGATACTAGATATTTAGAGTTCTAATTCTAAGAGAACTCTCTAAGATTATGCTATGGCTGATGATCAAACAACCAGTACAAGGACTTCGAATCCTCTTCCAACAAAGAGCAGTCCAGTCTCTGCAACCTCGTCACATTCTCCCTCAGCCTTCGATGGACCTTCCCTCCAGATTACTTTACACAAGCTGAATAGAACCAACTTCCGAGAGTGGTCCCAATCAGTTATGCTTGTGATTAAAGGAAAAGGGAAGGTAGGCTATCTAACCGGAGAAATCATAAAGCCGAGCCAAGATTCAACCACATATGCGGTATGGGAAGCGGAGAATGCCATTGTCATGGTATGGCTAGTAAACTCAATGGAGCCAAAGGTAGGAAGAACTTACCTCTTCTACAAAACAGCAAGCGAAATCTGGAATGCAGTTTGAGAGATCTATTCAGATCTCGAAAATACCGCCCAAAGCTTCCAAGTTCGATCCACCATTCGATCAACAAAGCAAGGTAACAATACTGTAACTGAGTATTACAATACCTTGACTGAATTATGGCAACAGGTTGATCTCTTTCATGAGATCACATGGGAATGCTCGGCTGATGGAAGGAAGTATAACAAGATGGTGGAGAAAGAAAAGATATTTGACTTCTTGCAAGGTCTAAATTCAAATTTGGATGAGGTTAGAGGACGACTGATTGGAACTAAGCCTTTTCCTTCTCTGAGAGAAGTATTTGCAGAAGTAAGAAGGGAGGAGAGTAGAAAGAAAGTGATGCTACTGAGTGGTTCAACAAATGAAGGCATATTACAGAGTTCAGCCTTAAATATATCCTATGGCTGGCCATCTATTATAGCCAAGGGAGAGCTACAACGAGATAGGCAATGGTGTGACCATTGTAACAAACCCTATCATACTCAGGACACCTACTGAAAGCTACATGGGAAACCAACCAATTGGAAACCAAGGAACCAAAGAAAAGGTGTGCAGTATGCCTATATGGTAGAGTCTGGAAAAGGGAATTCAATACCAGCACAAATCTCTTTAACCCCAGACCAACTAGAAGCTCTCCAGCAGTTGCTGAATCAGCAGTTGCTAAATCAACCCAGGGTGCAGAAAACAACTGAAAGTATGGATAGCAACAGCAATCAAGTGGTATCCTTAGCTAAACAAGGTAAGATCAGTCATTCTTTGTTCTCTAAAAGGCTGACCGCAGGGGTATGGATTATAGATACCGGTGCATCAGATCACATGACAGGTGATCTTGAAAGCTTATTCAATTTTAAATCTTGTGATCAGAATATTATTGTATTTATGGCCGATGGAACTAAGACTTTAGTCCAAGGAAGGGGTATAGCGTATGTGGCAGGATTAAAATTAGAATCAGTTCTTTATGTGCCAAATTTGAAATGTAACTTGTTGTCAGTAAGTAAGATTACTCAAGATAAGGATTGTTCAGTGATATTCTCTTCTTCCCATTGTATTTTTCAGGACAAATCTTCGGGGAGGACGATTGGCAAAGCTGAAAAGAAGCAAGGTCTATATCAAATCGTCAATCTTGATTACCAAAAGGAGCGTAGGTCATTTGCTCCATCCTCTTTAGTTGCAGTTTCAAATTCTGATTTAATGTTATGGCATCAAAGATTAGGACATCCTAGCTTTGAGTATCTTAGGGTCTTGTATCCTTCAATTTCTATCAATAAAATTCAGAATTTCTATTGTGAACATTGCATTCTTGCAAAACAAACTAAGAGCTCTCATCCAAAACACTCTTACAAATCATCCCAGCCATTTCATTTGGTTCACAGTGACATTTGGGGACCAGCCAAAATTCCAAATCTAACAAACACTCGATGGTTCATCACTTTCATTGATGATCACACACGAGTTTGTTGGGTCTTCCTCATGAAAGATAAATCTGAAACTCATATGGTTTTCAAACGGTTTCATCTCACGGTTAAGAATATTTTCCAAGCTTCCATTCATATATTAAGAAGTGACAATGGTCGAGAATACTTCTCAAATGACTTTAACCATTATCTAAATGAGCATGGTATTGTTCACCAAAGCTCTTGCCCATATAACCCTCAACAAAATGGGATAGCCGAGAGAAAGAACTGGCATTTACTTGAGACAGCTAGGGCTCTTATGTTTGCTAAATCAGTTCCACATTCTTATTGGGGAGAGGCTGTTCTTATAGCATCCTACCTCATCAATCGACTTCCTTCAAAGACATTAAACTATAAAACCCCCTTAAATGTCTTCCTTGAAGCTTTCCCTCATTATTCCAGGGCCTTAAACAGCCTTGCTCCTAAGGTCTTCGGGTGTACCTCCTTCGTACATTAGAATCAGTCAAACCCATCCAAGCTTGACCCAAAAGCTCTTAAATGTGTGTTCGTGGGATACTCTTCTACCCAACAAGGCTATAAGTGTTATAACCCAACAACCCGCAAGTTCATTATTTCTTGTGATATAACATTTATTGAGAACCAAACATCCTTCCACAATACTACTCAACATGAAAATCTAGTCCACAATTGGAGTACAGTCATCTCTGTGCCTCTCAATCCCTTTACTAATCTTCCTCCTACTGAAACTCATCAAAGGAAGGAGAAAGAGAAGACTGAAATCCAGCAGGGTGATCAAGATCGGACTAAACCTCTAAAGGTTTATTCCAGAAGACCTAAAGCTGCCAATCTTCAGCCAACCAATCTGTCCAATTTGGAGGTAAGTCCAAACAAGACAGTTGAGACTGATATACAACAACAACAACAACTTGTTGATGACTTAAGTGTCCCAATTGCATTAAGGAAAGGTAAAAGGTTGTGCACCAAGCATCCTATTAATGATTTCATCGGGTACTCAAAACTGTCTCCCTCCTTTAAGGCATTTACTACCAGCTTAGACAATGTACCTATTCCTAGAAATGTTTTTCAAGCATTGCAGGATGAAAACTGGAAAATGGCAATTATGGAAGAGATGACAGCCTTGGAGAAAAATGGTACATGGGACATTATGGATCTTTCGGAAGGGAAGAAGGCAGTTGGTAGCAAGTGGGTATTCACTCTAAAATATAATTCAGATGGAAGTCTAGAAAGGTATAAAGCAAGGCTTGTAGCTCAGGGATTTACTAAAACTCAAGGCTTGGATTATGAAGAAATGTTTGCTCCCGTAGCCAAACTCAATTCAATTCGGATCCTACTATCCTTAGCCTCAAACCTGGACTGGAGACTGCACCAGTTGGACATCAAGAACGCCTTCCTCAATGGAGATTTAGAAGAGGAGATTTACATGAGGATACCACCGGGGTTTGAGAAAGAAAAAACAAGAGATAAGGTATGCAAATTGAAAAAATCTCTATATGGCTTAAAACAATCACCTAGAGCATGGTTTAAAAGATTTAGTGATGCTCTATACAATTTGGGTACAATTTGGGATATATGCAGGGACAAGTGGATCACACACTCTTTACAAAGATCAAGGAGGATGGTAGTAGAACCATTTTAATAGTCTATGTGGATGATATCATTATTACGGGAGATGATAATCAGGAAATTGAGAAGCTAAAGGAACAACTAAGGCAGGCTTTTGAAGTAAAAGAGCTGGGAGAACTTCGATATTTTCTGGGTTTGGAAGTTGCAAGAAATAAGAATGGCATTTTTGTATCCCAAAGAAAGTACACTCTTGATTTGCTAAAAGAAACAGGAAAATTGGGATGTAAACCAGCAAGCACACCTCTAGAACCCAACTGGAAGAATAGAGAAGGAAAAGAAGAGCATCCAGTGGACAAAAGCATGTATCAACGATTGGTAGGAAAATTAATTTATTTGTCGCACACAAGGCTGGATATTACTTATTGTGCGACTGGATATTACTTATGCTGGGGGTATTGTTAGTCAACTCATGCATTCACCGACTAGGAGACACTTGGAAGCCGCTCATCAAATCCTTAAATATCTTAAAGGAACCCCAGGTAAGGGTCTACTATTTACAAAAAGCCACGATAGAGGGATAACAGGCTATGCAGATTCTGATTGGGCAGGTGCTGTGGAAGATAGCAAATCCACATCAGGTTATTGTACAAAGTTATGGGGTAACTTGGTGACTTGGCGGAGCAAGAAACAACAAGTGGTAGCTCGCAGCAGTGCTGAAGCAGAGTATCGATCAATTGCTTAAACAATTTGTGAAATGATATGGGTAGAAAGATTGTTGAATGATTTATCTATGCCAATATTATCTCCTAAAATTCTTTATAGTGATAGCAAATCAGCTATCAGCATTGTCAACAATCCGGTTCAGCACGACCGGATGAAACATGTCTGAATTGATCGCCATTTTGTCAAATAAGAGCTTGAGAATAGCAACATTAAGTTGTCTTATGTTCCAACGGAAGAACAACATGCAGACATTCTGACCAAAGCAATGGAAAAACAAAGTTTTGAATATATAAGAAGCAAGTTGAGAATATTTGATATATATTCCTTAGCTTGAGGGGGGCTGTTGAAAGATAAAGATGCAAACAAAACAATCCTAAAGGATTGAGGAGATGATTCCGAGAATAAGAGTAGGATAACTCTCCCGAGTTATCCTCAAGCTGATTTATATATGTGCTGTATTTTGTTAATTTAGTTAAGAGTTATTTATCTTGTTATCTTGTACTAGAATTTAGGAGTTATCTAATAGCTAAAGTATAGGAGATAAGTTTGTATCAAACTAGGAGTCTTGTATATTTAATCCTAGCTGTTAATGAAGAAGAGTACGATAGTTTTCATTGTTCTATCGGATTTCTTCAAAATAGAAGGGTTTCTTTCCTAGGATTTTTTGTTATTATGGATGAAAAAGAAAGCACAAATTGAAAAGAGAATGATGGTAAGAGAGGGTGTTCATGGTAATTAAAAACGAAAATTTTTGTTTGATTATACAGCACCTGTTCCAAAACCTAATTTCTGGGTTTTTTCTTTTCATAACTGAATCTCCTCAGAAAATTTTGGAAACATGATTGGTACTCCCTGTATTTTCTATGACTGGTTAACAGAATGGCAAGTCAGGATTAATCTAGGCCCTTATATTACCAAAGAACAATGTGGTCTTTTAACCTAACTTAAAATATCTGCAACTTTTTGAATAAATACAATTTTTTTCCCCTCGTTGCACTTAGACAATCTCATACCCTGCTAGGATCTTGACAATGTCATTGGTCCCTCTTGGTCCCCCTCCTTCACATGAACCCATATAACTGATGGCATGGAAGCACACCAGTATTGGCAGAGCATAAAATTGAACCCACAACCTTGACTCACCAGGTGATGCTGCAGAACCTTCCTACCATTAAGCTACTACCTTGGGTGGTAACAAATATAAATTTCTCATTCGAAGGGTGAAATGGAAGCTGTACTTATTCAATAAATTTTTCAAGTGCGACACTGTTTTAGGGGTCAGTGCAGTTTTAGAAATGTGGTGGGTGCTCATATTTTAGTAAAACATAATGGGTGTGCAGTGTTACTCTTAATAAAATCAGTGTTCTAAAACGCGCTAGGCGCTAGTCGGGCGTCAGGCTGGGGCCTAGCGCCTAGGGCGCCTAGGCGGGGCCTAGAAAAATTGTTGTTTTTTTTATTTTTTTGAACTTTTTGATGTAATGTCATGTTATTTTCAAGTAAATCAAAATAGAAAATCAACAATAATGCAATATAAATCAATAATGCAACAACATACATACTGTTATTTAGTATATATATAATATATATTATATAGTATACAATAAATAATATATACTATATACTATATATATATATACAGCAACAACAAATAATATATACTATATACTATATATATACAGCAAATGAGCAAATAATATATATACTATATACTATATATATATAGTGTACAGCAGCTACTCGTTTGCAGTAGCTGTTTGCCGAGAGAGAGAGAGAGAGAGAGAGATACCGCTGGTTGGACCGTCGGAGGAAGAATAGCGCAGCGAGCGAGAGAGACGACTGGTGGAGACCAAGGGAAATCGGGGCAGACGAAGCAGCCCAGCCAAGAGAGACGATGGTCAGTGGCGGAGGAGGCGTCGGCAGCGGCGGAGGCGGAGGCGGCGATGAGGATGAGCTTTCGAATAGAGAGGCGGTCGCGGTTGGGAGAGAGCAATCGGGGCAATCGGGGCAGACGAAGCAGCTAGGTTTTGTTTTTTCTCTTCTTTATTAAAACTGTAAACGTTTAAAAGTAGACGGCCCAGGCGGTTAGGCGCCGCCTGGGACGCCTAGGCGCCGCCGACGACCGATTAGGCGGACCGGCGCCTAGGGGGGGCGACTAGATGAAAAGCGCGGCGGCCAGCAGCCGCCTAACGCCTCGGCGGCGCCTAGGCGGCCGCCGAGGCCGATTTTTAGAACACTGAATAAAATTAAAACAGGCATATGGATAAGGCTTATAGGAAGAGGATTATGTTAGTTCTTACGTGGATGACTATCAGTTCACTATTTTCATCTTGACAGATTGTGTTACTCCACAGATTTTCTAGGAGCACAGAATTACTATTTCATTAAAAATGTTTCCAATAATAAAGTCTGGATTCTTTTATTTCTTATGGTTAAGCAGTTAAATACAGATACAGAAATTCCAAGCATAGATGAAATTGTGCTGCAACTACCAAAGGCCTCAACTTCTTGAGCCCGTCTACCGAAGCTTCAGTATCATGGTATGGTTCCAAACCTTGATAGCAGCCACAGATTCATTGAAAAGGACGATCAACTGCTCTTTTCCTCTAGCCACCCTTCGCCTTCTCTAAGAAAAGAACAGAAGGATGCTTCTTGATTGAATGAAGATTTTAACAAGAGCCTACCTCCAGCTTATGAGATTAGCCAATTGAAATGTAAGTCCCTCTTGTCTTTTCATAGCAACTCTTTCTTGATTGAATGAAGATTTTAACAAGAGCCTACCTCCAGCTTATGAGATTAGCCAATTGAAATGTAAGTCCCTCTTGTCTTTTCATAGCAACTCTCTCTCTCTCTCTCTCACACACACACACACACCCCTACAAAGAAAGAAAAAAGACTAAGAAAAACCAAATAAAGGGCAAGAACAAAAGTCTTCTTTTCTTTTTTCTGAAAGAAAAGTGTGAAAATTAGAACATAACCATATACTGGGATAAGCATGCTGCTCATGCTACTTCCCCATACTCCCTAAAGAAGACATCCATTACCAATCAAATAAAAATAAGCCAATAAATCATTAGGAAAGATTTCTTGATGTTTGGGATGCCCTCACCTCTCCTAAACTAGACAATTATGATGCCTCAAACATAATTGAAAAATATTATGCAACACTCTCAATGCAAGGACAAACACATCCACTCAATAAGCCTAATAAAGTTAGTAACTAGCATTTAAGAAATCAAGCTTACCAAAAGAAGCCTCCACACAGTTGGACGCAAATATGACGGGACACCACTCCAAGCTAACTCGCGCAATTTATCTGGGAGAGATGTCAAATAAGATCCAATTTACTAGTTAAAGGTTCAGATCATAAAAATGAGAAAACACACATATATCTAACGAGAAACATGATCTCATGCCTCAAACGAAAAATGAGGTAAATTGTCTGCGACATCATGTCCATGGGAGTGTAAATTTAATTTACCAAAACAAAGTTCATTACACAGTCATAAAAGGCACTGTCATAAAACAAAGGGATAAATATTGCATGTTTTAGACCTCGCTACTATTCATTGTGTGGGAGTACACTTGCTTTTCAGTTATAGACAATACTCTTAACAGAATAATAGTTTATCACTGCATAAAAACAGCACTCTGTTAAAAAGCTTCTGTACATAGACAGAAATACCAACATAAAAGCCCCAAAAAGAACATGATATTAGAACAAAAAATAGATAGAAACCTCTAAGTCCATCTACTAAATTAGCACCAAGGAACTAGTTAACAAGAATTTGATTATCACTAACAACCACACCTACAACATCTACCAAAAAGTCACCTTTAGAAGATAAAACAGATTTAGTCCTTAAGGAGGCCCATCCCTGGGTCAGTAGTGGCATTGCCCAAAGGAATCTTCCATTGAAATTGTTCATGAACATCAAGAAAGTATTGTAATAGGCATGCCTACAAGCTTTTTGCTAGTTTTATTTTTATTTTCTTTGGAAGAAAAAAAAAAAGAAAAAATCTTGTAATCATGTCTAGATTAAAAAAAAAAAAGTGATAAAAAAAAAAAACCTAACAGTCATGGCTAATTCCAGTGGTACAACAGAAGTTCCGTTTGCTAGAAGTAATGGTGTAAGCTCAGGAGAAGAGCTACAAGCAGCTTACCGGTTGAACGATAAGAATTACTTGAAGTGGTCTTAGTTGATCCAGACTTTTCTAAAAGGTGAAGAAAAACTGAGCCACCTACTTGGGACTAGGCCAAAGGAGGGTGATCCCATGTATGCAGCCTGGGATGAAGAGGACCCTCTAGTCATGTCCTAGCTGTGGAACACCATGATTCCAGAGATTAGTGGCATAGTCATGTTCCTAACAATAGTCGAGGATATTTGGGATGCGGTGAAGCTTACCTATTCTAAGGTGCATGATGTTGCTCAGATCTATGAGATCAAGACTAAGGTAGTAGCTACCAAACAAGGCTCCCAGTCCATTACTGAGTATGCAAATCTATTGCAAACTCTATGGCAAGAGTTAGACCACTATTAGTGCCTTGAAATGAAGTGCAATGAGGATGCAACCTTACAAAAGAGGTTTGTTGAGAAAGAAATGACCTATGATTTTCTTGCAGGCCTCAACATGGAATTTGATGCAATGAGAGTTCAAATCTTCAGTAAGGAAGATTTACCATCTCTAAATGAGGTGATTTCTATAGCGCGTGTAGAGGAAGGATGACAAGGAGTGATGTTGGACAGTCCTTCTACAAAAAGCTCTGCCCTTGCATCCTTGAAGGCTTCTACTCAGAGTAAGTGGTTTATAGAAGAGAAGAAAGTATTGGACAAGGACTCACTGTGGTGCACGTATTGCAAAAAGCCCCGACACACCATAGAGAAGTGCTAGAAACTCCATGGGAAGCCATCCAAGGGAGGACAACTAAAAGGCCAAGGACAAGTCTATGTGGCCAGCAACCATCAACAAATTGAACGAAGGGTTCCAGAACAGGGAGATGCAATGGAACTTAACAAGGCAGAGATTGAAAAGCTGAGGAGTTTTTTAGAATCTATCGAAAAGAAAGCTAAGTACATGTGTTGAGAGAGAGTTTAGGAAGAATAGAAATCCTCTCTTGTTTATTCCAAGCGTATGAAACCCTATATATACAAGGAGTATGCTAATAAATCTCCTAAAAACTAGGAATGGATAACAGCCTAATAAGTAGGAACTAGATTACAACAATCTTCTATAATTTACAGATTTATACAAAATATTAAAACTTAAACTTGATTTATCCTCTTAGGCTTCACGCTTCCTTATCTTCTTATCATTAACCGACACTCTTTATCTTGATAAGCTCCTTTAACCGTAACACTCCCCCTCAAGATTGAGAATGGATATCATTCATTCCAAGCTTGCTAGTCAACTTTTGATACACGGCTGTAGGCAACCCTTTAGTGAGAATATCTGCAAGTTGTTCACAAGATGATATATATGGAGTACATATTAGACCACTATCCAATTTTTCCTTAATGAAGTGCCGGTCCACCTTAACATGCTTGGTTCTATCATGTTGTACCGGATTGTGAGCAATATTTATTATTGATTGTTGTCACAATATAGTCTCATAGGTTCCACCAAAGTGATCTTCAAATCATCTAACAAAATTTTCAACCAAAGTAACTCACATACCCCTAACGCCATGGATCTGAACTTTGCCTCTGCACTTGACTGAGCCACCACACTTTGTTTTTTGCTTCTCCAAGTTACAAGATTACCCCCTAGAAAGGTACAATAACCGGATATAGATCTCCTATCCACCACTGACCCTGCATAATCTGCATCATTATAGGCTTCAAGTATCATACTCCTCCCCCTTTTGAACATAATGCCTTTCCCTGGTGTCCCTTTCAAGTAATGGAGTATTCTAAAAACTAGTCTAAGGTGAGTTTCTTTTGGACTATGCATGAATTGATTGACCACCCCCACTGCATATGCAATATCTGGCTGAGTGTGAGCTAGATAAATTAGTTTCCCTACTAGCCTTTGGTAGAATTTTTTATCCACCTCTTTATCTTCTGGAACCTCCCCCAATTTGTGGTTGAATTCAATCGGAGCAAGTCCACAATATACTTTTGTTGAGAAATAAAGATGCCCTCTTTTGAGTGTGCAACTTCTATGCCCAAGAAGTATTTCAACCTCCCCAAGTCTTTAATTTCAAACTCTTTAATTGGGCATTCCTTTAGTCTAGTCATACCTTCTTCATCATTTCTAGTCACAACAATATCATCCACATATACTAATAGGACTATTACTTCCCTTGTGGCCGAGTGATGGATGAAAGGGTATGGTCTCCTTGACTTTGTTTATACCCTAAGGTAAGCATCACATGGATAAATCGGCCAAACTAGGCCCTAGGAGACCGTTTAAGGCCATACA